>JARBWK010000007.1:58789920-59389920 GCA_030556195.1 Anolis apletophallus | reverse complement strand
TGTGGTAAAGTAAATGCAGGGAAAGTTACTGTCACTAGTTGGCACTACTGAGATTAAAGTAATTAAATTGAACAAAATTAAGTGCTTCTGGACAAATGTGTTGGAAAGGTACAAGATGTTGCAGTTCATGAGCTTGTAATACATCCAGAAAGGTCTGACCTCTCAAGACTATTTTCTGGCAATTCCTAAGGCCAATTGCAGCATTTTATTCCCATCTCCAAATCAGATTCTTTTTAAATGCAAGACATATCTGAGCAATGTGCATTGCTTTCTTTTTCTAAAAAAATTATAGTAACTTAAGGCATTAATAAAGGAGACCAGGCAGGAAATTACATGCATCTATGGTGGAACTGCAACAAGATAAAAAAAATTTGGAAAAGTGTCCACGACCACTCACAGAAGATGCTAAATCTCAGTTTACAATTTAAACCAAAAACTTACCTCCTGAATATTATGGACGACACTATTGAAAGAAATAAAGATAAGCTTTTTTTTTACATTTCTGCAGCCGCGCGAGTAGTAGTTGCTAAAAATTGGAAAAGCAACTCCCCTCCAAAAATTGATGAATGGCTAGTAAAGATAAAAGAATTAATGGACCTAGATGTTTTGAAAGATATAATTAATGACCAACCTCAGGACAACAGGACGGATTGGAAACAGATATCCTCGTACTTGAGGGAAGTGAAAATAAAATAAAGGAGAAGTGACTTTCTGTTAATTAGTGACAAAGTAGACTAAAACAATATAGGCGATACACTGCGGAGAAAAGGGAAGATTTAAGGTTACAAGAAGATTTATATCCGCTGACTGGACTGGAAGACTGTATTTTGTCTATTCATTCTCATGTTCTATAACTCTTCTTCTCTATTTCTTTCCTTCTTTTCTTTCTCTCTTAAACTTCTACTCCCCTCTGCTTTTCTTTCTCTTCCCCACCTAACTATCTTCCCTACCTTTCCCTTCCCTTTTCTTTATCTCTTTCTCTAACCTGTTGATATTCTCTCCTTTTCTCTCTCTCTCCGTTACAATGTTTTTATATGTAGACTGGAAAATGCAATAAAAAAAAAAGTAGCAGTTTTGCACTATAGCTTTATAATCCTACATTTTAAAAAATGAATCAGGGAAGTTTGCCTTGAAATTCAAAAGACCACCTCAGCAAGCCACACCTGTTTCTTTGCTGCCCCAGCAATCCTAGAGTGTACGTCTTCACATTTTCACACAATCCTCACAAATGGAAAATAGATGGTGCCAAAAGGAGGAAAGGGACTTAGCAGAACCACTAGAAAGAATATCTTTAAGTTCAAGGAAAATAGAGGCATTTCATTTTGATTCTGGGAATGTACCATAAATAGGCCATATTGGAGGCAAATTATATAACTGGTTTTTGCAGGACTTGAGGCAAATAAGTGTCCTATGGAGGGCAGGACTATTTGCAGAATATGAACAGAATATGAACAGTTCTCTCCTGAGGAAAATCTGCCAGTTATCCCTCAAGGATTTAAAAAAACCTAGAAATATTGCTTTCAAGATTTGTAAGCATACTTCACCCCATAAAAATGCCTCTGAGTTTGTGCAATGGCAAGAAGTTGTAGTTTAAGAGAGAGGCTTTAAAATGCTTAGACACAGAAGTTTTGAGTCTCACTAAACTACGAGCCCCAGAAATTGCAGGAGGCAACCACAGGATTTCAGATGGGTTGCACACACTCTGCCTACTCTTTAAGCTCTGACGAAAATGGTAAGAAAGGGACAATAAGTGAAGACAAGGAGATTGCTGAGCGGCTAAACGACTTCTTTGCCTCCGTTTTCACACAGGAGGACAGACAACATATGCCTGTAGCTGAGTCAGTTTTTTCAGGGAGGGAATTAAATGAATTAAACCAGATAGAGATAAACAAGGAAGATGTTCTCACATGCCTTACTAAACTAAATGTCAATAAATCACCAGGGCCAGATGGCATCCACCCCAGAGTTCTTAAGGAACTCAAGTGTGAAATTGCTGAAATTCTGGCCAAAATATATAACCTTTCTCTAAGATCAGGCACTGTACCCGAGGACTGGAGGGAGGCAAATGTAACTCCGATCTTCAAGAAAGGATCCAGGGGTGATCCAGGAAATTATAGGCCAGTTAGTCTAACCTCAGTTCCAGGCAAAGTGATGGAAACCATTATTAAAGAAAAAATTACGAAGCACATAGAAGAACAGGCATTGCTGAAGGAAAATCAACATGGTTTCTGCAAAGGCAAATCATGTCTTACTAACTTGATAGAATTCTTTGAGGGTGTAAATAAACACATAGATAAAGGGGACCCAGTCGATATTGTTTACCTTGACTTTCAAAAGGCTTTTGACAAAGTCCCTCACCAAAGGCTCCTAAATAAGCTCTTCAGCCATGGAATCAGAGGACAGGTCTTGTCCTGGATTGGAACCTGGCTAAACTGTAGGAAACAAAGGGTGGTAATAAACGGACATTTCTCTGGGTGGAAAGAGGTGAGAAGTGGCGTACCCCAAGGTTCAGTTTTAGGACCGTTACTTTTTAATTTATTCATTAATGACCTGGATGTAGGAGTGAATTCTGAGGTAGCAAAGTTTGCAGACGACACTAAATTGTTCAGGGTAGTTAAAAATGAAACTGATTGTAAAGAGCTCCAGAAAGATCTCTTGAAATTGAGTGAATGGGCAACAAAGTGGCAAATGCATTTTAACCTAAACAAGTGTAAAGTCATGCACATCGGGGCAAAGAACCCCAACTACACCTACAAATTGATGGGGTCAAAGCTTTCCGAGACAAACCAGGAAAGGGATCTTGGGGTTTTGGTGGACAGCTCAATGAAGATGTCAACCCAGTGTGCAGCAGCAGCGAAAAAAAGCAAATTCTATGCTTGGCATGATCAGGAAGGGAAGCGAAAATAGGTCGGCAAATGTTGTATTGCCTCTCTATAAATCTATGGTGAGGCCACATTTGGAGTACTGTGTACAATTCTGGTCTCCGCACCTTAAGAAGGATATAACGGAACTGGAAAAGGTACAAAGAAGGGCAACAAAAATTATCCAAGGGATGGAGCAGCTCCCTTATGAAACCAGGTTGCAACGCCTTGGTCTGTTCAGCCTTGAAAGACGGCGTTTAAGAGGTGACTTGATCGAAGTGTATAAAATCATGCATGGGATAGAAAAGGTGAATAAAGAAAAAATATTTTCTCTGTCACACAACACTAGGACTAGAGGGCACTCCCTAAAGCTCCAAGGTAGGAAAGTTAGGACTAATAAAGGAAATATTTCTTCACCCAGAGGGTCATTGGGTTATGGAACTCACTTCCAGAGGAGGTTGTGACAGCGGTCAGCCTGGACAGCTTCAAGGCAGGATTAGACAGATTCATGGATACCAAGGGAATCAGTAGTTACTGAAATAGACATCCAAGTGCCACCTCTGTGTTGATGGAGGCAGGCAGGATTTCCCCGGGTACTGGTTGTGGGGGGTCGGGAGCAGGTGAGGGTTTTGCCCTCCCTTCTGCTAGAGATCCCTGTGTACAACTAGTGGGCCACTGTGTGACACAGAATGCTGGACTAGATGGGCTGAGGCCCGATTCAGCAAGGCTCTTCTTATGTTCTTATGTTCTTATGACATGATAAGGCGCAAAAGTGAAGATTCCGGCTAAGTGAAGATTTGAACTCTAGTCTCCAGCCATAGTCCAACGTTCAAATCACTACATCAAGCTCACCTTTATGTATGCTGAAAGAAGAGGATGAGGAGGAAAAAGATGGAGAGGAGGAACCACCACCTGAATCAGGTAATACTCTGACTACAATGGCAGAAATGGCTAAATAATAAATTAATCATTTCGGTGTAAAAATAACATTTAGTAAATAATATAATTGTATAAAATAAATACAAACTTATAAATACATATATAAAGTGTGTGTGTGTGCACATTTACTAATTTTTGTAAATTCATGGGAGACACAGTTCTGAATTTAGCTTTCTATGAATTGGCTAGGTCCTCCAGGATGACTCTGCCATTGAATACCACAGAATCACCTGGAAGGCTTAGAAAGGGGGACATTTTGATGGATGTGAGCAGGTGAAAATGTGGGTATGGATTCCCCAGATACAGAGGTGATGTTGTTTTTTCTTTTGCTGTTGCTTTATTGGCAGTTAAGGAGTTGCCTGCTTCAGTTGGTAGTTGCTGCTGTTGTTTAAATGTCATGTGTTCTAATGTAATGTGTTTTAATGTAATGCTGTGTGTTCTATATTTTCATTTGTTTTGTAAAAACATACCTGTAAACAGGAAGCATTAATAGAGAGCCCCTTCCCCCAAAACAGTTCCAGGTTTCCTGCCAGTTGGCACTAATGAGGCTAAAGCTATATAACCTTAAGCAGAAGGAAGGGTTCTTCCAGATGGAACAAATGTGTCAGGAGATTGGTGTCATTTGCTGCTGCCTGACCAGTTTTGTAAAAAAACAAAAAACCTCCAATGCTTTGCTAATCACATAATATTTGGGCCCATTTCTCCCTCCTCTTTGTATTGTTGCAAATACATCTTGAAACAGTAGATTTAATTTTTTAATGACATATTTGTTAATCAGGCCGATTCTGTTAGGATTTATTTTTCATGTCAGGAGCAACTTGAGAAACTGCAAGTCGCTTCTGGTGTGAGAGAATTGGCCGTCTGCAAGGAAGTTGCCCAGAGGATGCCCGGATGTTTTGATGTTTTACCATCCTTGTGGGGGGCTTCTCTCATGTTCCCACATGGGGAGCTAGAGCTGACAGAGGGAGTTCTCTCTCCGGATCCAAACTTCTGACCTGTCGGGTCTTCAATCCTGCCAGTATAAGGGTGTTGTGCCACCGGGGGCTCTGGTAGGTATATCCTATTGAAGTAGGTACCGTATTTTTCGCTCCATAAGACGCAGTTTTTTCCTCCCAAAGTAGGATGAAAAATCAGCCGCGTCTTATGGAGCGAAGATGCAGGGAGGGTGGGGGGAGGCGCTGGAGCAGAGGGGGGGCGGCGATATACTCACCAAAAGTGTCCCGGACAGCCTCTGTCTCGCTTCGCCGTCCAGGGGAGGTCTTCATCTGGAGACCGCTGCCTCTGTCGCCACCTCTCCTGTTCTCTGGTCTGTTGCGGCGGCGGAGGGTGGACTCGAGCAAAGGGCGGGGGGAAAGAAGGAGCAAGAGGGGGAGCGAAGCAGCGTCGCGTCAGAGGGCTCTGACGCGACGCTGCTGCCGCCTCTGCTCCTTTTCCCTCCGCCCTTTGATCACTCGAGCAAAGGGCGGGGGAAAGAAGGAGCAAGAGGGGGAGCGAAGCAGCGTCGCGTCAAAATATTTTTTTCTATTTTCCTCCTCTAAAATCTAGGTGCGTCTTATCAGCAGGTGCGTCTTATAGAGCGAAAAATGCGGTATGTCCATTCCATCATTCTTCTACCTTCAGGATGTTTCCATCTCTTCCTTATTTATCTTCTCCTGTCCCCATGCCTCTTTTATAAAATGCTTTTGCCTTCTTATGCTTTATCTAGGTGCATATGCTTGGAAAGATCACTTCCCATGTCTTGGACAGTTTTTCAACTTGGATTGAAGCTGCAAGGTTGAAAAGGGATATGTCTCAGTGCAAACATAGGCATTCCTTTTGTATTAAAGTACTACAGATTTTGTAAATAAAGCTTTGTAAACTTACCAGAAAAAATTGTAATAGTGCTATTTCTATTCACCACCCACCAGAGCTAGATCACATACACAGAGCTACAGTAGATCACATACACAGGTCAGGGGACTCCTATCTAAACTTAAAAATAGGAGGAGAATGTCTATGAAGGGAACATGTGGGTGGAGTAATTTTCTTCTCAGGAAATAAGCACAGCAATGCCTTCATCACATTGGCACATTAGCACTACACCACTAGAGATTTTTAAAGATATTTTCTGTATTGGCAGAACTGATATCCTAAAGAGGATTTGGTCTTGGACTTTGTATAGATAAGTATGAGAAAATAGTGAATCTTATTTGTTTCAATGGGACAAATGATAGGGAGAGAGAAGAGAGTTGTGGCTTGTATGAGAAGCGCAAAGTGATCTGTGGACAAATTAAACCATGTGCATGGAGGTTGTACCTTAGCATGCTTTTTATTGACACAGATCTGGATGAGTATTGTGGTGAAAAATGTTGTCTGTAGTGATGTGGCTTAACAATAGTCATAGGCTAAAGCAGTAGTTCTCAACCTGTGGGTCCCCAGATGTTTTGGCCTTCAACACCCAGAAATCCTAACAGGGACTCACAGGTTAAGAACCACTGGGCTAGAGTGATGTAAACCTGCCTCTTAATGTCAAATTATGCAATTCATTCAGTATTTATCATACAATTTGAAGTCCTTTTCTGTTCTGTTCTCCACTAATCATGCATGGAACCAGCTTGGATTAAGACCAGATGTGGGGGCGAGGAGGCTTGCTCTTTTCCCATTTGCTTTCTATATAAAAAGTCACACTTTGCTTCATTTTTTTTAAAAAAAATTCCATCAGCGTTAATAGACTCCCTCTTTAAACCCTCAAAGAGGGTGATTTTAAACTAAAAATCAGAGAGGGTAAAGTTTAAATTCTCATGGACCCAGGTATTATGGATCCAATCCAGATTAAGGCTTTACTGAAGAAGAAAAAAATAAAAATGACAAAATGCATATTTAATATATTATGTGGTTGAAGGGTAGCTAACCTTTCTTCAAGAAGAAATGTGTACAAATGTTAATTTTATTTAGGATCATACATATGACTGAGAAAAAGTATAAATTATTTAAAAGTAATGGCAGAAAAACTAATGAGAATGCCCATTACCATGCAAAAATTTCAACAGTCCCTAATGTATCAGAGTCATAGAGCACACCACTGTCTGGCCCAGAATTTCAGAGAAATGCTTTTGCAGAACAGAAGGTTAACCTAACCACCCTAACTGAGCATGCCAGGCCATAACAGTAGCTGAAAAGTGGGCATTATTTTTAGAAGCAATCAGGACATCCAAACAACTGGATTTAGTGACTCAAAAGGAAGAAAGTGGTGACCTGTTTTCAAAACTACTCATTTTCAAGATTTCAACTTCTCTATTTTTGTTGTTGTTTCTGAAAACAGCTTTTTAAAGTCCTCTCTCAAACCTATTTTGCAACCTGACTTCAATTTCCAAACATCTAAAACAGAACAGAAGCATCTTGAGAGGGAAAGAGATGGGAATAATTTAAGTCACACACTGTAGATTACTTTGGATAAATTTTGATTGTGACATATGAGAAAAAACAACAACATACATACAATCAAGATTCAACAATCAAAATACAAGTACTGTTTCCCCACTCCCGCCACCTCCCCATTCCCACTTGTGAACCACCACTCATGACTTTCGATACCACACCATATGGGACTAGTATCTAACAAAAATCTGTCCTTGTCATTACTAGTTATGGGCCTGGTATTTGTGTCACCCAGTTATTTCATATTTCTGTTTCGTACTGTCCATTCAGATACGAAGGAGGATACACCCCCTCTGTTATGGAAATATCAGTGAAAGGAAAGTGGGAACCGTAACCGTCTGGTAGTATAGTGCCAAAGTGCCAATGCTGTGCTTATTGCCTGAAAAGAAAATCACTCCACCCACATGTTCCCTATAGGTTCTCAGTTCCTCGTTGTAAGTTGGTTTTAACACTGCTTTCAAAGGACACAGCCATAAAGGGATTTTCTATTCCATCCGTTCCTTATATCTTTTCCATAATGTCAGAAGGCTAGCTCTTCTGGGATGCCTACTAAAATCTTTGTTAGATTTCTCTTTCCCATATCATAGGTAGGCAAGCCAACCAAATCTCAGATTCTGCCCCATAAGAGTAAGTAAAGTTTGATTTTCTAATGTAATCCAATCTTTTAGCCAACTAAAGATTGCAGCTTCATAATAGTATCTAAGATCTGGAAGCGCCAATCCTCCTCTACTTTTTGCATCTATTAGATTTCTATAGACAATTCTAGACTTTTTCCCGTTCCATATAAATTCAATCAAATCCTTTTTCCATTTCTCAAAAACCTTCACTTCCTTAATTATTTGTAATTTTTGAAATAGAAGTCATCATTTTTAGCACAGCTGTCCTTCCTAACCAGGATAATTGAATCTTTTGCCATCTATCCTGGTCTTTTTAAATCTCCTTCCATGCCTCCTAAATCATTGGGGGGTTTTAAATTAGTTATTCATATTCCCAAATGTTTAATATTCCTTGTGACCCTGCACGCTCAGACTTTGGTTTCTCATCCGAAGACCTGGATTTCATTTTCTTCTCTGTTTTTATTCATTCTGTTTTCCAGAAAATTGGGAAATATGTCTCATACAATAGCATGCAAGCATTTACAGTTCTTTCATTTTGGCAATGAAACATTGAATTGGAAGGTCATTTTTTCAGATACAATATAATTTTAAATACACATTCCAGTTTTATAGAGCAACAAAGCCTTTTTGAAAATGACTTGCAGCTTGTATTTTCTTTAGCTCTGACATTTTTAACAATGCTTCTATGTCCTAAATCCAACAGAATTTTAAAGTATTTCCACACACTCATTATTTGGACAGTGAAATTTCCAAAAATATCATTGGCAATTGTACTTCCTTCCTAATGCTAGTTTTCAGTACAGTCAGTCTATGTGGTGACTTTACTACTTGTTTTTCACAATTCAAGGGATAGTTTGATTTCCCAATACACTCTAGAAATGGTCTCTTTAATAAAACAAAACTCTCTCAGGAACTGCCTCTGATGATAAGAAAAAAGAAAGTCATGAACTATATGCAATCTAGGATTATGTCTGAACACCAGATGGTATAGAGACCACAGATTGGATGTGTTGCTCTTTGGAGACTATATCACAGGGGATTCTGGTTATAGGGTCCTGGAACAAAGTTTTTTCTCCTCAAGCTCTTGATATAAGTGCAGGGCAACAAAATCATGATCATTTAATCTATACTGCAATTCATGCGCTTATTATTTCTATCTCTGTCCATGTAAAACTAAAGAGTATGATTTGTGAAATATACACCTTTGTTGCGGCCTGCGCTAAGCTTGGCCTGTTTACATTGAATGTGCTTGTAACAGGCCTCAATTTGTTGTAAAGGCCTCTGTGCAGTTTGGGGGCTGGGTTGTTATTTTTTCCCTGGTTGGGAGGGGCTCGTCCTCTCTGTTTCCTTCCTCCAATCATTACCCAGTATTTTCCCTCCAAAAAGTCACCCTAGAGTCCCAGCCAATCAGTGTCTTAAGATTTCCCTCCAATTCTAAAGGTTACAAAAGGGAGGAAACCTCTCTGCTTACCTCAGTGACTACCTGGGACGTGTGACTGTGCCACGGGGCTGCCAGCTCCGGCCTGTCACCTTCTTTTATTGACAAATACCGCCTTCAACCAGCCCTGGACTCAGCAGAGGAAGGACGTTTGACCTTCAATTTAAAGGAACCCAGTGGCTGGGGTCTGTCCACCATCCGTGGTGGCTGACCAGAGAAGAGAAGGAGAGGCATCACAATCCATCGCCCATGGACTTGGCAAAAGGGACTGAGTAAGCTAATTTTCAACTATTTGGCGTTATGGACTTTGCAACCATCCAAAAGGCCAGTCACCTGTTTGTGACTTGTTAAATAAATTCATTAATTTCTTCAAAGGCCTCAGCCTGCTAAGTTTGTGAGAAGTCTCCCCACAAGAGGAAAGCAATCTGCATCCCCTGGGCATAGGAGTTTATAGCAACTTATGTGGTCACTCAATCCAAGCCCAGGCGGACCGCCATAACCTTGCATTTCTCCCAGAATGGGACCCAAGGCAACTTGCAACAAGGTTAAAATGGCATAGAAGTAGCCACTGCCAGATGGCCACAAAGCTCCAGTCAGGTGCTCTCTGGAACCCCATGGCTATCTGTCATAGTGACCAGAGGGTGATACAGGCCTGATCCCTGTCATATTCTTGCACCACCAAGCCATGTGGACAGTGGACTGGCAGCAGCAGGTCATGTGGACAGTGAACTACTTTGAATTAGAGCCAGACCTTCTATCCAAATCTATCCCAAAGTGCAGGTCTGCTCCAGAATTTCACTGAAACTGTGTAACATGGGGCAACACCAGGTAAATCCAGTTTTCCATGTCCATGGACAACCAGGAGCTACTTCTAGTCTACATCAAGGGTTTGAGGCAGTATAGACAAGGCCAGAGAGCCAGCATGGTATGGTGGTTTGAGTGTTGGATTAGGACTTTGGTTTCCCAAAGTTCGAATCCATGTTCAGACAGTGAAATCTGTTGAATAGTCTTGGTCAAGTTATAATCTTTTATCCTTGAAGCAGGGCAATGGTAACTCTCCTTGGAATAAATCTTGACAAGAAAACTCATTAATAAGTTTGATTTAGAGTCATACTCAGTGAGCCCCCGGTGGTGCAATGGGTTAACCCCTTGTGCCAGCAAAACTGCTGACCGAAAGGTCGGTGGTTTGAATCCGAGGAGTGGGATGAGCTCCCATCTAAACCCACAGAGGCACTGCGGAGAAGCTACTATCGAAAAACACAGTAGGGATATAGATATCAAAAATTGAAATATAATTCTAAGTGAAGTGTAAATACATTTACATTTCACTTAGAATTATATTTCAATTTTTGATATCTACTGTATATCCCTACTGTGTTTTTCAATATGAGCTCCCATCTGTCAGCTCCAGCTTCTTATGTGGGGACATGAGAGAAGCCTCACACAGGATGGTAAAACATCTGGGGGTCCCGGGGGCTATGTACTTGCAGATGGCCAATTCTCTCACACCAGAAGCAACTTGCAATTTATCAATTCGCTCCTGACATGAAAAAAAAAGCCAAAGTGGCTTGAAGGCACACAAAAAGAACCAAATTAAAGTAAAATTTTAAAAGTTTTAAATCATTTAAAATAATAATAGCACTAAGAATAAAAGTGCAACACACACACACACACTCCATTTTTTAAAAGAATTCAATACATCCAATTAATCACCAAATCCCTGTGGAAGAAGGGCACAGAGAAGGTCCAGACTAGGCTCCCATAGGAGGTAGTTTCACCATCTGCCACCAAGAAGGCCCATGCTGCATCTACACCCAAGTGGCCTCTGACAATGGTGGGAAAGAGGCCACACCTAAGGTAAAAGTAAAGGATTCCCCTGACATTAAGTCTAGTTGTGTCCGACTCTAGGGGGTGCTCATCTCCATTTCTAAGTGGAAGAGCCAGTGTTGTCCATAGATGCCTTCAAGGTCATGTAGCTGGCATGACTGCATGGAGTCTAAGCAATTAGGAGTCTGGGTTAGTGCAAAGCAATCGTTCAAAGAAGGTTAGCTAACCTTCTTTGAATGACTGCATGGAGTGCCATTACCTTCCCACCAGAGCGGTACCTATTGATCTACCCACATTTGCATGTTTTCGAACTGCTAGGTTGGCAGAAGCTGAGAGTTCACCCTGCTCCCTAAATTCGAACTGACGGCCTTTTGGTCAGCAAGATCAGCAGCTCAGCAGTTTAACCCACAGCGTTACCAGGGGCTCCCATATGGCAGTGTAAGCCATACCTACACTGCCATATAATGCAGTTTCAAAGTGCATTATATGGGCAGTGTATACTTATATGCTGTCATTCAATATCTGGCTGTGTAGATGGGCCTGAGATAAATGTTTTCCTACAAGGATCTTAAATCTCAAGGAGACAGGAGCAAATACGGAAAGTTTGAGGTCCGGGGGGTCCGATCCCAATATACATAGGGCTTTATCACTGTGAATTATGAAACAAATTGCTAACCAATGAAGCTGTTTCAGTAAGGAGGTTACATGTTCCTGGCCATCATAATGGTCACAACCATTAGAACCCACTTAAGTTGCCTAATAATTTCCGAATGCATCTCGGTGGCAGAACATGTTACACTAATCAAGGCACATGTTGCTATAGCCAAAGCTAGCATTTCCAGGAATGGAAAAAACATAGACATACATGCACATTTGTTGTTCTGATATATGCTGTCATACTACATCTCAATATAATAAATACATTAGGTGTTACAACAGAACTATGTTGCAAGATATCAGATATCTGTATCTCACACACTCACATATCAACCAAAAAAATTCTACCCGTAAAATAAAAGCTATTATGAACAACTATTGATGGAAATACTAAACCACAGCATGGAGAGTCTAACACATTCTGTTTTGCATTTTGAACAGTGCTAGACATTAAACTAAAATAATATCATATGATGTCATATCAGAATAATTGCCAACACTCTCCTGAGGTCTTCCAGATGTGAAAGGAGTCTCTTTCTGTTCATTTACCTCAATATGAGGGGGTTCTTTTATTTTTCTTTCTTCTTCTTTTTCTAAAAACATCTTTTCTCAGAAATACTTATCACTTCATCAGGCTGCCTCATGGTGCCAAGTCAGCATCTTTACAGACCCAATGGAATTAGCATCACATGTGTTTAAGCAAGGAGACATCGAGGTTGAAAACTGAATACAGCAATTAAAATGAACTAATGACAGCAGCATCCAAGCTGCATGCAAATCATCTTAACTTATAGAAACAAATCAATGACCTAAAACGCAAATGTTCATAAAGAATAAACCTTGTCCAAAGAGGCATTAATACCATTTTCAAACATTAAAAAATTACTCACTTCCTATTCTTTCCTTCAGCCTCAATAAGTCACCCACTTTGGCCTAACACTCTTCTTTAACCCCAGAGTTTTTCTTATGCTTTTTGCTTCTTGCCATTTCTAGCTATTGCCTTATGATGATTTTTAATCATATGTTCTCACTTCGAAAACACCTTTTCTCCACTGATATGATGAAATTCGCACTCTTTCAATGCTTTCAAAACAACCCAGAAGTCAATTTTTTTGTGATGGCTCTTAGGGTACTGCAGGGGATCACAGTCGATCATAGCAAAATAGGAATCAATAAATAATACTGTCCAACATATTTTAATCTCATTGTATCAATACAAATTACTCATGGGTATTCTGAAGAAAATAGCCTTTGATGTTTACACACACTTATTTGTGTGAGTGTGTGTAAATGCATGCACGCACTCACAAAGGCATATACACACATATAAATCCATATACACATACCCATAATTTTGAGCAAAAGAAAGCTAGCAAAGTGAAGTGGAAAGAGGAGGCAGATGATAGGGAAAGAAGAAGAGAGGAGACACAAGCTAGAAATCTGCATTATAGCTGAGAGTTTGTATTTTAAATTTTTAAAAAAATTCTACTCACAATAGCCAAAATGACAATGTTTTGCTTTTATCTATTTATTTATTTATTGTAAGCCTCTGTGAAAATACAGCCATTAAAAGTCACTCCTTCTTTCTCTACTGTAGAGACTTTGTTTATAAAATCTCTACAGATTTTGGAAACATAACAGCATTAGAAAACAAACATTCTGTAACTAGGTGTATATCTATATTTTGACAGCACTGCCATGGCAGAGTTTGGTATCAATTTAACTGCCATGGCTTGGTGAGGCACAAGCAGTCTTTGGCTAAGAAGGACAGTTCCCACGATTCCACAGAATTGTGCCACTGCAGTTAAATTGTGTCAAATGGCACTGATTCTACATAGATATACTGTAAGACAGTGGTTGTCAAACTATGCTCCTCCAGATGTTTTGGACTTCAGCTCCCACAATTCCTAACAGCTGATAAGCTGACTGGGGTTTATAGGAGCTGAAGTCCAAAACGCATGGAGGAGCATCGTTTGAGAAACACTGCTGTAAGAGAATGAGGACTTCTCTACACAAGCTCAAAACCCCAAAGTGGACCATTAGTTGCCCCTGGATGTCCAGACAATGTTTTAATGCAGGGTAAACTGGTTTATTCCTGCATTAAGAAAAGTCAGGTAATGCACCAGCGTTTTGCTGAAACTCCAAAGAAGCCTCGCATTTTGGGCACAGTTTAGACAGTACTACTGGCTCATGTGTAAATCAGCTTGGTGTCTGCTTTTGTAGATTTGGATTTTATTGTATTTTAACAAGTGTATGAAGCTTCTTTACTGCTTCTTACAGCAACCAGTGAAGTGGGAAGCGTAGCACTTTAAATCAAAAGGTGTATTTACAATATCACAGTTGATTTCTATTCCGCTCTGAAAACATCAACATAGTATCCTTCTGTTTTCAACTGTAGGGCTCTTAATGGAAGGGTTGTGGTATTAAACAGGAATCCATAACTCACTTACCTCAGGTGTCCGTCTTAGAACAGGAAGAAATTTCAGTACACAGTTCTGAATGTAAATCCCTTAATTACTGACTCCATCAAACGTACATCATCACTCACTGTACTGACATGAGTCATATCTGAGAAAGAGAGGGAGTATACAAGAGAAAAGTCTTAAGTCATTTTATGTCAGTAGAAATTACTCTGTGTGTGTGTGTGTGTGTGTGTGTGTGTGTGTGTGTGTGCATCAACAGTACAGTTGTACACATGAACCCAGGAAATGATAGATTGCATCACCAAGGCAGTAATTCCATTTGATGTTTCAGTGTATTAGACCTTAAATAAATTATGATTCATCATAAAGAATTACTCTCTTACAGCTCAGGATGGCTTCTCATGTGCTAGTCTGCACACATACATGAATTATCACTGAGTATGTAGGATCTACCAGAGATCTTCCTTTTAAGTCAGCTCAAGGCCAATCAGGAAATTAAGTTTGCATTGGTAGTTCAAGCTCCACTGAATGTTTGCATAATATTTCAACAGATATTAAATTACCTTAAGAGCATATTTCCCTCTCATTCAGCCCTATTGTCACAAAATGGCATATCTGCCAACAAAGGCATCCCCTCCAACTGCCCAAATTTGGCAGAAACAGTTTCAATCCTTTGTCATTATACTTTTTCAGCTGCTTTTAAAAAGTCCCAGTTTATCTCTCCTTCTCCCACATTGAAACTAGATTTTCCGCTTTTTCTGTTTACTGCTAACTAAATTTAAAGTACAAAAGTGGTTTGCACAAAATCATTTCAATGTGCAAAGAAGGACAGAAATGGCGGGAATCTTGTCCCTTCTACGAGGATCAGGTCAAAGCAAACTACCACAGCCTCTCCTAACTTGTATGTTCTTTCTCATTAATAACTTTTTCCATCTTGATCATGTTCTCCTGTTGCTTGCCCAAACATATTCCAGTTCTCATCTGTGAAATGCTGGAAGGTATGAGAGTGATACACCAAGAGAGTGAAACACCTCTAAGGCTAAGAATGCATTACCTAGAAAAGAGCATTGTAAGTCAAGACCCACTGCTGAACACAAAAAAAGAAAATGTTCCAAGTCAGCTATGAAAATCCTGCCATTTAGACTACTTCTTTTTCCCCTCTTGCAAAGTTTAAGACAAAGGCCATAGTACTAAGCAGTTAAAATGGTGTAAGCTTTCTGAGCACTGTGGTACTCCTTCTGTGTATATACACATATGACTGTGCTGTTATCTTAAATATTACATGGGTGTCATAAAAACAAGTTAAATTTTAAGACAACCATGACAATATAAAGAGAATGAATTCTGAGAAAGGTTTTTACTATTTTAAAATTTAGAACACATAAATGAAAAATACATATTCTTTCCTTAGCATTCATTTGGGTAGGAGTATAGTCGGGGGAACTGGAGAGAATTTGATGAGTAGAAGATGCTTTTGTCTTGCTCATATATTCTTTTGTGATGTTTTATTGAACAGTAACAATGAATGGTTGAGACAAAGATATAAATATTTTTACAGGCCCTACTGTATTCAGGTTCATGATTCTATAAATAGTTTCAGAAAACATGGATAAATTTACACATTTAGCTTCTGCCTTCAGTCCCATACTGAATCTCACAGAAATTGTTTTTGGGGTTTAAAAAACCCTCCGTGATTTATTTTATAGTCACAATAAGAAATATTGAGAATTTATTCTTCACATTTTGCTCTACAAGTGACCATCATATATATTTGTAATCCTGCATTAATTACTAAAAAGCTTATCCTTTGAGATCCTTTCTTGATATAAAAGTCTGGATAGGGTAGGTAAAGTTTTTCCCCTGACATTAAGTCAAGTTGTGTCTGACTCTGGGGTTGGTGCTCATTTCTAAGCTGTAGAGCCGGCGTTATCCGTTAACACCTCCATTGCATGGAGCGCCATTACCTTCCCGCTGGAGTGGTACCTATTGATCTACTCACATTTGCATGTTTTTGAACTGCTAGGTCGGCAGAAGCTGGGGCAAACAGAAGGATTTGAACTGCCAACCTTTTGGTCAGCAAGTTCAGCAGCTCAGCGGTTTAACCCACTGCGCCACTGGGGGCTCCACAAAAGTCTTGATAGGGAATGGTAAAAATAATATCTGCATTACTATGAATTCTTTTAGTGTCAAATTATGGCACCTTGACTATCAGAAGAGCAATAATGAACAAAAAAAACCCAACACCTTTGTTTTTATTGAACAATAAGATAATGTCTGACTCTAGCACTCCTTTCTAGCTGCTGCTGAGGAGGCTGTCCAGATCCTGAACCAGTGTTTGCTAGGCACTGAGGATGAGGGCAAACAAATTGAAATTGAATCCAGACAAGACAGAGATACTCCTAGTCAGTCAAAAGGCCAAACAGGATATAGGGTTGCAGCCTGTGTTGGACAAGGTTACACTCCCCCTGAAGACTCAGGTTTGCAGCTTGGGAGTTCTCCTAGACTCATCACTGAACCTGGAACCCCAGATCTCGGCAGTGGCTAGGGGAGCTTTTGCACAATTAGAACTCATGCACCAGTTGTAACCTTGGTAAGTCAGACTTGGCCATGGTAGTCCATGTTCAGGTTACATCCCGATTAGACTATTGCAATGTGTTCTACATGGGGTTGCCTTTGAAGACTGTTTGGAAGCTTCAGATGGTCCAACAGGCAGCAGCCAGATTGCTTGCCGGAGCAGCGTACAGGGAGCATACATCCCCTCTGCTATGTCAGCTCCACTGGCTGCCAATTGGCTACAAAGCACAATTCAAAGTGCTGGCTTTAGCCTATAAAGCCCTAAATGGTTCAGGCCCAGCTTAAATGTGAAAAACGTATCTCCGTCTATGATCCACCTCAGAGGTTAAGATTGTCCAGGGAGGCCCTGCTATCAGTCCCACCTCCTTCACAGGCATGGCTGATGGTGACAAGAGACAGAGCCTTCTCAGTGGTGGGCCTTCATCTATGGAACTCCCCAATGAAATTATATCAGTCCCCTCTCTCCTGACCTTTAGGGAAAAAAACTTGTATGGCTTTGGGACCAAGCCTTTGACCAGTCATTGCAATGCAGTGCAATAAGTGACCACAAATGGATGTGATTGACAAATTGAACAGCCCTGAATTATGATTTGGATGGTGTGATTTTAATTGATGTTTTAATAATTTGTGTTTTAACTGTTTAATTCTAATTGTTTATTTTATTAATTTATATGTGTTTGGCATCATATTGCTGCCTGTTGTAAGGTCGCCTTGAGTCCCCCTAGGGGTGAGAAGGGCAAGGTACAAATGTTGTAAATAAATAGATTAAAATCAAGAACACATACTCCACAGTGAACCTACTGATGCAGTCTATTACTGCAAACATAAATCCAATTATTTCAAAACCCTTCATAGGTGAAGAGTCCTTCATAGGTGAAAACCATTTAAAACATAGTACAAAATTTTTCAGACACACTTGTATTTATTAACACATAGAGTGCACACCACAACAGTTTGACTATATAGGCATGTGAAGACTGTATCAGGCTTTTTTCAAGATGGCAAATGCCTACACTTCCACTATATTGAGTCAGGTTTTCTTCATAGGATTTTATTTAGACATTGGTCCATATAAAGCAATGACAATCAAGCTGACATGAATTAAATTGAGAATATCCTGACATTGGAAATAACATTGCTTTGTGAAGATTAGATGTGCATCATTTCTAAAAGTAATTTGTTTTTGGTTTTTTGTACTTTTGTCCTTGTTTGAGAAAGTGAAGGTTAGCTGAATCAATTCCTGGAGGACTCATTCGGATAATCTCAGCACCTTTCCATTGGGTGGACTGTAAGGAAACACTGTGGCTTCTATCCAAAGCTAAGAGGCCGGGAAGTGGTGAATTACTAGCTTCAGTATTAAGAGTGCTAGAAAAGGAAACATGGGCTAAGAAAATAAGAGGACATAGGTACAAGCAAGCAATTTAGACAGCTTATCCAAAGTGGAAGTGAGACCTTAAATTAGGCAACGGTATTGAAAGCCCAACCTTATATTTGCCCCAGCTGTGGTTGAGAAATTTCCATCCTTCACACTTTGAAAGAGTGGAATGCTACAGACAGGGTTGCGATTGTAACCATCTCATGGATTATGTAAATGGCTAGGTAATATGCAGTTCAATGGGTCCCCGTGCTGTAATCATGTTAAGACAAACTATGTTGGAGTCTGTGTACCTGAAACCATTTTCAACACTTCTGTTACACCACTCAATTATACGCAGCAGAGCTTAAAGATAAGGGTAATCTACTTTGTGAAAAATTATTCAGATTTCAAATTATTTGTTGGTATGGTATTTCACATATTACAATCTTAAGGCAAACTTTTTAAGGAGTTTTCTTGGCAAGGTTTGCTTTCACTGAGGCCACGAGAGTGTTACATGCCTGTAGTCACCCACCTGGCTTCCATAGCTGAGTTGGGATTCCAATGCACAAAATGTTATGCCATGAAAGGACTGTCTTCAGTATGCTACAGGCTTTCAGACTAGGTAGGTAGGTTGCTATTGGCAATTATGTTGCTGTTGATGACATCATATATATTTGTATCTCACCTCTCTGATAATCATAATTTATCAAGAAACACATTTTTATGGCAATGTCACCACTTGAGGAAAAGGATAACGAGCATCAAAATATGGATTTAGGCATCACAACACCATAGATCATGTGCTGCAGTGTGTTCTACATGAGCCACCCTGGCAGAGTATTCGTGGGAGTAATCCAAAGGTCAAGGTAGAGGAAAATACAGACACCCACCTACTAGCAGACATGAGAGTGCAAAAGCTCAACAGTTTAGGAAGGGTGGTTCTTAGAAGGCTTTTGTATTTGCTGCAATTCAAGGGAAATGCTGAAAGACCATATATCAGGGCTGCCCACGAAGTCATTCACAACTGACCAGTAAATCGCAGGTCCAAAGGAGGTCGATCGCGCTGCGCAGCGCAACTTCCACGCATGCGCACCATCTACTACCTCTGGGATGACTCCCCTGCCTCCATCCTCAGTGCCGTCGCAGCATGGCCTGAGGGGGGGGGGAGAAGGAGGGCAGCAGAGCAAAGGAGGGAGCGGGCGCCCGGCCCCCGCATGCGCTTTTGGAACATGCAGTGGCACGCGAAGGAGCCACGAGGGAGGACAACCAGAACGAGGCTTTGGCAGCCATTTCCTACCAAAGCCATCTGCAACTGCGAGGAGTTCATCTGCTTGGCCACATAGATCAGCATTGAATGGCCTTGCAGCTGAATGGCCTTGTGTGCTTCAATTCTGCCTGTTTATATCTGTGGAATTATGTCAGGGTGGGAGAAGGAACTCATGTCTGGATGCATTTTATGAAGTGTCCCTTATTTTTGCGAATAATCATGTAAATGTCCCTTATTTCTTCTATCAAAATATGGGTAGGTAGATCTTTTTGACTTGGTTGTTTTATAAGTAGCTAAGCTTACATGTTGAAAAAGTGTGAGCACCCCTGCCATAGATCATAATTACATAATTGACCAGAAAATTTCACTTCATAAAAATCTTAGCTTTTTTACTTTAAAAAAATGAGCAAGCACTATATATAGACCCCAAGGTTGCAAATATAGCAGTCCCTGAGTTACAAACATCTGATTTACAAACAACTCATGGTTAAGAACAGGTAGGAAGGAGAATTCAATCCTGAAAGTGTTATCATGGGGAATAGGTGACTCCACTGAAGCTTTCTCACTAATCCTTGTTTCAACAAGCCAAATTTTTCAAAATCCAACTATTACAGGAATATCAAGAGAGGTGAGATCTTCTGAACAGGGACACTATAGATGAGTGACTGGGATTGTTGTAAAGGTCCTATGCCCAGGGGTTAACGGGTGCCTTCCTTTCAGGGAGAGAGTTACCACAAAGTCCAAGGACTAAGGCTCTTTGAAACAGTTAACAATATTTATTTCTTCAAAGTCACAAAATGCAGGTGACTAGAAATTGGCAAATTACAAAGTCAAAAGAGCCAGATGACAAAAATCAGCTTACTCAGTCCCTTTTTGCTCAGTCCGTGGGCGATGGATGGTGATGCTCTCCTTCTCTTCTCTCTCTGGTCAATAACCAGGGATGGTTAATAGGCCCCAGCTCCTGGATTCCTATAAAAGTGAAGGGCGAGTCCTTCCTATGATGAATCCAGGGCTGGCCGAGGCGACTGAGTCCCACACTTTCCTTTGAAACCTTCCAATATGCTTGAAATAAGCGAATGGACTCCAGCAGTTGTTATTATTTAAAGGGAAATGGCAGGTCAGGGCTGAAGCACCTGAAGACTCAGCCACCAGTCCCTGCAGCGTTGAAATCCCTGGTGGTCACTGAACAAGCAGAGAGGTTCCCTCCCTTTCATAACCTCTAGAATTGGAGGGAAAACCTGAGACACTGATTGGCTGGGACTCTGGGGTGACTTTTTGGAGGGAAAATACTGGGTAATGATTGGAGGAAGGAAACAGAGAGGATGAGCCCCTCCCAACCAGGGAAAAAATAACAACCCAGCCCCCAAACTGCACAGAAGCCTTGAAACCAAAAATGAGGCCTGTTAATCTAGCACAAGCACATTCAATATAAACAGGCCAAGCTTAGCTCAGGCCGCAACAGACACAGACAACAACAAAAAACACCACAGGGGTGTTATCCCTTTCCTATGATATCCACACCATTATCATTCGTGTGTGTGTGTGTATGCATGCATGCTTTGGATAGCATCAAGAAGGGTTAACACCTTCCATATGTGTGTGTGTGTGTGTGTATGGCTTAAAAATGTACCTGTTATGACTTACATACAAATTTGACATAAGAACAAGCCAACAGAACCTATCATGTTTGTAACCTGGGGATTGCCTATATATGTTTCAACTGCTAAGAACACCAGAAGTTCAAGTAAGTCTTCAAAAATGAACTACCCATTCTACAACCCATATAGAACAGCAAACCAGAACAACAGTAGTGAACTAACCATACAAATTACCTATTTTTCCTTTGTGCTTTTTTCTATTGAGGTAGAAAAAATAAAAATAAAAATCTACAGACTGCAATTAAGCAATAGACGTGTTAAAAGTCATTCCTTCCAAAACAAATCTACAATTTTTAATTGACCCACTGACTAATCTTTGATGAGAAATTTTCAACATTGCCACACAGCTGCATAAAATGCTTTCTTAACATGTCAAACCTGGTTATCTTTCTCCCCGAGTCATTCAGTGTTAATGTTCAAACATCACTGTTGTTAATTGAAGTGAGTGCTTTTTTGACATGTCAACTCCTATTTCCAATTACTCTGAGGCCCCAAAGACTTTGTCTATAGCTTTAGTCCAAAAGAATCAACTTATCCCTAAGTGCAATTCTTGATCCACGACACATAGAAGAAACAGAAATATACAGAAAGGTTGGATGAATTCAAGGACTTGAATGAAGGGTTAGCATCAGATAAATATGTACCAGCATCTGTGCTGAATTTGGTTGACCGCATAATTGGGTTGACCGCATAATTGGGCACACACCATATGGAATTCCCCTTTTCTTGGTCTACCTCTCCCCATTTAAAACACTTAGATATGTATCCCAACATTAAACAAGGCTAACATTGCTGTACTCTGTCTGCATCTATAGGCTTCTCGTCAGCTAAGTAAATAAGAGTACTAAAGTCATTACAGCTTACTGTAATCCATATAGAAGAGCCCAGGCTGCCATTTTCCCATTACGCTGCCCTTACATCTTTGGCAGCTGGAGCCAGTACTCTAGTGATGGGGTCAAGGGCCATGCTCTAAATCTTCGAGTGCCAAGATGTATAACATCAAGTCTAATGCCCAGAAGAAGAAACTACTGATGCAGAAGGTCACTAATTGCCAGTTTCTCTGTATTACAAGAGGTCTGGAAAGAAATCCCCACAAAAAAGATAGAGGTGTAGGGACACATTCTGACCCTTGAATCAGCAGGGGATTACACAGAAGGCTGAGGCAGTCAAACATTAAATAAAAGGGCAAACATATATTCCCTGAAATGTGGTTCAGTGAATACATGTGTTACATTTTCAGGATAATTCTAAAATAACATCCAAGACGATTTTAAGAACAAGATGCATTATATGGTATGAAAAAAGCCCACTAGTTTAAAAAAACCCATTCTTATATACAGTTATATTCGAGTTTGGAGAAGAGCAAACTACAGACCATTTACTACAATGCGTTCTGAGCCACATGCACAATGGAGGACCTTCTGACAGTGACACCAAAGGCACTCAAAGTATTCCGCTTCTGGTGAAAGGAAACTTAATATAATGCCAAGTTGTTAACTTTATTTATGGTTTTTCTATACATTATAACTGTATTCTCATTTTGCTTCTGACACAATAGAGATATAAATAAATATACAGTTATTCATATGAAAAGGAATTCCTTGGTTCCTTCTGAAATCTTATATAGAAATACCTACAAAAAGAGGATGCATCTATGAGTCACACTGAATGATGTTGTTGACTGGGAGGAGACAACAATTCTGTCTTATTTTACATTCTATTCTATTCATCAGTAAGATTTCATAAGAACAATAAAAGAAACTTAGAGCCCCTACCATGTACCACGGGTGTGTGTGTGTAGAAAAATGTGGAAATTTTAGAGGATGGATTCAATTGGGAATATAACATGAGTGAGCTTAATAAAAACCCTTCTCCATCTCCATTGTGCCCATTTAAAAGCCTGCTTTTAAACATTATACAAGACACCAGAAAATCTGGCTGTAGGTCTTCTTGCTCCTGTAGTATTTGATTCTAAAAGAGATGATAATACTAGAGACAATAGTAGATATACCTCCAAGGTGAAAGAAGAAAGGTGGCCCTTTTTACATTCTCTAGCAGTATTCAACACAATCATTTTATGATTTCATGGATCTAGTTGAGTGTGAGTTTACAAACACGGTTTTGCACATACATGCCTTGTTTGAGATTCACTTCAAAACATTTGTTTTGGTTCTTCAGTCAAAAAGTAGTGGCTCCCAATCTTGTGAGCCCGGATCTGTCTACAATCCCATTATATCTAGTCAATAGAGTTTTAAAATTCAGAAATGGCCACATTTTTACTGCTACCAGCCCTGCAGTCTGAGGACAATGGGAGTCATTAACCAGCAACAACCACACTGAGAAACAGTTTTTCTTGATGCTTAGACACATTCACAGTAGTTGATTAGATGAACATAGGTGATTACAGAATTATCATTGTACAAATAAAAAGGTTTCAGTTTTCACTACAGTACTGTAAAGCAGAGCATTCGTTTATGCCCTCTATCTCCATCTTAAATGTGCTTTACTGGTTTTATTCCTGCCTGCCTAGATGATTGTGGTGGTTGTTGATTCCTTCAGTTGCTTCTGACTCTTTGTGACCTCACGGACCAGCCCACACCAGAGCTCCCTGTCAGCCGTGGCCACCCCCAGCTCCTTCAAAGTCAATCCAGTCACTTCAAGGATACCATTCATCCATTTTGCCTTTAGACTGCCCCTCTTCCTTTTTCCTTCAATTTTCCCCAGCATCATTGTCTAAGCTTTCCTGTCTTCTCGTTATGTGGCCAAAATACTTCATCTTTGCCTCTAATATCCTTCACTCCAATGAGCAGTCAGGCTTTATTTCCTGGAGTATGGACTGGTTGGATCTTCTTGCAGTCCAAGGTACTCCCAGAATTTTCCTCCAGCGGATTATTGTGGTGGCCTCCTCAAATGCTCCAAAAAAACAATGTGACATCCTCTGTGCAACATATATGAACTCCTCAAAGGAATTATGGGAAAGGAATAGTTGGCTTTAGACAATGTTTAAGACTCACAGTTCGGCCTTTATGTAAATTCATTGTAAACTACACTTCAACACATGTAGAGAAATGGTTGACAGTAATGGCTGATGACTAAGTAAAATCTTAATTCACAGACTTTGTACAACCCAAGACATTTTGCTGTCTGAAAAAAGAACAAGATGGCACTCTTCTCCAATCCATGTGACTAAAGACTGCCGGACTTCTTACCTCAATGCTGAAAACATCTGCTGCCACACATCGAGACAGTAGTGTGGCTCCCAAAGATCTATTGCCCACAAGAAGGGGGTAGCTTAGAAGCACGGTGTTGAAAAGGGGCAATGATCCTCTGAGAAACTGTCTAATTCTGCCCAATGTTAGAACAGACTCTGTGCAGACTCTCAATAAAGCGTAAGGAAAACAACTCAACTATTTTAGCATTTTAAGCATTGCCTCTTTATAATTAGTGGAACAATTTTAGTGTTTTTCTGCATCTACATAACTGTAAGTCTTATTGGAAAACATTGAAAGGAGAAAGCACAGCAGGAGACCATTCCCCATGGCTGATGATTTGAACACAATTTAGTTTACAGTTAACTCACAGCATGATTTCTATAATGTCCTTTATCACCTATGAAGCCATTTCCTTCTTACTTATTATCGTTACCCATAATGAGACAAGAAAATATGTTTTGATGCAAAACAAGACAAAATTATTTGCACACCAAAAACGACTATCTTTCCAATCATTTAAAAAGATTGTTCCCTTTACATCTGCAAAATTAAACAGGTAGAGAAGGAAGAACAATGAAGCCTTTCATTTCTAATTTGGCCAAAGCAATCAAACATTGTTCCAATACAGTTCGCTTGTTTCACTATCATAAGTTTTATTTGACACTTGTTTAGGGACAAGAAGAGCGTGTTTGAGATAATAAACACATCTCATTGTTTGTTTCACTTTTAAAAAACTATGTATTGCCTGTTATCAATTCCAGCTTTAGCTTTCCATATTGTGTACTACACCAATCAGTGCCTCACGCAAATGTTAGCTTACTAAAATCATGTTTGTTGTTAAGGCTACAATGTGGAATACCTATGAGATACATTTCGGTTTGTTGACTTCAAACTCTATAAACCTGATATTTCAATATTTAAATGGAATGCAATCAAGATGGATGTGTCACTACAGCCGGAACTGACATCTCTGGGAAGAGATGCAGTTATTGCACCAGAAATGCACTCTGGGCACTTGAACTAACTTCATTGCTTCTAAAGTTAAAAGAGTGGAACAGTTCAGAAACAGTATGTAAAAATTACAGTTAATTCTCAATTCAACCTCAACTATAAAGGTTTATCTACACTGAACCATTTAGCCCAGTGTAAATCTGCTCCAGATTTCTGCTGAATCTGGGGTCACTGTACAGATGGCCCAAGACCTCATCTCATGTGGATTAAGTTTCAGTTTATTTGCCCTCCTCCAGTTCATTACTGATGACAGAAATTTAAAACCAAATTTTGTTTTGTGCTGCTTAAACTGTTTAAGCAATCTCTCTGGGAAACATTGTTGTTTTGTGCCTGCAGAGCACAATTGTTCCATAAGCAAACTGCACTAAAGTGTTAAATTTTCCGAGATGCCATACAGTTCTTCTTGGTAGTCTCTTTAACTAGCCTCTTCAAACACTGGCAATTCCAGTTTGAGAGCCATTAAGGTCAGAGAAGAAATCTAAATATATACAAAAATGTTGATATGGGCAGTTTATTTTCCAACAGTCTCTGTCCTCACAAGTCCTCTTTGAGGTCACTGAGTAGGTGGAGACACAAGAGCAATGCCAAATGTACTGGTGGAGTCAGCAAACACAGTAGGCAGTCACCAAAGATTCCACTGATGGAAGAGAGGAACAAGAAATCCAAAAATGATTTGTCTTCTACGGACATTAGTTGCTTTAAATACACAAGGGAAAACACAAGTATAAATTATAAAAATCCTGACTGCTGGCCTGCCAAGTTCCACTGATGTGGCATCTTTACTGGATTTAAATCCTAGCTTCAGCTTTTCTTGGCATTCCTCTTTTTCCCACCACAACATCAATTCATTTAGGCAAGTCCTTGAAGGATTTTGCATGTTGGTATTGTGTCAATTTCTTTTCTCTCCTCCCACCCATGATCTAACTTTTTGTAGATTGTGAGGGGGGAAGTAATGTCTGGAAAATCACAAACACAGGCACATGTCACCCATTCCTGCCTGCCTAGGATGAATTTAGGATGAAGTGCATATTTTACAGCAGGGCTGTCCAACAGGCGGCCCTGGGGCCGTACACGGCCCCTGAGCCCCTTCCCTACGGCCCCCTAACTCGTTTTAATAAAATACAAATTAAAAATAAAAAATAAAATAATTTTTCTTAAAAAAAATACCTACTTCCAGGTTTAGGCAAGCATCGCGAGACTACGCCAGCCACAGACGGGATTTCGGGGAGGTCGAAATCCGTCGGTGGCAGCGTAGTCTCACGATAGCTGCCGAAATCTCCGGTCCCGCGGGATTTGCACCCGGCCTGAGCTTGGCCTCAGCTCCAGCGGGGCTCTTTGGGGACGGCGTTGGCGCTTCGGCCCTGTGGCGGGGCTCCCGCAGTATGGGTAAGGAAGGGCCTGGCTCGAATCAATCAATCTAAAAACAGTGGGACGTTGGGTGAGGGGGGGAGGGGTCCCTCAGCGGCGGTTTCCTTGGCGACACTTTCTTCCCCTCCTCCACGCCCCCTCCCCCATGTTGTGCTGCCTTACCCCGCATGCAGGGCGCAACGTGGCTTCCTTTGCGCCTGCCCCCGCAGCTTGTTTTCCCTTCAGGGAGGGAGGGAGGGAGCTCTTTGGGCCTCCTCCACCCGCCTCTGGGAAAGGAGGCCCCATCAAGCCTTGCGACGGCATTGATGTGTTTGGGGTTTTTTTTTGGGTGTGTCCCAATTTGAGTGTGGACTCAAATAACTCAAAGGTATTAGGAAACATTCCCCCAAATCCACCAGTGTTCCCATTTGGGTATATTGAGTATTCATGCCAAGTTTGGTCCAGATCCATCATTATTTGAGTCCACAGTACTCTCTGGATGGAGGTGAACTACAACTCCACAACTCAAGGTCAATTGTAAGTAAATTGTAGCCGGGGAGGGGTCGGAGCCGAGAAGGGGGGCGGAGCTGGGGGAGGGTGGGGTGGAGCCAGGGAGGGGGAGGAGCCAGGGGCGGAGGCAGACCCTTCGGCCCCCCAGGTGATCAGTGACCGGAATTCTGGCCCTTGGGCCCGTAGAAGTTGGACAGCCCTGTTTTACAGGATTTAGATGCCCCACCAACCCCTGAATTTTTGCATTCTGGAGGGTAGCTCATAATACCTCCAGGAAATCAGATGTTTGGACTAATTTTGTAGGATTCAGAGATTAGTAACCTGTACTGCTAACTTTCCCTAGCTTAAGGAGGGAAAAAAGAAAACCTGAAATAACCCTGATTCTAAGTAAACATTGGTCGTCTATTCTCTTCCTCCTTTTCCTTTATAGTACAAACAAAATGCACATCTAAAAATAAGCCGTGTAATCACAGCAACAAGAGCTTGTGTTACTGAAAGCCACCCACTTGAATACTGCCTGTCTCAGCATCCTATTGTACACCCAGAGAGCTAAAAAAAACCCCAAATAAATAAAATTACAGGCGGCACAACGTAATGGGTTTAGCTTTTTTAGGCTTTCTCCTAACAAACTATGGAATCTTCCTCTCCCCAGTAAGTGAAGGCAAAAGGTAACATCTTAAGCCTTTCCTAGCTTCATGAGTCCTTCTGAATAACTGTGAGGATGCTTAGCCACAGATATCCCAATTTGCATCTGTGAAATGTTGGAGGGCATGCCATTGTGCTGTACATCAATGTTGGTTAATCCTGTGGTTCTAGATTCTTGGCCCTTCATTGTAGACTTGATTTCCTGGAATTCCAGCTATTGGCCATTTTGACAAGGGCTTCTGCAAGACCAAATGCGCCAAAGGCTAAGAACCTTTGGCCCATTTAAGGTTTAAGGCTTGTCTGGCTAAACAAAACAGTTGCCATTACAGTTTTGAAAGAATTACCCTGCTTTATATTATGTTACATACTGTATATTTTATTATTCTCCTTTCGCCTCAAGTAACATAATGGTAATTTCATTTCACTGTGTTTTTGTCTCTGAGACTTAATTTAGCGTGAATATTAAAACAAATAGAAAAGTTATTCTTTAGAGTCTGTTTGTAATGATATAGAGCAAATATTACAATACTCAAAATCTATAAATACTTACAGTCCCATATATAAAGCTTTCAATCAAAAATGGCTTCTACATCATGAACTTTGTACTCAAAGGACAATGTTTTAAGTAGACATAATACAGAACATTCCATTGGTAAAAGATGGTAAATCTTTATGGCTCTTACTTCAACATGATCAAATGAATCTTAATGAAACATGCTTGCATTCTATGCTGTTAACATCCACCTCTTATTCCTACATCTGCCTTAATGACAAATTGCCCATGACTTCTCGGAGTCTAATTACATAGACTGTGCCTGCTTATGTATCTAATGTTGAAATTATTTTCATCACATTGGCTTTTATCATTGATATGTAATGCCAGTTAAGGTTTTGTCAGTAAAATCCCATTTATGTAACTCAAAAATCCCAACCATATTCCGTGATGTTCAGACCCATGGAAGTGTTAATCAGTGTTTGTTTATGTGTTTATGTCTTAAAGTAATCCGCCTACTTACAGTAAAAGGTAAAGGTTTCCCCTTGACATTAAGTCTAGTTGTGTCTGACTCTGTGGGGTGGTGCTCATCTCCATTTCTAAGCCAAAGAGCTGGTGTTGTCCATAGATGCTTCCAAGGTCATGTGACCGGCATGACTGCATGGAGCGCCATTATATTCCCACTGGAGCAGTACCTATTGATCTACTCACATCGTGCATGTTTTCAAACTGCTAGTTTGGCAGAAGCTGGGGAACTCACCCGACTTCCTGTATTCAAACCAATGACCTTTTGGTCAGCAAGTTCAGCAGCTCAGCAGTTTAACCCACTGCACCACTGGGGGCTCCCACAGTGACCTGAATTAATTTCATAGAGTTTTCTTACACAAGGAATATTCAGGGCTGATTTTTTCAGGTTCTTCCTCTGAAATATAGCCTTCAGCACCTGGTATTCATTGGCAGTCTCTCGTCCAAGTACTAGCCAAAGCTGACCAGCTTAGCTTAGCTTCTAAACTCATATGGATATTGGCAGCTAAACTCATTTTCTAGTTAGAATTTATTTTATTACATTATCCATCTTTTTTGTTCTCTCCTTATGTTGTGTGTCTACTTGTTAGGAGTGTAAGGCTCTGGTTAAGATAATGCTGTGTCCTACTAACATTTCTGTACAACAAATGGCTCATTAACTAGCTGTTAAAGGCACATCTTAATACCTTAAACATTGGCCTAAATTAGATATTCTGCTAGTCTTCAACTCAGCACAATTTGAAAAAGCCTCAGCAAGCATTGGTGTTGTGTACTTTTTTCTTGCCTCTGGTGTCATTACAAGGAGAAGTTCTTCCAATATTTGCTTAACCACAGTTCTTTTCATACAAAGTGATAAATTATGATTAATGTTAATTATAGGTTCCTTGAAATCAGGACTGGCTGGTGGCTTCTGCATCAATCAAATGGTAAAACTGTTCCAGATTTTAATCAAATCATTTAAAGCACTATTCTGTGTGCTATATCTAGTTGAGGGGTGTCGTTTAGTACTTTGGACACCTCCTTTAAAACCTGGACTAAAAGCCTGTAGCAGATTTACCATCCCACTGGCATGGAAACTATCAGACACTCACTTCTTAAAAGCATACCAAGGTAGGGTTAATTAAATGCAGAAGCAAATTTCCAAGCTGATCCTTGCAGCTACAAAAAGCATCAAGATAACAGAAGGTATGTAAAATAATTCAAATGCTTTTTACCTTCATGCACCTTTGAATGATTAATTTAAGGTGTTGGTTTAAACTTTTTAACTTCAGACTTTGCAGACTGGGATAACCAAGAGACTACCTGTCTTTCTATGGACCTGTCCCACACTAAAATCTATAAGAGAAACCCTACCTTCATGGGGGCTATGACTGGATGCAGAAGCACCCAGGAAAAATACTCTCAAAATGTAGAACATACTCACTTTAGAATTATAATTGACTCTCCTTGCTTCACATTTGAAAAAATTGTGAACCATCTCTGTAACGTACCTTGTTATTGCCATAGTTTTTAAGAACTCCATTAATTTTACTATTATTTTTAGGATTCCAAAAAGAAGACTAAATGTATTATTACACAAAAGAAAAATAATTATTCCATTTCTTATATATTTTTTCCTTTAAAAAGAAGACTAAATGTAATTTAGATTCTGGATGAAAAAACACAAAATAAAAAAATGGAATAAAATACAATATGATTAAAATATTCCCATGAATACTTTTATCTAGATATTGTGTCTTTACAATTTTGCAGCAAATGTATTGTATATAAATCTATATAAATAAAAATGTAACATTTATTTGTGAGATTAACATAACTCAAAAACCACTGGATGAAATGACACCAAATTTAGACAGAAAACACCTAACAACTCAGTGAGTGACCATCACTAACCCCCCCCCCCACACACACAAAACAGAGAAAAGGACTTTAAAACCCAAAAATGATAAAACAAGGTACAGCCCATACACAAAAATGACTCCTCTGGCCCTGCCCCCTCCTGCGCAAGGGGAAAAATCAAACAGCTGCAGGGAGTGTGGAAGGCTCCAGTGGGCTGGGCAGGTAGACCCTCGGCTTCCCCAGGCCCCCAATTTGGGGTCTGCCCCCTTCTCTCTCCCACCTGCTACCCCAGCAGGGCCCCCTTCCTTCCCTTTGGGCCAACCATCCTCCGCCACACTAGGGTCTCGCATGGGCCCTCCTTACCTCCCTCCTAGTCTCCGTCTTCTCTTTATTGGTCCCACTAAACAGGGACGCCTTCTCCTTCTTTTCCCCCTGGTGAGGCAGGTGCACGGCTGCTCTGTGCAGGCACCATTCACCAGGCTTTGCTTTCCCTTGCCTAGGTGCCGATGGGAAGTGAGCCTGACAGTCCTCAGCCTTGCTGTACCCAACATGGGAGAGGCGCTTCCTGAGATGGGCCTTGCTCATCCATCACCGAACACTTCTTTCTGCTGCAGCCGCAGGGCACCTTTCATGTGATCCTGCCTGTGTGCTCACCTGTCAAGCAGATGGGAAGGTGCCCTGCAGCCATGGCAGAAAGAAGGGGCCGGTGCCAGGCGAGCGAGGCCCACCTCGAAAAACACCTCCCGCCAGCACCGGGCAAGGCCAAGGGCTGCAAGGATCCCTTCCCACTGGTGCACAGGCAAGAGGTAAAGAAGAAAGGAGAGAAGTATAGAAAAAAGGGAAGGAAAGATGGAGGGAAGAAGGGAGAGAAAGAAAGAGGAAGGGAAAGAAAGAAGGAAAGAGAGAAGGAATGATGGAAGCAAAGAGCAAAGGAAGGAAGGAAAGAAAGAAGTAGATAAGGAAGAAAAGAGAGAAAGGAGGTGGGAAAGAAAAAGGGGAGGAAGGAAGGAGATAGAGAAGGAAGGAAGGAAGGATAGAAGGAAAGAAAAAAGAGGGAGGGGAGGGAGGGAAAAAGAGAAAGAGGGACGAAAGGTTGGCTACAGAAACGTCTGGCGGGTACAGCTAGTATTAATTATAAATAAATGAGTTGACAATTAAGATAGCTCTTTTTATTAAAATCAAATGCATGTATCTGTATTAGGTTAAAATTTCAAAATCTGACAAAGCACTTAGGTTACTACATTTCCTTCTTTTATTCCTCCTCAAGCTAAAGACAGATGGGAGCCAAGAATGGAAGTCCTTCTTGAGTTGATGCTTGCTGAGCTGTTCAATATGAGAAGCTGCTTTCTTAGCTGGGACTGTTATCCATATTTTCTATACATGTATTCCCCCCTTCCTGCCTTCCCACTGACAGGGTGATGTATGAAAACTAGCGGTGAAGCAGAAGATGAAACAGCATGAGCTCCAGGTGCTGGGAAGCAGGGAGAGAGAAGCCTACATAATTTTTCTTCTTGAACACATTATCACATTCTACAAAAAACACCTCCCTTTCCATTCCACAATATAAATGCTCCACTTCATCTGGAAAAAGAAATAAGCCTCCAAGGACAAAACACATGGACAGAAGCCAGGATGGCTCTAGGGCAAACATTACACCACAACAAATGACCATTTCAGATGCATAATCCTGATTTCATGGTATAGACCTGGCATAGAAACAAAACCTTCGAAGGGGACGCGATCCATATCACCATTTTTCTTGCTGCAGGTATATAGCAACTAATTCTGGCCTAATCCCTCAAACTAGGTCGTATCTTTGCTCAATAATGGTAGAGATATTTTAGACTGTCTAGAAATATTGTGTGAGCCTTTAGAGCTGAGGCTGAGTCACCAGCCTGACATAAACCCAATTAAATTAAGCAAAGGACTTGCATCTTCCCTGGACCTTTTTAAAAACTCACTTGCCATAAAGTTATTTTCATGGGGTCTCTTACAGCTGAAGAGCCAACTATTTTTTTAAAAAAAGAAAGAAACAGTTAAAGAAAAATTATAATAATTAGTGAAAACATTTACACAGCATATAGTAGAGTGTTCACACAGCAGTTCACACAACAATCCTGGCTCGTCTGTATAATTATCCCTATATTATCCAGCGAGAATGGCTTGCCCAAGGCAACCCATTGAACTCATGTCAGATGTCAAGATTCAAACTGGAGACACGCTTTGGAGCTAAGATGTTTAACCACCATGCCTTAGTAGTAAAAAAAAATAGATACATAATTCGTGAAAAAATGTATAAAAATATTTAATACTCATTTTTAAAGGACCCTAAACTACGAAACAACTAATGACTAAGAACACTTCAAATGTAGGTAAGTTTCCATGGAAAAGCATCTTCAAACAGAATTGGGCACTAGCTTGAAATACTAGGCCAATCTGCTTATTTTCCTATGATTTGTATAATTGTACCCACAGTGTTTTCCTAAAATAGGCATTGCGGAATGGTCTGCCCACAATTTAGAAACATAATCAGTGAGTGGCATCCAAGTTGGAAGCATTGAATCCTTTAAAAAGTAAGTCCCAGTGCTTAAAAATGGTGTGCAGCATGCTATTTTTGACCCTGTGAATCTGAATAGAGGAGAAGAGGAAAAAACAAATTAGGTGCAACAATATCAAATGGCCTGCCATGATGATAAACTGGGTTAAGAACTTGGCCAGTGTGGTATACTAACAAGACAGGATCTGCAAGAGATATATGCAAAACTAGTGCTTGAGACATGAAACAAAGTTCATTTACATAAAAGCAGCCACATGAGTGTGAGTTAGGAGAAAGGTGATCCAGTAGAAAACATTTCAGAGAACACAGACAAGTGACCAGATGCCCTTTAGACATGTTCAATTACAACTCCTATCAGCTTCAGTTACCATGGCCAATGATCAGGGAATATGGAAATTGTAGCTTAAAGTATCTAGAGGGAACAGAGTTGCCTATACTTGTTATATAATTTTAATCAATTTTGATTAAATACTACAAACCCCTTTTGTCTTTTTTCCTTCCTTCGTTTATGTTACTATGAAATAGAAGCAAAGCTCTCTAAGCAGGCGAGCTGTCTGGTCTGTGATTTGCAGATTAGTAAAAGAAGACAGTAAGGGGTTATGAAATCTACTCAAGGTCAAGAAAGCCAAGAATAGACAGTACGTAATAAAGGGGGGGGGGTCTCTCTCTCTCTCCTTTAACAGGAATATGATTTAAAAGAAAATGCAGGCACATCTGATTTATCTAATTATATTGCTGCATGCATTTCTACCATCTAGACCAGGGCTGTCCAACTTCTACTGGACCTGTGGCCGGAATTCCAGTTACTGATTACCTGGGGGGCCGAAGGATCTGCCCCCTCCCCCGGCTCCGCCCCCTCCCCGGCTCCGCCCAGGCTCCACCCCCTCCCTGGCTCCACCCCTTATCCCGCCCCCTCCCCAGCTCCACCCTCTCCCTGCCTTGGAGGTGTCTGTGGAGGACACCGGGGCTTTGACTTGGAGATAGAGATGAACACCAAAATCCCAGTCTCAAGTCCCAGTCCCTGGTTTGAACTGGATTATATTGCAGTGTGGACTCAGGGCCCTTCACACAGCCATATAACTCAGAATATCCAGGCAGGAAACCCCACAAAACCTGCTTTGAACTGGATTATATTGCAGTGTGGACTCAGGGCCCTTCCACACAGCCATATAATCCAGAATACCTGCTTTGAACTGGATTATTGGAGTCCACACTCATATAATCTGATTTAAAGCAAATAACATGGGATTTTATTCAGATATGTGGAAAGGAAGTCAAATAAGAAGCCAGGGCCCTTCCACACAGGCCTATAATCCTGAATGATCAGGCATAATATTCATTCTGCCTCTGCTAATAATAATAATAATAATAATAATAACAACAACAACAACAGGTTCCTGGAGTAGGAGACCTCCAAGGGCCATCCAGGGCCATCCAGTCCAATCTCCTTCTGCCATAAGGGGAAAATACAATCAAAGCATTCCTCACAGATGGCCATTCAGCCTCTGGTGATAATAATAATAATAATAATAATAATTACAATGGGTTCCTAGAATAGGAGACCTCCAAGGGCCATCCAGTCCAATCTCCTTCTGCCATAAGGGGAAAACACAATCAAAGCATTCCTCAGCCATGTTGAATCAAACCTAAACTCTCATGAGAGCAACAGAAAGTACTGAACCTTGAGTTTGGGAGTTGTAGTTTTCCTCCATCCAGAGAGCACTGTGGACTCAAATAATGATGGATCAGGACCAAACTTGGCACGAAGCCTCAGGAGAGGAGGAAGCCGAAAAGGGAATGGGTGAGCACCCCCCCGTGCTCCGAACTCGGCCCCGCCCCTTTTTCGCTCTGGCCACGCCCCCTCTCACTCGTGCACTCTCTCTCCTTCCCTCTTTCCTTCAGGTGGTGGAAGGGGGAAGGAATGAAAGGGGGAAAGAGAGAAAGAAGGAGGGAGGGAGAGGGAGAGGGGGAGGGAGGGAGAGGGAGAGGGGGAGGGAGGGAGGGAAGGAGGAGGAGGAGGAAGAGAGCCTGCTCCTCCTCCCTGCCCCGCCCCTCACCCCACCCCACCCCGCCACGAAAAAAATAAATAAAAATATTCCGAAAAATATTCCAAAAAAATATTCCAAAAAAATATTTTAAATTTTTTTTTAATCTTAAAAGGCAGATATCTTGCAGGAGGGTAGGGGGCCGTGGGGAAGGGGCTGGGGCCATATACGGCCCGGGGGCCGCCAGTTGGACAGCCCTGATCTAGACAGATCTGCTTCATAGAGCTTTTCCACATTTGGTTGCTTGGAAGGTAAAATAAATGGTAACCTTAAAATCAGAAGCAACCTGTCCTTCATTTCAGCCCTGGCCTATTCAGACGCTTTGCAGGTTATGGAGAGAGGTGTGTGGCATTTGCAGATCCTAAAATAATACTCAACTTCAGGGGAAGAAATAGTAATGCTTGTCCGATGGGAAATGAGTCAATAAGTAGAACATATTGTCTACAGCAGGGGTGCTCATTACAGTGATCGGGAGCCCCTAGGTGATCTTCGGCCCTCTTCCAGGTGATCTTTGGGCCTCACCAGCCAAATGCACGTGCGCTCCCGCCGCCGCCTTCGCGGGGCTTTTTTTTTGCCAAAATGAGGCTTTAGTGGGCGGACCCTGGCGCTCATCTTGCCACGCACGGTGTGGTGACATGACCGCCCATTGGTTGCTGCTGGGGGGGGAGCAAGGCGAAGGCACGCGCACGGATAGGATGCGAGGCTGTGGGATGGATGGAGGGAATGTGTGTGTGTGAGAGAGAGAGAGAGAGCCAAGGAGAGAAGAAAGAAATCCGGAGAACTTTTTCGGATCCTTTTGGAAGGCAGGCGGGGGCTGGAAGGAGAGAGGGAGAGAGAGAGAGAAAGAGGCGAAGGAGGCCGGACAAAGTGGGGCAAAGCCAAGCAAGCCTCGCTGCAAACCCCGCTGCTGCCCTCGGGACTCCCATTCCAAGCCTAGACCTGGGCGAGGGAACTGTGTGGGGCTGCTTTCTTTCCTTGGTTGGGGGTGAGGAGGGAGGGCTCCGCCGTGTTCCTGGGGCTGAACCCGAGGAGGAGGGGGCTGCAGGGATGGAGACTCCACTTGCTGCTGCTGCTTGTGCCCTCGCCGCCTTTCTCCGCCTCGCCCTCCCTCGCCCTCGAAGGAGAAAGGCGGTGAGGGCCCACGGGAGAGAGAGAGAGAGAGGGTGGCTCTTCAGAGCCGCTAGGAAGAGCCACCCTCTCTCTCTCTCTCTCTCTCCCATGGGGATGGGCTGCCACCAGTGGGAGGGGTCCTCCTTCCTGCCAGCCGTCCACTTGGGCGTCCTTTCTGAGTGACACCCTCGGAAGGAAGGAAGGAAGGGCGCCCCCCCCCCCCGCTGCATCTGACACTTTGGGGAAGCACCTCTTCCACTCTTCTTTCTCCTGCCCAGGTAAGGAAGCCTCAAGGGAGGAGGGAGGGGAGGCTGCCGTGGGGAGGCTCCAGCCTCACGTGGGTCCCTCTCTCGGTTGAGTTTCCCGGCCCAGGCAGCAGCCAGGCGGCCCCTCTTCCCAGCCCTGCGCCTTCCGAGCTGCCGCCGAAGCCATATCTGGCCGGAGCGCTGGTGGGTGCGCCTATAAATACCCTCCTGCTGCATGCGTGGGAGGGGCCTGCTGTGCACGCAAGAAGCAGGACGGGATGGGGACTTCCTGCTTCGCGAAAGCATGCAGCAGGAAGGCAACGAAGACATTAAGAGAGAGCGTGCGCGCAGGCAAGGAGGATCCCCTTCCTGGGTGCGTGCGGCAGCGAATACGTGGGCAGGCAAGAAAGAAGCCCCGCGTGGACGGAAGGCTGCAGTAGGAGTGCGCAAGACGCGTAATGCGTGCGCATCAGACGCCACATGCACAACAGGTGATCTTTTCAACTTGATTGTTCATATAGTTGCTCGCATGATGAAAAAGTGTGGGCACCCCTGGTCTACAGAGATAAACAATAAATATCAATGTTATTATTTATTTCAGTTTGTTATTGGAGCTTTCTAGCTTGTTGATGGAGCTTTAGGCAGCTAAACAGTGATAAAACAACTGTATTAAAGGCTAAAATCCAAGCAACTGTTAAAACAATGTGACAGATTATTTGTATCATAATCTTGTTGTCTAGCAGTGACCTCGACATGGGCATAGAGAACTGAGGGAAACATGGTGCCAACAAAGGTAAATTGTGATTAAGCACTACTATGGAAACTTCAGACCATAACATGACACACAGCTCTCTAAATCCTTCCTTCCTGTGGAAGGCCATTGAAGGTGACATTTACAAGAGTATTCCAGAGTCTGTACTCAGCCATTCAAAAGGCTCCAATAAACACCTGCCTGGGAATCCTGGAAAAATAAGAGAGCCTTTTTCGCAAGTCTCAGCATGCAGGCAAACTCATATAACTGTAATCTCACCATTCAGAGTACTGCCAGTGCCTACCTAGCTGTAGTCATCCCTGCTGAGAAGCAAAGTGGTTAAATAAAACAATTTTTCATTCATGTTATGATGTGAATGAGACTTAGGTTCGAGCTTCAGTTTCATGGTGAACCCATTGAAAAATAGTGGCACTTCTACACAAACACCCAAACATATTTATATGGTAACAGACTATCCTAATTTCATTAATATATAATAAGAATATTACATTTCAATGTAAAAAAGGATGAGGAAACACTGGTTATCATCATGCTTATATTGATGAATATACAAAATTATCCATTTCAAAATATTTTAGGAAATTCATAATTTCCTGGTTTTAAGAGTTCCAATGGCTCATACTGCTGGGGGACTTCAATGTCCCACAGCACTATGCAGCTCAGGACTTCATGGCCTCCATGGTAACCATGGGGCTGTCCCAAAAGGCATCTGGCCCTACTCACAGAGCTGCACACACATTAGACTTGGTTTTCTGCCAAGGATGGGAGGAAGGTGGTAATGTGGAGGAGCCAACCATCACTCCGTTGTCATGGACCAACCATCACCTGATCAAGTTTAGGCTTATTGTGCCCCCTAACCAGAGGCGGATCTTAATGGAGGCCAAGGGAGGCGGCTGCCTCAGGGCGTCACACATCTGGCCATGGCGAAGGGCGTATCTGGCCATGGCGAAGGGCGCATTTGGCTGCAGCCACCAGGTGCAGCACATGCAGGGCCCTTGCCCCCCGCGTGTCTCCTCCCTCTGTTGCCGGCGCTGCTGCTACTGCTGCCGCCAATGCACGTGGGGCGAGGGAGGAGGAGAGGGAGGCTGCGGTCCGATAAACCCTGACTTGGTGGCTCCCTCCTCCCATGCACTCATCCTCTTCCCCTCGCACTGCTCTTTCCCCCTCCCTTCTGCCTCGTGCACTTTTCCCTCTCTCTCCTCTTCTGCCTTCCACTCGCTTGCTCGGGCTCTCTCCCAAAACATCACGGAGGAGGGAAAGGAAAGCTCCTTTCTTGGAGCTGCCCTCCTTCAGAAGCCCAGGCACTGGCCCCGCCTCAGGCAGCACTCATATGGCAGGAATGCCAATCAACACCAAGCCCCACCTCAGTCTCACACCACTTCCGCCTTCTCTAAGGTAACCAAACCCACCCCCACCCCTCCTAGAGGGCCAACGGATGCTATTGCTTGCGGGGGAAGGAGGAGGAGGCTGAGGTGAGCGGAGGGAGAGGGTCGGAAGAGGCCCACCCATCATTATATGAGTCCACAGTGCTCTCTGGGTGTAGGTGAACTACAACTTCCAAACCCAGCAAACTCTTTTCAGTACTTTCTGTTGGTCATGGGAGTTCAATATGCCAAGTTTGCAAGAGTTCAGGATGCTCTTTGATTGTGTGTTAACTATAAATCCCAGAAACTGTATCTCCCAAATGTCAAGGTCTATTTTCCCCAAACTCCATCTGTGTTCACATTTGGGCATATTGAGTATCCATGCCAAGTTTGGTCCTGATCCAACATTATTTCAGTCCACAGTGATCTCTGGGTGTAGGTGAACTACAACTTCCAAATTCAAAGGTCAATTCCCAAGCAAACCCTTTCAATATTTTATGTTGGTCATGGGAGTTCTGAGCTCCGGAGAGAGCAGTCTACTAAGTCGAATTAATAATACGGTAATAATAATAATAATAATATGCCAAGTTTGGTTCAATTCAATTGTTGCAAGAGTTCAGCCTTGGTTTGAGTGATGGTTGTCTTTGATTGTGTGTTAACTATAAATCCCAGAAACTACAACTCCCAAATGACAAAATCAATTTTTTGACCGATGGTCCCTCCTTGGGTTAGTATTAGTATGTTTTGTGGCCAAATTTGGCAGCAATTTGTCCAGTGGTTTTTGAGTTATGTTAATCCCACAAATGAACATTACATTTACATTTATATTTATATTTAGAGAGAGAGAGAGGGCGCACATCACAGGGAAGCATGTCTGTGTAGGAGGGTGGGTCAAAAGAACATCACTGCAGACTGAAGACTGAGAGGAGACATGATAGCCCTATAGAACAAGCCCTATGAGGAGCGGCTTAAAGAGCTGGGCATGTTTTGCCTGAAGAAGATAAGGATATGAGGAGACATGAGAGCCATGTATAAATATGTGAGAGTAAGTCATAGGGAGGAGGGAGCAAGCTTGTTTTCTGCTGCCCTGGAGACTAGGGCGCACAACAATGGTTTCAAACTACAACAAAGGAGATTCCCCTTGAACATTAGGAAGAACTTCCTGACTATGAGAACTGTTCAGCAGTGGAACTCTCTGCCTCAGAGTGTAGTAGAAGCTCCTTCTTTGGAGGCTTTTAAACAGAGGCTGGGTGGCCATCTGTCTGGGGTGCTTTGATTGTGATTTTTGTTGTATGAAGGCAGAAGGTCCATGGACTAGATGAGCGATGGGCAACCTTTTGAGCATGGTGTGTCAAAATTCGCCAAAAAACCAAGCATAATTTGGGTGGTGTGTCACTTCAATATTTAGTTTAAATAATGATAGTATGGACTCAGATAACCCAGTTCAAAGCAGATATTGTGAGATCTCCTGCCGTGATATTCTGGGATATAGGCCTGTGTGGAAGGGCCCCCAGATCATCAAGGCAGGAGATCTCACATTATCTGCTTTGAACTGGGATATATGGCAGTGTGGACTCAGATAACCCAGTTCAAAGCAGACATTGTGGGGTTTCCTGCCTTGACATTCTGGGGTAAAGGGCTGTGTGGAAACGCCCTGAGAAGGAAGGAAGGTGAATAGATACAGATATAGACACACACACACACACACACACACACAAAAGAGAATAGTAAGAGGGCAGGGGAAAGGGTGAGAAGGAAGGTGTGTGTGTATATATATACATATGGCATGGCCGAACTTTGGCCCTCTGTGTGTTTTGGACTTCACCTCCCACAATTCCAAACAGCCAGTAGGAAGTCCAAAATACCTGGAGGGCCAAAATTTGTCTATGCCTCCCCCCCCCCAACATATATATGTGTGTGTGATTGGTGGGGGGGGGCGCCAAAATACTGTTCGCTTACCATTTAAAATTACCTAGATCCGGCCCTGCCCCTAACCTCTGCAGGGGTGGAGGACCTATTAAAATGGTCTGCCCCAGGAGGCTTATGGATATGAATGGATTCCTGATGGCCCTTGGGGAATTTCCTGCCACATTGGTAGGTGATCCTGTTGATGCTCGGGTCACTCTCTGGAACGGGGAGATGGCTAGGGCAATAGACACGATTGCTCTGGAACGTCCCCTCTCGAGTAGCTGAGCTAAACCATCTTCTTGGTTCAATGAGGAGTTGGCAGCAATGAAGCGAATAAAGATGAGACTAGAGAGTGTGTGGCATTCAAAGCCTAGCAAGTCAAATCAAACATGGCTATATGCCTACTTAAGGGCAAATGCTGCAGCAATAGAAGCTGCACAGAAATCTTTATTTGCAGTCAATATTGCATCTGCAAGGAACCATCCAGCTGAGCTGATTTGAGACAGGATCCCTGACAATTCGGCAGCCCACTGTGAAGCACTTGCTCAGTTCTTTGCAGACAAAGTCGCTTTGATCCATTCCAACCTTGATGCCATGTTAACGGCAGTCTCAGAGGATGTAACTTGACCACCTGCTCGCCCAGTTTTGATGGATTCATTTCAATTGGTGCAGCTCGAGGATGTGGACAATATACTTGGAGAGGCAAAGGCAACCACATGCATCCTAGACTCCTGTCCATCCCGCCTGGTAAAGGGAGCCAAAGAGGGTTTAGTAAAGTGAGTAACAGTGATGAATAATGCCTATTTATAGGAAGGCAACATTCCAGCCAGCTTAAAACAAGCTGTAACAAAAACCACTGTTGAAAAAAGCATCACTGGACCTCACTTAAATCATCAACTTTTGGCCAGTTTCCAATCTCCTCTTTTTGGGCAAAGTCCTGGAATATGTGGTGGCCTTGCAACTTCAGGTGTTCTTGAAAGACACGGATTATCTAGTTCTGGCACGGTCTGGCTTTAGGCCAGGACATGGAACTGAAACAGCCTTGGTCACATTAGTGGATGACCTACGCCAAGAACTGGACAGGGGGAGTGTGTCCCTGTTGGTTCTGCTGGACCTCTCAGCGGCCTTCAATACCATTGACCACAGTATCCTTCTGGGATGTCTTGAGGGAATGGGTCTTTGGAATACTGTTTTACAGTGGCTCTGTTCCTTCCTGGAGGGCTGCTCCCAGAAGGTGTTGTTGGGGGAAACCTGCTCGGCCCCACAGCCGCTATCCTGTGGGGTCCCGCAGGGATCAATACTGTCTCCCATGTTGTTTAACATCTACATGAAGCCACTGGGAGAGATCAGCCAGAGTTTTGGAGTTCAGTGTCATCTGTACGCAGTTGATGTTCAACTCTATCACTCCTTTCCACCTGCTACTAAGGAGGTCTTTAACCGGTGCTTGGCAGGTGTGATGGTCTGGATGAGGGTGAACAAACTGAAATGGATCCCAGACAAGACAGAGGTTCTTCTGGTCAGTCGCAAGGCCAAACAAAGCATATGGTTACAGCCTGTGTTGGATGGGGTTATATTCTCCCTGAAGATGCAGGTTCGCAACTTGGGAGTTCTCCTGGACTCATTGTTGAGCCTGGAAATCCAGGTCTCGGCAGTGGGCGGGGAGCATTTGCACAATTAAAACTTGTGCAGCAGCTACGCCCATACCCTGGGAAGTCAGACTTGGCCATGGTAGTCCACACTCTGGTTACATCCCATATAGACTACTGCAACACACTCTACATGGGGTTGCCTTTGAAGACTGTTCAGAAGCTTCAAATAGTCCAACAGGTGGCAGCCAGATTACTCACCGGAGTGGCGTTCAAGGAGCATACAACTCCCTTGTTACACCAGCTCCACTGGCTGCCGGTGTGCTATCAAGCACAATTCAAATTGCTGGCTTTAGCCTATAAAGCCCTAAATGGTTCCAGCCCTGTTTACTTGTCCAAACGTATATTTTCCTATGAAGCATCTAGGAGCTTAAGATCGTCCTTTCAGATTTCCTGCTCTTGGTCCTGCCTTCTTCGCAGGCACGACTGGCAGGGACAAGAGACAGGCCTTTCTCAGTGGTGGCCCCTTGGCTGTGGAACTCCCTCCCTAGGGATCAGCCCCTTCCCTCCTGACCTACCATAGAAGAGTGAAAACATGGCTGTTTGAACAAGTCTTTGGGAACCTAGTGCAATAGATAAACACGGAACTATATGAAATCGAATACTGGAACAGCTTAGACAATGTTTTTGGACAACAAGGCTAATAGTGAAGGTAGTGGTTTTATATGTTGTTAAAGGTTTTAATGTAAGTATATTATCATTCAGTTTTAAATGTTTATTGCAATTTTTACATTGTTTTAATGTCATTGAATCGCTGCCTATGTTGTAAAGCCGCCTTGAGTCACCTTCAGGTTTGAGAAAGGCAAGGTAGAAATATAGTAAATAGTAAATAAATAAATAAATGTTTTGAAAATAAACACACCATAAATTTTACCAAAGGCCTTCTCAGTGTGCCAAGGAATATCTGCTGGTTGATCAAGTTTACCAATCGAATATAATTGCCTCTCTGCCACATTGTTTTGTGGATATGTACAGTGTGCATCAGAGGTGGGAATCATGTTACTCTCCATGTAATTACAACTCCTAGCATTCTTCACCATCAACTCTGCTGGCTAGGACTGCTAAGATTTGCTTTTTTTTAAAAAATAAAAGAATGTGATGTAATTTAGCCCAATACTTGCCCTCACAAGATTTCTTCAGAGGAGCTTCCTATTGCCTTCTTATTGTGTTAAGAGAGTATAACTCACACAAGGTGGGTTTCCATGGGTTGATAGATATTAACACTAAATTACAACCAACATTAAGTACAGAAAATACTATATCTTCTCTTCAGGGAAATGGTAGCTGGGATGGAGGGAGAGTATTCATCTGCTTCTCGGCTTAGGCATGGTAGGACTGTGTCTGTCTCTTCTTTTCTTCATATATGGACAGTGACAACTGGAATGGAAGGAGGGCTTACCATTTGTTTCAGGACCTAGGCATAGTGGAATTGTGGCTGCCTTTGCTTCCAGAGGCCACAGCTGGGGGGGGGGGGGTCATCTACATATGGGTCTAGGCATGATAGAACTCTTCTTCTTTCCTTCAGAGGCCCCTTCTACATTGCCATATAATCCAGTTCAAAGCAGAAAATCTGGATTTTATATGTAGAAGGGGCCTGAGGCACATGTCAAGATAGAGGGAGGTCCATTTCATCAATATCTGGGCCTATACATGGTGGATCATTATAATGTATGTTTTTGATCTTTCTGCCAAAAATCCAAAAGATCCCCACTCCTTCTAATGGAAAGATTTAAAAGTTGCCTATTCTCTCTTGAAGAGGTAATGTTTCTCAATTCTGCTTCATGCTTAAATGTAAGTTCACCCATAGCATGCAAGTCATTCTGATTTCTATATAATACTCAAGGCGTCCTAACTAGTCACAGCTAAAGCAGATGTTTTTCCATTGCTGAATGGTCAGTCAACACTTATAAAAATTCCACGGATTCAATGAGAGTACTACTCACTCAGGTCAAGATTAGCAACTGGATTTAGGCCAATGTTTAAACTACATCAATTTTGGATGAGTACCATGCATTAAATAACTGCCTCATTGAAACTGCTGTATTTCCATGTGTATTAAATAACTGGCATACCAGAACACATCTCCAGGAAGAATGTTACCTCTTTGAACAGTTGAGAATTGTTTACCTTTCTCATATAAAAATGGTTGAAAAGTACTCAGCAATGGTGGCTTTCATACTGCATACCAGTAGACTTTTTAATTTATTTGAAGGAGTGTCAATAATTCAGTGATCACTCAATATATTTGCTTCAGCTGCTTTTTTCCTTTCCTTTTAAAAGATTTATTTGCCTTGTTTCTGAAATGGAAATTGGGTATTTAATGGCTTAATACCATCCAGCATTGCAGAAGGAAATATTTCTAAATTAATTCCTTGCAGATTTCTTACAATATTCAAAATACCTAAAAATAAATCTGAATATAAAAATACATTATCGGTTTGTTAATAGGATTATTAAAATCAATGGAAGATCAACTTAGACAAAGCAGTATCATTTACAGCTAGTGCCAGCTTGCAAGCAAAATAATTCTGGGAAACTTTATTCATAAAATAAAGCACTAATTTAGAACAGAGAAACAGGTGTTTGCAACAACCTACCTTGGTCTTTTTTGCATGTGTGAGCATACTAAGGAGAGGATAGGGAGGAAGCAAATTAAATGCCCTGCCTTTAAACTTAGTTGACCACCCCAGTAAAGGGAAACACATATTTCACATATTTTCCCTTTAAGGGGCTCCATTTTACAGGAATGGTATAAACATTACTACAGTACTTCGGCCCAAAGTAAATTTACATCTCCTGTGGACTCACTGCTTTTTAAAATAGAGAAAGCAACAAAATACACAGAAAATAGATATAAAAAGAAAGCACAGAGGTCACAGATGTGAAATATTAACACAGTTAACCCCACCCTTCTCTTCCATTCCCTTTCTCTTCCCTTGACACCATCTGCAAAACCCCAGGTTGGCCCAAATTTGCAGTCAAGCTGACCTTGAGGCCTTGCATAGTTGATTACTGAAAGTGCACCTGCATGGGATTAAATATCCTGCTTGTGAAAGATCCCCCCCCCCCTGCTTTCTTCCTCCCTCCCTCCCTCTGTCTCAACATTTCTCACAAGATGAAACATGGTGAGAAGAATGGGCAGGGAGAGCAGCTCCCCTTTTCCATCTCAAAGAGAACAGCAGGAAGAATATTGATTTAGATTGTTCGCCTTACCAAGTCACTACTTGAAGAATGTTGCATTCTAAATTCTTACATGTGTTTAGATTCATTCTAATTCCAGCTCAAACTTAATTACTGCCTTTTTCAGTGCAGATGTGACACGAGACATCAGTCTATGTTCTCTTAGGAAAAGTGGATTTCTTAAGTGCATTGAGCAAGGGGATAAAGAAAGAAGATGCTTGCCTACCAACATGAAGCCTTGACTGTTTGATTTTGAGGTATTAATTTGGGAGTTTTGCCAAAGATTTGCTAGAAAAAATGATTTTGATTGAAACTTTGTTAATATGCTCTGCCCAAAATCTTCAAGAATTGTGAGATTGCCTTGAAAAAGGGAAAACATCTCATCAGACAGATGTGTGTACCTGCTGAAGTAGGCAGGGAAGCAAGGTCGAAACCTGCATCTCAGTTACTTGTATTTTCCCTTGTACCAATTGGGCCATTTTCTGTTTGGCTAGTATTTTATTACTTACTTACTTATTTGCTGAATTTATATACTGTTTTTCTCACCCCTGAGGGGACTCAAGTCAAAAATTCAATGCCAACATACAGTACACCAAAAAAAAATCATAATAACTAATTACTACATATAACTATGAACTAAACTTCAATTAAAACCATTAAACATAAGACATACATAAAATTTAAACATTCAAACAAGCATAAAAACATCCGAGTATAAGCATTAAAATCCCATGATGCAGAAATTGTATACCATAGCCATTCTGAATTGTCATTGCATGTGTTCCTTAATTATTCCTTGTACTGCATTATTTATGAACTAACGGCTTGATCCCACAGCCAGGAGAAAGGGTGCTGATCTAATCTCACTCGGGAGGGAGTTCCAAAGTCAAGGAGCCACCACTGAGAAGGCCCTGTCTCTTGTCCCCACCAACTGCACTGGCGACAGAAGTGGGACCGAGAACAGGACCTCCCCAGATGATCTTAACCTCCATGATGGTTCCTCCTCTAGGAAGACTCCTTAAAACAGGAAGATATAATCTCCTTTAGTAACAAAAAACATGCTCCTCCACGATCTCCAATGAGAATATATATATATATATATCTCAGGGGTGCTCACACTTTTTCAGCATGGGAGCTACTGATTAAAAAACCAAGTCCCAAAGATCACCTACCCAGAAATGTAAAACGTATAACTATTTTCTTATTTATTTATATTTATTATTCATTTTTACATAAAAATGAAGTTATATTTACAATATAAATGAAGTTATAAAACATCAACATTTCAATTTATTAACAACAATATAGAACAGAGCATAAAAATACATCCAACCACCCCATTTCTCCCACACTGCCATATTACCACACATATTATCAGCCAGAAAGTAAGAAGAGAGGCTTTTGAACTGCAAGGCCATTTAATACTCAGCAAGGTAAACAAAGGGGCATGCAAAATACATCCAACCACCCCATTTCTCCCACATTTCCATATTCCCCAACATATATTTCTCAAGGAACAAAGCAAGCAGAGAGGCTTTGGACCTAAAAGGCCATTTTTAAAAATAAAAAGGAAACAAAGAGACATGCCACAGTACAATCAAGCACCCACCCCATTTCTCCCACATTTCCATATTCCCCAACATATATTTCTCAAGGAACAAAGCAAGCAGAGAGGCTTTGGAGCTAAAGGGCCATTTTTAAACATTAAAAATAAACAAAGAGACATGCCACAGAACAATCAAGCACCCACCCCAAAGTAAAAAGACTGCGGTAAGGAAATGACCCCAAAGCGTCCTTCTTCTTCTCCTCCGTTGTTGCTCCTATTTCCACGCCGCCAGCATGCGTGCCGCCTCCAATAGCTCACAAGAAGTCAGAGAGGCAGAATGGGCGCTTCTGCGCATGCGCGCGGTGCAAGCCATGCATCGCGTCATCCAGGCCCACCCCCTTTGGTCTCCTACGACTCTGAGTGGCTGGAGAAGGATGGAGGGAGGAGGAGGAGGCCCAAAAGAGGGGGCCCATTCTGCCTCTTGGACTCTGGAGCTTTTGGAGGCGGCGCGCGAGCAGAGAGCAGGGAGGAGCAATGACGGAGGACTTCTTTGCAGCCTGCAGGGGCGCGTGAAGAGGACCAACAGCAAAAAACCTGGTCAGGGGCCTGAAGATCACCAGGATGAGGCCTGAAGATCACCCTGGTGATCCCGATCACCATTCTGAGCACCCCTGATATATATATATATATATATATATATATATATATATATATAAATAACATGCAAATCCCTTCATGCTCATGCTAGGATACGATATTCTACCATAAAAATCTAACAGAAGGCTTGGTATGACAAATAAGGTTGATTGCTGAATGGTTCCTGAAAACCCTCAGGAACTACATGTTTCAGATTCGTTCCTCTGGATACACATGGATGCAAAAGAGTCATAATGTTGTAGATAACCAAGAATCAATGGAAAACAAAAATTTACCTAAACTCTTTACTGTAGTTGAACAAGTAAAATGCCTTGCCCAGCCCTATCTGCTATGATCCTGGACTTACTTATGTGAAAGCATAAAGTTTGGAATGAATCACAAATGATATAGCCTCAGGATATTAATTTTTTTCTTATTCCATTTCTGCATGCAGGAATAAAGAATTTCAGAATTTTCTCCCTCCTTTCAACACAATTTTCATGCATAATTTGTACTTTGGGAGTAAAATCCATTGCTAAAACATACAAAGTTTCCTGTGCTGGATAGGTATATTCAACACAAAATATATCACTTCTAACATAAAGTCATTTTTACATGAATTGTATGAAGACGTATATGTTGCATGAAGTTTACAAAATCTGCACAAATATATGTGCAGATTCATGTGTACTTTTTCTGTATATATATATATATGTGTGTGTGTGTGTGTATAAATTTTTTAAAGTGCGGAAATCTATCTCCAGGATAAACTTAACCTGTAGCAGATTTATTGTTCTATTGAAAATGTAGCATTGCAATAAGTAACAGAAGTGAATTATTTTTTAAAAAGAAATTCCAAGACCTCCTTCTATGATGCAATCTCAGACAATCAGGTTATATCAACTCAGGTTATGTCAATGTAAACTGTCTAGACATGATGTTAAAAACACAGAAATGACCTCAGTCCAGCCAAAGCTTTTTAAAGCTGACCCGAGAACAGACATATAGCAAAGGTCAAAGACCACTGACATCTGTAAAAATCATGCCCACCAAACCTAATCTTGCTCCTTTTCACTGAGCTTATGACCAGTGTACACTACAAGAGAGTTGCTGCCAGGATGAACATACCCCTATGGAAAAGCAAAAGCTTCAGTAACTGAAATTATTTAGACAAGTGCTGCTTCTTGTTTATATTTTATTTTGAACAACCTGAAATATACATCACAGACATTCCACAGTGAGCCCTAACAACATGCATTATAAGTGTACATCTGTGTGTATGTGCCTTCATGTTACTGGTTGAATTATGGTGAATCCATGAGTTTCATAGATTTTTCGGCAAAAGTATGATAGCTGAGACTCTACGCTACGCTACGCTACTTGTGCAATGCAGGTCAGAATTGATGAAGGGAAGACATGCGCAACATGGGTCAGAAAGGGGGGCCGGGGGGACACAACAAACAACCAAACATTGTTTTTAAGGCGAGTGAAGCAATGAGTTATTTACTGTTAAATGATAAACAACGGCTTATGAAGACGGTAAACGGGATATAAATGTTTCCTCTCCCCCTTTCTGGTGAACAATGTTCCCACGACTCTGAAGCAGTTGCATCTCTCACTCGCAGCGCTGTCTTGCGCACATGTTTCCCTCATTATCTGAGGGACCGTCTCACTCCATATTGCCCATCGAGATCACTCCAGTCTGAGGAGGCCAACCTCTTGGTAATACCATCGGTGAAGCTGGCTCATTTAACATCTACCCGCCGGAGGGCTTCTCTGTGATAGCTCCCACGCTATGGAACGCCTCCCGGCCGGCCAGAGCCCTGAGGGACCTACTCCCGTCAGACGGGCCTGCAAAACTCACTTGTTTAGGCAGGCCTTCGGTGAGTAGGCTCGTCTATACATCCACTGGGCCATTACATTGCTGCTGCTTTCGTTTTAATTATTGTTGTTGCATGTTTTAATGATGTTTTTAAGTGTTCTGTTTTTAACCCTCTGGCGCTGTGCCATTGGTTCTTGTGAGCCGCCGCGAGCCCCCGGGAGTCGGCGGTGTTAGAAGTCCCAAGAAATAGAAATAATAAATAAATTAATTAATTAATTCAGACCCGCATTGCGCCACCAGTGTAAGGTCCCAGCCATTATACTTTTAGCATTTTTTCTTAGGCAAGGAATACTCAAAAATGGTGTTGCCAGTTTCCTCTAAAATATAGCATGAAACCTATATTCATTAGTGGTTTTCCGTCCAAGTACTAACCATGGCTGACCATGCTTAACTTCTAAAATCAGAATTGATATAGTGGCTTTATGGCAGTAGTTCTCAACCTGTGGGTCCCCAGGTATTTTGGCCTACAACTCTCAGAAATCCAAGCCAGTTTATCAGCTGTTAGGATTTCTGGAAGTTGAAGGCCAAAACATCTGAGGACACACAGGTTGAAAACCACTGCTTTATGGTATTTAGGCAGCTACTAACATTTAGTAACTGCCTAAATATTCAATAATACTGATTATAACAGGCACTATTACCTTGTGAAAAAGTATGGTTCATTCGACAGTCTGACTGCAAAGGTGATGACTATTTTATTATGTGAGTGAAACCTGCTTGCAAGTAAGGTCAGTTCTACACAGACACTGTAATTCAGTTTCGATGTGGATTAAAACAAATGAGTTTCACCAAGCCGTGCCTACACAACACTCCAGGTACAAGTTGGAAGCTAGGATGGTGGTCACACTATCTGCTGATATTAGATCGGATGTGAACCCAGGAACCATGGTGTCAGTGCCTAGATAGCTCTAGAAAAACACTCTGAGTATGAAGAGACTATAGTAATATATAATATCACAAAATGTATGTAAAGCACAATATATAGTCACTGTTATATTCACAGCTATATAGTAATAAACCAGGTTCATCCAATAGCAGCATTAAATCACAAACATCTATGCAACAGTCATATATGTGGATAAGGAGTGTAGGAAAAATCTGTATCGTGAGTAAAGGAGTCTAGGCAAGTATAGGGAGAAACCCTAGTCCATATAGAAAAGATAAAGGTCCAAAGACTGGAAATAACACAATAAGAAGGGTCACAAATCACTGCATGGCACAGTCTCCACTCTTCACAGTATAAGGAGCTCGGGCAAAACGGGGGGCGTAACATACGCTCCTGATGTCAGTGCGTCTTCCCGTGTGGTTAGGGAGACCTAGTATCCCAAAGGTCTTCAGTGGATAATAGTTCAATCCAATGGTGAGGCAAAATATCCAGAGTATAGTCACTCAGTGGAAACAATATGACTGAAGCCGCTGTAACTCCTGTGGTTCCACTAGTAAATAAACGAAGAAAGCAAACCGCGGAGGCCGAGTGGCTATTCGCTTTCCTCTACCAAAAGTAAACACAAAGTACTGGAAGCCGTATGGCAGTTTGGTAGGGTACAGCGATGGAGCAAATGATTCTAGATCACAATCAAAAATGAAAAGCAAACCGCGATAGTCCAAAGAGTCCTCAAAGGAGGCTGCTGTAAGAGGGGCAAGCCCAGGTGGTGAAAGGGAAGCCCACGCCTACGGGATTTCCCTCACGAATCCGACCCGTTTCGGACTCTGGGGTCCTTTGTCAGGGCGGGAGGTCTCACAGTGTCATCTGTGGCTTCTTTCATGAACAATATACATCTATACAAATCTTAACGTTATGATCAATGATGCCCGAGCTCCTTATACTGTGGAAAGTGGGACTGTGCTGTTCAGCGAGTTGTGACCCTTCTTATTGTGTTATTTTCAGAGTCTTTGGACCTTTATCTTTTCTATATGGACTAGAGTTTCTCCCTATACTTACCTAGACTCCTTTACTCACGATTCAGACTTTTCCTACACTCCTTATCCACATTCGGGTCTTCTTGGATCAATCCGGGGGCTTGGACCCGTCCCAGTCGGGCTTCCGCGCGGGCCACGGAGTGGAGTCCGTTCTCGTGGCAATCACTGATGACATCCGTCGACAACTGGATCGGGAGGCTCGGCAATCCTAGTCCTCTTGGACCTTACGGCGGCCTTTGATACCGTCGACCACGACCTGCTTCTCCATCGCCTGGCGGCCTCCGGGATCCAAGACAGAGCTCTGGCCTGGCTGGAATCGTTCCTGCGAGGCCGCTCGCAGCGGGTCGAGTGGCAGGGTCAAGTCTCTTTGAAAAACGAATTGGAGTGTGGAGTCCCTCAGGGTGCCATTCTATCTCCCACCCTCTTTAATATCTACATCCAGCCCTGGCTAATATTGCTAGGAGCCATGGGTTCTCCTGCTACCAATACGCAGACGACACGCAGCTGTCTTGAAGCTTGACCCAGGGTCATCATCAGTACCGGACAGTTTCAGCCTAGGATTGAGGGCGGTGACGAGCTGGCTCAGGGCATATAGACTCAAGATCAACCCGGCTAAAACGGAGATCCTCTGGCCGGGTCGTCCCGACCCCCGCCCACCACTTCCACTCTTCGAGGGCGAGTCCCTGGCTCCAGCCCCCGGCGGTGAAAAGCCTGGGAGTGATCCTAGCCGAAAAATCTCACGATGGAGGCCCAGATCCAGGCTGCAGCTAAGGGCGCCTTTTTCCATCTCCGTAGGGCCCGTCGGCTGGCTCCCTACCTTCCACCAGAGGCCTTGAGAACAGTGGTCCATGCCACTGTCGTCTCACGCCTCGACTACTGCAACGCCCTATATGTGGGCCTCCCCAGACAACAACTAAGAGGCTGAAACGTATCCATAACGCCGCAGCCAGACTCATTACTGGGTCATCAGTGAGGGATCACATTTCCCCCATTCTTAAAGAACTTCACTGGCTGCCCCTAGAGTTCAGAGCCCTTTACAAACTCCTGGTGCTCACCTTTAAAGCCCGGCACAACATTGGGCCTTCCTATCTGAGTGACCGGCTGACGGCCCAATGCAGCGAGAGGCCAGCACGCTCCATCAACGGTGACCGCCTGACTACCCCTGGAGTGCGGGAGGCTAGACTGGCGGAAACTCGGCGGAGAGCCTTCTCCGTCGTGGCCCCTTCGACTTGGAACTCACTGCCGCCCACCCTCAGAGCCTCTCCGACTCTATCTGGATTCCGGCCAGCCTTGAAGACCTGGCTCTTCCGCCTAGCGTTCGGGACTGGCTCGGTACCCTGGACTACCTGAGCCACCCCTCCTGTTCATATTCCATGTTTTTAAACTGTTGTACATTGTTCACCCTAGGGTTTTAACTGTTGTAAGTCGCCCGGAGCACCGCCGGTGGAGGGCGACTCACAAATATTAAAGTATTATTATTATTATTATTATATATGACTGTTGCATAGATGTTTGTGATTTAATGCTACTATCGGACGACCTGGTTTATTACTATATAGCTGTGAATATAATAGTGACTATATATTGTGCTTTACATACACTTTGTGATATTATATATTACTATCGTCTCTTCATACTCAGCATGTTTTTCTAGTGTTTACTAAACACAGTCTTATATTGTACCCTGTTTGTTTGTAGTGCCTAGATAGCTGCCAGGAAATGTGGGGTCTGCTGAGGTGCACTGAGGTGCACATCCACATATATTCTGGGTCACCCTGGTTTCAGGCCCTGCATGGCATATAATTGTACCAGACATTCTGGTGAGGTTTTTCAGGCTTGATGTGCACTGCAGCATGCACTGGGATATATGTTTCATTGATATCCCACCCTTGAGGCCGCATTATAGTGTCTATGTACAACTGCCCTAAGACTGCTTAAGATTCAGAACTCCAGCAAAATATATCCTCCCCTAACAAATTTCACTTATTCACTAGGAAGGACAAAAGTCTGTGATGAACATATAGCAAGAAGATGGTCTCCAATTGTTCTCAATCCTGTAATTTTGCAATTTTCTATAACTAGGAAGCAGAAAAGTAGCATACGGTTAAAAGCAAACTACATCGTGAATGAATTGCATTCTCTTTAGACTCATGTTCAGTTGCTATCTCACTGCTTTTAGGAAAGATGTGAAGATGCATCTTTCAATCTAGCCTTTTGAATTGTTTTCCTTATTATACTGATTTTAATGCTCTTATTATTGTTGTTGTTGTTGTTGTATTTAATTATTATTTCAAAGAAGTAGCCATGTTAATCTCCTGCAGAGTAAAAATGGATCAGGACAAGTTCATGCTAAAATAAAAGTTCATGCTAAAATAAAATCTAGTTACTCTTAATCTATTCCAACTGACAGTGACTCTCTTGAGACCTTTCATTCTACCTGCTCTCTTTAAAAAATGAGATGTCAGTGAAGCCTTTATAACTGTGAAGTATGAGCTCTAACACTTAAACCCCCATGTGAGCTATAGTCAGGCTTCCACATTCAAACACAGGAGCCCTGAAAAAAATGGGGAAATCTCAATATTATTTTTGAAGCACTATTTTTTAAAAAATCTGAGAGAATCTCTTGGTCTTCCAGACTGATTCTGTGGTCAATTTCTGGCAAAAGTTGACCAAAGAGTCATGCTGGAAAACCTAGATATTCCTAGAGATAACATATCAATCCAGTTGATCTGAACCTTCTTTATGCTGTGGACCCTTAATGTTGTTGCTATTTCATAACTGTAATTTTGCTACTGTTATGAATTGTAATGTAAATATCTGATATGCAGGATGTATTTTCATTCAATGGACCAAATTTGGCACAAATACCCACTATGCCCAAATTTGCATACTGGTAGAGTTGAGGGGGGATTGATTTTGTCATTTGAGAGTTGTAGTTGATGGGATTTATAGTTAACCTACAATCAAAGAGCATTCCGAACTCCACCCATGATGAAATTGAACCAAACTTGGAATACAGAACTCCCATAACCAACAGAAAACACTGGAAGGGTTTGGTGAGCATTGACCTTGAATTTTGGAGTTGTAGTTCACCTACATCCAGAGAGCACAATGGATTCAAATAATGATGGATCTGAAACAAACTTGGCATGAATACTCAATATGCCCAAATGTGAACCCTGGTGGAGTTTAGGGGAAATAAACCTTGACATTGGGAGTTGTATTTGCTGCGATTTATAGTTCACCTACAATCAAAGAGCATTCTGAATCCCACCAACAATAGAATTGGGCCAAACTTCCCACACAGAACCCCCATGACCAACAGAAAATACTGTGACACCCAGGTTGAGAAACACCGTATTAATATCACATGTGCAAATAATCTATAAAAGTGTGTAGATGTGTAAACCTGAAAATATGGGAGGTTGATTGTATTTTTACTCTCTGCTTCTTTAGCCAGTTAAGGCTTGTAAATAGCAAATAGTGGTCCACAGAAAGTGGAATGGAGCTACAAAGTGGAATTCATGACTTGCGAGTGTGGAGAAGAGCAAATCACAGACCTCCTGCAACCTGAGCCCTGCTACATGCATAATGAAGGACCTTCTTACAGTGACACCAGAGGCACTCCAATTGGCCAGCAATTGGTCAAAGGACATTTAATACCAAGTTTGCAAACTTTTTGTTTTGTTTGTGTTATAATGCAATACAACTGTTTGGTTCGCTTCTGACACAATCAATTAATAAATAGTATAATGGATAAGATTAAATAAAGCATACATACACATTCATATAAACACAGTAGCAGCAAAGAAATCCCACATTCCTTTTTGTTTAGCTGAGAAGAATTATTTGCTCCTGTACCAGTGAGCAACTGCTCTCCAATTGTATGAGTAAACAAGATGCAACACTTGAAACCCATCAATGCGTGGTGACTTGGATGCTACTACCGGTAATAAGAATCCCATGAGGGCACAAAATGCATAAATTCATGGGCCCTTCTTGTCTTGGATAAATATTTTGTTTGTACCACTCATGATAACTCTGGCATCACAGAGTTATAAACGGAATGTTGTGTTACATATAAATGGTCAGATCTAAATATACATATAAATATGTCTTACAGTTGTCAGTGAGACTTACTAAACATTAAGTACCAGACTGAGAGTGCTAAAACTATAGTTCTGCAGAAAGAGTTCTCACCCATGCTCTCAGTGCTCTCTCGGCACCCAGCAAAATATCATCCCAGCCAACAATTGGATACCTAGCTAGCTTTGGATATCTGCCCAGAAATTTGCAACATTCTTAAATAAATTATATGCAAGCCTTTGCACATCCAGCTTTACAAACATACTAATTTTCTCCCCACTGTCTTGAAAAGTTTTGCCCCTAGCTAAAATCTATGTGTTCTAACTTCTCTGATGAGTCACTGAACTCTGGGGTCAGGGTCAATATTCCCTTGCACAATTTAAGAATTTTGGGAAGAACTGTCTGTGCATGCGCCTTTAAGTTAGCTGGTCGCTTATAGCTACTTTGTGAAATTTATAGCTTTTTCTTCAGCAAAGAATACTCCAGATGTATTTTTTCCAGTTCCTTTTACTGAAAAACACTCTTCTAGACCTGATTTTCATTGATGGTCTTCCATTCAAGTACTGACTAATTCAAATACTAACTACAGCTGACTCTGCTTAGTTTCCAAGATCAGATGAGATGTAATAGGCTTTTCCAAATGCAGCATAACAATGACTCTGATGGAGCACAATCTAATCAACAAAAGTAAAACAATAAATACAATTATTTTTGCTTGCTTGTTTTTAAAAAGCCATCACAAAACAGTAAATTGATATTCACTAGTAGGTGGATCCTGGGATCAAATGCACTATGATTTAAGGCAGGCCTGCACAACCCACAGCTCTCCTGGTATTTGGGCCTCAAACCCTCAGAAATTCTAACCAGCTCTTCCAATGGTCAGGAATTCTGGGAGCTGATGTGCAAAACACCTGAAGGACTGTGGATTGTGCAGGCCTGGTCTAAGGGGTGTTACCCAGAACAGAGAATAAGCATCAGAGGAAGAGGAGGAGGTAGTAATAGTAGTAACAGTAGTAGTGACAAGTGTACAAAACATGTGACATAACAGTGTTTGAGTCTTGTGTTTTTTTAACTCCTTTTATGGCCCGCTCCCTGCCCTGTCCCTGCAAAAAAAAAATAGCACCTCCAGTAACATTAAAAGTGGGAATGACAATGGCATTTTAAGAGAAAAGGAGTAGAGGGAGGATCCACTGCGCAGAAATTACAAACAAGGACACAGAGAGAGACAGAGAGACAGAGACAGAGAGAGAGAGAGAGAGAGAGAGAGAGAGAGAGAGAGAGGAGAGGGAGAGGGAGAGGGAGAGAGAGAGAGAGAGAGAGAGAGAGGAGAGAGAGAGTTGCCCCTTTATTTCACAGTAGATTAATTCCTGCCAAAACATTACTGGTATTGTGGAAGCATTTGACACATCTATAACTACAAATTTACAACTTTACATTTATTTTTAAGAGGATTTTTCCCTGAGTTCAGAAACCTACTCAAATTTCAGAACCCTCGTAAAAAATCAATTTAGACTAAACCTTTGCATACATGGTCTGATCCAAAAAGCATTTTTTACACTCACAGATTTCAAACGGTTTGCACTTTTATAGCTCATTACACATTCCAGTGAGTTAAATCTCACAACTCCCTAGTTCCAAAGGAAAGTGATATTACAGCCAAAGAAAACATACTATCACAAAATGCCCAAACTGTTGGTCTGTAAATATATGTTGGAGGGATAGTGGTGCAATTCTTTGGGAAAACAGTAGATTCCTTGTCTTGCCTTAAATTTATTTTTAAAATAAAAATCAAACTATTCAAAAGGAGGAAAATCATGCACATGGTATTCTCACCTAATCTTCTTGCAGGATTTCTACTATGCACATTGTATCTGTTACTACAATATCAGTGATTATTTACCTTGGGAAAATCTTTGCCAGGACCTGTTACTTTTCTGAGTAGCCAACAGCCATTTTTTTCAACAAAAAAATTTAAACATGTATTTTTTCATATAGTGCATTCTTTACTTTGATTATGAATACAGTTACTTATCACCAAAATTCTACCCAAAATATGTATGTTGAATATAAATACCATTATTCTGCAGCTGGTTCAATCTGTCAAATCTCTTTTGGCAGATAATTCCACAGTCTTGGGGTAGCCAATGAAAAGGTCCTCTGGGTGATGGTTGCCAGATGTGTTCTGGCTGATTGGAATAAACACCCCACCCCACTCCTACCTTAGAAAAAAGTGCAATGCTTTTTTCAATGACTCACTATTTCACATTGTTGTCACAGACTCCAGACACCTCCCCCCCCCCCTCCCCCAATAAAATATTAGCATGAACTGGACACTGTGATCTATAGTTCCCCCCAGGATGGAGGCCATAATGAACTAGAAATGGCCTTTGTCCCTCATGGTCCCCTGAGACCCTCCCAGGGCCAGCAACAGCTCACCCCATATGACCTCCCCTCCTGACTTACACACACCCATAGCTTTTGTGAACATGCACATAATTGGCTCAGCAAAAATGTAATAAATTGCAAATAACCACCCCAGCTGCCGCTCAGCCCTGACAAGACCCCCACCATTCCCTTCTTTCCCCACTCTCCTGTTCCCTCTCCCTCCCTCCCTCTCTCTCTCTCTCTCCCAACAAGTCTATTTATATTATTTTATTTTATTATTTTTGTTTTATTGAGCTCTATTAAAACAAATGCAAATGTGCGTGAACCTGTGAACTCTAGTACTCTCTTTCAAGTCACCCCACATTCCACCTTCCATGTCAGCATGTGAACCTCAGAAGGGGCATGAGAACCTTATCAGGGGTCCTCATACCATCTGCCCGTCAGTTCCCCTTTGGAGATCCTTGTCACCCCACAGACAGAACTATGATTATGATTCCATCACCAAAACTACATCTTGGAGACCCTTCCTTTGTCTTCTGGCATAAGGTGATGTCTAGGACAACTACTCCTATTGTGGACAGAAGCATCTACATAATGGGCTCCCAGACATTCCTTTGTCCATTCTCAGTCGAGACAATTTTAATTCCAGGACGATTCCGACTGCGAACATCCCAGGAATGGAGTGTGCGGGTCTTGTGTGGGACCTTAGTGAGAGTGTAGCCTTCCTGTTGGTGTACCGAGCACCCAACGCACCAACAGGGAGCCTGCCTAAGCTGCTGGAGATGGTCTCAGAGTGGGCATTGAGGTTCCCTAAACTTATTGTTTTGGGGGACTTCAATGTCCACGCCGACACTACCTCCCGTTCAACAGCAGCCATGGACCTAGTGTCCACCATGGAGATGCTAGGACTCTCACTTTGTAAGACCGGTCCCACCCATCAGGCCGGGCACACCCTGGACTTGATTTTCACGGCTGGAATTCAGGTGATCCCAACCTCTATAATTGAGGTTCCATGGTCAGATCACAGTGTCCTGGAAGTCCGTCTTGAAGTGGGCCCCCCACCTGGTAAGGGTGCTGAACCTATTCTGGTTCGCCCGAGGAGACTTATGGAACCCACTAGGTTCCTGAATGCTCTGAGGGATTTGGAACTCCCCAGCGACTCAGTCGACGGGCAAGTGGAACGCTGGAACATCTGCCTCTCCGCTGCCCTAGACGAGATCGCCCCCAGACACTCTCTCACCCCTCGTAGAAATCGCTCGCCTTGGTTTACTGAGGAGTTGCGGGCGATGAAACGGAGGAAGAGACAGCTAGAGGATGCGTGGCGGGACCTCCATGACGGAGCATCGAGATTGGCTTATAGACAATTTAAAGAAGTCTATGAGCAAGCTATTAAGGAAGCTAAAAAAGTTCATTATTCTTCCTTGATAGAGTCGGCCAGTTCACGCCCAGCTCAACTTTTAAAGATAATTCAGTCATTGACAACAATTCCGACTGTCCCAAACTATAGGGGTTTGGCTACAACAGCTGAGGCATTTCAGAACTATTTTGTCGACAAAATCTCGACCCTCCGCCGGGATATCCCTGCCACTCTTGATACAGTATGTGAACTCGAGACTCCGCCGCCACTCAGCGGGCCCACCTTCACCCGATTTCAATTGCTGGATGCAGCAGCTGTCGATAAGTTACTCGCTGCAGCTAGACCAACTACTTGCTCCCTTGACCCGTGCCCCTCCTGGCTTGTTAGATCCTGCCGGGAGGAGTTACGAGGCCCCCTGGGAAAGATTATCAACTGCTCCCTTGAGCAAGGAGTGTTCCCAGGGGGACTGAAAGAGGCTATGGTAAGACCGCTGCTGAAGAAACTGAATTTAGACCCTTCGGCTCTCTCCAATTACCGACCCGTTTCCAACTTGCCATTTTTAGGCAAGGTAATTGAGAGGGCAGCAGCGGATCAGCTGCAGCAGTTCTTAGACGACACAGCTGGACTTGATCCCTTCCAGTCCGGCTTCCGTATTGGGCATGGGATGGAGACCGTGCTTGTGGCCATTACAGACCAACTTCGCCACCAGCTGGACCAGGGTGGATCAGCCCTGCTTGACCCCATTAAGTTGTGGGGTCCCCCAGGGGGCCATCCTCTCCCCCTTATTGTTTAACATCTATATTTATTTATTTATTTATTTATTCGGGTTTCTATGCCGCCGACTCCCGAAGGCTCGCGGCGGCTTACAAGAGCCAAAGGCACAATAAAATACAGAAGGTTAAGAACAATTAAAAACAAGCAACACAGTAAAAACAACACAGTTGAGGTAGTGGCACAACCAAGATGCACGGGCCTACCCATCGAAGGCCTGCCTAAACAAATAGGTTTTACAAGCCCGCCTGAAGGGAGCAGGTCCTTCATTGCCCGGGTGTCGGCCGGGAGGGCGTTCCACAGCGTGGGAGCTATGACAGAAAACGCCCTCTGGCGGGTGGATGTCAGCCGTGCCAGCTTCGCCGAAGGTACCTCCAAGAAGTTAGCATCCTCGGACCGCAGTGATCTCAGAGGGCAATATGGAGTGAGACGGTCCCTCAGATACACTGGCCCCAGGCCGTGCAAGGCCTTAAAGGTGAGAACCAACACTTTGAAGGCGATCCGGTGCTCAATTGGCAGCCAGTGCAGGTTCTGCAAAACAGGTGTTATATGGCAACCTGCTGGAGAGCCAGACAGGAGCCGGGTCTTCCGGATCGCCGACAAAGGAAGGCCAACGTAGAGCGCGTTGCAGTAATCTAGTCTTGAGATGACCGTGGCTTGGATCATATGCGCCCCCTGGCCCAGCTGGCTCGCGACTTTGGTCTGGGGTGTTATCAGTATGCTGATGACACCCAGCTTCTGCTGAGAATGGACGGCAGACTGGACTCCGTACCCGATTGTTTCCATCAATGCCTCGAAGCCGTGACCGGATGGCTGCGCGCCAGCCGGCTGAAGGTGAACCCGTCGAAGATGGAGATCTTGTGACCTGGTCGCCCTGGGCTGGATGAGTGCTGGTTGCCTACCCTGGATGGCGAGCAACTCAGCCCGTCATCCCTTGTTAAGAGCTTGGGTGTCCAACTGGACCCTTTGCTATCCATGGAGACTCAGGTCTCCATGGTCATCAAATCCTCGTTTTACCACCTACGACAGGCTAGGCGACTGGCGCCCTACCTGTCCAGGGATGACCTGGCCACGGTGATCCAAGCGATGGTCAACTCGAGACTGGATTACTGCAACGCCCTCTACGTGGGCCTTCCCCTGTCGACAATCCGGAAACTCAAGCTAGTGCAGAATGCTGCTGCTCGCTTGTTGGTGGGAGCACCAGTGAAGGAGCATATTACTCCCATCCTTCAGCAACTGCACTGGCTTCCCATCGAGTACCGAATTGCTTTCAAGGTGTTGATTTTAACTTTTAAGGCCTTGCACGGTCTAGGGCCTGAGTACCTAAGGGACCGCCTTACCTCGTATGTTCCCCGAGATCACTACGCTCAGAAGAGCAGAATTTGTTACTTGTTCCATCGATCCGCTCTTGCCACCTCTCCACAACCAGGCAGCGAGCCTTCTCGGCCGTGGCTCCTGTGTTGTGGAATTCCCTTCCTGATGACACTCGAGCGATCCCTGAGCTCGTCCCTTTTCGGAGGGCTTGTAAGACCGCTCTCTTTAGATTGGCTTTCAATTAATCTGGTCTGGCTTGGTATGTTTTATATTCCATGTCCGAGGAATCCATGGGTTCCTACGGACCTTTTTATTGAGACAAATGTTTTATGTCACATTTCTATTGTATGTTTTATGCTTTTACTATGCTGTATATTGTATTATATGTTGTGATCCGCCCCGAGCCTGCAGGGAGGAGCGGAATATAAGATTGAATAAATAAATAAATAAATTATATCATTGCACACCCAGGGATGGACACAGCCCCTGGAGCTCCATCCCTCCCACAGGTCGCCACTCCAAGATCATTAGGAGCCTCGGGGCTTCCCTACCCAGCCGGCAGGGAATCCCCAGCCACATCACCAGCACTCCCAGCCAATCAGAGGAGAAGCCAGATTGGTCCTGCCTCCAAAGCAATCAGGAACCAAGGGGACAGCCGGCAGCTGATCAGAACCAGCCAATCAGGGAAGACGGAAGGAAATTTCAAAACTTGGCCATAATAGTGAATGGAAATTTATGTTTATAAAAATGTCTGTTTTACAAGCATGCCTTTTCACTTTATATTTTGGAGCATCTGTACTGTACAAGTGCCCTTTTTGCACAAATCGAATAAAGCCTCTGTCGCATCATACTAACAGTGACAAATTTGCTCTTAGGTCTCTTCACACTTTGCATATTTGGCATGCAAATGGCATAACTACTTCCATCTAGACCTGCATCTATCATTATAGCAGGTATACAGGGAGTCTTATGTAGGAATTTGCTCGGTATATTTTCATAATATAAAGCATTCAGAAGGCCCCAGGGCAAAAATAAAGCAGCCTATTTGTACGATGGTTCTTAAAAACCTAGGATTAAGCAAAGCTGGATATATCTAGTAGATCTACAAAGGAGGCATGTCTGGGCAACTGCTAGTTTTGCTTACCAGCATAGGCCTTGACACACCTCCAAACAGAGCCCAGTTCCAATTTGCAACTCAGCTTGTCTTCTGTATATAGCAATCCCTGACTGCTGAGAATTTGGCCCTCAAAAAAGCTACAATTATATGTGGGGAAATTCAACCCTTCAATTATTTTCTTTCCCTTGTCTCTGTAAAATGCAAGCTGCAGAGCACATACGGTTGCATATTTCTTTGCTCCCATCAGTACTAAATATACACTTAATAAAACTTAAGTTTACAAATTACAAAGTCCCGAGACCAAAAATGAATAAAGGCGGGTTTCATAGGACCCTAAACATGTATGTATTTTTAAATGATTTCTACATGAATAAACAAATAATGAGAAACAGCAGTAATGTTGTACAACATCCTGGAATGTACTGGCATGAAGGAAGTCACACATCACACTTCTATTCTAAAAGGTAAAATGCTCACAACCTAGTGACACTTTCATATGAATAAGCCATGCATATCAATGTTCTGTGAGTTTCCTCTGAAGTAGCTCAGTTCTGAGATCGCTATTTTCTTCAAGCTACCACATAAATGCAGTTTAAAAGCCTGTCTGTCAGAATATAACAATGTTCTTAGTTCAGGGCAATCAGTCCCAAACAATTTAGCATTAGATCTGAGTGTAAGGCTTCCACACTGCTAGGTCTGAATGAGAACCAGATCATAATGCAAACTCTATTTAGGGCCCTCTGTTTAGGGCCCTTTCACACTCAAGAATTATAGCAGTATGATTCAACTTGAACTGTCACAATTTCGTCCTGGGATTTGTAATTTTATGAAATATTCAGAATTTTCTGCCAGAGAGTTCTAGTGCCTTTCTAAACGACAATTCTTGGAATTCCATAGGATTAATCCACTACCGTTAAAGTATAGTCAAGAGGGAAAGTGCCCCTAAAATGCAAATCTCAGTACATTCCCCAGCTCCAGAAACAAGTAGACACCAGAACAAAAATGTTTTTACATTACTCCAATTCAATACCCTTGAGTAACTCCTTGAAATCATTTCAAATGTAAGATTCATTATCTATTCAACTTTCTGCCAAAAATAGCAGCCAGGCCCACAAACAGGGAGTTCGTGTGTCCCAATACTCCTAATAGAGAAAATGCAAATGATATAAAAGGCAGATCTAAATTCTCAATCACCTACCAGAATACAAGCCATTGTGTACATCAGACTCCCCAAGACATGAAATGTTCATAAAAGGCACAGAAAGAGAGTCTACTGAAGTGTTGAACCTTTTTATATCAAAACAACTACTGTGCTAATGTACAATACCACTCTCAGATACTTCAAACCATTAGTCTACTTTCTGGTAAACCATCATGCAAAAGCAGGATTTAAGCAAGTATTTTTAATACACAAAACCAGTGCTGTCCAACTTCTGGCGGGTCCAGGGCCGGATAAGAGGTCACTGATGACCTGCGGGGGCCGCTTGGCCCCGCCCCCAGGCCCCGCCCCCCAGCCCAGGCCCCTCCCCTCCTAAAGCCGCCGAAAAGGAGGGTAGGCGGCGCCAAGAGCAGCGGCACAGGCCTGGCGTGACGCGCTGCTCTTGGCACCGCCTACACCTCCTTTTCGGCGCCCCCCTCCCGTCCTAGGCCGGGGGAGCCGCCGAAAAAGGGCAGAAGGCGGTGCCAACGGCAGCGCGTCACAGGCCTGGCGTGACGCGCTGCCCTTGGCACTGCCTACTCCTCCTCGCGCCCCCTCCCTTCCTAGGCCGGGGGAGCTTCCGAAAAGGAGGAGTAGGCGGTGCCAAGAGCAGCGTGTCACGCCAGGCCTGTGACGCGCTGCTCTTGGCGCCGCCTTCTGCCCTTTTTCAGCGGCTCCCCCGCCCTAGGTAGGGAGGGGGGCGCCGAAAAGGAGGAGCTAGCTCTCTTCCTCCTCCCTGCCCCGGGATGGCGGCTGAGGGCATAGGTGGGGCCGTGTCCAACAGGCTACGGGGCCGGATCCGGCCCTGGGGCCGCCAGTTGGACAGCCCTGCACAAAACTATTTGAATCAGCCTAATAGTGAGGCCGAATCAGGAGCCCCCAGACCCAAAAACCTGCAGCATGGAGTCCCCAATGTTCCCCCTGGCCGGAAGGCCAAGTTGAACCACACACAAACCCCTAGAAAGACACCTTTTCCCCTCCGCCCCACCTAGTTCCATCAACCACAACACAGACTCCGCCCCCCTGCAAGCCCAGCCACCCTTGCCCCTTTCCCCCCACCTTAAACAACTTTAATCACATCAAAACAATAGGAAAAGGGCATTTTTCTCCAGCGCCCCACCTTGTCCCATTCACTGCTCAACGACATAAGCAGACCACACCGCACTTCCTCCCTTCCACCACTGCCCCAGTGCCAAAACACAAAACACCCAATGAAACAACAATAGAAAAGGACATTCTACCACCGCCGCCCCACCAAATTGCATTCACTACTACACAGGCTTCACAGGCCAGTGCAGGCCTCAAAACTTCCCTTTTCCCCCTCCCGCCAAAAACCATTTTAAAAGTACACAAAGCATTAACAGAACAATAGAAAGACCTCCCACTTCCTCCTTACCTTATCTTCCATCCATCTACGGCAGGTCCGAGTCTTCTGAGGCACAGAAGGGGGCCTCCACGAAGCAACCACACGTCGTGGCCGCCTTGCCCCATTTTGGAATGGTGGGGGCCGCACTCCCGAGGGTGGGGGGCAGGAGCGATCCACGGTTGAGGAGATCTCATAAGGATCAATGTATTCAGTATCCACGACTTGAAAGTTTTACTGATTTGCCCCGTTTTTGTCTCAAAAGCACCCTGCCACTCTCCCCGCTATCCTTTCTATTCCTATTTCTCTGATCTAACCCTTTCTGGCCTGGAGGAGGGCAAGCCGCACCGGGCTCACCCTCTCTGAAGTTTCCCATGCTGGGTTCATCTGAGGACGGTTGCGAAGGTGGGGGCCAGAGCGATCGCCCCACCAAGTTCCATCTAACGTTACAGCAAAGAAGAGCCCAAAAGCGGCAGCATTTTGGCAAAGTTGGCCCAGAGGAATCCTGATACGGGGGATGCAAGACATCATCGTACTGCAACTTGAGAAACATTTTCCTCCATTTCTGACCATTTTTCCTGAACCAACTCGAGACCTTTCTATGGCTGATCACAGCCAAAGAGCCTTGCAACATCCATGGACTTTGGGGACGGGAACAGCCTCTGCCTCGGTGGATCTCCTATGAAGGGAAACACCATAGGGATCGATGCGTGTAGGGAGGCTTGGACCGGCTACCGGGTCCTTTTGGGCTGGGATGAGAGGTTCGCCCAAGGACAAAAATCTGGAACTCGTTGCTGCTGTTTGCCCCAACTCGCCCTGTACAAACAGGCTGATTGGGGGCTGTTGCTTATAGTCCCTTTTCTGCTGCTCAAGGGACTTGTAGTTTACTAAGGACCTTATTCCCCCCGCAAAGCCAGCCTCTTGCCAGGGAAGCGACTATGGACATGAACTCTCTCCAAGACTCCTAGCCCTGGCTATTCAAACCCCCCCCCCCATTGGGAGCCTCGGAGAACTATGGCTCCCAAAAGAGATGCAAGCAAACTCCCTGCTTGCAAAGTGTGATCTTTTTTCCTCTTTGAAGGGGGAGCTGTTTTGGGGGACGTAATGTGAAGGTTATGGGAATCCCCGATATCCACAGTGTCCTTCTGTTTTAAAGTTTTCCTTTTGTGTTTCTCCCGCATGATCCTCAATGTTTAAGAAAATGCCCTTTGCAGGGGGTTCCAACGATTAACACTGAGTACATTTTTCCCTAGCCATTTTCCTTGCACACATATATTTAGACGGTTGCCAGGTTTTCTGTAGGGGCTATCCTACAACTATATGCCTGGATCCGTCTGCCCATGGAGCTAATTGATGTCGGAGCTGGCCCACCAATGAAGCCATGTGCTTAGACATACATAGCCATAACCCAAAAAATATGGTTGAAACATGCAAGATTCGAAACCTTGCAGCCAACTAAAAATAGACCTTTTAAAGTCATTTTAAATCAGAGAAATCATGTTTCCTGCTGAACCAAAGCCCCACAAACATAGGGTTTTGGTCTGGACAAAGAAAGCCAGTTATCCTCTTAGGGAAGACAATAGGTCAAGATTGGCTTGGGAGCCCCTGGGGTTTCTCGCCTATTTTTGCATTTCCTCTAGAATCTCACAGGATTTCCCCATCACAAACAGCCTTCTTTGTGCCCTGTTGCTGCGCTTAGCCCTGGTATTGATTGGTTAATTCATAAGTGAGCGCTGGCTTGTAATTTGCCGAAAATGCTGGCCGGCTTCCTTCTCAGCTGTTTTTGACATCTTCAGCCTATCAGCTGGAAGCGCACATAAGCAGCGGGCACGAAACTCAAATGCAAATAGATTTCCTTGCTATATATGTAACTGTATTTCACCCAATAAAGCATGTTAGCCATTTTGGACCTCGGAAGTCTGGCTTCATCCTTTCATCAGCTGATAAAGACTCTTTCTCTCGGTGGGCGTGCTTCGGATCTAGGTGAGGCAAATTGATCTGAGATGGTAGTGGGACTTTTAATGGGATTTTAGCGCTTTAAAATGGATCACCTGGATTGGGCTTAAATCCTCGCGATTAGAGGTGCCCTGGGCTCTCTCCCCATTTGGGCAAATTTCAGTAACAATAGTTTTTATTGCACTACTTTGGCTTAGGTATTATACGAGAAAAGGTTACTCTGGCTTTTGACTCTAAATGCCAGTTTCAGTCTGCTGACACAAAACTCTAACAGTAGAGTTATAAACCCTTGGAAGAATAATTTGCAATGGAAATGCTGACACAATAGCTATCAAGAAGTACAAACACATTTGCCTTCTTGTGTAAAATCTTTCCTAGCTATCCATTTAGCAGTAACATATGCTGCCTCTGAAGATGTTGTAGAAACCGCAGCCGAAAAATCAAAGTTGAAAATACTTCAATACAAAGGTTTCACTTCCCTGAGGATGCATTTGTAGTCCTTTCATACTTAGAAAGCTTTCCAACTCTGATCTTGGAAAAGAAAATATAAAAATGAAGAAAACAGGTGGGCAAAATGAAAGGATAAGAAGGGTGGGGGCGAGAATCAGAGAGATGAAAGACAAATTGGACTCTAAAAGCCTATTTGAGTGAACTTCTATACAAGAAAAAGGTCCTCTTATGTTAGATTTCTGGTGTGGGAGCCATTGCATTGTTGTGGGGTTTTTTCCCCTTTCTGTACCATTTACCGTAGGAAATATGGAAACGCTGAACCAGTTATTTGGATGTTTTCTGGTAATTCCAGGGAGGCAGTGAAAAGGCAATAAGTAGAATTCTGCTTCTGGAAGCATCAGGGTCAAATTGCAGCTTTCTATTGGACAGGTGTACACAATAATGGGGCAGGTAACTTGAAAGATGGCATTTTACAGTGGCAGGTAGTATTTTTCCAGCATTTTAGCCCCTGGAGTTTTGAATAGGACCACCAAGTGTGACCGTTTAAAAAACAGCATGTATTTTCAATGCAAGGCTCTACTGAAGATGAAAAACAGTAATCAAAATATTTTGTGTGCCTCACTTCCTCAACTGCATTCTGACAGAATCACATCATGTATCAAGTTGAAACTGAAGGCATCAACCAGTAAAAACATACACAATTTAAAACACTCAATTTTATCATAGGAAAAATCTGTCTTGCAAACACATTGCATATGTATATGGAGACGGTCGCCTACTGAGCTAACATAGAGTCAAAACAAACCAAAGTTCCTCTGAATTCAAAGACAATACTAAACCAACTCAGTTCAGAATGGTAATTAAATCAAAAGGAAGTATAAGGAGCAGCACAGACAAATAAAGTATACTACATGCTGTTGGTCCATTTAACCTGGATCTACTGAAGCCAATAAAATTATCTTACAAGTCAACAGGTACAGATGGCTACAAAACCTGTACTACTGATCCTGTATCTGAAATCTTCAGCTGTGATATGCATATTAAGTTGCCTACTAGCTGGAAACTATCTCTTCCATTTCCCATAATGTGAGTTTCCATAAAAATCTGAAGACTGCCTGGATGCAAAAGGCCCTATGGGATATGGTCAATATTATGTAATGAATCATCCGGTTCAAGATTAGAGATGTTATTGGAAGTGCCTCATCAGAAGGGGGTGACATTAAATTACAGTCTATGTAAATTTTGTGAACTTTTTCAGCAGAAAGTATTTTGGAGAAAATAAAGTACCCCTGCCAACATTTCCAGCCAGGTTCCTCTCCCATATGTAGATTTTTGGTGACCCTCAACATCACAAGCACTCCCCCCACCCCCACATTACCCAGCTCTTAATAACTGCCCCAGTTCTCTTCTGCCACAGCACCATTCTTGCTACCTGCTCAGTTGTATGGAAAAGTACAGTAAATTCTTTGGGACCTCACCCCACCACATTCTCACATACCACTCTGACTAGTGAGTGTTTCCCCCATTTTCTTTTCCCAAAGACTACTGAGCACCAGATATTTTCATTTTGGCTGCAGCAGCCACAACTCTGAACAAGTGAATCTCTCCATACTTAACTTACTATCCCAAGGGGGTGACACCATGAGTTACGGCACTGGGAAATATCACCTCTAGGGATGCAATGGTTCAAGACAGAATAATGACTCATCTATATCCATGTGTTTCTGCTTATACTTTGGTGTCATCTGAACTATTATAACATGGAGGCAGACCCAGGCATTTGAATGCTCTCATGAAAGAAGCTCACATAAGAACCATTCTGATGACTTTCTAGGGCCACTTGTTATCCTTTTTATTTTGCTAGATTTTGTGGCTGCTGTTGTTAATCCATTTTATCTGTAGTTGCTATTGCAGAGGTCTGTTTTTCAATCCACTTCTTACTTCAAATAGTAGATATTCTCTGGTATTTAAAATATTCCATTATAAACCATTCTGATGAGATATATGAAATGTAAGATATGCGTCTAAATAAAGAAAGGCAAGGATGGTCGATGGTTGCACTCAAAAATAAATTTTAGGAACTTTTTTCTACCATTTTTAATGTAATTCCTAGAATTGAAACAGCCCTTCTATTTCAAAGACTAAGGTTTTCCTAGATTAATGAGGAATTTTCTAAAAGGGAAGTACATTAATTTTCAAGACTAACATCTCTGTGTAGATGACACTCAACTCTACTACTCCTTTCCACCAAATTCCAAGGAAGTCCCCCCAGATCCTGCACCAGTGCTTGGACACTGTGATGGACTGGATAAGGGCTAACAAGCTGAAGCTTAATCCTGACAAGACAGAGGTCCTCCTGGTCAGTCGTGCAGCCAATCGGGGCATTGGGTGGCAACCTGTGCTCAACGGGGTAACACTCCCCCTGAAGACACAGGTCTGTAGTGTGGGATCCTCCTGGATTCAGTGCTGACGCTTAATGCTTAGGTATTGGTGGTGGCCAGGAGGGCCTTTGCACAGTTAAAGCTTGTCCACCAGCTGCAACTGCAACAATCACAAACAGCTTGTCGCCCTCTAGGCCCTTGGTCAAGACCTCCCTTGATAAACCACACAATCAGCTGAGGTACAACAGGTTTATTTAGAATATAGCTTATAGGAAAGAGGTTGAAAGCAAGTTTCTAGTGCTTTCAATAGCAGCAAATCTCAGGAGCAAAGCAATGAGTAAATAGTCCCGCATCAATCAGGATTCAGCCAGAGGCAATCAGGTACAAAGCTGGATTTAAAAGCAAAGGAAAGTCTTTTCAGGAACAAACAGGAACATAGCAAGGGAACGAGGCTTTTGCCCAAGCGGGCCAGATCCAATACAGGCAGGCAGTGTCCTTAGTAGGCCCAGCGGCCTCTTTCAGAGATCCATTTATTTATTTATTTATTTCAGGATTTTACCCCGCTCTTCTCAACCCCCGAGGGGGGATTCAGAGCGGCTTACAGTACGGCACAATTCACAACAGCATAAAACCCCAAAACCCCACAACAATTAAAATACATTAAGATACATTAAAATACAGTTTCAACATCATCATACACAGTCATTCCAAGTTAAAACAATATTCAATCCATAAAAACATTGACCCTCTTCATCCATTCCATTAAAATCCCCATCTAACATGCTGCCTAGTGCTAGTGTGCAAACGCCTGGTCCCAAAGCCAGGATTTTACCTTTTTCCTGAATGCCAGGAGGGATGAGGTGGACCGTACCTCAATAGGGAGCGCATTCCACAGGCGGGGAGCCACCACTGAGAAGGCCCTGTCCCTCGTCCCCACCAGCCGCATTTGAGAAGTCGGCGGGAGCAAGAGCAGGGCCTCCCCGGATGATCTTAGATTGCGAGGTGGGATGTAGCGGCTGATGCGTTCGGACAATTAAGCTGGGCCAGAACCGTATAGAGCTTTAAAGGTCAAAACCAGCACTTTGAATTGAGCTCGGAATTGGACAGGCAGCCAGGGAGCTGGCACAACAGGGGGTGGTGTGCTCCCTGTATGTAGCTCCCGTTAGTAATCTGGCTGCCGCCCGCTGGACTAATTGCAATTTCTGAACTGTCTTCAAAGGCAGCCCCACGTAGAGTGCGTTGCAGTAATCTATTCGGGATGTGACCAGAGCGTGGACGACCGTAGCCAGATCAGACTTCCCAAGGTACGGGCGCAGCTGGCGCACGAGTCTCAACTGTGCAAAAGCTCCCCTGGCCACCGCCGAGACCTGGGGTTCCAGGCTCAGCGATGAGTCCAGGATCACTCCCAAGCTGCGTACCTGCGTCTTCAGGGGGAGTGTTCCATTGTCCTGGAAGCATCATTGGCATGAGATAAGGCTCCAGGCCAACTCCACATGGATATACTGTCCAAACCCTTTGATCTAGCCACGTAACTTTGCGTCGAGTGTCAAAGTGGGCATGATGAATGGTAGCTGTTGTTTAAGCTACCTCAGCTCCTCAAGAATGTAAACCCAATTAGGTTCCCCAGCTGCAACGGGGAGTCAGGCTCTTCTCAGGCCCGGGCCTCTCTGCTTATCGGCCAGGATAGCTTTGGTAACCTTGAACGATTCACCCTGCCTGCATGGTACCAAGTTCTCATGAGAAAGGCAAGCTGGCCTGGAAAGGATCTTAAAGCCATCATGGCCACAGTATTGTTCATGGGAAGCAAAGGCTTGTGGGGCTTGTGGCGTGGCACCGCTACAACAATTTAAAAGTAGCTTACTCTTAAAACATCCTAGTGCTCCAAATGTCTCTATCTTTCAAGACTGCTCTACATCTTTTTGAATGCATCTTTTAAACATGTGAACATTTGGTGGACCTAAATAAATTACAGGCTAATGTACAAATCTGTCAAAAAAACATTTCCTTCCTACATGTGATTTGGGTTTTTAACTATTAAATAATATGTGATTTGGAAAACACTCATTTGTATATTACTGGTAGTATTATACAAGTACTTCTAAAGTGAACGTCTTCTCTTTTTACAAGAGAATCTGGCAACCTGGAAATTACTGTGGCATAAATATTAAATGACAAGGAAGTGATCCTATCTGATCCCTGGAAAAATTAATGGTATGGACATTTCTAAACTGTCCTGGCAGCCTACTCTCCCACTTGGCTCTCCCTCACTGGAAGGACTGTGTCATGAGTGGATTAATGACTTTCAAAAAAGGGGGAAGAATAAGCAGATGACTGTGTACTAAAGCAAGCAAGTAGAAGGAGCTGTTGCAAGCAAGTGTTGCATGCCTTCACCAACGGTATTCAGTGCTAGAGGAATCAAACAGATGAGAAATTCCAAATGGGATGAAAGGCAAATATAATTATGAGGTGGAAAGGAAGCAGTCATAAAAGCAAACATGTTTTCCAAGTTCAAGCCTGTGCTATGGAAAGTCAGGCTTAGGGGGAAGCCAAGACACACACAGAACTGAAGCAGCAAGATAAAACCTATCTAATTAAGTATTACATAGAGTAATAAATTAGATGTGACAAAAGAGTTCAAAAACAGTCAAGTTTCTATTCCAACTTTATAATTTCAGAGCACCAATACCTGCTTTGAATTTTTGATCAATCTTGCAAAGGCTACTTAGTAATATGAAGCTGTCATGATATGCTAGGGGAGTCTGCATATCTTGTCTATGGCTGAGCACGGTGAAAGGACTGCTAACTCACTTTGAGCTTCATCTTGTATCTTCTTCCACATACTGAAACCAGTCCAACATTTCAGCAATTTACAAAAATATGCCACTCAGTTACCAATAGAACCTAGTGAGCAAAACACAGGAGGGAAACAGGCCTTGCTCATTAACACCAACCAGAAGGTTCAACTGTGATAAAATTAAACAGGGTGTCTCTGGAACTAATGCATGCCTCATATTTTAGAACAGTATTGGCTGCGTTTCCCGAGCCATTCTCCATCCCACAAGCAATAAAGACAGGTGAAACAATGGCCGGAATCACTGGGTTGTTGTAAGTTTTTCGGGCTGTGTGGCTATATTCCAGAAGCATTCATTATGAAATGTCCAGGGTGAATTTTTTGTCAGAATTTGAGTATCTTGTATTCTAATACTCCTGAGTATATGGTATTCTAATACTCCTGCCTCATTTCCTCATTTCCTCCTTGGTCCTACATATAACTGATGACTGTCACTAATCACATTTAATGATACGGCAGGTACGCCAAACATTTCACAAAGCCAAAAACGCAGAATCTGTACTTTATTCTATTAAAAAGTGCACATGTGACTGCAAATAGTGACTGTATTAGGAAAGTGGTATAATGTCAGTCAGCATTGCTCACTCTTTCAAAATATATATGGAGACAGTCTCAGTGAAGTAAAAAAAAAGAATAAGAATAACTCATGAACAACTAACATCACATCCCTGAAGGGGAGAAATGGATTTTAGGATTTGATAACCCCAAGCCCTTTATATAATGAGTTGATAGGTTTATAAGAGAATGGAACAGTAAATTGAATTTCTGAACTTTTACAAAGGGATTTCAAATGATAAGGAGGGAGACATGATTTCATGACATCAAATATGGCCAACAGATCTGATTATCGAAGATAGACAAGATTTTGCCCTAAGCACCAAAAGCTGGGTTGAAACACAATTACCTAAAAAAACCATAATGATTAATATAAGCTTTCAGTATGATAATAATAGAGGGAGGCTAGAATACAGGCTTCTTCATGTTTTGCTTGCATAAAGGGCAGACATACTAGGAGCTAGAGAAGTGATTCCCAAAGTTAGGATTTCCAGCTGTTTTGGATTTCAACTCCCAGCAGTCCCACCCAGTTTGGCCAAGAGTCAAAAATTCTGGGAGCCAAAGTCTCAAACATCTGGAAGACCACCATATTTAAAACTCTTTTGAGACCTTCCATACCCTCCATATACAATATAATAGGAGTAGAGATATAATATTCCCCAATATATTGAATTTTTTGGTAATTTTTAGAAAAATTGAATATTTTAATATATTCTTTATAGAGTAAAAGCTATTTTGTTATTTAGGAATGTAAAAGTAATGCATATATAACATTGTTTTTTATAACATTAAAATGTCTGGCATATTAAAATATAGTTTATTCAGATAATAATTACAATGTTAACTCCCTCTGTGTGTGTGTGTGTGTGTGTGTGTGTGTGTGAGAGAGAGAGAGAGAGAGAGAGAGAGAGAGAGAGAGAGAGAGAGAGAGAAATACACAGAGAGCACAAAGGTAAACTTCATTTTAAAACTTTTTGTTCTCCCTTTAATCTGGATAGTTTTATTTTTACATTGTGAGTTCATTGTGCAGCATCCTGAGGGGCCAATGGCTAAAAATGCTTTCTGATTAGCAGGAGTACAACACAATGAGTACCTACACTGCATCTGTTCAATTATAATCATATCTTACTAACTGGGCTCTAAAGAGAGAATATGATCATGCTCTTCTGACTCAAAACAATGAGTCCTTTCATGAATTCAGGGATTGCCAGCATTCAATTCCTTGCATAAACCACAGTCTCATATATCAGCATGCAGTGCAACTATTTAAAATGTCCAGAATTCAAGGAGACATCAAAAGTACTGGTAGGGTAAATGCTTTTGAGCTGCAACTCTTAGGCCACTTAGGCTGTATAAAATTCAGATTATCTGCTTTGAATTGGATTATATGGCAGTGTAGGCTCTGATAATCCAGTTCAAAACAGAAAATGTGGATTATCTGTCTTGATATTCTGGATTATATGGCAGTGGAGAAGGACCCTTAGAGTCCCTCATTATCGATGTGGACTAGAGCTGATGATAACCTTAAGACAAAATAACCCGGAGGCCACCATTTCCCACTCATCCTTTAAAGAAAGCTTTGCCCCCAGATATATTCTGGACAAGGAAAACTTTCACTTTGTCCAAGGTTGTATCCTAAAGCTTCATTCATAGTATGCATGCTGGAGACTTCATTAACATTCACTTGATCTTATATACAGCAGCAGGCTTTATGGGACTCTCTCAATCAAAAAGGCCTTGATTGGTCTCTTACGCCCTCAAAATACGCATTCTAATAAAGATTACATGTCATTATAATCAAGCCCACAAAAATATCATATCAGTGGTCCTTAAAACTACGAATTGCTTCAAAATCTTAGGCGAACATAGGATTATTTATAAAGACTTTGACTGCAAAAAAATTGTATTGAACACTCATTTTTAAATGTATCAATCAAGTATGAAGATAATTTTCAAGTGACTGCTTAATGGCCAGATCTCTTGTAAAATTAAATACCTATATTTTAGGGCAAGAATTCTGATAGACTTTGATGTGCCTTGCACTTCACTCTATTGAGCTCCAAAATGGTACTCAGACCCAGCAAGAAGCAAGCTATTTGCATAGCAAGATTTCAGATAATCAGACATTTCTTTAGGAATCATGTGACCATGCAAAAATTAATCTGCAGACTGACCAATTTTTTAGTTATGCTAGAGTTCCTAACCTGGATATACAAGCCAATAACACCAAATCTACTTAAGCCTTGTAAAACGTCTCTTATTTGACTTCATGCAATGCATTTTGTCTACCCTATGATACTACCCTCGTACTTAAAATACAAACTCCTGAATTATTGAAGACTGTCATGGCTGGAATCACTATGTTGCTGTGAGTTTTTCATGATGTATGGCCGTGTTCCAGCAGCATTCTCTCCTAATGTTTCGCCTGCATCTGTGGCTGGCATCTTCAGAGCTTCTGTTGGAAGTGTGGCAAGTGGAGTATATATGCCCATAGAATTTTCAGGGTGGGAGAAAGAATCCTTGTCTGTTTAAAGCAATAGTGAATGTTGCAGTTAGCAAGCCTGATTTAGCATTTGAATAACCATGAAGTTTGCAAAGTAAATCAGTGAGGGTATCTAAGTAGCCTGGAACATGACCATACAGCCTGAAAAACTCACAGCAACCCAAACACCTGAATTGTTCTGAAACATTATGCCTTCAGGTTTAAATGAACTATCGCTCTGCAGTTAATTTTGTGCAAATTTCTAGCTAACTGCTATAGTGTATCTATCTTCAAATTTCTGCTCATTCTTCAGCTTCTATATCTTTATCCCGCATAATTAGTTATGGTGGGAAAAACAGATCTATCTCTTTTTGGATGGAGAGACTGGATTTATTTTTTCCTCCACTGGCTTTTTGAAGCTTCCCTAGTTTGAGCTTTTGTATGCATCCATAATTATTATCATAACTAACTAGTAGTCGCACTGAAGCAGTGCACCCTAAAAGTGATCGGAACATCCTAAATTTGCTTACCATAAGTACAGATGAATCAGCAGAGGTTCTCAACCTGTGGGTCCTCAGATGTTTTGGACTTCACCTCCAAGAACTGGTAAACTGGATGGGATTTCTGGGAGTTATAGGCCAAAACACCTAGGGGAACCACAGGTAGAGAACTACTGGGTTGATGTAATCTTTTTTTCTTAAAATTCGATGTGCTTACATATACCAAGAGTGTGCAAAATATATTACTCATTCAACTTCTACAAAGACAAATCTGTATCAGGCATTATTGTAGAAAAGGTGAAAGTGCATCTTATAGGCCACATTTGGGTTGAGTCCTATTTTTGTGGCCTCCTTGGCAACCTCAAAAGCCACTTAACCCTTTTTATTTTTGGAGCTACTTTTAGGAACGGTTCTTTGAAAAGGAAATTCTCCCCTGACCCATTTACATTGGATTCCACTGTTACACACATGGACATTAAGCACTGGGCATAGTCCATTACTATTTTTTGCTAAATAATACTATCAGGTTTCTCCAATATCTTTCTAGCAAGTCGGACACTTATAGTTCTCACCAAAGCTCTCCCAGGCTGCTCAATGTTTTATAAAATCACATTTCAAAATGCCTTTCTTGTATGTGAGAATGCAGAAAGGACATATTGGCACAAACCAGTCAGCCTTATTCCCAATAGTGAGCAAGTAAACTCATAAGTGTGACCTGCTTCCTTCCGCATAACTCCTCCATGTGAAATAATATGCATGTGAGGAAAGCGAAGGTAACTGGAAAAGTTGATGTGTTTCTTCTTTAATAAACCAAGATGTGAAAAACAACCAAATACTTATCTTGTTAGGGAAGTACTAAAACAGATTAACATGGACAGTGTTTGGAACATATCATCACTTTTCCTTTGTAAAAATAACCAATTCATTTTCTCCTAACACAAAACAAACATATTTATCAAGCAGTACGTATCAACTGAATACTAAGTATACTTTAGAAATCATAATTTCTTTGAAATTGCAACATTGTTAAACATTCCTGACTCTAATGTTTAACATGGTTGCTTGAATTAGACAAGAAGAAAGAATCAAGGCCAGTTAATCCCAACATTTCAAGAAACCTGAGCTCTTAATGACCAGGATCAAAACAGAAGTACGTCTATGAAAACGAGACAGCTTGAAACAGCACTAATCTCATACCTGTCTGAACCCAGAAACAGAACAGATATTCAGTGTAGCCATCAACATAGTTTCAAATGAATACAATCTTGCTTGCCCAAGGGTGGTCTGGTTCAGAGATAGAATTCCATATCCTATAAAGGGATGAAATTCCTTACTTGCTGATAGCTTGCCTGAAAAGTTATTGCATCCATTTACTTAACACTTCTCACCGTGGAAATTGTGGAGCACTAGCTAACTGCGGGGTGCTGGCAAACAATGTACAGGGATAGCTTACATGAGAAGGAATACTTTAGACAAGAAAGGCAAACAATCCTATTTACAATATGCAGGATTCACTTCATATTTCCTCTCATTGAAACTATAACTTTATTTATTTGAAGTATTTGCTGACACTTAATTCTCTCAGTCAGCCATGATGCCCAATTATCTTTGCGCTCCAAACCTTTTCCACTCTGAAAATAAACAACACACAGTTGTAGGAATATATCCTATTTTTAAGCAATCTGAAAAGCTAGATATTATTTTTCCATGTAAACACTGGCTATCTCTCAGTTCAGCTCACTCCTCATATCAGACAAGTACATTCCTTATCAGTACTAGTACACACGATGTGGTCTCAGCTGTTCATATCAGTCTTTTCAAGACAAGTGATACATAACAGCACATTTTTATTTTCATTCTCCCTGCCTTCCCATAGTACTGGACAAATTCTCTTAAAACTAATTACCTTCTTCCAGCATGCAAATGTTCCCTTTGTACAAAGACATTGCCCCATTAACGGTGAAAAGATCAAATTCAGAACTCCCATTTCCTTAAGACTTAAACAGTCAAGGGAAGCTATAAAAACCACAAAGATCTGTCAACAACTGTAAATAAAAGAGCAGTATATTTATTTGTACTAGCAGACCATTATAACCCTGCAGTGGTTCCAGGCAAAAAGGGAAGAACAACTGATGTACAATATAAGACTGGTGTACAAGAGTACCTTGGGTCTCTTGTACACCAGTCTTATTTCAGCATATGATTTTCTGATGCAAAATTCCATGTTGTGGGTCATTACTTTCTCTAGATAACTTATGTCTTTAAGCTAGAATATCCAGAGAACTTATATCTAGGTTTGGTTGAATAGTGGAAAGCAAGAAGTAAGGGAACAGAACAGGGTAGAAAGCTATTGCTTAAATATAGACGGATTGGGCCAAAAAACTTTGTGGCCAACAAGAAATGGTTTTAAGAGGGAGCAATGATTCAGGACCTATTATCTGTGATGAACCTTTGCACAATAATGGTAATTTCAGGGCTTTGTTAAAATCCCATGTCAGACACTGTCCTAAAAAGTCACCTTGAAACTGCAGCCATGAATACTCAATATACTAGCCCTCAAATGCAGAATGAACTAATAGACATTTGTGGTGACAAGATAGTCCAAAGATTGTTGCAAGATGCAATACATCATAATGTTTTTCTGTTTTGGCAGATGAAACTTTGGCAAATGAAACTGTTGCAACACAGTAAGTCTTAAAGAGCCAGACTGGGTAGTAAGTCAAATACTATTTATTTCAAAACAGCTCAGTCAACTCAAAAAGTGGCAAAAAGAGCCAGGAACACTTTAACTTCACTGTGAATGGCAAAACAAGTCAAAAACAATGACCAAACAGTCAGAGTCAGTAGAACATAAAATCTGGATTATATCGCTGTAAAACCCGTATTAAATCCCAAAGTAAAGCACTACACAAGGTTTTTCCTTGCACACGTTGTCAATCATGTCGATGTCGTTGTCAAATGGTAGGAGCAGCCGAAAGTGAAGAGACGTCTGAACAAGCCAATGGTCAAATGCAGGAAACCAGCAACCAAGTCACGTCAACACCAGCGAGGGAGAAACGGCGGAAGCGATGCAGCCAACCAGGTCAGTCATGAAGCAGGGAACCTAACACATAGGAAGGAATACAAAGTCTAGCCAAAAGAGAACCAAACCCCAGAAACCAGCCCCTCCTATACTCAAGTCCACGTAGGATCCAAACTGACATTCTAAAGTGAGCCCACAGAAGCACAGGAATCAGGAAAAGCACAGCATACAGGACAAAACCCTGGCACCCAGCAACACCTTGCTAACTGCAAAGAACCCAGATTCCAAGTCCCTTTTTATTCTGAAATCTTCATCAGAGCTGGAACTAGCCAACACCCTCTCATTAGTGCTTTCAGCTGCGATGACAGCCTCAAGTGTAGCCCATTGCCTCCCTCTCCTGTCAAGACTTAGCTCCCCCCCCCCCCCAGGATGAAGCTTGATCCTCAGAACTCCAATTCCCGTCTGCACAACCATCGCGCACCTCCTGCACTCTAGTCTAGTCCATAGCACTAGATCCATCTTCAGGATTCCCAGCCACACTTCCCATAGTTGGCTCCTCACTGACAGACCCATCATCCCCAGAGAAACCCTCAAAAGAGTCTTCATCAGTAGATTCCCCAAGTATTTGCCGGATCCTTTTCCTTTGTTGCTCTTTGTCTGATTCTTGCTCGCGAGTAACCTGCTTTCCCTTCCTAGCTCCCAATTCCACGATTTCAGTGCTTCTTAAAGGCTCAGCTACAACAGAAACTCTGGAGAACCGTTCTTGCTCTCAGTAAAGTATGTTGATGTTGAAGCTGCAAGAATAAGAATATACTTATAGGCTTTGTGAAGATAGGTGATATGACAGGTGGAGGACTTGCAGGCATTCTTTTGAAAACACGGGAAAAATTGGTCTGAACTTGGAATACTTGTGTGACTGGGTTATAGTGGCACTGCTAATATGGGTGGTCACATTAGTGGTGCACTAGCAATTATATTGCAGAAGTATTCAATGGCTGTCTACATCCACTCCAGTGCTCACTCACTAAATCTAGCCTTAGCAAAGACTTGCAGCATTCTACCAGTCACAAGCTGTCAAGGAACAATATTATTTGTGTGCAATTTCTTCACAGCATAATTCATCAAACTGGAACTGATGAAGAAAAATATAAAGACTGTTTCCCTGAATCAAGAGCAAAAAAACTGTTGCCGCTTTGTAAAACCCATTGGGTTTACATGATGCAGTTTTACATTTTATTGAACTGTACCGTATGGTGGTGAGAACACTTAAAGAACAAAAAGAGAGTTCTCTATATAACAGTGAGACTTCTTCATAAGCTGGACACCTTCTTATAGCTGTTCTGAATGCTGAATTTGTACTAATCATACACATCCTAAGAAAGCTTCTGTCATCATCCCTTTAGCTTAGAAAAATTACAAAGAGTAGGTATGGACATTTTCTGTAGTCTGCAACATGTTGAGAGACTCTTAGAAAAAGCCAGGGAGATGCACACAGAATCAGTGAAAGAATTTCAGAAGATCTTTGACACGGTAAGATCAGTGGTAGAGTCTGTGAGTGGAGAAGTTAAGATTCCTCACATCTGTTCAAGGCAGGCTTGTAAAAGCAAAATGCAGGCATTAGGCAATAGCTACAAATGAAAGGTTGTTTTCAATTCTTAAAATGGGGCAAGAAAGAGTGATTGGGCTTGCACTCAACGAAAGTTTGCTGATGGAGCCTGATTTCTGTCAAAGGGTATTGACACAGTTTATAAGTGTTTCCAACAGTTTTTTTAGTTTTTTAGACTTGAAACTTTGTAGCTAAATAGAAATTTGATTTAATTCGGTCTGTATAAAATATAGAATGAGCCATAGAATTGAAAGTATTTTGTGTTATGGACCTACTCTTCATGATTTGCTTTTAAAAAAATCAGCCTCTCCCCCAATTTTTTCTGGCTATGGGCCTGGGCTAAAGTTATTATCCAATATGGATGCACACACACACACACACACACACACACACATAAGACATATGTTTTTTTCTTTATCCTTAATTATTTAAATGAATAAATTCTGAGATATCGCTTTTATATGCTCTTATGTCATCAAAACACCCTCCTGTTTCAGCAGCAATATCACAAGTTTCAACTTGTACACAAGATCAATTTATGATTACTTGGGGAGAAACAGCTGCAGAAAAGAAAAACCACTTGCCTGCCTTTATTTTCCATTATAGGTCTCATAGCTTTGGAGTTACCATGGCTTCCACAAACAAAAATAACAATATTGCTACCATACAAGAATGAGGGAAGAGGTTTTCTTGCATCTCAATTCTTACAGAATTTTCACAAAAGAAGCACCTCTGAGCCAATGTCATTGCTGTTTCTTTGCATTTGCACGGAAAGTCAAACATTTCTATACTGAATGAATATCCTAACTAATATAAGTTATTCATTTATATTATAAAGTACAAACTATACATTTTGTGCTATGTATGGAAAGGTTTTGGCTTCCATTTCCCAGACTGTCATGGCTAGAATTTCTGTTTCAACAACAATTAAAAGATTGTCCTATACTGCAGTAGCAAAACATAATCCTCAAATATGGATCTTAACATCAATTAGAAATCACATAAAAATGAAATGTCAGTTGAACTTAAAGAATCCCAAGGACTAAAGAGGTTTTTTTTTAAAAAAAAATGTCTGAGAAGGGTGCCCCCCCCCCCAAATTGCCCAATGAAACCTGAACATTTTGAGATGGTGCCACTGGAAGGGGAATCGAGGCAGGAGAGAGAAAATAGAAAGTAGTGAGAGAAACCACACTGAAACGTTTGATTGGAAGTCCCACATATATTTTCCCATTATATTTTTGAAAGATAACTCATCATTCTTCAACCTAAGTAGCTGCAGTGGCACAATGGGTTAAACCCTTGTGCCGGCTGAACTTCTGATATGAAGGTTGGCAGTTTGAATCTGCGAGACTAGGTGAGCTCCCATTTGTCAGCTCCAGTTTCCCATGCGGGAGAATGAGAGAAGCCTCCCACAGGATGGTAAAACATTGGGGCATCCCCTGGGCAACGTCCCTGCAGACAGCCAATTCTCTCACACCAGAAGTGACTTCCAGTTTCTCAATTGCTTCTGACACACAAAAAATTCCTTCAACCTGAAATAATTATGTTCAGATGAAAAAATCTATTGCAATTAGACAAAGTAAGCTGGACACTTATATTGGAAGTGAAAAGGCATGCTGTTTATACAGTTCTAGAGCCCTTATTACACACACATGACAAAGCAGGTTTTGCTGAAAATCTGGCATTGCTCAGCTATAGCTGTTCATTGCTATATAGCTATAGCAATGACACTAGCAATATGGAAAAGCCTGTGGGAGGCTAGAGAAACTATGGTCAAGTTCCAGTGTTATAATTCTGCCAGCAAAAGCAGATGAATAAGTTGAACATGAAAAAGTCTCTTCAGTCTCCCTTACCACAGGCCCTGTGTGGCCTTACTGTCAAAGGCTGGATGCTAACCAAGATAAGAATTTTCTGACAGTGCAGAGATGTCCCAAAAAAGATATGCAAGAACTGCAGAAAGAGGGAGGCTATCCCACCAGTGGAGGTGCACTATTAGAAAGGAGTGTGCCTGACGCAGTCAAATTAACATTATACCCAAGTCGCAGTCAGGGCAGATAATTTGGTCTCATCACAGTAACTTGAGTTAGACAATATGTTAAAATATATGTGTGCATTTCTTTGTCAGTTTTGGAGCAAATGAAAGCTTGTCTTCAGAAATTACTAGCAGCTTCAGAGGTATGTGACCTTTGGTGAGACTGTGTAAAGTCAGGGGAAAGCATTTTTTTAAAAAATCTTCCCATGTGGTGGAGTCTGAAACCTGATTGCATTCTTTAAATGTCAAGTGTTATTTGTTTAAAAGGAAATCCAAATATTCATTTAACATATTCTATAGTATGGTCCACAGCTTACTATAAAGTACAGTACCAAGCCTGTCTCCTTGGGACTGGTTTCCAACAAAATATGTCATCTCTAGCATTTTCTAGGTATTCAATTGCATTTTATGGTATTTTGTTGAAAGTCCTTCATTTAAATGGGACTTGCTATTATTCATGGTTGTACATATCCATATGAAATCCAGGTATATATCTGTTTCAAGTATAGAAGTTGTGTGTAACAGTATAGAATAGGACTGCTGGTGGGTCCAATGTCAATGGGATGGTCAGGTACAGCAACTCATTTATCTGTTTCAAAGTCTGAACTAAAACCAGGATGAGATTTGCTTCCTCTCTGCCATTTGAGCCACCAGCTGTTACAGATACAAAAGGCCTCTTCTCAACCCTTTTCTGTGTTTTTCTAACATTTATTTTCTTAGTCCAAAAGAAGAAAGTAGACACTTTCCCAATTTAATAATAAAGGACAGTAAAATTATGAGCAGCTATGGGGAGAGGTTGGACCCCCTGGTGGCACAGAGGGTTAAACTGCTGAGCTGCTAAACTTGCTGACTGAAAGGTTGGTAGTTTGAATATGGGGAGCGGGGTGAACTCCCACTGTTAGGCCCAGCTTCTGCCAACTTAGCAGTTTGAAAACATGCAAATGTGAGTAATAATAATAATAACTGTTTATTTATATTCCGCTCTTCTCACCCCGAAGGGGACTCAGTGCAGATTACATTACACATACAACAGACAGTCCCTGTCAGAAGACATACAAATGACAGTACACAGCACACAGTGCAATTTTAGAAGATTCCTTCTTCCTGGCTGCCTCGTAGGGTGTGCCTCGCTGGATGTGAATTGCTCCATTACATCATTGTTGTTATGTCATTGCATCGTTACGTCACAAGGGGGTGCTGTCCTCATGACGGGAGTTTCTGTTCCGCATTCCCCCTTCCGGACAACCAAGCGGTTCCCAGTTTTATCTACTCACAGCTGGGCTGCTTTCAAGCTGCTGGGTGAGCAGAAGGACAGGGCTTCAGCAGCTGGTTGTCCAAGCCAGCTCGGGGAATTGAACTAGCAACCTTCAGGTTGCAAGCACAGCTGTGTTACCACTGTGCTATCTCCCCGGAGTAGATCAATAGGTACCGCTTCTGTGGAAAGGTAAGAGCGCTCCAGGCAGTCATGCCAGCCACATGACCTTGGAGGTGTCTATGGACAACGCTGGCTCTTTGGTTTAAAAATGGAGATGAGCATGACCCCGACCCCCCAAGAGTCAGACACAACTAGACTTCATATCAGGGGAGACCTTTACCTTTTATATAGAGAGATTAATTAATAAGTACTGTAAAAAGTCATTATAAACTTCTTATGTCTCGTATATCTTCTGATATCTCTTTTAAAAAATATATTCAGATGAAATGTAGTGAATATTTATGTCACTAAGCTCCATAAGAATGCAGTTGTTTATATAGTCACAGTTTGAAACACCATATGGTTGGCTACTAGTGAGGATGACAAACTCCTTTAATGCTTTCCAAGTGGGAAGCAAAAAGAGGATTGGCTCTGGAAACTTGAATCACAATTGGTTTGATCTGGCCCAGCTGTTTTTGTTTTGTGACCTAAATGAATTTGTTAGCTGGCAATGTGATCTACAACAGAGTTGGGTGACCATATGAAAAAGAGTATCTAGAAAGCAGGAAAAGGATGGATAGAAAACATTCAATTTTATTGCTAACACACAACTATCGATTGATACAGGCTACACAATGCCAGCTTTTCAATATTTTAGGCGCTCAGCTAGATATTGTGGAGGATACCCCCAAATTCCAAGAAACATTTGAAAACTTGCTAATTTCCATCTCAGATGTCATGGCTTGGTTCAAACACAAATCTTTAACTGTCAAATATAATTCAAACTATAAAGATTATAAGATTTAGACTAAATACTCACTGGTATATGTATAATGTACAACACACACACAATTACATAGGTCATATAATCTATGAATTGCACTGAACAATTAGTAATATTTGCAAATGGATTAAAATGCTATAATCTTAACAATTATATTTTTGTCATTTTACAAGTAAATTTGTTCCAGTTTTCCCCTACTCGGCTTTTAGTAAGACTTTTGCAATCCAACCACCAACTCTCTACAAGTAGAGAATTGTACTGATTAGCGTTGTTACCTCTTTAAGGCATTGCCTCAGTAGGAAATTATCTGGCAACTCAGTATATACTGATTTAAATTCCACAAGGGAAGAAATTGAGAGTTACAACCATGACAAAACATGCTGCTAGTTAAATTTCAAGCTGTGAATCATTACACTGGTCAACACACATTTTAATGCCTCAAATGTTAGCCCTGTTTCTGAGAATATTCGACCTGCTGATTCTGAAAATGGCACAATTTTTGAGATACATAACATTTGTCATGTACCAGTCATCATCTGCTCCCTCTTATAAAATCATGATAATCATATCTAAGAAAATAGAGCTGATCCGATCTATCCATTGCAATTTTCTGAGTCAGTGCCACCAATAACTCCAGCAACAAGCCTAAAACCCAAGACACCAAGAAAAAGTGTTGGGTTTTTATTTCTTATATTTACGTGTAAGACAAAATACTTTAAGTGTCTGTCATCAGTAAAATTAATTGAAACATAAAAACAGGAAACACAATTTTAAAATATCAATAAAAGAATAATAGCATCCAACTAGTTAATCCCTTTCCCAAGAATTTAGCTTGCATGTCTTATTCCTGTCTGAATAACAAGTGGAATGAGAAAACCATGAAAACTATGTCCTGCATTCCCACCAGAAATGCCTGCATGTTGGTAGAAGAAACAGAAGGCCCTCCACATCAATATCATATAACCTAGACAGGTTTTCGTAGAGTCTGTGATTGTTTAGACAGCTTGGTCCCAAGACAGACAGGACTTTATATGTCAAAACCTGCATTTTGAATGGTTTTGTTGGAAAGATCAGCAACCAATAGAGCTTATATAACAAAGGAGTCACACAAGGTCTTGTAACTGTCCCCAGTCGAAATTCTGGGCTAATAAGTGTATAAACATTTTTTCAAAAGCAGTCTGTACAGTGCATACGTTTTTGCAGCTAAAGCATATGCGTCAAATGTACCCTCACGTGATCTATTCAGTCTGACTATGGCAATACGCATTTGTCTTTACTCAAACTATTGTATTACCATAGCAAATTGAACAGTTTGAGTAAAGCTTATATTTGTTGCACAAATTTTAGCAGCATAAATATGTGTATTACTGGCACCCATGAAATCGGGGTATCATGATTATTATTCTTGAATTTGAATTAATATGAGCATTAAAAAGGCAATTTTTCTGGAGCCTCTGTCAAACCTAGTGTTCTCCAGATGCTGTGCACTGCAACCCCAACACCCATGACCACTGGCCATTTGGACAGGAAAGAAAAGGGAACTGTCATCCATACTCTTTAAGGAGAACCATGCTGGAAAAAGTTGCATCAAGGTAAAATTCGTCAGTTTAATATAAATCTTATAATCATTGATGAATTTTATATCAAATTTTTGAAAACAATACATTTCAGTCATTGCTTTCACAGATGAACAAGAACTCGAGCGTGGCCATACAGCCTGGAAAACTCGCAACAACCCAATGATTCCAGCCAGGAAAGCCTTCGACAATACATTGTACATACATGAATTGGAACGGTTGAAAATGGCTTATATTTATTAATTAATTTGGTTTTAAACAGAATTAAATTCTCATCTACTTGACAAAAAAAAGCAAAAGCAAAAGCATGCCAAGAAAAGACAATAACTCTTTCCAGACCTCTGAGATACTCCTGTGATTTGTAAAGGAAGTTGCACATAAGGTAGACAATCCATGCTGGTCCCACATCAGTCTCTGTCAACCACCTAAACCAATGTAGACCAAATGACTTTGCTGCACCTGGAACTGGGAAGCACTGGAAGAGCACGTCTCATTGGTTTTTAAACACACACACACACACACACACACGGTATTTTCTCATTCTCTCATCCCCACCTCCATCCCAATTCTGGAATATTCTAATCTCTGGATTCATATTTTGACATTTCATCCAGCATACACATATTTCCATATAAAATGGTGACAGGATCATGGCACCAGTTTCTGTCAGCTGAAGAACATAAACCAAGGCATCAAAAGCATGCAAGTAACGATGGTAGGAAGAGGACAAGACATGGGCTCAGGGGGCAAATAATGTTTAGTTCCATGGTGTAATAACTGACTGGCTCCAAAACGTGCAAGAGATTTGTGTGTATTGAGTGCTTGTCATCTTAAGGATAAATACAAAGAGACACATCTTTACCTGTGTTTGAAAATCCAGTTGGAGTGGACTTTTAAAAAAACAACACAATAATGTAGAATATAAATAAAATAACTTTATATATAATTATATGGACAATAGATTAAAAAAACAAATAGGAAAATTCAACGTGATTTTATATTTAAACTGTTCTTTCAATAGGAAACTCTTGTCAACATGCCACATCCCATTTCCTTGCAATTTGCAATAATGTGGTTTTTCAGTATAATCTGCTGAATCCATCTGAAAAACTGAGTTGTCCTGATATTCTCCATTTCAGAGAAGAGGGGAAATAAGGTCAGATGCAAACAGAACTAAAACACTGTGGCATAACATCATTTTGGCCTTGTATTCAGGTCAGATTATATGCCCAACACCTCCATGTCAGTCCAAATGGAAAAAGAAACTACAGGGTGCAACATTTATCCAGCTGTGTGAACTTTGCAGCCGAGATGTTCTCTGCCAGCAAAGCAGGATCCACATAACACTGAATTACTGTTCTCTGCAACCAGCTGGATCATCTTTTTGCAAGTTTACTCCTGGGATGTTTATGCCTTTGTAATGTAGGCTGTCTCTTTCAACACCTGATTTTGTCAGCAACAGTTTACAGTATTAAAGACATTCAGCAAAGGCCAGTGGTAGCCTTCTTCAAGAAAACATTCCTGATATCAGTGTTAGTAACTGCTGAAATAGAATCACAAATGTGTTGTGCAGCTGCCATGTTTGAAACCCAAATATATGTATATATAAAATAGGAATGTGCAATAATTTATGGGAAAAATGTACACAAAATATTTCAAAAACAAAGATTTGGTTAGTCGCAAAGTGGTTGGCACATTCTGGGTAGGAGAATACAGGAAGAACAACTGTCGTATAAAACCTCTCATACGTTCCTAAGAGAGGATAGCATAGCTTAAAAACAATACAGCACCTCATTACAGACTTTTTTTGAATTTGGATTTTTTAAAAAGATCCTTTACTTCTTTAGTAGCAAAAGTGAAGGAGTCCCAGAAAACTCTGGTATTGTCTTTAATTTTGAATGATTAGAGATTGGGAGACAACTGGCTAACTTATAAGGGATGGAAAAATACAAAACCTCTATGTAGAAACTGCTGCTAGACATAAAGTAAACAACATGTGTGTTGTCACATGTAATGATAACATGCACCCTTTTGTTTTTGCCCTCTCTAGGACACCAGAGACTGCAAAATATTTGGAAAAAGGAACCATTTTATAATGTAAAATGTTTCCTACCTGTAAGCTGTTCACCTAATCCCACGACTGTCATTTGATAATACTTCACTACATAGCAGAATAACACCTCAGCCCAATCCTGTTTGAAGAGAGGAAATGAAAACATTACACCTGGTAAGAATATACTGTTGTAATGAAGTGTGTTAACATAACATTCTGCAGTAATTGAGTGTATACTGATATATTTATGTATTTGCGATATTTCTATCCCGCCTTTCTCAAGCCCGAAGGCTACTCAAGGCAGCTTACAAATTGGCAACAACTCGATGCCATAGCAATCCACAATATACAATTAAAACATTTAAAACAACATTATATAATCCATATAAAACCATTAAAAACATAATAACCAATGTCTTCCTGTTAATCTCATTTCCAGTAGTGTTATTTAAGCCAGTGTTTTTCAACCTTTTTTGAGCCGCGGCACACTTTTTACATTTACAAAATCCTGGGGCACACCACCAACCAAAATGACACTCTAACACAGTAATACATATAGTTAATATGTTCTTTAATGTATTTATACACTCAGTGTGAAACCTGGGCCTGTTTCGATGAACACAACATAGATATCCTGGCAGGAATGGCAGAAAGACACACACAAAGGTCTTGCTCAACATCTGTCAGTCATGAGAAAACTTCGGCCCTCTGGGTGCTTTGGACTTCAACTCCCACCATTCTTAACAGCCTGAGGCCCTTTCCTGCTTAAGTGGCTGGGGGGGGGGAGGAAAAGGGCCTGAGGCTGCTAGGAATGGTGGGAGTTGGAGTCCAAAACACCTGGAAAGTCCAAGTTTGCCCATTCCAGCTTTCGATTCCATTGCCACATCTATCTTCAGCCTCTGGCGGTTTGAATATATGTGATTATCTACATGATTTTCTACCTTGTCACTATGATTATGGTGCTGCTTCTTTAAATTGTCTGCAAACTGACTGTGTTATTGTGTGGATCCCGGAACTGACATTGGATAACATCGTGAGGATACACTTTGTTTTTTGCACTCACTTCCATGATTTCATCAAATATCACGAGTTTTCCATAGAGGAGTGCTCCGTGAACTCACTACTTCCTGGTTCGCAACTCCTCTGCTCTCTATGGTGACCACGCCGAACTACCTTATGTAAGACTTTTGATTTTCTCCAGCAATATTGGGTACTTTGAAGGCACTTTTTGCGTATGATTATGTATGATTAATTGTGCATTTTGTACTGTGACGTAGCGGCGCTCCTTTAATAAGTAAGAGTAGTGGAGGTTCCAATTTCCCACGGCACACCTGATGATCTCTCACGGCACACTAGTGTGCCCCGGCACACTGGTTGGGAAACACTGGTTTAAGCTGTCCCATGTTTCAAGCATACATAATTCCATGTTTGTCTATTGCACTGCATTTCTGAAAGCTTGTTCAAAGGTCAGGAGGGAGGGCGCAATCTAATATCCCTAGAGAGGGAGTTCTACAGCCGAGGGGCCACCACTGAGAAGGCCCTGTCTCTTGTCCTCTCCAGACATGCCTGCGAAGTAGGCGGGATCGAGAACAGGGCCTCCCCATACAATCTTAAGTTCCTAGATGGTTCATAGGGATACGTTCAGACAGGTAAGTGATCTGGAACCATTTAGGGTATCAACCCAGAATTGTGTCCTCACTGTGTTAGTACACAGATTTCCTCAAAAAGGAAACAACACATGCCTGCTCATAACAGCCCTTATAATCTCAGTAAGCCACAATTTCATGTCATAGATCAGGTGAAAAAATGGTGTGCTGCTTATCTGAAAATTTAAAAGGTATTTTATAGTTGAGTTTGTGGCTTTAATGTGAGTAACTCATTGCAAGATGAAAACATTTCATTCTAAAACACTGTACTGATAGAGCAGTTGTAACCCCTAGACACTCATTTATTTGCAAATCACAAAAGATGCAGAAAATTATAATTAGCATACAGAAACCATCTGATTGTTAGAAATAAACAAAAAATGTATTTATACTCAGATTTTAAAACAAAACAAAGTTAGTTCAGCCAGATTAACAATTTTGCTCTAAAGCAAATACTGTCCACAATTCTTTGCACTGAAGATAGTAAAAAAAGAAATAGTACCAATTTTCCTGAGAAGGCTTCCCAATTATGGTCACATTTTAGAGCAAAGATTATGTACTCATGTTACAAAGTGAAGCATACGTCTTTCCTCAATCTTCCTTTCCCTCCCCCCTTCTGCGTACCCATTGTATCTGCTTTTCTTTTCTTTTTTGACAGAATGATGGCTCAGATTTAATGTTGCCTCCCATATTATCATATGTTCGTCAATGTATTCTTGGAATAGAGTAACAAGGCCAAATAATATTGAGCTTTCATTTTCCAGGAGGGAGATTCAGAAAGACAATCTTTTCTTTTCAGTTAATGAGAAACGTCTTGTTAACTATTTTGGATACCCAGTTTTGTCTGCAACCCTGCTCTGCGACACATCACCCACACTCATGAAACATAACAAGCAAACTCTAGTGCCTACGAGTGGAGGGCTGGATCTCATAACGTCATAAAAGAACACCTGCTTTTATGGCTTCCATTCTGATGCAAAACAAATTACTGTTGAAGAACACCCAGCGGGTGCCAGAGAATTCTTAGGGTTTCTCATCCAACCTGGTTATCAAAATGGAGCCAAGTGGCAGTCCATGCAAAGGGAATCCAGAGAGAGAGAATATTTTCTCTCCTGATAATGCCCACCTTTGTTGGATGTGGCCACACCACTCACATACACAAGATTGTCTTAGACTTCAGAACAAAATCAGCAAGTGGAGTCTCCATCCCCGCAGCCCCCTCCTCCTCGGGTTCAGCCCGAGGGCAGCAGCAGGGTTTGTGGCGGGGCTTGCTTGGCTTTGCCCCACTTTGCCCAGCCTCCTTCACCTCTTTCTCTTCCTCTCTCTTTCCAGCGCCCACGTGCCTGCCTGTCAGAAGGATCCGAAAAAGTTCTTCAGATTTCTTTCTTCTCTCTCTCTCTCTCTCTCTCTCACACACACACACACACACACACACACATTCCCTCCATCCTTCCTACAGCCTCGCATCCTATCCGTACGCATGCCATCGCCTTGCTCTCCCCCCCCCCCCCCCAGCAGCAACCAATGGGCGGTCATGTCACCACACCGTGTGTGGCAAGACGAGTGCCAGGGCCCGCCCACTAAAGCCTCATTTTGGCAAAAGAAGCCCCGCGAAGGCAGCGGCGGGAGCGCACGTGCGCGAGCATGGCAGGGGTGCGCCATCCAGCTGGTGAGGCCCAAAGATCACCTGGAAGAGGGCCGAAGATCACCTAGGTGCTCCCGATCACCGTAATGAGCACCCCTGCTCTAGTGCCTACGAGTGGAGGGCTGGATCTCATAACGTCATAAAAGAACACCTGCTTTTATGGCTTCCATTCTGATGTAAAACAAATTACTGTTGCGCAGAACACCCAGCCATCAGAGAATTCTTAGGGTTTCTCATTCAACCTGGTTATCAAAATGGAGCCAAGGAGTAATAAGTGCAAAGGGAATCCAGAGAGGTGGCAAGTTAATATTTTCTCTCTTGGATAATGCCTTGCCTTTGTTGGATGTACACCCACCCACTCACACATACACAAGATTGTCTTAGACTTCAGAACAAAATAGCTTTTCCAATGGTCTTATCCAAGTTCCAAGTAATCTGTAACACATGTAGGAATGTTTTTCATTCTGTCACCATGATAGAGTTATTTCTTATGGATACCTACAGCTGTCTCTTTCATTCTTTGCAGAGGGCACAACAACATCCCTTTTACCAACCACTGTGTTACAAGAATTTGGCTGCATATGAAAACATAGTTTGGAAACTCTATGAATAACAGGCATGTTAATAGGGAACATTTTTCAGCCTCAAGGATATTTTGTGTGTAACCCACTCAAAAAAGGTCATTTGCTAGACCAACGAATACTCTCTATAGTGACTTTATATATCTCTCCTTTTCTCTGACTATGGTTTTCTTTTTGCTTCTTTCCCCTTATCTCTGTTCTCTCTTCATAGTCTATCCATCTATCTTCCCTTATCTCTGACCACTTCCCTTTCTCTCACTTTTTCAGTCTCCCTTTCTATTTCTATGCAGATGTCATAAGCACATACACAGCCTCTTATCTCATATCCCCAACTCAACTCAGTTGTCCAAGATGTTCAAAAAGAAGCAAATAATTAATATGGGCCTCTTCCAAAAACAAAAACAAAATAGCTGAAAGGGGGAATATGGGGACACGGCCAGGAGAGAATATGCTCAGACAAGCAAGATTCAGACAAGCTGAAAGTTTCCACATTCCTTCAATAGTGTTTCCCAACAGAACTTAGATGCATTTTAAGTCTTTCCCTTTATTACCAAACTGCATTATTGCAAAAGGGTGACAATAATGTAAACAAACTGCTTTAAGTTGCTTAGGAATTTTTTTCTTTTAAAAAAATTGAAGTAATATCAAAGACAAAGGTCTTTTATATTAGGTCAGACTTTGTTCAGCAATTGCTGTCATGCCTACTTTGAACAGTGGTAGAAGTTATGGGGTGAAGTCTTTCCAGATTTCTATCTCATCCTTTTAAATTAGAGCGAAAGGATGTCATGTTGTTGGACTAGCTATTTTGTCTAGGGTTGATAGAAGCTACAGTCATGTCAAAGCCCTGTCCACTTTTGAGGAAAGCAAGTGGAAAATCAACTAAGAAGCTCTCCTGTTTTCCCTGCTGGACATCGCTTCAGGTCCCCTAGATCCTCTAATCCCATGTAGGACACAACTGGGTGGAGCTGTTACCCTAGTGTACCCTGAAGAGAAACCATTGAGATTAATGTTCAGTAAACAAACAACAGAGAGTAGCACAGTTTGTCTACATTATCAATTGAATCCCAGCAGAGTAAAATTGAGCTATTGTGGATCTGAATAGGGTTTTCAAATGTCTAGGTCTGGAGCCTGTTTAATGTTTTGAATAACTGATCTTGATGTTAATGTGTATTTTTTTAATTTAAAAAACCCCTACATCTAATGTTAATGTTTTAATGTTTTGAACTCCTGGTGTGTGACTGCTACAATAAAATTAATTCAATCAATATTTAGGCCAACGGGGGGAAATCTAAGCCACAGACCACTGCCTTGAAAAGTGGATAAGCTTAGGCATGTATTTTTTCTTCATTTGTTAGACTTGGCCTTTTCTACATGGGTACTCTGTATGGCTTCAGTTGATGCAACATGTATCATGCTCAAAGACATAATCAGAAATTGTCTCCAGTAAACATCATCAATGATCACTCATCTTCCAATTGTAATGTCCTGGCAGTGGATCCATAGGTGACTGTAGAGACCTATTCTTGATCCACATTTTCTTGCACAGTGAGGATATTGATTTCCAGGTGGAAGGCAGCCCTGGTCAGGATTGGCTTGACATGCCTTTCTCTTGACACATTTCTCTCTTTTGCCCTCCATTCATGCCTCTTCGAATTCCACAGCACTGTTGGTGACAGCTCACCTCCAGTTAGAATGTTTAAGGGTCAGAGCTTCCCAGGTCTCGGTGTCTATGCCACAGTTTTTAAGGTTGGGTTTAAGCCCATCTTTTAGATCTCTTTTCCTGTCCACCAACATTCCATTTTCCATTCTTGAGTTGAGAGTATAGTAACTGCTTTTGGGAGATGGGGATCAGGCATTTGAACAATGTGGCCAGTCCAGCAGTGCAGAATACATCTGACACATCAAACAGCTATCGGCAATTGTAGTTAATAGCTATTTTGTCTTTAAAATGGCAATTGGGAACTTCTGTTTTATTGCTGAGATTGTGGCTAGCTGTGTGGCAGAAATGGGGCTGGCTCACTCACTCCCTACCGCTGGATATTTATTTATTTGTCACGTTTCTATACCGCCCCTCTCAGCCCGAAGGCGACTCGGGACGGTTTACACAAGGCAGTCTCTGCCCTCAATACAACACAAGCAAACAAACCAAAAAAAAACCATATAGCAACAAATTAACAATTAAAAACATACAATTGCAGTCTCAGCGTCATGTTGAAATCAGTTTCCGTCACATCGTCGTCATTCCATATATCTAATTAAACCTTTATATTTCATCAGCAAATGCCTGCTCAAACAGGCAGGTCTTGACTTTCTTGCGAAATGTCAGGAGGGAGGAGGCCGATCTGATGTCTCTAGGGAGGGTGTTCCAAAGCCGAGGAGCCACCACTGAAAAGGCCCTGTCTCTCGTCCCTGCCAGTCGTGCCTGTGAAGAAGGCGGGACCAAGAGCAGGGCCTCTCCAGATGATCTTAAACATCTCGATGGTTCATAAGGGGAGATGCGTTTGGACAGATAAGTAGGACCCAAACCGTTTAGGGCTATAAAGACTAAAGCCAGCACTTTGAATTGTGCCCGGTAGCAAACTGGCAGCCAGTGGAGCTGGCACAATAGGGGAGTTGTATGCTCTCTGAATGCCGCTCCTGTTATCAACCTGGCTGCTGTCCGTTGGACTAGTTGCAGCTTCCAAACAGTCTTCAAAGCCAACCCCACGTAGAGAGCGTTGAGGTAATCTATACGGGATGTAACCAGAGCGTGGACCACTGTGGCCAAGTCAGACTTCCCAAGGTACAGGCGCAGCTGGCGCACAAGTTTTAACTGTGCAAATGCTCCCCTGGTCACCACCGAAACCTGGGGTTCCAGGCTCAGCTAGGAGTCCAGGATCACACCCAAACCGCAAACCTGCGTCTTCAGGGGGAGTGTAACCCCGTCTAACACAGGCTGTAACCCTATGCCCTGTTCGGCCTTTTGACTGACCCGGAGTGCCTCTGTCTTGTCTGGATTCAATTTCAATTTGTTCGCCCTCACCTCATGGATAGCTCAGAGATGTTGTACCGAACTACTGAATAAAGCATTAAATCAAGGATAAATCGGGACCATGAGTGCTAAAATGAGAATGCGTCAATTCATGTCTAAAGCAGTTTTGATGATAAATTACGCATTATTATACTATCAAGTGCAGGCCCAGATCAGGCCCTTTTGCCGCCCTAGGCCAAAGGGTCTGCCTCCGCCCCTCCCCGCCCCTCCCCTCACTCCGCCCCTCCTCGCCAGATTGAAGGAAGGAGGGCGGGGCAAGGAGGAGAAAGAGGCGCCCTCCCACTGCGCGTCCTGTGCGCCGCCCACCCGTTTTTGGCGGGGCTGGCGCGACTCCTTCCTGCCTCCTCCCTGGCATGGCATGGCGTCGCCAGGCAGGGAGAAGGAGGCGAATCCGCCTCCCCCGCCCCTCCTCCCTTGCGTGGCGTGATGACACAAGGGAGGAGGGCCGGCAGCGCGACTTCTCTCCGCATCCTTCTCCCTGCCTGGCAATGCCAAGCCAGGGAGGCGGAGAGAAGCCGCGCCGCCGCCGCTCCTCCCTTGCATCGCCACGCCACGCAAGGGAGGAGGCAGAGAGGAGTCCCACCGCCACCCCTCCTCCCTTGTGTCACGCCAGCCCCGCCGAAAAGGGGTGGGTGGCGTGCAGGACGTGCAGCGGGAGGGCGCCTCTTTCTCCTCCTCACCCTGCCCTCCTTCCTTCAATCCGGCAAGGAGGCGGGGAGGGGCAGAGCCGGGGGCGGGGAGGGGTGGAGTAAGGAGCAGAGCCGATCCTCCCTCCCTCCTAAAGCAGAGCTGAGGGGAGCAGAGCAAAGGGAGGGGTGGCCACGTGTGCGCCCTTTTTGGTGAATTTTTTGGGATTTTTTAAAAATTGGGGGTCCGGATCCGCTGCCCCCCCAAACGTGCCGCCTGAGGCCATGGCCTCGGGTGGCCTTATGGGTAATCTGGGCCTGATCAAGTGACAGTTGCAAAACAGCATAGGAAGAGGAATGGAGAAAACCAGGTCATTCCAAGGCCATAACCAATAGGGTTTCATCAAATTTGCTTAGGTACATACCATACAGCAGTTCTAGTAATAGCTATGCTAACAAATGATATTTCCTTTGACACAAAGTATTGCAGTTTGAGTGCTAAATCAAACCTCTTTGCAACAGAAATCCTCATACTTGAGGGATGATAGCTGGATTTCATGCAATAAATTAGCAGCTATATACACACAAAATTAATTCTCTTGAAAGGTCCAAAATGTCAATGCTTCTGACAACTGAGAAAGAGGTCATGGGAAGCTGGCGCGCATGGAACATATAAGAGCAGCTCTAGTTACAACTAGAAAATCCCTGTCTTTTTATGTAATGGATAACAGTAGTACTTATTGCCAAGAAAATGAAATGTGTTATATTTTCCCATGCAATTAACTGAACAGCATCCGAATTAGGCAATTCAGCATAATTTTCTTTGCAGTACAGGAAAACGGGATGTATATTTTAAAACTTCTTGGAAAAGAAGGAGAAAGAAAAAGAAGAATGAGAATATGGTAATGTGGGGCTTTCATGAGTATTGTGCCAAGGAGATTTTTTTTTCAATCATTTGTTTTTGTACGTAAGATAGAAGTGACAGATGTCAAAATACTAGCTTTCTTTTTATAAAATTAAGCCATGTCAGGCAATATAATGATCTGTCAACCTAATTTCTATCCAGGTAAACTAGTAAAAGGCTTTGAGACTATGTTTATCAAATACATGCATAAAAAACAGCTATTCTAAAACTATTCTACAAAAGATGGAAATCTTGTGGCTGGGTCACCCTGGTGGGGGGACTGTTCAGTTGCCTACCCTTGACTGTGTACCCCTGTATCCGTCGTCCTCTGTGAAGAGCTTGGGAGTCCTGCTGGACCCTCAGCTATCAATGGTGGCTCAGATCTCCAATGCCAGCAAAGTGGCTTTTTTCCATCTCAGGCAGGCTAGGCGACTGGCTCCCTAACTGACAAGGGAGGATCTGACCATGGTGATCTAGACTACAGTCATCCTGAGAATTGACTACTACAATGCTCTCTACATTGTAGAGAGCATTGTAGTAGGCTCAAGTAGTAGGCTCCGGAGGCTCAAGCTGGTGCAAACTGCTTCTGCTAGGCTTCTCACTTGTATGCCAGTGAGAGCTCGCATAACACCAATATTGCAGCAGCTGCACTACCTGTGGAGCACTGGGTCTTCTTCAAAGTGTTGATTATCACCTTCAAGTCCTTATATCAGGGATCAGGAACCTACAGCTCGGGAGCCAGATGTGGCTCTTTTCATGATTGCATCTGGCTCTCCAGAGCAGCCCGGGCCTCGGTTTCCCAGTATGCAGCGGGGAGGAGTGACGCAAATGCTGCTGCTTCCACGTCGCCATCGCCGCCTCTTCATCATCCCCTGCTGCTCTCTGGACCTGGCGGCGGCACCTCATCCTCGTCTTCCTCTTCGTCCTCCGCCATGGGCCTCGGGGGAGGGGGTGGATGCGGGCCTGGCCCTGGTGCCATGGACCCAACCTCGCTGCCTCCGGCTTTGAGAAATTTAACAAAGTTCCGCAGAGCGTGCAAGATGTTTTTATTCCAGCAGGCTTTCGGGGTCTGATTTAGTTAACCAGCTGTAAATAGTTTTATAGTTTTTAGCTCAGAGTTAAAAAAAATTCGGTTGTTTTAAAGTGTGTTTTTATACTCTCTGTAAGCCATCCTGACCCCTCAGGGAAAGACGGCATACATAACTGAATAAATAATAAATAAATAAAACAGACTACATCAAATTATTCCGGTAGTGTGAGAGAGATTGTGTTATGGAGTGGGTAAACTGGTTTAAAAAATAAGGTAGATGACAAAATAAATGAATACTTGTGAATATGTTCATTTAAAACTGTTGAACCTTAGATCTGAAGGATCCCTCAATAAACCACTTGAGACAGGCCGTGATTAAATGCTTTATTTAGAATAAGTAAAAAGTAATAAAGAGGATAGAATTATAGTCCATCGATGCTTCCCGGCACCAGGGTATTGCAAAGCAATAGACCAAAGGTAAAACAGGATAAAAAGGTAAAGAGTCTTGATGCCCCAATGGGCTAGATCCAGGATAAGTTATTGGCACAAAGACTTGGCATTAGAGTCCAAAGGCTGGAAGGCCCAATGGCCCAGGCAAAGTTCCGTGGAGGCTAGGCAAGGAGATCCAATGTTGGCAAGAGATACCTAGAGCCAACGTGAAGCAGCTTAAGTAGATTCTTTCCCTTGAAGACGCAAGCTGCGTCGTAACTTCTTCTCAGGCTCTCTGGTTGGGCTCAACCCTCCCAGGCCTCTCAGCCGAGGCTAGAATGTAAGCTCGTTAGTGAAGACACCTGGGCCTTTGGGAGGCTCTGCTGCTTTGTGGTACTAGGCCTCCTTATCGGCCTGAGAAACAGACGGGCCGCGTTTGCCCTTGAACGCTTGGTGAATTATTTATTTATTTCGGGATTTTACCCCGCTCTTCTCAACCCCCAAGGGGGGACTCAGAGCGGCTAACTAGAGTGGTGAACTAGAGGCCTCTGCAGAAGCTTGCTTTCAGGCCTCACTGAGGCTTTGGATTTAACATGGCATTGGTCTTGTTGTGGGCCAGAGTCAGGCTGGGATATGACAAAAACATGCTATTCAAAACAGCAAACATAATAGACATGTAAACAAGCAAGCCCTTCATAAATTGTACTTCTCTTCCACTTTTTTGTTGTGCTTTAATTTAACACTATATTCATTCTCTGCACAGTTTGAGCATGGTAACTCATTTAGTTATGTTTTAGTTGCCTTTTAATGTTGTAACTTATGGTTTTAATCATATTTCATTTTAACCTTATAGGCCAGATCTGGTCTCTTTTTTAATCCCAGAGCAGTGCTACCATAGGCATCAATCCTCACTGACTTCAATGGAACTTCATGTTCTTTTTCTTCCTGGGGCAATTATTAAGGTTTTACCAGGATTGCAGCCTCAAAGGAGGGAAGAGAGTAATTAGGGTTATTTGAGAGTAAGTGCTGTTGGGTTCAATTGGGGCTTACTAGGAAGTAAAGCAGCGGTGTCACAAACCAAGACAATTTACAGGGGGGGGGGGTCTGCATTCTACCAAAGGCATGGGACTCCATAACATAGAAATGTGCACAATTTTTTTCAAAAGTCTTAACAGGCTGTGAGTACATAAAAGGAGAGATGTTGACTTCACAAGATGACTTCAAGGCACTATGAGCTTCCATCTCAGGTGTTAGGGAAAAGCAGCAATGTGTTGGAACAAAGCTGTTGATGCCACACAGCCTAGGATTTGAATCCTAGGAGCTGGATCTAGGGGAAAATACATCTCATTGCCAATGCTGAAGTTAGAGTCAACTACTAGTCTGTTGGCTTCTGATTCTTCAAGAAGGGGCATCTTTCCTTTCAGTACAGGCATAAAAATTAAAGAATTTGAAATATTAGTTAACAAATTAAATTAAGTTTTAGTGACACTTGGTAGAAGCCCATCTGTACTTGGAAATAATTAAAATTAACTACTGAATAGTAATTTCACAATTAAGTTAATTCTGCATATATAAATTGGTTTAGTCTAGTTATTTAGGATGGCCCATGTACACAAGGTAACATTTCAGCTTAAGAAGTATAAATAACTGTTGCAAGATTCCTCCTTTTTCAAGTTGGTATAGCAACAATACCTTGTATACTGTTAGTTAATCGAGACTACAATGCAACCTGAGCCCTGCTACATGCACAATGGAGGACTTTCTTATGGCAACACCAGAGGCACTCCAAGTGGCCAGCTATTGGTCAAAGGATATTTAATAGAATACCAAGTCTGAAAACTTTGTGTTTTGTTTGTTTGTTTTTAATGCAATACAACTGTTTGGTTCGCTCCTGACATAATACATAAATAAGTCGAGATGCACCTAATTAGTTGGGAAAGATAGATAAGGAGCCTAGCTAGAAAACATCCTCTGACACTAATATACCCCAACAAACAAAACGAATGTCTCCCATTGTTGTAGCTTTAGGTCTTTTGCTTTTTGCCACCATTAGACTACCTGTGGATTCAGTTTCAGTTCCTTGGCCATCTCATCAGTTGACCATCAGGTCACAGCCTCCAAACTCTGATGCATAACTGAAGACACTATTTTCAGCTCTGACTAACATGGAATACAAGCTATAGAGCAATTCTATTGCATTAGCTATGTCAAAATGAGGAGGATCTGTGTAGGGCAACAGCTGTCATTCACTGCAACAGACTTTATGGGTAATGTGCCAATGGATTGCACACATCTTCTATTCTGCACACAAAACAGCAATCAAAATCTACTTCCAGAAGCAGCCAGCAAACCTAGGTTGTAAAATGTAAAGTGCTGCACTGGAATGGACAATGTTTTATTTTAGAACTAATTTTCCCAGGGAAAAAAAAAAGAAATACTGCTATAGGAAACATCATTTTTCACATAAGCTCACCACTCCATGAAACATCCACTAATTATGCAAAAGAAATAATTATTGGATCTATATGGTATCCCTTTATCAGCTTAACATTCCAGAGAGCAATAAAAATAAAATCACAACACAGTTGACCCCCATCTTTTGTGCATGTTAAGGGCTTAGGATCCTCCGTAAAGTGGCAAAAGCTTTGCTATTTTCCTCCTCTCTTGCAGCTGTTGGTAAGATTGACATGCACAAAGCTCCACTTCTATTTTCCTTACTCCCCTCCTTTTTTCATTCCTCACATTAACACTCACATTTCAGGTCTTTGGTAGGGCTGTTCTAGCTTTGGTAGTAGCTGGTTAACAGCTACAAACCCATGAATAATCAAATCAGAGGAGTTAAATATGTGGGGGTTGAGGGGTCACTTTCTTTTGCATTTTTCTGTTCAGTTTTTTTTAATTTAAAAAACCCTTCATGGTCTAAACCAGGGCTGTCCAACTGGCGGCCCCTGGCCCGTATACGGCCCCCCAGCCCCTTCCCCACGGCCCCCTACCCTCCTGCAAGATATCTGCTTTTTAAGATTAAAAAAATTTAAAATATTTTTTTGGAATATTTTTTTGGAATATTGTTTGGAATATTTTTTTATTTTTTTTGCGGCGGGGTGAGGGAGGGGCGGCAGGAGGAAGAGCGGGCTCTCTTCCTCCTCCTCCTACTTCCCTCCCTCCCCCTCTCTCTCCCTCCCTCCTTCTTTCTCTCTTTCCCCCTTTCATTCCTTCCCCCTTCCACCACCTGAAGGAAAGAGGGAAGGAGAGAGAGTGCACGAGCGAGAGGGGGCGTGGCCAGAGCGAAAAAGGGGCAGGGCCGAGTTCGGAGCAGGGGGGTGCTCATTCATTCCCTTTCCGGCTTCCTCCTCTTCTGAGGCTCCGTGCCAAGTTTGGTCCTGATCCATCATTATTTGAGTCCACAGTGCTCTCTGGATGGAGGAGAACTACAACTCCCAAACTCAAGGTTCAGTACTTTCTGTTGCTCTCATGAGAGTTTAGGTTTGATTCAACATGGCTGAGGAATGCTTTGGTTGTGTTTTCCCCTTATGGCAGAAGGAGATTGGACTGGATGGCCCTTGGAGGTCTCCTATTCTAGGAACCCATTGTAATTATTATTATTATTATTATTATCATCAGAGGCTGAATGGCCACTGTGAGGAATGCTTTGATTGTGTTTTCCCCTTATGGCAGAAGGAGATTGGACTGGATGGCCCTGGATGGCCCTTGGAGGTCTCCTACTCCAGGAACCTGTTGTTGTTGTTGTTATTATTATTATTATTATTAGCAGAGGCAGAATGAATATTATGCCTTATCATTCAGGGTTATAGGCCTGTGTGGAAGGGCCCTGGCTTCTTATTTGACTTCCTTTCCACACATCTGAATAAAATCCCATGTTATTTGCTTTAAACCAGATTATATGAGTGTGGACTCCGATAATCCAGTTCAAAGCAGGTATTCTGGGTTATATGGCTGTGTGGAAGGACCTGAGTCCACACTGCAATATAATCCAGTTCATAGCAGGTTTTGTGGGGTTTCCTGCCTGGATATTCTGAGTTATATGGCTGTGTGAAGGGCCCTGAGTCCACACTGCAATATAATCCAGTTCAAAGCAGGGACTGGGACTTGAGACTGGGATTTTGGTGTTCATCTCTATCTCCAAGTCAAAGCCCCGGTGTCCTCCACAGACACCTCCAAGGCGGGGAGAGGGCGGAGCTGGGGAAGGGGCGGAGCCAGGGAGGGGGCAGGGCAGGGCAGGGGTGGAGCTGGGGAGGGGGCGGAGCCTGGGTGGAGCCTGTGAGGGGGCGGAGCCGGGGGTGGAGGCAGACCCTCCGGCCCCCCAGGTCATCAGTAACCGGAATTCTGGCCACAGGTCCGGTAGAAGTTGGACAGCCCTGGTCTAAACACTGCAGATTACTTTATACCTTGGCATTTAGGGGAAAATATCTCTGCTAGCTAGCATCAGATTATATCCATCTGCAAGTGAAACATATAAGTGCACCAAACATCTCCAAAACATACTTGAGCATACTGTTGTCAATACTTGTTCAGCATGACAGGTTAATGTGACCATGAGCTCTCATTGGTTTTTCCATTAGAAAAAAAAAACATTGTACTAAACTCTGCAACTAGAGACTGTAACTTTAATCTCTATCACATGCATCAAATGAAAGAAAGAGGTCTGCTGAACATATGGCCTGGAATAAGGCCCATAACGAGGCACCTCAAGGTACATTTGCTGAACTAACCCAGCTTCAGAATCTTATTAAGAGTTTGAATCATGAATAAAGCATGCATATTTTTTCCATTTCAAAATGCAAACTCAATCCACACAGCTAAAAAACACTGAGAACAACAAATGCAAAGATTCCCTACAAAAAAGGAGAAACATCTATAAGCAAATATATTAGCTGGCAGCATAAAGAAAATAAGGATGGTAGTTGTTCATTTCCCATTATACAAAACAGCTTTCAGAAAATTCCTCCCACACCACTTCCTGATTGCATCATCATGTAAGGAAGTCTGGAGGCCTTTGAAGATTCCATGCAGAAACAAACTCGCATGTCTATAATGCTCAAGAGTCTCCTGTTTTTCTGGCCACCCATTGAGTATCTAACAATCCTTTTCATTTTAAACAACCACCTCAAGAGGCATTTTTAAAAATAAAATTAGCAAAGGGAGGATGTCCAAGTGTAATTGTTAGGTAATATTTTCTAAAGGAAATAACACTGGCTTAAGTGAAACAATAGGGCTTGAGGGGAATTTGGAAGTGCATGTTGACCATTAGGAATTGTAAATTATCTGAGCGCTGTGCATTTCACACAGTTGTTTCTGAAAAAGAATGCAGAAATGGAGGGAATTACCACTTCCACTATAAAAGGAATTCATCGTGCGAATTACAATGTTGGGCCATGCCTGGGAAAATTTCAAATGGAGGGCTTGTTGGGTTTCACTCTGGTACACAGTTAGTGACTTTCAATATTCTACAACAGGAAGAAACACAACATATGTAGTTTTTTCGCTCCTTCCCACCACTGCAGTGATTTCTTGGGAACGACGACCTCTGTTGAATGATTCCCTGAAAGAAGGCACAAACTCCACAGATTACAACAGAACCTCTCACATGAGTAAATTAGTCTCCCATGTACTATGAGATTTTCCAGCAACAGAGTAGGAGGAGCAGGTGCCCTGTATACTATTTTATTCATTTATAGGGGACTCAAGGAAGGTAACAACATATTTAAAATAACACAAATTAAAAATAATGCAAGATCATTAATATAAATATAAATATAACATTTTAAAAAGTAATTAATAAAGTTTAACCAATTAAACATTAGAAATATTTTCTTTTGTAGTAACTTATTTTGTCAAATGTTATGTTATTTTAAGTACAATATTGTGGTATTGTCAGGTATCGTGGTCCATGGGGGAGGTCCATGTGGGTTGATAGCATGAGTTACACAGGGTGACATCAATCCTAGTCAGGCCACTAAATTAGCTTAGGACTCAGCAATACTCTAAGTGAATCAGTAGTCTGCTGGTTCAAGACAATTTCCCGTTTTCCTATAAGGTAAACTATCTTTTAACAAGGAAAAATCCTTTTCAAGTTGAAGTCATTGTGCATTCAAGTCAAAAACCGCGCTGCAGAAAAACCTGTTAATGTATTTAAAATGTAATGCAAGGCAGATTCTGTGAGTTCTAAAAATAGTTCAGGGTTCTGATCTCACTGTCAAGCCAGAGTTCACTGATCTCCTCTTTCTTCCCAATCTAAACAGCATGAAAATGTAATGGATTTAGCAGACTAGTTGAATCGTACAGCCAGATCATAACTGGGGATACATCCAACTTATTACATCCTTCCCAACTGAGTCACTTTGTCCGTGAGAATAGTTTTAAACAGGTCTGGCCTAATACTTCTTCCTCCCTCTATGAGATTCTTCCCTAGGAAATCAATGCCAAGGAAAGGCACTTATGGGCTATTAAGTAAATAATGCCTTAGAATAGTAATGGGGAAAAGGACAGCCTTCTTCTTGTACTTGGTCCATTTTAAGCAATCTATGACAACTTGAATTTCTTTTAGTACCATAAAAAACTGAGTAGGGAATGGAAAGCTGAAGTATACCAGTGTGGGAAAGTTTGATGGGGGACAACAACACTGATTATCGAGTTTTTCAATGGTCCATTTAAAGCCAAGGCTTTTGAAACTACATTTTCTTTCGAGAAAAAAAAAAGTTCAAGGATTTAACTAACACACTATTCATTATTGCAAATCCACCTTCTTTGAAACATAACAACCAATGCACAAAAATGTAAGTTCTGAAAACTCTAAATTGCAAAATATGGAAGTCAAATCTCAAAAACTATTTAAATTTTCTAGATTTGATTTAGTTTCCCAGTAGTGATTTACATTATCTATGAAAGAGGATGTGGGTGCTTAAAATCTTAATCAAGACTCAATGTGTACAGTACAGTGTCTTCAAGCAGACTCCAATAGGATATAAACCAGCATTTCTCAACCTGAGGGCCAGACCCTCTGGGGGTCACGTGGGGTGTCAGACGGGCCACCAAAGACTATCAAAACACACAGTATTTTCTGTTCATCATGTGTGGGTTCTGTGTGGGAAGTCTGGCCCAATTTTATCGTTGGTGGGGTTCAGAATGCTCTTTGATTGTAGGTGAGCTATAAATCCCAGCAACTACAACTTCCAAATGTCAAGGTCTGTTTTCCCCAAACTCCACCAGTATTCACATTTGGGCATAGTGAGTATCTGTGCCAGGTTTGGTCCAGATCCATCACTGTTTGAGTCCACAGTACTCTCTGGATATAGGTGAATTACAACTCCAAAACTCAAGATTAATGCCCACCAAACCCTTCCAGTATTTTCTGTGACCTAAAAACGAGAAGTTCTTATGATACAAATTATTTCACTTATCACAAACAAACCATCCAAGCCTTATGGACAAGTAATGTTGGAAATGGCAATCTTCTTTAAGCCTTCTCTAGTAATGTTTATCTATGACCCTTTTGCCTACTGTTTCCTGTATGTATGTCCTGGTATGCAGTCTCCTTTACTCTATGGTTCCTGAGAAGTTATAAAAGGGCCTGCAGACCACATGATCACTACAGACTACTTCAGACCTCAGATCACACACTTGCTTGCTGTTTTGCTGTAAGAGATGTCCTGGATGTATGGCACACAGAATTATCTCAAACATATCTGAAACTGGAGTGATAAGTTTTGTATCTGTATATAAGAACATAAGAACATAAGAAGAGCCATGCTGAATCGGACCTCAGCCCATCTAGTCCAGCATTATGTATCACACAGTGGCCCACCAGTTGTACACGGGGATCTCGCGCAGAAGGGAGGGCAAAACCCTGACCTGCTCCCGACCCCCCACAACCAGTACCCAGGGAAATCCTGCCTACCTCAACCAACTCCGAGGTGGCACTTGAATGTCCTTTTCAGTAACTACCGATACACTTGGTATCCATGAATCTGTCTAATCCTGCCTTGAAGTTGTTCAGGCTGACAGCTGTCACAACCTCTTCTGGAAGTGAGTTCCATAACCCAATGACCCTCTGGGTGAAGAAATATTTCCCTTTATTAGTCCTAATTTTCCTACCTTGGAGCTTCAGGAGTGCCCTCTAGTCCTAGTGTTTTGTGACAAAGAAAATATTTTTTCTTTATTCACCTTTTCTATCCCATGCATGATTTTATACACTTCGATCAAGTCACCTCTTAAACGCCGTCTTTCAAGGCTGAAAAGACCAAGGCGTTGCAACCTGGTTCCATAAGGGAGCCGCTCCATCCCTTGGATCATTCTTGTTGCCCTTTTCTGTACCTTTTCCAGTTCCGTTATATCCTTCTTAAGGTGCGGAGACCAGAATTGTACACAGTACTCCAAATGTGGCCTTACCATCGATTTGTAGAGAGGTAATACAACATTTGCTGACTTATTTTCGATTCCCTTTCTGATCATGCCTGGCATAGAATTTGCTTTTTTCACTGCTGCTGCGCACTGGGTTGACATCTTCATTGAGCTGTCCACCAAGACCCCAAGATCCCTTTCCTGGTTTGTCTCAGAAAGCTTTGACCCCATCAGTTTGTAGGTGTAGTTGGGGTTCTTTCCCCGATGTGCATGACTTTACATATGTGAAACACATGAAGGTTGTGATTAAACTAAATATGTTATTTTTATCAAAGTCTACTTCGTTTTTGTCTTTTGAGTGCACAATATAAAATAAGTTGTTTTATGGGGGGGAGAGAGAGAGTGTGAGAGAGAGAGAGAGAGAGAGAGAGAGAGAGAGAGAGAGTGTAGTGCTGAAAAACACTTCCGAAGCACTGCTTTTTTATGCACTGGCAAAATCTCTGTTTTCCTAACTGATCAGAGATAACAGGTTATTCAGTCTGACATCTAGAACCATTGCTTGGCATAATTACATCTAGTTGTATACCACAAGAGAAGATTCTACTCTAAAGGGTTTTTGGCTCTTCTCTGAAAAGTCATGCTTTCCCCAAAAAAAAGCTATGCTCTCCAAACGGTGTTTCCAAAAGGTAAGGAAACATGCTGCTTTATTTACCTTAAGAAATTCATTTATTTATTTATTTTATTTACGTCATTTATATTCTGCTCTTCTCACCCCGCAGGGGGCACAGAGCGGATCACAATGCACATGTCAGGCCTCAGCCAGAGCAGTTAAATAAACAGCTTGGCTTTGGCTGCCATGGCAACAAGGAGGCAGCAGAGTGGGATGGGCCTAAGTCTGGGAGGAGGGAGGGAGCATACCAGAAGGGTTTTTCACTGAGCGTTTTGGCGGGAAAGCTCAGATTCCTCTTTGCTCTGCCTGGAGTGTGGATCTAAATAAATCGTGTCCTGAGGAAGAATCCTTGGTGAGAGTGTTTTGTTTAGCCGTCCTATCCAGGACCTGACATAAAGAGGAATCTCAACAACAATGGGTTTATCCCAGTCTCAGTGCTGGTGAGAACCCAACCCGACTATGGAGAAGGTCTGTGCTCCCAAGGCGGAGAGGCACGACCTCCCTCTCAGAGGAGAGGGGGTTTTGGCCGCGAAGAAGCAAGCGGCGACAGAGGCCTCTGAGCCAAAGGCCCCACCCGGGAGGATGGAGTCGGTGTTCCCACGCCCTCAGGATGGAAACCGTGGGTGTCTGGGTGGAACCCGTGCCGGAGCTGGAGGACGCAAGAAAGGCACCTCCAGGCGGTTTCAGCAGAGACAGGGCTTGAAGCGAAAAGGGATGAGGAGGCCCGGCTTCAAGCCTGCAGCGAAGGAGGGGGCCTGGGTAGAGCCGCCCTGTGTGGTTTGAGAGTCCCTTGAAGAGGTACTGGATGCACACCTGAGATGCATGGAAGAGAAGGTGAGAAGCTGCGCCAAGCGAATCCTCAACACGATTGAAGAGGGGCCCTGCAAAGATGCCCTGGCTGCCGTGTTGGGAGAAAGAGGCATTCAGCTGTTGGAGGGGCCGTCGGCAAGCACAGACGGTGTGCGGGAGGCTCAGGAGGGGTGTGAAGAAACACCTAGCGTGTCAGAGACGGCACTGGAAATGTTTGGCCCTGAAGCAGCAGAGCCGACAGATGTGTTGTGCAACCCTGAAGGAGCGAAGGCAGAAGGCCTTTTCCCCAGTCCGGAGTTTGGTCCTAGTGTCAAGGCGGAGGAGAAAAGTAAATGGGCCTTGAGTGGGAATTTGCTGCCTGATTCCTGGCTGGCATTGGAGGTTAAAACTTCGGGGGACTGTGGTCTGGCAGGCGTCCTGGAGAGGGAAAGCCAGCAAGCTGTTGTCATGGAAGCACAAGCAGAGCTGAGGAGAGATAAGCCTGGAATGTCGGCAGGCCTAGAAGGCAAAGGAGAGTTGGAATCCCTGGAGGGGAAATCCGCTGCCGTACCTGGAGAACTGGGGAGTGAAAGTGCCCAGGAAGGGGGGCTTGAAGGAAAAAAGCCTCGGGAACCTGCTGGTTTAAAAAGCCAATCCGTGGAAGGAAAAGAAGGCAGCCAACTGTTGCTTCCTCTTGGTTCTGCCATTCTGTGTGTTTGTGTTGCCATGCTGCATACCTGGCTCCCCAGAAGTGTGGAGATTGGGGACAACGCGTGCCAGGGAGAAGGGGCTGCGCAGACGGAGGCGATGGCAGAAAAGGTGCTGCCGAGTGAAGCAGTCATAGAAGAGGCTTCCCAGCCGGGGAGAACTATGGAGGAGAGAGGGGAGAGCCTTTTCTTCCTGCGGGCGTGCCTGGAAGGAAGGCAAGAGAGCATGGCCAGATCCTTGCCAGAGGGGCCTGAGCGAAAGGAGCCTGTCCCAGAAGTGGAGTTGCAGAGCTTGCGGGTTGCTGAGAGATCCTGGCTGCCCAATGTCTGGCCGGTCTTTGCGGAGGAGGAGGCTTTTGTGGAGTTCTGTTGCGGGGAGAATGCGGAAGGTGTCCAGCGTGGCCTTGGGAAAAGCACAGAGAATTCCCAATCGCCCGCCAGTGAGTCCCTTGCGGTTGAAGAGATTCGGCTGCCTGAGGCTCTTCCCGTTCTTACAGAAAAGAAGCCCTCCAACCAGTTGTAGGATGGAAAGGGAGTCCAGCTGTGTGATGGGAGTGCGTGGTTCCTGCGTTTGGAGGTTGCTATCCAAGCTGCTGTTCCGGGAGAGGGCCTGCAGTGTCTCCAGGTGACTGCAGCCAGGTTCTTTCTGGAGATGTGTGGGGCTGAGCAGTTAATGGAGGGAAGAGTTGCAGAGCCGAGGAAATTCAGTGATGGGCAGCTCTTCTTGGGTGCAGCCGCCTTTTTGCTCGGAGTTGTCTTTGAGTGGGGCAGAGGTGCACAACAGGGGTGTCTTTCCGGGGCCCCAGGAGAGCAACCGAGTGATCAAGGCCCAATCTTGAACTGGGAGAAGTTTCAGAAGAAGATCCCAGAGACTGAACTTTGCTTCAATTTGGATCCAGGGATCGAATTGGAACTCTGGCAAACGGCAAAGACTAAAATGTTTGAGCCGAACGTTGGTCTACTGTCCACAAGGAAAGAGACAATATATGCAGCCCTTTGGAGCCTCCCTTGGGGGACTAGCACACAGATGTTAATGATTGTAAATGTTGGGAGGGGGTTGTTGATATGGTGCTTTATTGTGCTTCGACCCCTAAAAGGAGGAAGGTTATTAATACGGTCACCCTCTAGGAAAGGTAGAGGTGGGCAGATTTCATTGAGGGTAGGTGTTACGTGAAGAGGTTGCCTTATATATGTTCTGGATGGGTGGAAAGGCAAATGACGAAGGAACGAAATAACAGTGTTGCAGGATATTCTGTAAATGCGTAAATGGAACTGAAAATGCCAAATTAATGTGTACTTTATTTGTAGTAATGAAGATAGTTTAAATGATGTTTTGGTTTATGATGAAACAATAATTATTTTCAGTTATATTTTGCATAAGTTAATGCATTGCAATTTAAGTTTATATAAGCTTAGAAGTGTAAAGTAGAGTGATGCTATGTATGTGTACAATGCTTACTGCTAGGAATGTGTTAGATACTGTTATCCTGATATAGTTTAAATGGTAGTTATGATTTTGTTAAAATGTATAAGCGCCATTGCATATACTGTTTAATGAGATGTTATTTGCATTTGGGGATTGTATATTGCCATGATGTTAAGTTGGAGAGGGAGGTATTCTAATGCAGTTGCAATGTCTCTCTCCTCTCCCTTTCATTCTTCTCTCCCAGCGGGGCAGGTGTTCCGGGGGGGGGGGGGCGTAATGTCAGGCCTCAGCTTTGGCTGCCATGGCAACAAGGAGGCAGCAGAGTGGGATGGGCCTAAGTCTGAGAGGAGGGAGGGATTTTACCAGAAGGGTTTTTCACTGAGCGTTTTGGCGGGAAAGCTCAGATTCCTCTTTGCTCTGCCTGGAGTGTGGATCTAAATAAACCGTGTCCTGAGGAAGAATCCTTGGTGAGCGTGTTTTGTTTAGCCATCCTATCCAGGACCTGACAGCACATATACAGGCAAACATTCAATGCCATTGACATACAACATATATAAACAGACCTAGAGGCAATTTAACATTCCATAAATCAGTTAAATGTAGCCTCCCCACAAAGTGGTACCTAAATTTCCTACTTGACAAATGCAACTGTCTTTCGGGTTGCAAAGGTCAACAACGAGCTACACAAATTGGTCGAGAGCTCACCCCAACCCGGGCAGGCCTCGAACTCATGACCTTTTGGTCAGAAGAGATCTTATGCAGCTGACACCCAGCCAGCTGCACCACATTCCCGGTGCAAATGCTCCAACAGTCCTCTATTTTAGGTGCAAAGGGATGGATCCAACCAGAAAATGCACATCAATCAATAAATGTAGCAATAGACAAGGTCAGCCGCTCAGCACCTGATTTATAAATATCCTACAGTGGGAAAGAGGTGGCTCTCAATAAAGCAAGGTGAAACTTATTAAAATCTTTATCTTGAGTTGCTGCCACAGCATTTCTATCCTTCCAATCTCAATACTCCCCCTCCACCATCACCAATGTTGGCAAACTTGGAATTCCACAGAGTGAAAGGATGAATACAACTCAAGGGCAACAAATGGGTAGTAGTTATACTACAAAAGTAACAGTGAACCTAAGTAGAGAAAAAGACACTGTGTGAAGAATGCACAGGGCAAGAAAAGAATGGACAACACCGACACAGATCTGAAAAAATAATGAGCTAAGTCATTAGCACTTACACTAAGTGCCAGGTAGAATTTAAAAATAAGAAAACAAATTCTCCTTTTCTTTGTTGTTATTCTTTTTAAGTCTACCTGAGATAATGAGGGTTTTTTTCCCCAAAAGTATGAAAATGGCTAGAAAATAAAATATTACAAACTCATTTGGAACTGTTATATATGCCCTCCTTCTGCAAATTAAGGAGCAGGCAGGAACAAAAATCGCATCTAAATGTCATTATTTCTTAAGTTTTCAGCAACTTTACTGTACTTTATGTACACACTGTGGGCATATTTTATTAAGCATCTTTATATGTGGGGGAGAAATAAGAATGAAATGATCGAAGCTGGGGCCCCTTCTACACTTTGCTAAAATCCAGGATGATGCGGGTTGGCTGTGGGGGTTTTCGGTCCCTGCTCCTTCCCTTTCCTTCAGGGCAGTGGCTAGATGCCTACAGTTGATGGCCCTGTGGGTTCAGTCCCCACAGCCATCCCACTTCACACTCCCAAAAGCCCAGAGAAGTGGGAAGGCATCCCTCCTCCCCTCCCAGCCCCCATTCCCTCCCTCAAATCTTAACCGAGGGGACTGCCAGCCACGCAGGCCCCTCTAGAGAACTCTGTAGTCACATCAGAATTAAGTCCCCCCCCCACCACACACACACACACACACATCCTGAAGCTTCATTCTGATGTGAGTACAGAGCTCTCCAGGGGGCCTGCATGGCTCACAGACCCCTCACATAAGTTTTGGGGTAGGGAATGGGGGCTGGGAGGGGGGATGCCTTCCCACTTCTCTGGGCTTTTGGGAGTGTGAAGTGGGATGGCTGTGGGGACTGACTCCACAGGGCCATCAACTGTAAAGATCTGAACCTTAGCTTAAAGTCCGGATCTTTATAGATGTTTTTAAAACCTGGATTAAACTGAGTAAAATTGCTTTGTTCCGGTTTGAAATGGATTAGCCTGAAATGTCATCTGGATGCCTCAGGCTAATGTGTTTTTTAGCCCAAGTTTTAGGGCTGTGTAAGGGCCCTGGTTTAACTGCTTAGAAGCATTTCATATCCCTGTGTGAAGAATTCCTGAGGTAAGGAAGCTCACTTTTTACAGCTCTTAGTTATTTCAGAAATCCACATTATTAGTGCCTTTGGGGCATGCGCAGCAGTTGTTTTGACTTGGAAAATAAAATCAAACATTGAAACTAGCAGCCCAATACTCATAAAACAAAATAAGTCAATATATTCAGAAAACATGCACCACAAAGGGACACTGAAAAGCAACCACAGAAAATTAATGTAAAACGAAGTTATCTTCCCATGGCTAAGACCTTTAAGAAATAGTTTTTCTAGCCTTCATTTCTCCATTATGGGACCTGCAAATTATGCTGTTGCTTCCTTGCTACTTGGCTTTCTCTTCCTCTCCTGCAGATACTGAAACAATAGAGAGAAGAAGCAATGATTCTAATTGTTGTTCTAATTGAAGATTTTTTTAAAAAAAATGCTGAAGAAACCATGACATGTCTCTACCAACAGACATGAGTGTGTCATTAACCCAAGGTCACCCTTTTTCACCCAGCACCACACCATAGTCCAGGAGTATCTACCTACAACGGTTCATTTAGAAAAACATATATAAAAGGGGAAAAGGCAATTCTTAGAAAGCAGTAGAAAAGGTGCAATAAAATAGCAGTAGTCCATATGTACAAAATTCAATAGTCCATAAAGGCAAAGCACATGGATCCAGGAAATCAAGTTCATAGGCATAAATCCATAAGCATGGAAACAGTAGCTTTTCCAAGGCAAAACTCTTACAGGAACATAGGCAAACACAGGAGGCAATATTCATGAGCATGAGAGCTGATCCAGGAACTTGATTCAATGGCAACGTTGTCTGCTCTGGAGACTCTAAGGTAGTGTTTCCCAACCAGTGTGCCGTGAGCGATCATCAGGTGTGCCGTGGGAAATTTGAACCTCCAATACCCTTTCTTCCCCCTGCTGTCGAACACTTTTTCTTCTCCACTCGGGCTCCCTTCTTCCCAGCCTCGCTCTGCTCACTTCTGCCGCCATTTTGATCCGAGGGAGGAAGACATGGGGAGAGTCTGCACAGTAGTGCCCGCATGGGTCATGTCTTCCTCCCTCCCCCTCCCCTCCTGAACACGCTCACACTGCCCCCTCGGATCAAAATGGCGGCAAATGCAGCAGTGTAGAAGAAAAAGTAAGTGTTCGGCAGGAGGGGGAAGAAAGGGCGCGAAGGTGAAGGAGGAAGACGTCTCTGTCGAAAGCTGGCATGGGCAAACTTGGACCTTCCAGATGTTTTGGACTCTTACTCCCATCATTCCTAGCAGCCTCAGGCCCTTTTCCATTTTCCCCCTCAGCCACTTAAGCAGGAAAGGGCCTCAGGCCATTAGGAATGAAGTCCAAAGCACCCAGAGGGCCGAAGTTTTCCCATTCCTGTTTTAGGGACCTTAAAGTGGTGAGCCTCCTTCCAACATTGTGATTCTGGATAGAAAACAAACCACAACATAACATAACATTGTTTGAGTCCACAGTGCTCTCTGGGTGTAGGTGAACTACAACTTCCAAACTCAAGGTCAATTCCCAAGCAAACCCTTTCAGTACTTTCTGTTGATAATGAGAGTTCAATATACCAAGTTTGGTTCAATTCCCTTGTTGCAAGAGCTCAGGATGCTCTTTAATTGTGTGTTAACTATATATCCCAGAAACTGTAACTCCCAAATGTCAAGGTCTATTTTCCCCAAACTCCATCTGTGTTCACATTTGGGCATATTGAGTATTCATGCCAAGTTTGGTCCTGATCCAACATTGTTTGAGTCCACAGTGCTCTCTGGATATAGGTGAACTACATCTCCAAAACTCAAGGTCAATGCCCACCAAACTCTTATAGTATTTTCTCTTGGTTATGGGAGTTCTGTGTGGGAAGTTTGTGTCTTTCTGCCATTCCTGCCAGGATATCTATGTTGTGTTCATCGAAACAGGTCCAGGTTTCACACTGAATGTATAAATACATTTAAAAACATATTAACTATATGTATTACTGTGTTAGAGTGTCATTTTGTGTCATTTTGGTTGGTGGTGTGCCCCAGGATTTTGTAAATGTAAAAAATGTGTTGCAGCTCAAAAAAGGTTGAAAAACACTGCTCTAAGGCAACCTCACTTAATTAAAGCTCAGACCCCACCAAGAAGCCATGAGGTCATCTCTTTGACACCTGGGTCTGGAAGACTTCTCACAGAGTTTCAAGGACTTCTCAATGAGTCTTTCTAACCATCTAATTAATCTATCCTTCACTCCCTCCACCCGGAGACCTAACCTGATATCATGGGTAAACTCCTCTGTTGATGGCCAATTCCCATAAGAAACAGAATCCCAAGAATCCTTTGTAAGTGCCAACCCTTCTCTCTGATCTCAGGTCTGCAATTCAGCCTGTGTTTCAGCCTGATCATGATCACACACATTCTCAGTAAAAAAAATCATTTCCCTCATCCTCTGAGGATTCCTCAGCATCCTGCTGATGAGCCCCAACAATATACATAAAAGTATTTCCCCTCCTGTGCCTTGAGATACAAGCCACCAAGTACAGATTTTCTGACAACTGAGTGCATTAAACTTTACAGCCCTGTGAGAGACTCTTTCATCAACTAGTAACAAAAGCTGTACTTGCCAAGTCTTGTAGCTGCTACACAGCCAAATTCCTCATTACAGTGGGAGCCCATCTTCAGAACTAGACTTTACTAGCAAGCCTCCTCAATACTCAAAAAACAAGTAAAATGTCATCAGAACAGACTGTTTCCTAAAATAGAACACTCTTTATAACTCTGGCAGTTAGGGAGTCCCTACATAAATATCTGTGTGGCAAAAACAGGGTTTGACTATGCTACACTTTTGACAGGGCACATTCCAGAATTAGCAAAAAATGCTAATAAGATGCCAATGTTCTGGTGAAATTGCAGGGCACATGTCAATGAACATGAAAGAATATAGCATTTAAAAAAGAAATTATCAAAGTGTAGGCTTATTTCTAAAGGTTCCACCTTTCACTCTGGCATTAAGAATTCTTCAAAGCAAAGCAAATTTCAAACCTAATTAGTAGGCACGCTACTGACAATTTTTCCTTCTACTCAGTAAATACAACTCCATTACAGTACAAACTACTATTGGAGATGGGTTGTACAGTGGCAAGTGTCTTGAGCTTGGCAAGAATACCAATGTAGTCTGACACTACTTTAACAGCCATGGCTTAATGCTATGGAATCCTGGGAGTTGTAGTTTGGTGAGACACCAGCATTTTTTGACAAAGAAATATAAAGATCTTGTAAAATTACAACTCCCATGTTTCCATTCCATTGAGCCACAGCAATAAAAACAGTGTCAAACTGCATTAATTTTACAGTATAGATATACCTTTGTTCAACCTCAACTGACTCAATGGAGATTTAAGAGCCTTGAACATCTGGATATGCCACAACTCTTGATTTAATCTAGGTGTAGACAACTAGATTGAGTTCAGAGGGCAGTTTTTCTGCCATTGGAACCCTCCAAGAGAGATCAAAAGCCAGAAAGCAACACAAAATTGAAATGGCTTGCAATTGACTAAACAGTACAGAATTCTATCTAAGAAAATAAATACTGGAGGATTCCTGGTGACCAATCCACTTTTTTCACTATTTTGTCAGATGGCAATTAGCTGTGGGACACAAAATAGCACATGTGATCTTAGAGATGTACGTTTCCCAATTCACTGTAGACTTGGACTTCTGAAACTGTCCTTAAAATAAGAATGCAGATACTGATAGTTTCTTCTGTAGTACAGTCCTCCTATCTTGAGAACGCTGGAATGTAGGGAAAGGCCACATCGGACCTAGAGAATCTCTGGTTACAGTTAGCTCCTAACAATTATACATATGTGCACAATGGTTCATTTTCCAGCAACAGTGATGATGAAATTCACCACCAGAAATGACAGCTGTAGCTAGGGATGACCATGTCAGATACTTTCTCTGGATAGCTGGAAATTTTGAATGCAGGATCGCCAAAGGGCTTATCTTACCTAGTTCACTATTCCACTGGTTTCCTCCAACTATGATTATTAAACATGCCCCTATTTGATATGATATACCTTCCAATATTTCACAAATTAAAACGGATATGTGTAGCCAAGCAACATCACAGTATGGTCAAGACACTAAAGGTTGTAATGAAGAAGAATACACAAACTAGGAGAAGATGCAGCTGTTTGATTCTACCTGAGCCAACTGGAAAGGCCATGGTTCCTCCACCAACCCATTGAATTAATTGAGTAGAAAATTGGGAATAAAAAGATTATGCCACCACTCATTGTGCATACACTGCTATTATTTTTAATGTTAGCTGCTTTGAGTCTCATTTGGTAGAATTCAGTAGAGGAAAAGCGGGTTATGTATACATATAAATAAATAGCAATTTTTGCATGTTGAACACAATGGTTGCAAACAAAGTTAGATGAGGACAGAAAGCTGAAGTGTGAAGAGAAGACAGCTGGAAAGGGGATACAAGAGAGAATTGACCATGCAAAATTGGGAGAGTTAAAGGGTATGTGATTAACTAAATCTTCTCAGGCAAGTGTGCTCCCACCCAATTCAATAGGATTACATTATATACTAACTCTCTGTTCTGCTCCTTGCTGATGCAACACTTAAGGGTCAAAAATAAAGCAGAAATTACACATGGCTTGTTCAGTTTACAATAAAAAATGGAGGAAATATGGATAAGAAAACTTTTTTATGTAACAGATTTCAGTATTTAAATAGACTAGGCTGAAATTTAGGGGAAATGACTAATTTTCTTCCTATAGTTTTATTTTTAATTTGAGAATGTTGATAGTTACTGTTCTAAGGCTTTCTATACAACAGAAACTACTTATCACGCCACTGTAAAATTCTAGATGTCAGAGGCTATTTGAGAAAAGCCACTTATTTTTTTAAACAAGATTATCATTGACAGAACAGAAGTTAAAATCAATGTTTTCTTTCAGGATGCCTAAAATGAATTTGAAATAAATGCTAGTTTTGCATGCTTACACAGCAACAACATAATCCAAGGTTTTACGAGTCCATCAGTTCCTAATTAACACAGTAACCTGTAACAACTCTGCCAAACCTCTTGCATGTGGGGATATTTTAAGGCCTTTTGAAAAATTTTGAATGTGACCTTTATATTAAAAATCAGATGTGCACTGTAAAAAATTTCAAAACATATAGATGACCAAATGCCATTGGAATATATGGCAGTGCTCCTAATGATCAACTGTTACTACTAGTTACCATATTGCAAACAATTTATATGTAAATACTGCTCCCACAAGCCTGAAATATGCATAGGTATAGCCCCCAGACAAGACAAAGCTGTGTACACTTGTGTCCTTGTGGATTCCAGCAGAAGCACATGAGAACTGATCATTTCTGTTCCCTTCATGAAAACAGTTTCAGTGAGAAACTGTGCAATCAAGATCCTCCATTCAAGGCTCCAGTTGTTCTAGAGATCTTCAGCTGGCAATATTTCCAGGCTTCAGGCTCATAAGGTCTTGTGATGTCACATGGATGCCAAGTCTTGAAAGCTGAGAAATAAACCGAATATTGCCTGTCAAATATATGTTTGGAAAATGTCCGGGACACAACTGGGAATCTGGAATAAGCAAGATTTTTATCATTAGAATAAGTAACAATGCAGTGGGCCATCAGTCTTGGTTCCAGGACCCTCTATGGATACCAAAAACTCATGGATGTTCAAGTCCCATTATCAATAATGGCATAATAAAATGATGTCCCTTTATATAAAGTGGCAAATAACTCAAATGAGTACCAGATAGAGCCTAAGCATTTGTGGAATGGCACAAGGCTACAGCAGGATATTCCTACATAGTACACAGCAAAATCACAGTTTGCTTTTTGAATTTTTTCCCTCCAAATATTTATGAACTGTGGTTAGTGGAATCTGTGGATGTAGAACCTGTAGATAAAAGGGGCTGACTGTATAGTGTTATAACCAAACAGATTTTTGCAAATCTGGGCAACATTTCTAGGAATTATTAAGACAACCCTCCATGTTTCGAATGTAGATATGCAAATACTTGTAAAATTACAGTTCATACCAAGGAATATTGCTTGACTCTCATCTTTATATTCTGTATTCCACTCAATATATTCATTTACATTAGACTATTGCACGGATTGCCATTGGCCTGTTCGGACACCCATAATGGCAAGGGCTCCACCACCATGGTTTTTCAACCAAACCAAACCACGTGGCTGCTAGTTGTCGCTCATTCTGCTCTATTCAGGAGCTGCCGCATACTCACACAGGGTTTCTCTGTGAGCCCTGTCTGTTGAGACAATCATAGAAGAAACAGTTGTGACATGTCTTATGCAAGCTGTGTCTATTTAATTGGGCGAGCACCTCCTCCATTGCTCAGTTGTGTCCTGGCTCTAGAGCAGGGGTGGGCAAACTGTGGCCCGGGGGCCGGATGCGGCCCTTTGGCTGATTCTATCCGGCCCGCCTAAGGGCCTCTGGCTTGCCTCCCCTGCCTGGCCTCTGCATAAAAATCTCCAGAGAAGGGGACTATAAGGAAGCATTATTTTATTTTAGTGGTTTTTATTATTATTGTATAATAATTTTATAACAATAATAAAATAATATAATAAATAATATACTATAATGTTATATGATATATTATAATTTCAATATATTATGTTTATATATATATACTATAATATAATAATTATGATATTAATACTAATAATATATGAATATTTCTTGATATATTAATATGTTAATATTAATGATGTGTAATATATAGTAAATATAGTAAGTGAATAAATAAATAAATTATGTAGATTAGCATGTAGTTCCGCCTTTAGGTGCGGCCCTCCATAATATTTTTTGGCTCTCGTGTGGCCCCTTGGAAAAAATAGTTGCCCACCCCTGCTCTAGAGAGAGCTGCTTCTGTTCAATTGCCTTGCCGTTTGCTCTCAGCTTTAGCTTTTGACTTGGCTTGACCTCTCTCTAGCATTGAATCTTTTTGATTTTCCAGATTCTTGATTTACTGGGACTGAGAGAAGGAAAGTGCAGGTGAGTGGGTGTGCAGTGTTTGTGGGTGTCTTTTCTTTTAGGGTGACTCTGAGCTTTGAGTCACTCTTTAGCATCAGCTAAAGCTTTGCCTTTTTTTCTAATCTCTCCTCCCTCCTTTCAGAAAGGACTTTTAAAAGATTATTGTTATAATTATAGAAATTCCAGCAAACAGCAAAGCCTCATTCTAAAAAAAACCTGCCTGCCTACCTACCTACCTAAACTTACCACCAATACCTAATAATTTCTGAATCATTCAGGAGTGTTTTTCTAGTAAGGGGACATGCTACTTGTTTGCTTGTTTGTGAACAGCGGGCTGCTGACCTCTTCCAGTATATTGTGAGAACAAGAAATGCAAAAGATTTGGAAGATGTTGCAGTTCTTGTTTTTTATTAGTAAAGAAAGTGTAATAGTGGGTTGTGTGATATGGAAGTGCATCTATGACATTTGGCAGGAAGGAATGGTGCTAGGCTGCTGTTCCTGGAGAAGTGGCAGGGCAGGGCAAGCAAGGGATACTTTTTGGGGAATTTTTTAAAGGAGATTTCTAGAAAGATAAGAATTTTCTAAAAACTGGGAGCTGACCCAAACATTAAGAAACTTGGTGGGCTAACAGTGTTATATGTGTCCTCCAAGTGTGGCCATTTTCATCCCAACAGCCCTAAAAATGATGTCGGGGGTCTATGAAGCTCTTCCATTGCTGCCAATGGGCTGGATCTAGCCACATTTTCTGGCCAGGGTAGGGTCTGGGCTACTTTTTCCAGGGCCTTCTTCTATGTTAATTTACTCAGAAGCTAATGCTACTGAATTCAATGGATTTTATTACTTCAGCTTTAGATCTCCACAGTTACTTTTATCATTTGTAAATGGTTGTAAATGACATCAATTTAGGATTATAAATTTGGTCATCAACACATAAAACTACTGCTTAATTATCTTCAATACAAGTAATCCAGGGGTCCTTTTCATATTGCTGATTTCTTCATAAGCCTACTGCTTCAAACCCTTCTCCCCCTTTGATCCTTACTGCAGGCAGTCAACAAATAGCAGTACACACATCTCAAGCCATTTTTCCGAATGAAAACATTTTTAACCAAGAAGAATCATTTCACTTGAAGGTGAGTCAAGCTTTTGATAATGCTAGATGATTTCACAATACAAATGAACTTCTAATGACTACATCTGCCACTGTTACATTTTATTGCATTTAAAATTTTCAGAATGTCTTCTTCCTTTAATAAAGTAGTGCAAAAAGACTGTTTTACGCATCAAAGAAAGCTTAACATTCTGAGAGATAAAATGCTTCCTTACTTAGCCTTATTTAGTAATTCTATCACTATATAAGTCCTGGCAACACTAGAACTGGAGAGGAAAAAAATTAAATCAAAACCAAATCCTTGAAATGCCCTTTTACTTCTTTTTTTTTTAGAGGGGGGGGGGTTGCTTTTGCATAAAACAAAATTAGAAATAAGGAGTGATTTTCCAAACCTTCAAAAATGAAAAGGCTATGGGTGAAGAAAAGAGATGCTATTTTACATCCTGGTCTAAAGTGAATCTTTCAACTCTTTACCATAACCAAATAAGGACATTTGGCAGGATACCTACATGTTACTATGGAGCTGCAGTTAACATTCCAAACAGAGCTTCTGCTCCTTGTTGACCTTGCTTGGATGACTGTTTTCCTTCCTACGGACTTTCCTACCTAAGCCTTATTCCATTTTTAAGAAACAGCTGCACTAGTATCAGAGTGAATGATGTGCAATAAAACCTCTTTAAGATTTCTTATTTTTGCAATGTCACTGAAGCCACAGCAAAACCACTAAATGCACAAGAGGGAAAACATGAAATAGTAGCAGCATAGAATATCTCCCATGTGAGTAGAATTTTTCATTTTAGAAAACTGCTCATAAAATTCATTTTTACTTTTACTCAAAAACGGGATGGGTTAAAAGTGGAGTTCTCACTATTTCAATTAATGCACACTTTTAGGAGCATGTGTGACAGCGCAGTGGGCACCACCTGCATAGAAAATTTTGAGTTCTTAAAAGTTTGCTTTGTTAAAATGTGTTTTTACAGCCTGCACAGTTTGCAAGAGGTTTAGTTGCATTGATGGGTCCTCAGCAACTGCCAATCATCATTTGCAGAGCCCAGTTGCATTTGTTCCCCCTCTTTTTCCAGGGATCTGGGGAACTATCCATTTTTACATTCAAAGACAGCCAGGACCTCTCCTGAAAGGACGTGTTTAGAAAGTTTGCCAGACCAGGCCCTTGGTCAGGCCATCTTTCAATGCCAATCTGATATACTTGGAATTAAAGCAGAAGGCTCAGCATATCGGAAGGCTGAGTAACTCTGAGGAGTTCCAAGCACCTCCAAACCAGTCGTCTGGCCTCCAGAGGAAGACTTTGTGACTTCAAGTTCTGCCATCTGACTGGGGCTGCGAGTGTCCCTACCTCAAAGCCATTGAGAGAGAAAGGACTCAGAGAGCTTTTCAGCTACAACTTCTTGGACCAATACATCAAGGGAAACTAAGCAGAGGGCCTGAGTGAAGTTAACTCATGTAATAGACAATAAAGTGTTTGAGTTAACCAAAGTCTTCAGTTTGGTCCTTGGAGCCCTGAGTCTTTAAAGGGAGGCAAAAAAGCAATCCCCCGGGATAGAAAGACCACATCCTTGCCCTTTCACAAGGCACAGCATGCTTATTTAGGAAATATTAAAATCCACATAAAAAGCAGTGAGAACAAAACAAAGAGCATGGCTGATCCGTGTTTTTTGTTCTTGCAGGTCAGAATGAAAAACATTTTCCCCCTAGCTCATGAAATAGCAAGATACTTTCTGTCAAACAGGCTTTTGTATTTGCAAGTGTGATTTTTTGATCAATTTACCTAAATTGCATCCCTATTAAACAGCTAGGCCAAAAACTGCTGTGTTGTTTCATGTACTTTTGAAATATTGAAAAGAATAAACCTTTCTATGTTTGTTTTCTGTGTGCGTGCATTTATTTCTTTACAAAAGGACACACACTAGAACTTTTTGCACAACTTGGTGAGAAAACATACTGAAACTGGTAAGAAAAAAATTCATTTTTGCACTGTAAACAAGAAATCTTGTTGGGTTCACAACACCTGACATGTTGTCTCGGTTTGTCAAGACAACATTTCTTGTCAAGAATAACAAGAGAATGGCAATCTTTCATCAGTTCCGACAGACTATTCTAGAATGGAATGCCATATAATTTTGTAATATAAACTATTATACAAACTCATTCCCAAATATAATCTGGAACATGGAAGTTTTACAAGCCAAAAACCCAGGGTTCACCCCAAATAGACCTTTGGCTTCCATTGAGGATTCAGATTCTGATCTCCAGAGTCATGGTCCAATGCTATGCCACACTGGCTCTGTGCTGTAACAATACAGCAGTGTATTTTCACAAAGTTATAAATATCAGTTTTCCAAACAAGTCCAGAAGTGCAGCTGTCCTGGAAAATACTTGAGATTCAAGAGACGTTACTGAAGTTTTTAAGAAGAGATAGTATTTACCAGTCTATAACAAAATGCTGGCAACATGGCAAAGGAACATGCAGGGAACATTACAACACAGTTGCTCCCACTCCAATTCAAGTTGTAAAAATTATTAGACATAATGGCTAAGCATACCAACACTTTTAATGAGCAATTTGAGACTAGATGTCAAATTAAATCTATACTTCAAGTACAGCTTACTGTTACAAATATGATTCTTTATGGATCGTACATCAAAAGTGACATAATTATCATTCAATCAGTTCTCACAATGTCATAGCTTCTTGTCACCAAACTACTACAAGCGCAATGAGACAACAGAACTACAGAGAGCTCCTTTTAACCGGTATTCTTGGTCCTATCAATAGAAGGAGGCAGAGTAATTTGAGACATTCCCTAATTTTGGCCTGTCAATCTTACATACATACAGAAAAGTTTTGCTCTCCCTGAGTCCCTGTAACTGAGGAAGAAAAACTGTTTTGGGTAGCAAAGCTACCAAAAGGGAAAGAATTAAGCAGATGATGACGACGACAACAACAACAACAACAATATTATTAAAGGGGATTAAAGAGCTGGGCATGTTTAGCCTGAAGAAGAGAAGGCTAAGAGATAGTCATGTATAAATATGTGAAAGGACGTCATAGGGAGGAGGGAGCAAGCTTGTTTTCTGTTGCTCTGGAGACTAGGATACAGAACAATGGCTTCAAACTAAAAGAAAGGAGATTCCATCTGAACATTAGGAAGAACTTCCTGACTGTGAGAGCTGTTCAGCAGTGGAACTCTCTGTCCCGGAGTGTGGTGGAGGCTCCTTCATTGGAGGCTTTTAAACAGAGGCCATCTGTCGGGGGTGCTTTGAATGCAATTTTCCTGCTTGGCAGGGGGTTGGACTGGATGGCCCATGAGGTCTTTTCCACCTCTATGATTCTACATAGGCACCCTATTTATTTACTTACTTACTTCATTTTTACCCCACCTTTCTCACCACACAGGGGACTCAATGAGGATTAAAAATTTTGGCAAAATTCAATGCTGCATGTACATATCCCTCTACATAGGCCTTCCCTTGTCGACAATCTGGAAACTCAAGCTGGTGCAAAATGCTGTGGCTCGCTTGCTGGTGGGAGCATCGGCAAGAGAGCACGTTACTCCCATCTTACAGCAATTGCACTGGCTACCAATCGAGTACCGAATCGTCTTCAAGGTGCTGGTTTTGACCTTTAAGGCCTTGCATGATCTAGGGCCAGTGTACCTGAGGGACCGCCTTACCCCGTATGTTCCCCCAAGATCACTGCGCTCGGAAGAGCGAAATCTATTAACCGTACCATCAATCCGCTCCTGCCATCTGTCTACCACCAGGCAACGAGCTTTCTCAGTTGCTGCCCCGACATTATGAAATACATTGCCGGATGATGTCCGTGCCATCGCTGAGCTCATTCCATTCCGGAGGGCATGCAAAACCATCTTATTTAGGCTTGCCTTTAACTGAATTTCCGGATACTGTAACCTGTCCATTGCTTATTGCGTATGGCATTTTATGTAATTTTATCCACTACTCGTTTTATTGTTATTGTTGTACACTGTGTGTTTGGTTTGGCTGTATGTGAACCACCCCGAGCCTGCCGGAAGGAGCGGTATACAAGATCGAATAAATAAATAAATAAAACATACCCCATCAAATAGTAAAACAGTTAAAACAAATAAGCAATTAAAACATACAAACAATAAAACAGATTACAACCATGTAGACCAGGGGTGCCCACATTTTTTCAGCATGCGAGCTACTTAAACTAAAACCAAGTCAGAAAGATCTACCAAGAGATAACAGGGCGGAGCTGGGGAAGGGGGCGGGGCTTGGCGGGGCTTGGCTCCGCCCCCTCCTCCTTCTGGCTTCAGCATTTCCACTACTTCTCCTGGGTAGAAGAGGGTAATGCCAAGCCAGTGGTGGCATAGCCACCGCTGGCTTGGCATTACCCCCTTCTACTCTTGAGAAGCTGTGGAAATGCTGAAGCTGGCGGAGGGGGCGGAGCTTGGTGGGGCTTAGCTCTGCCCCCTTTTCATCTGGCTTTAGCATTTCCACAGCTTCTCCAGGGTACAGAAAGGTTATGCCAAGCCAGTGGCGGCTATCTATGCCACCACTGGCTTGGAATTATCCTCTTCTACCCAGGAGAAGCAGTGGAAATGCTAAAGCCAGAGGAAAAGGGGGCGGAGCTAAGCCCCGCCAAGCTCCGCCCCCTCCCCCTCTGGCTTCAGCATTTCCACTGCTTCTCCTGGGTAGAAGAGGATAATGCCAAGCCAGTGGTGGCATAGATAGCCACCACTGGCTTGGCATTATCCTCTTCTACCCAGGAGAAACAGTGGAAATGCTGAAGCCGGCGGAGGGGGCGGGGCTTGGCGCGACATGGCTCCACCCCCTCAGAAGCGTCCCATCCAGCTGGGATCGACCTCCCTGGGTCCCAAGATCGACCAGTCGATCGCGATCGACTTTCTGAGCACCCCTGATGTAGACAATATCTTTCTCATTATACAGAGGAAAGAAGCCTCCATCCCCTTCACATATATTTTTGTTTTTAGATAAGTATTTCTATTGATGAGCCACATCTTAAAATTTCTATAATATCCAGACAGGATTGCTTACATAGGACTGCATATGTATCATAATAGGATATAATAACAAATATTTAAATACTTTAATATTCATTGTCATTTGGACATCTCAAAATAAAAACAGACTCCATGACTGTCCAATTACATTTTGAAATACAACAATAGGATAGGAGTGCAATAGGAAAGCCAAGTAATTTTTTGGAAAACAATTAAAGAACTTAAGAGTAAACAATAATACATTTAAACCATCCAGCAAAGGAAAATTGCCCATTCTCTCCATTCTCTAATGCCTATATTCCGCAATATCTGTCATTTCTATTTAAAAAATTTAAAAAGAGATCTAGAGGAGTAATCAGGCAACTTATAAACAGCAATGACAGGGCGCTGCTCTAAGAACTGCCCATCGTAACGCCCCTCTTCACTGTGCCAAGCACTAAAACAGGATGGAGACTGTCATAGACCCCATCAGATGTCATTATGAGAAAAAATAATGGGTCCTTCACAATATTTTGCTAATTTCACTATTTCTCTCAGTGAGCACAGATTAGCCCAAAGTGATGATAGATCTGTAGTTCTGGTACCCGGGGGGGGGGGGGGGAGGCAGGAGTGAAGACCAGAAGTATGGCTGCATCGTCTGATGTTTGCCGTGACTCCCCATTATTTTATCATGTCTGACAGTGAAATGGGGGGAAACTGTCTGTCTGATGAGGTCATAGGCCACCCTATATATACCCAGTGTCTAAGGATGGAATTCGGTCCCCAACAGCTCTGCATATAGACATCAGAGATTTTATCTGAAAATAAAGGTTTTCCATGTTTGTTATACCATAATGTAGGAAAATGCATTTGATATGTAACTTTTAAAGCCAATATTTACAAAAAGTTATTGTAACAACAAAGTGACTTTTTTATTTTAAAAAACCTCCTTGTTTGAAGCTAAATGTATATCAAGATTGTCTCTCCTAATGTTGAAATTGCAAGCATGTTGCATTAACTTGTTGCATAAACAATCAATTTGTTTCCACACCACATATATGTTAATGTTCTAAAAAGTTATTCCTTTAGCTCCAAACTGTAGAAACTGTGAACATATTCTCATATATTCTCATATATGATACAGAGATGTTGAAATACAAGGTGCTAGCCAAAAAGAGGGAGGTCACCATCTTACATGGCCATCGTGTTGGGCGTCTGTACACTTTTCCTAGTATCATATCAAAACTGGAATGTATATCTGGCATTTATAATCCCACAGAAATAGAACATTGAAGTCTTATCATCTGTTATTCGACTTAACAGCCCAACTGAGAACATTATACAAAAGAACACAGACATCAAAGAAATCAATTTTTCCAAGATGACGCAAGAAATTTCTTATCTTAAGTCCACCTCAGTCAGAACCACAAAAAAATATGAACTGTGAGTTTTACATAAACTTTCAGAATATCTGAGGCGAGTATAATTCTATATGACATACAGTATGGGGAGGAATACTGCTGCTTGCATATTATATTTTGTTACAGTAACATTATTTCTTAAATTTTAAATTTTTATAATGTCGTTTTTATGTGTTTTAACCTGTATATTTTATGTGCTGTAAACCGCTCTGAGCTTCGGATAGAGCGGTCTATTAAGCCGAATGAAATAAATAATAAATAAATACATTATAATTGGGGAAAGGAGGTGTAAATTTGTGTGGAATAACCATTTGTCCAACCTCTTGTAATTTGACTGAGTGCCCTTCAGGCTTCTTAAAATGTGAAGTTGTGATTTTGAGACATGTGCTTTTTTTTCAGAATCTGCTTAAAATATCCCTGGTTGGTGAAACACAGAATTATGCAGAGTGACTTAAATAAAATTCTGGTGTGAGTGTGGAGGTGTAAGTGTATGTGGGGGTGTGGCTGTAAACATATGCACACTGCATGCTAAATATAACAAAAACCACAGCTGGCGGGCATGTTGATGACTACAGTCATTCAAGGCACATGCCATGAATAGAGCTGAGAGTTTGTACTAAGACAATGGAGCCTGAAGAATCAAAGCAAAAACACAAGACCCGGCTTTTCGTACTTACAGAAAAGGCAATCCATGGATTTCATAAACACCTGCCAATTGTACCTGAAAATGATGCAATGAAACTTTTGAAGGGGGTTTTCAGGTACCATAGAGCGAAGGAACCCTCCAGGCTTGGTAAGGAGCCTATTTTTAAATTTTCACAGCCAAGTAAGGGTGAGAGGGAAGGCAGGAGGGCATGGGGCTGTGCAAATGGTGATTTGCAAACATGACAGGATGTCTCAAGAAGTATGCTGTATCCCTGGGGGGGAAATGTTCCATGTAGCTGACTGGCTGATGAGACTCATCAAGCCCACTGACCACCACCTTTCCTATTGATTCATGTAGCAACCAATGTTACTGCAAGGCATAGTCTTTTTAAGATCCGAAAGGATTTTGAAGCTCTTGAAAGAAAGCTAAATGATCTTAATGTACAGAACGGATAGTATTTTCATCATCTTCTCCCTGTTGCACAATACAGCCCAGGAAGGGCAACAAAAATAGTATAGGTGAATGACTGGTTCTGCAGATGGTGTCAGGAAGAACAATTTGGCTTCCTGGACCATGGTCTGTTTTTTCAGGAAGAAGGTCTTCTGGCACATGAAAGACTGCACCTTACAGAAGTTGGAAAGAATGTTTTTACTGAGATACTCGCAAACCTGATTAGGCAGACTTTAAACTGAGTTGTGGGGCGAAGGGTGAAGATATCCTTGGGAACAGTCATTTATCAAGGCCTGGAGGTAACATCCTAAAGGTTAAAGAGAGGGTTGGACAAACAGAATAAGTACCAATCAGTAAGAAGACACGAGGAGTCCAAGATCTTTTTCACACGTACTGCTGTAACTTCTGTAATTTTGCATTTCTTTTTTTCTGCCTAAGTGAAGTATCTTGTATTTGTCTCTGTTGAACTTTATTTTTTTAGTTTTGGTCAATCATCTCTCTAATCTGTTAAGAGTGTTTTGAATTCTGTTCCTGTCTTCTGGAGTATTTCCAAAATAGAAGAATCGACTTAGAGACATATGAGGGAAGAAAACTGCCCCAGAGACTTGTTTTCTACTGCCTGGAAACTAGGACTTGGAGCAATGGGCTAAAATTATAGGAAAGGAAATTCCACTTGAACATTAAGAAGTTTCTGACTGTAAGAGCTGTTCAACAGTGAAAGTCACTGCCTCCGAATGTCATAGAAGCTCCTTCTTTGAAGGCTTTTAAACAGAGGCTGGATAGCCATCTGTCAGGGGTACTTTGATTGTGCTTTTCCTACACAGCGAGGGTTGGACTAGATGACCCATGTGGTCTCTTCCAACTCTATGATTCCATGACTGTGGAAATTAGATCGTCCCAGATCAAGCCTGTTCCAGCTGTTTACAAATTGAAAACACCAGGGTCACTCCAGTATTTCCTAGAATCTCTGGAGTAACTTATGATTCTTCTTCTATCTACTGCATTAACAGCTGGAAACACCGCTTCTGCTGCAAAGCTGATCCTATGTTATGTGGACTTTGTATTTATCTTTGTAAATATGGGACAACCTCTCATACTGGATCTATCCAGCCAAATAATTCAGATTGAAGTGCATTATATAATAGAGTTCAAATGGCATTATTCGGCAGTGTAGATCCAGCCTCACACATACACACACAGAATTGTTCAATAGACTGAATCTCCTCCTCAGAGGTCAATTGTAAGAGTGTTGGCGACTCTTTCAAAGAATGTTCATACCACGTCTTAAATCTAAATTTTAAAATATGGTAAGCTCTGAAAATTTTTAACTTGAAAAATGCATGGGTAATTTGAGTAATCTTGTCCTTTCCATCAAATATCTCAACTCTTTTCTTAAGTTTGAACAGGTTTAAAATAAAGAGGCACCTCAATGATAGAAATGTCATTATAGTACCATGATAATATGTTTGTTGTTTAACCAAACAAATGCTTCCATATACCCCCAGTGTATGGTATTTAGAGGCCCTTATTCAGTACCCTTTTTCTAATGTGAACAAAAGTCAAACTACATGAGAAGGAGATGCTTATGCTTAAGTACTGACAGCTATTTGTTTGGTCACTGCATAGCAAGGGTTTGTGAAGTACAATTACAAACATTACACCATTAGCTCATGCAACAGCCCTAGAGTTTTCATTAGGTACCATAGAATCACCCAATCATCTGGACAGCCACTGAGTAGGAAGACAAACAAACAGGATGTCAGCATTACTCAAGAGATATGCCCTCAGAACGGCATCTAAACAGATGCCATCATAAAGTGTGCAGGTGCAACTCAACTTCAAAGCTGTAGCATTTATTCCAAACACTCTTTTCCACTACTGCCTTGTAAACTTTACGGTTCAAAGAATATGTCTCACTTCCTCCTGGAGGCAAAAGTCGTTACTTGGAGGAAAGGGGTAAGTTCTTTCTATTCAGCAGACTCCCTCCCCAATTTCTTCCACTACCTGACATTACAACCAACTTTCTTTTCAGTAAGGCATTCAGCATCCCCTTCCCACACAGAACAAGCAGTTTCAAAGCCTAAAGCAGGAATAGGAAAATATGACCTTACAGATGTAGTTGCACTAAGTTTCCATCATCCATGACCACTGAACATACTAACTGGGCCTTAAGCAAAATGGTAGTCCAACATCATTTGGAGGGAAACAGCACACTGATCCTTATGCTAAAACCTAGGCCCTGACTGTAATATATTTTATTCTGTTACTATTGCCCAAGTACTAGACTCAAGGCCGTTTAAAAAAAAAATCATGAAGTGAAAATATGCAAAAACCTACTATTAAAATTGTCTCTGGAATTGCAACCATTTAAAACATAGATTTGAAAGAAATTAATAAAAATAGTGGTGAACATTTTAAAAATGCCCTTTTGTTGTAAGACAATCAGTTCTTTAAAAACTGCTTGAGAAAAACACTTTTCATCATCTCAACAAAGGACACCAAAGATGGAACTAGCCTAACTTCCCTAAGGAAATTCCAGAATCTAAGAGTAGCCTTTTTTACTGCATCATTAGAAGCTGCAACCAGCTTAAATGGGAGGCTATTCTGCAGTTAGACAACAGACAAAAGCAGCAACATCATCAGAAACTTCAGAACACTAGCTTTACTCTTTTCCATGAACTAAACTCACAGCCTGCCTCAAGGAAGAGCATAACTCAGGATGGCAGCAACAGCAATGAGTCTATCTGATAGAAAAGAAAGAACTAACACTAGCCAAGTGCTATTTGGGAGATGACAAGATGAGTGACAGTTGAAAGTGGGACTACAGAACCTGTTCATACTGACTCTATATACTCATGCATAAGTCTATAAATTTTACTCAAAAATCAATCCAAAAAATCTAAGCACCTTACTTTTTCTTTGAGTAGAGTGCTCAGCTTAGTTCATCCTGGGAGAACCTAAAAGAAGAAACACTCTCTCCACCATGACACTGCTTTTGGCCTTTTTTAAAATGGCAGAACAAGGAAATAGCAGTGTCAGCCAGGGATGACTGGTCCCCTGAAGCAACACTGGAGTTTTCCCTGCTCTATGGAAAATTCATTGACTTATCCATGGGTCATATGAAAATCCATAATTTTGGCCCCTAAACCTGCCCTTGACTTATATATGAGGTCTACTTATATACATTGTTCCCTTGCTACTTCGTGGTTCGCTTATTGCGGACTCGCTGTTTTGCGGATTTTTAAAAAAATTAAAATATATATCATGGTATTTTCACTGTTTTGTGGGGTTTTGCTGCCACTGCTCTCCGAGGCGCTTTCCCTTGAAGAGGGCCTTTCCTTGAAAGGCCTTTCCTTCCTTTCCTTCGCTTTATTTTAAGTTTATAAAGACTTAAAACAGTGTATAATTACTAAAATAATGTACAAATATTAAAGTAAATAGATCATCCCTACATAGCGGTTTTTCATTTATTGTGGGAGGTCCTGGAACGTAACTCCAGCAATAAGTGAGGGAACACTGTATGAGTATATATAGTATGTTTGTTTAAAAGCGAGTAATGGCCTACATAAATGCATACATGTACATACTGTATTTAAAGAAATAATAAAATACAAATAGATGATAGTGTTTGGGGATGAACAGACAGAAGATAATTGTGCAGAAGCCAGTACAGTGATTTTATGCACATCAACTGGAAAAGGACATTATAAGCTGTAAAGGGAATGACATTACAGAAGGAAGAGAAAATTGGAAACCATAGTATAAAAAGTCTGCAATGTAAAGATCTTCTTTTCCTTGAGGTGATGAAAAAGATACCCCAACAACAGAAATTGGTTTGTTTGTGAATGTTTGCAGGATTAATCTTTAAAAGGTGATAAAAAATTACAATGTGAACACATGCTTTTATAATACCTCTTCACATAGTTAATTCATATGGAATGTTTAGGTAATCCCACAAAACTCTTTTCAGATTTACTTATCATAAGGGAAGCATCTCAGTACCGTGGCACCATAATGGACTATGATGAAGCATATTCATTGTGTATTTATAATAGTTTCACTGACTTAGCAAGATTGACCATGAAAAAAATAGAAGCCGCGGTGGTGCAATGCGTTAACCCTTGAGCCGGCTGAACTGCTGACCTGAAAGTTGGTGGTTCAAACTCGCGAGATGGGGTGAGCTCCCATCTGTCAGCTCCAGCTTCCCATGCACGAACACGAGAGAAGCCTCCCACAGGGTAATAACACATCTAAGTGGCCCCTGGGCAACGTCTCTGCAGACAGCCAATTCTCTCACACCAGAAGCGACTTGCAATTTCTCAAGTCACTTCTGACACAATTTTTAAAAACCATGAAAATGCTTGCCATGAATGTAGCACTCCTACATTACAGTATTTTATGTAAACCATACATTTGTCTGTGGTTAACTGTAACACTACCAGCTGGACTTCTGCACAGCAAAGCCCAGTGTTTAAAAAGTACATTTTATAGCAAGAGAGAATATATGATTCTTAACTAGTTACACAATTCAATTTGTGTTCATAAGCTGACATAATGAGAACAGTCAAAGCCAAAAGAAAAGAAACTCAATCCAAACAAAACTTTGGGAGAACCCAAATCTATTCAAGACTCACAATGCCAATTCCATCTCCTTAAATTTTTAGTATAAGTACTTCAAAAGTATAAGGATCATTTTAAAACTATCCCAATGAAATAAATTGTGCTTTATTGCTTGGAGGCATACATTTAACACAGAATAGTACAAGACGTTAATTCTAGGTTGGCATAATATATTCTAATTTGAATAACGATGACAGCTACTGCAACTCACCTAACCCAACAGTTTGAATTCTGGATGAGCTCAGACACAGCTTAGAAAACAAGGCATAATTTCAGCCTGTGTTAATATCATTTCATCTTGTTAATAAATGTTTCAAACAAATCTCATGAATTAATACCATACCATGTCCTTCAGTTCTAGTTGTTTAATAAGTACAGTTCCTACTTTTTTCATGGTTAACTGGATTTTAATCCAATACTGGCTCACGATGTACCTATTTGACTGGTGGCACATACCAATTTTATGTTATGCTGAAATTAATAACTCTATTGATACAGAGGGAGTTATTAAACTCTGATAACAGGTCCTTCACAGATTTATATCTAGGTAGATTTATGTCTACAAACAATGTAAATGTGTCCTCTCAGTAGAAAGATAAATTCAAAAGCTAGAAAGTAAGATTCCTAAAATATTTTAGTGGTTATGAGAGCCAATGGAGCATATCCAAATAGCTGTGTCTATAACACCATGCTATTTCTTCCTATAAGACAGTATAATTTATACAGATTGTTTCTGCTAAGTGTTCATAAATATGCCCAACCATCTTGCTTTTTCTTATCTGTTCTACTGCAGTTTCTAGAAGAATAGCAATTTCAGTACTTGATTTTTTCCCAGCCCAGTTATTAAAAGGAAATATACTATGAACAAATAATTGCATTTTTTTGTGGTTTTACTCCTGGAGCTGAAAGCAGTTGCTTTGATTTTTCTTCTACAAATAAAATCAGAATATTTGAGGTGAAACACTGCCATGCAAAACAAGAAAGTTGGGATCTGAAAACCTGATAGAATGTGGGATTAAGGGGGGGGGGTGGCTACAAAACATACACTCATAATGTGCACATGATTGCAGGACAGCATAAAAAAACACATGATCAAAAGGTTTGCATAAAATCCGATTTCGAGTGAAAGGTGCACTGCTACAGAGCACTGTATATCCCAGCACTCTCCAAAAATTACTTACTTGCATTACACAGGTGTAGACTGCTCCAACCGTTAACCTCATTTTAAAATCCCAAAACAGCTGACAGAGAGATGTAAACAGATGGAACCACGAACACACAGGTGGCTCAATGGAAACACAAGAGGAAAGCAATCCCCATTAGAACTTTCTCCAACCATTCCTTTATTCTCATTTTCTGTATATTACTGAAAGGAAATGGAGCTTGAAATTACACAGTGGGCAGCAGCATGTTGCAGGCACGTGACCCCAAAGAGGAAAAGGTTTCAAGAGGGCAAACCTGGAGGCACAAGGAGTGAGGGAGAGGAGAGACAATGACAGAAAATCTGCTTGTGCACACTTTATTATATCTGCATCTGTGTTACAACTTTGGTGAAATGTTTATGAGGTGCAGCGCATCTCAAAGAGTCATAAAGAAAAAAAGATAAAAGGAAACTTCTGGTGGATGTCCCGCTATACCGTATGTGGTTCCCTTCAATCCACATTAACCAAACCTTTCTGGATGTTGTGGAACCATTTCCTGGGACTAATAGCGCCACTAATAGTGTAGACTCTTCTTGAGGCACTGGGATTTTTAATCCCACTTCTTTACTCTGGGTTAAGTGGCAATCTAGAAGAGCCCTTAGGTTACAAGAAAATAGAATAAATGGGAAATGTAGGGGGAAGGGAGAATGGGTGACTATGGGCTCATAGTTTAAGCAAGCTATGTGAGGATACCAAAATAAATAGGACCACATGTTCTAAGACACTAAACTCTATGTACTGGTGAGCAACACTTTGGTTTAATTTTCCTGTAGCAATAATTTCCTGAGCAGATGCTTTAATAACAACTGTAGAGTTCAGTAAGCCTGATGTGTTGAAAGGTGTTGAATAGCTGAACTTCTATGTTTGCGAATTTCTGCTGATATTATCTGGTGGCCACCTGCATTCTATTTCAAGTAAAATTGGTTATGCAATCTGTTGAAGTCTAAAGTTACAATTAAGTAAATTTTTCAGGCAGTATGCCAACAAGTAGTCACTTTCCCTTGTGATCACCATTAATCGGGTACAGTAAAAGCAGTGAGCAAAAAAATTGGAATGTTCCATCAATAAAATCAAGTTATAAGTATGTGTGTGTTCATAATGTGTGAGATTCTAAACACTGGAGAATGGGGTGGTCTACAAGTCCCAGAATACAAGTCTACATAGCCCCTGCTGGGAGATTTTGGGAACTGTAGTCAAAAAGAAAAATTATTCAAGTTTTGAAATCACCTTGTGCTATCTTTAACTTTTAAAAGCCTCCCTTTCTGTTATGGAAAATATAAAGTCAGAAACACATTCCCCACCACTGACTCTTATCCACACATAAACAAAGGTATATAACATCTTTGCCATCTTATCCCATAGCCTCAAAGCAAATTCCAATGTGTCTTTCCCAAATTAACCAAAATCCCCTAGGGTACAGGCTAGGCTGAGAAATCATAGTTTTTCCCAAGGCCACCCAGTGAGCTCATAAGACTTATAGTACAACTGTCTCAAAGGGCCCCTAATCTTCATTGAAGTATTAAAATATGTGAGGGCTGCTCTATGAAATCAGGTTGCAACGCCTTGATCTTTTCAGCCTTGAAAGACGGCGTTTAAGAGGTAACTTGATCGAAGTGTATAAAATCATGCATGGGATAGAAAAGGTGAATAAAGAAAAATTATTTTCTTTGTCACAAAACACTAGGACTAGAGGGCACTCCCTGAAGCTCCAAGGTAGTAAAATTAGGACTAATAAAGGGAAATATTTCTTCACCCAGAGGGTCATTGGGTTATGGAACTCACTTCCAGAGGAGGTTGTGACAGCGGTCAGCCTGGACAGCTTCAAGGCAGGATTAGACAGATTCATGGATACCAAGTGTATCGGCAGTTACTGAAAAGGACATTCAAGTGCCACCTCTGTGTTGATGGAGGCAGGCAGGATTTCCCTGGGTACTGGTTGTGGGGGGTCGGGAGCAGGTCAGGGTTTTGCCCTCCCTTCTGCTCGAGATCCCCGTGTACAACTGGTGGGCCACTGTGTGATACAGAATGCTGGACTAGATGGGCTGAGGTCCGATTCAGCATGGCTCTTCTTATGTTCTTATGTTCTTATATTCTTATACAGAACATGGGAAAAACAATTTTTTTCCGGGGTATGCCAGTATGGGTATCACCCATGGAGGCTACCCACAAAAAAGAGCTAGCGGAGGATAAATGGCTAACATACAGGCAATTACTCCAAAAATCAGAAGCTGGCAAGTGGGAGATTAAACCTCTGGAAAGAATAAGACAGGAATTTCCCACACTATCCTGGTTCCAGTACCATCAAATCTACGAAAGATACAAAATAGACAAAAAAAATTGGCTTCACAGAAGATGAGTTACTGGAACCAATGATGAAAAAAACAAAGAGAAATATAAGTATTATGTATAAAGTACTGTTGAGATGGAAATTGGAGGATGAACACATCAAAGATTGTCATACTAGATGGGCCCAGGACCTAGGACACTCAATATTATTGAACCAATGGGAAGAGATTTGGGGGGGAAAGCTTAAGTACTCCACGTCAACTGAGATTATTGAAAATTGGCTAAAAATGCAATTCCGCTGGTACCTGTGTCCAGCAAGAATAGCAAAATTTGACAAAAGAACATCAAACAGATGTTGGAAATGTGGTAAAGAACTGGGCACTTTTATACACCAATGGTGGCACTGCAAGGGCATCAATAAATTCTGGAGATCTATACATAGTGAAATCCAGGCAATCTTGAAAATGAAGTTTGACCTGGATCCTCAGTACTATCTACTAGGACTTACTAACAAAACCTTCAATCCCAACCAGGACAAAATCTTCTTCATCCTGAGCACCTGTGCCAGAATAACGTTGGCAAGACACTGGAAGAGTAAATCCACTCCAAATGTGGAAGAATGGACGCTGAAAATTCTGGATATGATCCAGATGGACTCCCTCTCCCAGAGTTTGAGGGACAAAAAAAAATAAGACAGACTGGTCTGCTCTGAGGACACACATACAGAATAAAGGAAGCAAAATTATCCTTGACTTAAATGAAATATAAGGGGAAAGGTCGACACGATGTATTAAATGATTTACAGAAAATGTAACAAAGTTTTGCAGTCTGGAGAGACGCTCGGGAAGTCTTTTAAATCTTTCTATCTGTTCCCTTTCACTCTACCCCTAATCTGAACTCCCCCCCCCAACCCCCATATACCCTCCCCTGCCCCCCCCTCTCACCCTTCCGTCACTAACCCCCCCTCCTTTTCTATCTGCCCACGGAACACCCAAAGATATGTATGTTTGTATGTACCCCCTAATTATTGTCTGGAAAATCATAAATAAATAAATAAATAAGTAAATAAAATTTAAGTATTAAAATTTCTCATTTTCTCTCCATATTTCAAAAACAAAATATATAATGGATAACACTATAATGGATAACACTATAATCAGGGCCGTAGCCAGGATTTTGATTCGGGGGAGGCTGAGTTTGGTTCAGGGGGAGCTGAGACTGGGTGGAAGAGGGTATACCCTAGCAAACCTTTTGTATTGTTATCCCAATAACCCCATTAATGTGGGATATAATGAGCATGGTGATCAGATCATGATATGAATAAACATAACAGTTTAAATAATGTACCAGTAAGGCCTTCTTGCGGACCACCCTGAGAATTTCGGGGGCGGAAGCCCCCTTAGCCCCCCCCCCCCCCCGGCTACATGCCTGACTATAATGGATAACAGAAAACAGATCACATTATATATATGAGAATAATAGATATATTTGTTTGTATGGGTTCTCTAATAATACTGTATCCATTATCATTTCAGTAACCAGCGTGGAATTTTCTTTAGGGATTTACAGGTTTGTTTGATAACACAGCTCAAAAGATCTTTTCTTTTTTTAAAAAAAACTCACATATATATGCACAAACCCAAATCTCAATAAAATATAAATTAAAAAGAACACTCCTTTGAAGTTGACACCTGACACGTAGACTTCAGCTCTTTCAATATCAATGCCTGCCTTTAGGTCATGTATTTTAATGATTATTTGCAACTCATTTTTCAACCTAAATTGGATTTTATTGTTTAAAAAATAGAATTGCTACAGAAAGGACAAATGAAGAGCCAGCTAGTTTGGGGCAAAAGCAAAAGGAGAGAATTAATTTTTGCTCTTACAATTTTGTTATTGTTACTAACTGGCTCTGCTTACTGCAGAATTTCTACTTATTATAGATAGCCTATTCAGGTATTCTGTCATAGCAAATAAACACATGAACAGGTGGAATACACCATCCATATCCTATCTATCATAACATTCAATATAGAGGGCAATTCTGGAAAGTGTCCCCTATTCCTAGAGTCACTGTGTAAATGCGACATTTTGATTTTCTACATTGCTTATACCAGCTGTTCTTAAAATGTGTTCCGCGGAGCCTTTGGGGTTCTGGGGAACATACCGAGGGGCTCCTCGCTTCTCCATGCTTTCTTTCTCCTCCATCTTTCTGCTCATCCCTCTCTCCTTCCAAAAGTGCATGTCAGGGGTTTTCCCTTCTCTTTCCTCTTTGCTCCTCCTTCCCTTCCAAGCATGTGTTGTGGTGGCTTTCCCACCACCAAGGTAAATGAGAGAGGGAGGGAAAGAAAGACATTGCGTGAAGGAAGGGGAGCCCTGCTGAGGCGGAAGACAAGGCTTCTCTTGGGCTCATTGGATGGGTCTCTTTCCTGCTCCTGACAGCAGCCACAGCAGCTGCAGCATTGTCCTCCAGGGGCACACACCCTTTCTCCCATGCCCCCTTGCCACATAGACCCTTTCTCACATGCCCTCCTTGCTTCCATAACCTTATCCCTCCCCCCTGCCCACTCAGGGGGTGCTTTGATTGTGCTTTTTCTGCATGGCAGAACGGGGTAAAACTGGAATGCCCCTGGAGTTGCTCCTATTATTTCTACCTGTCCCAGAAGACACCCTCCCAGAATCCCAGCACAACAGCTCCAAGAAAAATGTAGGGAACAAAATCAAACCCTGTACATGGCATTCATTGACTTTGCAAAGGCATTCAACACAGTAAATCGTACTGCTCTCTGGACCATCCTCCAAATATTGGATGCCCTGATAAATTTGTGAACATTCTGTGGCTCCTCCATGATCACAACAGTCTTAGACAGCAATGGCTTCCAAAGTGACCAAGGTGGAATCAGGTGTCAAACAGGGATGTGTTATTGCCCCAACCTTATTTTCCATCTTCATTGCTATAATACTTCATCTTGCTGATGGGAAGCTTCCCACTGGAGTGGAAACTATCTATCGGACAGATGGCATGCTATTTAACTTCATCAGACTGAAAGCCAAAACCAAGGTTACAACAACATCTGTTGTTGAATTCCAATGTGCTGATGATAACATAGTCTGTGCACATTCAGAAGAAGACCTATGAGCCACTCTAAAAATCTTTGTAGAAGCATACGAGAAGTGTGGCCTCTCATTTAACATCAAGAGAACCAAAGTGCTCTTTCAGCAAAAGGCACCAGCCAATCCCTCCACAATGCCAGAAATACAGCTTAATGGTGGAACATTAGAAAACATTGACAATTTCCACTACCTTGGCAGCCACCTCCCCACAAGAGTCAACATTGACACAAAAATACAACACTGCCTGAGCTCTGCAAGTGCAGAATTTTTCCGAATGAATCAGGGAGTTTTTGAGGATTGAGACACCAAGGGATACCAAGGTGCTTGTTTGTAAAGCTATTGTCCTCCCAATCCTGCAACACAATGAAGATTTGAAGGGCTTTCTCCCTCCATTAAATACATTATCTCTTTTGAAGGTGATTGTACAAGGATTTCAAGTTTGGAAGTGCAAAACCCATTGCTATGGGGTCCAGTATGTTTTATGGCTTATTGTCCCAGTGGGACCAATATTTTTGATCTTGAAAGACATGTAAAACTTTCCCTTGCGGTTAAAACAATTATCTTCTCACAGGTAGGCAAATTTCATGTAATACGAAGTAAATGCTATAATTTATTTTATTTATTTATTTAAAACTTTTGTACCCCGACCTTCTCAACTCTATCGAGGGACTCAGACCGGCATAACAGCAAAAATTAAATGCTATACAATTTTAAAACAACTAGAACAACATATTAAAATACATAAAAACCCAGCATAAAACCACATCGCCATTAAAACAATTCCACTCAATCTGTAAACGTGGTCAAACATTCAGATAGTAGCCATCTCAGCCTATTCTGGGAAGGCTTGGTTCCACATCCAGGTCTTCACCAGCCTCCTAAAGGACAACAGAGAGGGGGCAGATCCAGCATCACTTGGGAGATGTGGGAGAACACACAAAATATTACTTGGTAAAAATTATGCCTTCTACTACCAGTTTAACACATAAAAAGTTAAGTCTATGATTACTTCTATGTGCACTGGTGTAAAAAATTATACTTATGCAATTTAAGGCAAATGCAAATAAAATCTTCAGTATCCCAGATAGCAATTATTTTTAGAAAGATATGGGAAACTGCCAGAGAGCCTGGGGAAGTAGTTATAGTTATTAAGCCTCAAGTATGCATTTGGATGGCCATGTATCTGTCACGATGCAGGGTCTTGGCCCAGCCCCTTAATCACACACACAGAAACGGTAATCAGCTAACTATTTATTGAATAATAAGAAACAGGTGAAAAGGTAAATTGTCCATAAAAAGTATCAAAAAGTTCAATCTAAAAGGTAAAGAGTCCGTAAGTACAATCCAAAGGCAAACGTGGCAAAGGCTCCGCAAAACTATGCAGATCAAGGACTTGGTCTGTGGCAAAGAACAAGGCAAAGTTCATGAACAATCCCAAGAAACTTCTTGGCAAGGCTTGAGCCGGCAACTTGGCTCCGTGGCACTCCGCTCGCTTCACTCCTCTTAGAAGTGGCCGAGCTACTGAGGATCCTTTCCCACGGATCCTATACTTAATCCCCTTGGCAAGGCCCCCGACGCTCTAGGCTTCTGCGCCAATCTGTGCTACAGGATCTAGCGCTTCTCTGGCGCTCTAGGCTACAGTGCCAACCCCTCCTGCTGGACTCAATGCTCCGTCTCCTATCAAAGCTCCGTCCTTGCCTCCCAGCACCTGGGTCGCTATCTTCATGAGAGCCGAACTCCCTTTCAGCTTCCATGGGCTCATCCTCCACTGTTTCCCTGATCCTTTCCTGCGACCCGTAACCACCTGGGTTCTCATCGCTCTCAGGGTCAGCCTGAACTTCCCAGCTAGCATAGCCGTCAGGCCATTCATCATCCCAGGCCAAGCTCTCTGTGGGAGAGGAAGGCCCAGCTAACTCATCAGCCCCTTCCTCCATATCCTCATCAACTGCAGCTGGCCCTAATGCAAGTGTTACCCCCGGTGCTGCCCCCTGCCCCCAGGCACGAAAGGGAACTGGGTTGCTACAGTATCTTAGATCACTGAACTTCCCATAGCTCTAAAACAGGGATGGGAACCATGTGGCCCTTCAGATATGCTTGCAGTCCCCAGTAGCCACATTTAGCATAGCCACTGATGAGGAATTCTGGGAGCTGCAGTTCAAGATTTGGAAAACTGTATGACTCTCACCCATAGTATCTTGTGGAGTTCACTGCAAATTTGGGGCAGGAACACAATAACACAATTTCCACTCCTATTTGCAAAATCAGTTTCAGACAGCTACAAAAATAAGGAGAGCTTTACTCAACTTCATCACATTTGTGCTGTGAAGTGGAGGGGATTTGTTTTTAAGGCTCATGAATGGAGTCTGAAACTTGATTGAACTCAGAAGTTAATTTAATGACACTGTGCCAGTTGGTTTCTGGCTTGATAGCGAAGGGCTCTACACCAAACAAGTAATTAAACTAGCTTTACATAGAATTTTTACAAATACATGTATTGGCACCAACTGAGCAACAAAAGGCTATGACATAGAAAATATTCACCACTAAGGAACATTTTTATATTTATTTTTATGTTTTTAAATACTCTTACCAAACTATACACAGTAAACTTTTTGTATGCACTGGAGTTTGGTTCTAGGAACACCTGTAGATAAGGAAATCAATGGATAGTCAAGTTCTATTACATACAAGGCATAGTAAATTGGGGTCCTTTGTATAGAATAGCAAAATCAAGATTTGTTTTTTAGAATTATTTGGGGGGAATATTTTCATGCCATGGATCCATGTGTAGTGATTTCAGCTAGGACTGCAGTTAGAGAGGTCCAGGCCCAGTGAACACTGGCTAAACCAGATCAGTCAGGACAGAGGAGAATGGGTTGCTTACCTTTAACCAAGTTTCTTTGAGTGGTCATATGTGAAATGTTTGTATGAAAGCTCGAACTCCCGTTCTGAGTAGGGCAAAAAGAGGTGTAGCTCTAAGAAGTCCAATTGGCAGGAGGTGAGTAAATTCAACATAATAATATTAAGCAACCAATTAATCTTTATTGATATTGTGCCATGCCTCAAAAGAAGGGTGGAGGCAATCCAAAAATGTTGGCACTGGTCTGTGGGGAGAGTCAACATTGCCTGGAGCCAATCATATTATAAAGCCTAAATAAGGGCAAAAAGTGAGAAAATAAAGATATAAAATCAGAAGAGTAGGGCTGTTGTCCTTCTACATAGGACAAAGCCACATTCAAGAAAACACTAGACACGGCGCCTGGACTAGACAAGCTGCCTTCCCCTGCCCTGGTGTTGGGTTCTGGGTGGAAAGGATGGTCAGATAGCAGAAGCTGATAGTGGTTGTGCTCTAGTCCTGGTTCTGGTGGTGGCAGAACTATACAATAGGAATACGAGACAGGGTATGTAGGGCCTCTCGACCATGGTGGAAGCAAATCAGTGTATGTTTTAACTGAGTGTGTGTCAGGATGGAGGAGTCCAGACTCATATATAGGCAGGTTCTCAATTATCGTTCTCATTGTAGTGGAGAGTCCAGAAGAACGAAGCCATGTATGTCATGCAGATGCAAATAGATGGCCAGCTGACTTAGCAGCATGTTTTGCCAGATCTTTCTGTAGCCCTGCCAAAGTCTTCTTATGTGAAAATACAGGCCATCCTCTGATCCTCTGTTGACAGGTGGTCTACATAGGATGTGATTTTGCTTCCATGCTGCTGGCCATTGCAGCTCCCCCTCCTTGCTGGTCATGTGGGCACCCTGCACCTGGGCACCTGATAGAGGTGCAAGTAAAGGTTATGAACTTGTATGGAGCTTCGTGGTTGGCTAGGAGTGGCAGTGGCACCACAAAGAAGGTGATGGTCCAGCAAAATGGATTTGGTTCCAGGCCAACTAGACAATGAATATGCTGAATTGAGACTGATTTGAGGTGGATTTAAAGCCGACTAAGCTACCCTAAATGAGCCCATGTATGCCCCATAATGGGCCAGCCAGGGAAAAGATCCACAGAGGAGGAGACTTTGGAGCCTATAGCATCAAGCCTCTGTCCCTCCTTGCCAAAAGAAGTGGAGTGGGTTCTCTGTGAGGAATGGGAATGTAAAACATCAACCACAACTAAGTTGGGCTTTGTAGATTTCACCCACCATTCTGCTGAAGAAAAGTATAGCTTGTAAAGGCTGTCTACCCACCTTGTGGTAGGTAACACTAATGATGGGGGTACCACAGAAACCTTAATAAGATGTGGCAAGAAGGGCAATAATGGAGCACTGTTAACACAGGTGTTTGCTGCTGACTTGAAGAAAATCTAGGGTCTTGCACAGGGAGCCCTGGCTGAGAAGCTGCTAAACTAAGCACATGGGCCAACCAGACCTTCAGGGTTGAAAAGTTCTGAATGTCTTACAGAGAAGAAAAATCAATGTCCCCTGCTGGTTCATGACTGGGATGTTCTGTATCCATTATTCACAACAAAAACCATCAAAACACAGGTAGATCTCATACTCCAAATCATGTTTATAGACTCAAAACACTGAAAATATAACTCTATCCACGTCAACAGAACCAGCAGAATGACACCAGACAGCCAAGAAGCAGCAATATAGAAAATACCAGGAGTCAAAGTTTCCATATCCAGTCCAACATGCTATCTGCCAAATTACATGGCTTTTCAATGCCTAATTTACATTTTCTCCATGCTTTCATTTCCAGAAAATCAGATGAATAAAGGAAAAGTTCGCCATGAGAATCACACTCCTTAACTATGTTTTTGCTTCTGTTCGGCTGAGTTTCTCATCTTGTATCTGCATGTAAGAAAAAACTTACAGATATGCTCTACTAGTTTACAGACACAGTAAAGGAGGCAAAGGAACAATCATGTCATGTGGGGGTTTCATGTTTGATTTATGTCCTAAATTTTTTTTCATGTGAATGCGTGTGATAAAAAGCCTAGATTTAGCATAAAGCACAACTCAAAAACATGATTAACTTTTACCAGCAGAAAACCCCACTGAATAAAGACTAACATCATGATAAAAATAGTTGCCATGTCATTCCATCATTCTTGTTGCAGTTAACAGTTTTCACTGTGCCCAAGCAGCTAAATAAATTACACTCAACAGGAAGTATAAAAAGGGCAAAACAAGACAAGTGATTATTTATTACTCACTATATAAAGAACCACTCGTTTAACTGTCAGTATTTCAGCTCATTCAGAACATTAACAATGCTTATCATGAAACAACCTTTTAGTTGTATCTTGTGTTTCTGTTTTGAATAGCACAACTACTAAGAGCCAAATTGCTCAATCATAAATATATTTGTACTAACTGGATTGTATTAAATACAATGGAGTCCCAATAGTATGATATATTCGGGGTCACTGCTAGAGCATTTTCCAGGAGGTTTTACAAACATTAACAAAGACCACTCCAAAAAAATCACAATGTTAATGTTTAAAATATAGTAGACAAGCATCCCTAAATAGACGCCTAGTATGTTGCACCATAACTTAGGGCTCATTTAGGGTAGCTTAGTCTGCTGTAAATCCACTTCAAATCAGTCTCAATTCAGCATATTCATACTGAATCCAGGGTCATTGTTTAGATGGCCTGGAACCAAATCCACTTTGCTGGTCCATCACTTTTTTTGTGGTGCCACTGCCACTCCTAGCCAACCACAAAGCTCCATACAAGTTCATAACCTTTACTTGCACCTCTACAGATGTCAGGGCAGGGTGCCCACATGACAGGAAGGGGAGCTGCAATGGAAAGAGATTCATGGCCAGCTAGAGGCAGAGGCAACATGGGTGTGATCCATATTTTTGCCTGCACTGGTCAGGGTAGGGAAAGGTTGATGGTGGCAGTGTCCGTGTGGAAGTGGATCAGGTCAAATAAAAGCTGGTCCTGCTTCCCAGGCTTCTCCAAAACCCTGGGATATTCCAAAGTTTCCAGCAGCCTCTGGAGTAGGTCATGGCTTTGCCCAAAAACATTAGACAAAGTCAGCTTAAAGCAACAAACCTTGGGATATTCACCGGAAGCCACTGTACATCATGGGGACAGTCAGTAATATGGAGCTTGGAATCAAATCTTTAGGCATGAATGTATAAGCTAGCAGGGAACTTTTGGAAATACAACTCTAAAAGGCCCCAGTGTAACAACTAAGAAAATTTGTCAGAAGCTGAATCTTAGACATCACTGTGGAATGGCAATGACTGGTAGCTCCAAGCCAATATCTGCAGGACTTTTAAGTGCTTTCCATTTGCCTGACATTTACCAAGTAGGAGTACAAGTAAGCTTTAAGAGAAGTCAGGACATTCTGTTCACTCTTTGGTTGTTAGAGACAGGGTGCTTTCTTCTGAACAAATAGAGATGGCTATCACTGAGAATGCAACAAAGTATAATGACATTTGATTGTTGAGAAAACTTTCTCCTCTATCAAAGCTATAATTCACACCCCAGAATTACAGGGTTTTTTTTTTATTTAATGTTTATTTAGTGCCAGCTACAAAGCTATGTTCTATATATGACATTAATGATGAAGGTTTATAAAACAGTGACTGACAAAGATATCCAATATGAACTGTTGCACTTCCTCTGGAAGTTTCCTCTCAAGCCAACTCACAGTCAGCCTTCCTGGCAAAGCCTATGGCTGTGAGGTTTTACTAGTGCTGACTTTGGAATACTTGACCTTGCTGCTGGGACTTGCCCACTTTGAACAAAGACATGAACTTCTTCTGGGAGACAAAATGGGGATACAAGTAAGAATTGGAAAGTTATTAGGAAAGATATGTATTACAAAACCAATTCTGAAATAGAACTCAACACATTAAATTGCTCAATGAGCATTTCCTTTCTTTTTCCCAGGGGCACCATTTGCCTGCCTGAACTACATGGGCTTATTAGCAAGGACTCGTTCAATGTTGTCTTTTTGTTTACCTCTGCTTATGCCAAAAATGGAAATCTGAATAGTTTAAACAAATGTTTTAAAAACATAGTCCATGCATCAAGAAAAAAGTGGCTTCCAAAGATGTTCCAAGCTAGTTTTAAAATGATAATTCACCTCATTATCTCTCCTGAATAGTTAGAATATAATATCACAAAAAGAGAAAAGTAGCCTTGTTTCTCACTGAGGCTGTAAACCTATGGTTGAGTTGTACCACTTTAGATTACAATAGGGGGACTACCATGATTGAATGTTGTCTAGAAAACAAACATTCTAGGCAAGTACACAAGAAAACAGTTCTACAAGAAGTATTCTACTCTACCCTTTTATCTCAACATGTTTGTTTTTGGTAAACTGGAGCATTCAGTCATGATCCCACTTGACAATTGTACAATCAAGTTGTAAATTTACCACTTCATAATTGAGGAAGTTGGCCTTGCTCTAGCTTCATCTATGAAAATGTCCGGCCCATGTTTAATCACACAAAGAGCATTTATTGTATTGATTTAAGCATATATTATTTCATGACAATAAATTTTCCAAATAATTTTTGGGTAAAGAGTAATAAACAATCCAAAAGGCTTGAAGCCACTAGCTAGCTTAGCTCCGTGGACCCACTTCGCTACACGTCTTATCCAAAAGAGACGTGGCCGAAGCACTGAGGATTCGTTCCCACGGATCCTATACTTAATCTTTCGGCCGAGGTCCCCGACGCTCTAGGCTTCTTCGTCTCCAATCCCTGCTGACGGACCTCGGCCGGTCTAGGCTCCTGAACCATTCCCTCCTGCTAGACTCGATGTTGCGTCTCCTATCAAAGGTTCGACCTTGTCTCTCAGCAGCTGTGTTTCTATCTCCCTGAGAGCTCTCCTCCCTAGAAACTTCCCAGCCGCTTTCTTCCATGTTTTCGCTCACAAACTCCTGAGAACCTCTTCCCCCTTCCCACAATCACTATCTTCCATCTGCACCTGGTTATCTGTGTCCTCGCCAGGGCCAAACAACATTTCTTCCCATGCCAAGCTCTCTGTGGGCGAAAGAGGCCCACCGGAGGGAAGCTGTCCTTCCTCCCAGTCATCTAGCTCATCCTCTGAATCTGGTTCTGCTGCTGCAGGCCCTAATGCTAATGGGACCCCGGGTCCTAGCCCCTGCCCTCCAGGCACAAACGAGAACTGCTGTGCCACAATAATTGAGGAAGTTGGCCTTGCTCTAGCTTCATCTATGAAAATGTCAAGCGACATGTCTAAGTCAACCAAAGAGAATTTATTGTATTGTATTTAAGCATATATTATTTCATCACAATAAATTTTGAAATAATTTTTGGGTATTTAGTTGACAAAATATCTGTTTCTCACCCAGTTTTCAAGATTTTCAAAGATATTTACATTTTGTCTGTTCCCAAATGCCTATATGCAATGACATTCACATTAGTTCTTATATAACCAAGACTACTTTTGGGCCCTATAGTTAAGTTACCCCATTTATTTTTCACAACTTTGACCATGCATTTTTGACCTTCTTTTGTCAAATGAAACTATATCTAGACACTTCAGACTACAGAATATATACTGTATATATAGATGGAGATTGAATATACAGACAGTGTATACAGACAGTGTATGAATCTATCTGTCTATACAACGACTCAAGCTATGAGCTAGAAACCAATGCAGTCCTTGTATTTCGAAATGATACAAGGCTGGTTTAGTTCAATTGAGCCTGAACGCATACTTAAAATCAGCTGTGTCCCATGAGCCACTGAAGCACAAATAAGGGATTGTTCAAATATTATCACCACCATGATGCTGTACGCATAGTTGTTCTTCATAGAATAAAGGACCTAGAAGAAAACACCATCTACAATTTATAACAGATGCTTTTTAAAGGTTTTTTTCCTGCTTGTGTTGGCCTCAGTATATACAGTATGTCTGCATTTTAAAATTAGATGCCCCAGAAGAAATAGGAACAAGTTTATTGAACAATTTGTTATTTAAAAACAGCAAGAGAACAAATCTTTGGGGTCCACAAAATATTTTCCCAGTATACTAGAGGAAATAAAATCTGGTTTACTACTACTATGGTTAAATTGTCAAATCATCTTCATTTTTTAGATAGAGGTAAATATTTTTGAAAAAAGTTCCTCATACATTCTCTTAGATACCGGTAGTTACATAACATGGAATGAAATAGTTACACTTAGTTCTTTACAATTAGTAACATTGATGCAATTGTGAAAGTAACAGGATATTTCATTACTACAAATACTTATGTTACCAATGTCTTTCAGTTAGTTTCAAAGATGCTACAAGATGCCTTTGCAGAATGATCTGGACTAACCGGCTATGTCTTTGAATTATACTGTAACATAACAAGGGAGAATTTCATTCCTTTTAATAAGAAACTTTCCAAAATTTTATATTTTGGAGAAAGGATGTCAGAATTTTACCCTATTTTGTGTTTTTATCCTAGCTGCTGCTGCTACCTTTGTTAGCTTTTACAGAAAATCACACCACCTTGCATTGCAACATCTAAAACTACTGGTAGCTGCAGTCGCACACACTGACTACTTTTCTCTCTGTTCTTGTGACAGAAAATACTAATAAACCAGTGACTATTCCTCATGTCTTTTTGTGTTAGAAGAAATCTTCAAATATGAATTCATCACAACCTATTGTACAGAATTGTTATGTTCTGGCTATTGTAGCCCTGTCTATAAACCCTAATTTAGTGTTAAGTGCCTCACTTCCATAATGGCCTACTTAATATACCAAGCAACAGCGAGGACAGAGAGGGAATGAACATGCCAATGTGGCTGCTTGCACCTTCCAAGCACTGATACTGTGTTTACTTGCAAGCTGCCATTTCTCTGCCTTTCAAAGGACTACAAGAAGTGACACTGTGTGAACCCACTATACCACCACTGGAAGAGTAACCTATACACATTCACAAATGGGAAAGAGGAATGCAAAATGGCTAGTGAGCAGCTACACATGGTACAATATCCTTTTTTGAAGAGCAAAGCAGTACAGTAAAGGACAATAGTGCGGGAGGGGGCACAAAATGTGCAATTATTTTAGATTTAATTAAAATATATTTAAAATAAATATACTGAAAAATGAAATACTCTTTAAATTTAAATACACATGCATGTTTATGTTTACATAAAGCTATTATTGTACATTATCAAGTTCTAGACATTATAATTACTTCCAACTACTTAGAAATGTGAAAATATCTTCAAAGTTCTATAGTCAACTACTTATATACTTCTAACTTAAATATCTGAAATGTCAAGACAAGAAGATTAGATTTCATCACAGATTTCATGTTTTCTTTCCATTTCTATCCATAGAAAAATAAAATGTATTTTAATAAATCTGACCGATGGGAAAATGTAGTGAAGTTTTAAATGATTTTGACTTGATAAAATAAATATTTCAGTTGTAGTATTTTTTTCCAATGTGGGGTGCTTTCTAAAAAGCTAGTCTATTTTTATTAATATTTTGTTGCATTGTATTTATTGTACCAAGTAAACAAGGACGAGCTGGATATTAAAAAATAGTATGAGAAAACTCGTTGGTGGATAAGACTTTTCATTACATGAGTGAACCAACGGCTACTAGAGAATGCATTTCTAAAGACCCTTTCATATGTATATCTCCAAACTAACAATGGTGCCATTGTGGTCTGTTTTTGTGAGGGGTTTAGCTTATATGTAGGGAATGAAGGACAAAGATTATTCCTTCAAGATGTGGCCTGTTGAAAGAATATACTAGCACAGATTTCAGCATAATAATACACATAAATTATCATGTATGTTGAGATGGGAGCATTATCCAAAACTACAGTTAGCTTGACCGCTACATAACATGGAGGATATTAATTGCATTCTGTGAAGAGTTGGAACAAATTCTACAAGTTACATGTGAATTCTTCATACTATGAAGCTATGCAGAAGAACGTTATGTCGTAATAATTGAAGGACAGTAGATCATAAATTGCATCACTCTAGAATCATGGTATACTAAATAAGAGACATCAGTTGTGGGATGTTTAGCTGTTCATAGTTTGAGTAACTAATAGAAACCTAAACACCTATAAACGCAATAGAATCATGAGTAAATGTTTAAGTCACGTTGATTTAAATGAGAGAGTTAATTATGTATTTAACTCTCAGTAAAATTAATCAAGTCTAAAAGTGTTTACATTTGACTGGATTATACAAAAAAAACACCCTATTATATGATTCTAATATGGGAAAATGCAAAAGCAAAAACATATTACTGGTGTTCTAATAGGGAAACAACACTCCTTTTCATTCAGTGTTCATAGTACCTAAACCAGCAAAGTCATATTGATGCCAAAAGCAGAAAAGCCTTATCCTATCTTCATAGTAAAAGATATAGTAGCAATAGTGTAAAACTATATATCAATTCACTTATCATTTATAATCAAAATCAGCTGCAAAAGTGGCTCCTTGCACATTTCTTCAGGGAATCACCCCTCAAACCACCAACACCCACAATATTTATCAAGAAAGCAAACATGGTTGCTTTTTAATGACTATTCATATTTTCTGTTCAGTTTTCAATTCTAGAAATCTTATTTTCCAAGAGAATACTGCTATTTAAATTAATATCCCATTATTTAAATTTGAAAAGTTTCCTTTCACCTTTCTAAAAACTATATAATCCCAGGGCAGGAAAAAGTGCACAACAACAGGTTTAAAACATATATATATATATATATATATATATATATATATATACATATATATATATACACACACACACACACACAAAATAACATAACTACAAAGTTATTAAATAATAAATCATTACTTAAGATGTTATTTCATAAATACTACAATTGCTAACACTTTAAAAAATAAGATCTACCAGACATTTTATCTGCAGAAGGCTGATTTAGAAAATTTACTTAACTGGTATAAGAGTACTGCTCATGTCAAGGAGCTCCCAAAGTATATTATGATAAAACCAAATTTCAGCAACATGCACACAATTCCCAAAGTCTCTTAATCTTTTCCTTAGCAGGTACTTTTTTCTGAAATCCTACAACTAAGTTACTAGGCTTGTTTGATTTTAAAAAATGGTTCAAAACTCGTTTCGTATGTAGGGGGCGCTGGTGATTCAGATCTAATGTCAATTCCGATTTTCACAGAAAAAAAGTTCAAAACTGTTCAAAACTTCCGAGACTTCTGAATCCTTCATTAATGGTTTCAAAGTGTTATTTCCTTGGTTGGTCTTTACTTTGAAAGTAGTTGCTTTATTCCAGGGAAAAAGGGGGGGGGGAGCAAAGGGAAGAAATCCATCCACACTGGGTTAAACTGCTTCTCTCACCCAGGACTGATGCGGGAGAGAAAGGGAACCAAAGAAAAGCCATCCAAACTGGATTAAACAGCAGCTCTTGCCCAGGACTGATGCGGGAAAGAAAGGGAACTGAAGGAAAGCCTTCCAAACTGGGTTAAACAGCAGCTCTCACCCAGGACCGACGCGGGAGAGAAAGGGAACCGAAGGAAATCCATCCAAACTGGGTTAAACAGGGCTCTCATCTGGGACTGGCATGGGAGAGAAAGGAAACCGAAGGAAAGCCATCCAAACTGGGTTAAACAGCAGCTCTCGCCTGGGACTGACGCGGGAGAGAAAGGAAACCGAAGGAAAGCCATCCAAACTGGGTTAAACAGCGGCTCTCGCCCAGAACTGATGCGGGAGGGAAAGGAAACAAAGGGAATCCATCCACACTGGTTTGAAAAGCTGAATAATTTCTGACTCCCTTACTGATTTGTAAGAGAAATGGTGGAAAATGCTTCAAAATGGCAAGGATACTTCCGGGTTCCCAAATCGCTTCAAAAAGGAATTTGATCTAAATTTATTGCGAATTATGAAGATTTCGAGCGAACCGAACCATGCCTACTAGTTACCTATAAGGAAACTCCAGTTGTATCAGTGAGATTTCATGCTGCACATACAGACACAACATTACACTAAGGCTGCATTTACACTGTCATATAATCCAAGTTACCAAAACAGATAATCCACATTATCTGCTTTTAACCAAATTATATAAACCTACACTGACATACAATCCAGTTCAAAGAAGATAATCTGGATTCTATATAGCAATGTAGGTGGGGCCTAAAAGGCAATTTGAATACAGCACTAGCATCAGATGGCGCAATGGGTTAAACCCTTGTGCTGGCTGGATTGCTGACCTGAAGGTTGGGTTGCTTACCTGAAGTTTGCTAGTTCAAATCTGTGGGATGGCGTGAGCTCCTGCCTGTCAGCTCTAACTTGCGAGGACATGAGAAAAGCCTCCCAGCAGGATGGTAACACATCTGGGCATCCCCTGGGTAATGTCTCTGTTGTCAGGTCACTTCTAACATGATAAAAATGCAGGAATAGAAAGCATAGATATGGACTAATTCCTTCACAAACACCAAAATACACACAGATACATACTGCTTCCTATCTGATTACTGCTTTGCTGATTAGAGGCAAAATATAAATGGAATCAGAGGCCTAGCCCTTATCCAAGAGAGATGGACACATAGGTTTAAAATATTGTGCTCCTTAGGCATCATCATTTTAATGTTACCCTTTTAAAGAAAAACAAACCAGATGAAATGTGATAAGGATAATATGCTTTCAAACAGAAATAGCAACAAACCTTATTTACAGGAAGGCTAGAGGAGGAGAAAAAGTGCACACCATAATTCAGTCACCCCTTATAGGGTCCAAGCTTTACATGTAACTGGAGATTTGCTAATTCACTTCCGTGGATCTTGTGTATGTATGTGCATGTGTGTGCCTTCAAGATGACTGTTGGATTAGAGTAACCTCATTATTTTCATTGTGTCCTCTAACCAAATTGAACTAACCTAAAAACAACAAGGAAAAACAAAGGGAACACTTCTCAAACAATTCATTCCATGAATACCAGAGTTTGTTGTCCAAAACGTTAAAATTTTTAGAGCTCAAAATTTAAAACCTTAGCAACTCTCATTCTCTTTTCATCTTCTAGCAGTGGTTCCCAACCTTTTTTTGACCAGGTACCACTTTGAACAGACGCCACTCTGAACAGGGACCACTTTGAACCGACACCACTCTCCAACTTTAGTACCAAAAGGTTTATGAATAAGTATTTGGTCAACTTTAGATTCGGTTTGGGGTGTTGATTCAGAAAATTGCATTGGATAGATCGCATCAGCTCTAGTTTCTGATATTATGCTATGGTCAGAGACAGGGAAATTGCCTGGCAGCACAAAAGGAGTGGAAATAAAATAAATAAAGAGGAAGGAGGCTTACAGACCAGATTTTCATCCTCGCGGCCCACTAGTTTTCCACGGCCCACAGGTTAAGAACCAATGTTTTAACACTTCCAGTTAATCACAATGAATTAAAGTGTGGACAGGGATGTTTACTCCATTTAATCTTTTGCTTGAAACAGATGTGCAAACCACTTAAAATAAATAATCTGTAAATAATCAGCTATAGTTTCTCATATTTAGCAACATTTTCTCAGAACTGATTACCACAGACAAAAGGTACGTAATTTTCCAAGAATCATTAAATAAATTAAACACACATTGCTCAATTTAAATGGTATATTTATATGTGACTAGCTGTACCCGCCACATGTTGCTGTGGCCAACGTTCCCTCCCTCTTTTCTTACTTCCTCCCCTTTTTTTCTTTCTCTCCTTCCCTCCTTCCTTCCTTCTCTTCTTCTTCCCTTCCTTCCCTTTCTTCCTGCTCTACCTATTCTTGGGCTGCAACGCCCAGCTGTCCTCCTGATCTACCTACATACCTTTCTCTATCCAATCTATCTATATGGAGGATTGCTGGGAGTTGCAGTCCAGGAATAGGAAATTGGAAATATGCAGGGATTTGGATGCTCTCAAATAAATCCAAGGAGAAGAAAGCTTGCAGCTTGGAAGAAGTGCATTTAGATCATCCTCCTATCCTAAAGGGCCTGATCTAGGGGATGCTGGGAGTTGTAGTCTAGAAGAGAGTGGGGGCATGCTTTGGTGTGTTTTGCTTGCCGAAGGAGTCGTTTTTGTGCATGTGCTGTAGCAACCTTTTGCTCTTTTTGGCTTTTTAAGTCTCTTTCATTGTGTTTTTCAGGATTTTTATGAGTGATGGTCATTCATTGGCCTGATAGGTGCATTGTGTCCAAATTTTGTGTCAATTCATCCAGTGGTTTTTTGAGTTATGTTAATCCCACAAGCGGACATTATATTTTTATTTATATAGGTAATATAAAAATGCTATTAACATTAAACACAGAGAACTGATTCTATTGCTTTATGCAAGTTTAATCTGCAGTTAATCAATCATGTGGATCAGTGAAAGAATACACTCAGCACTGCTGCGAGAGAAGACAAATCATTATTAGACACCTTAAGTGATCTTCTAAAATCAGTACTGAATTCACTAATAACTTTCATTCAAAACAATCAAAGTGTAATTTTCTTTCCTTGAAAACACCTTTTCCATTACTATTGTAACATTGGGAACAATACAATGGGGGAAAAGGCTGAGTGCATTCAAAAAGAAAGTTCCCGATAGGAGTTCAAACACTGATCTCATATGTTTTTCTTGCTTTCTTTTGCCTTTCATTCCTTTTTTTAAAAAAAAACAAGTTTGGTCCCTACAGCACAGTGCGGCCTTAATACTCATTGTATAGCCCAGTGGTTCCCAACAATCTTACCAAGGGGACCAACCGGTGGAATTTCATCTTTGTTTGAAACCCACTTAACCTAGAAGTGAACTCTTCCCTCCCCTTTATATCTTGGTACTGCAAGTCACACAGGGCACACTACTAGGAGACTAGTGATCCATAAATAAAGCCCTCATGACCTGTTGCAAAAGCCTAAGAACCTACCCAGGAGCTACTGACTTAATCTCTTTCTATACAGCTTTCTATTCAGTGCATTTTTAAAATAATTTCTCTACTAAAACGGTTTTTAGTAATTCTTTTGAGTTGGTAACATAAATGCAAGATATGTTTTAATGAGCAAATTCTGGGATCAAACACTGGAAGCAGTACACTCCTGGTCTTAAAAATACTGTCCACAGGTTTCATTTGGTTTCATATCCTACTTGAAATTTTACCATGCATCCCCAATACAAAATTTATCCTAACCAAATCTAAAACAACAGTAAGAAAGAGAAAAATGATCCACTTAATACATCCCATAAAGGTATATAGATCAGAACTGGCAGAAAACATAAAATAAAGCTATTTAAAATGTTGGAGTAAAATTTACAGCACTTCAGTGTTTCTCAGAGACAGGTTATTTGTTGTAGTGAATAACTGAGTCTTTAAAAAGTGAAAAGATTTTAACACACTACTCGGGATGGTAAAAATGTCTATGGAATTTATAGAATTCTTAAGGACTTTGCTAGATGGGAAAATTTCCCAGAAGCTCATACTATATAAATTAATTCCATGGAACTAGTTTTCAGACAAGAAGTAATTTACAACTATTTTATGATTAGAATTTTGATTTGCTTAGATTTAAAGCTCTTGAAAAATGTACACGTTCATTTGCATTACATAACTGTAGTATCAGCAATAAAATGGTTACCAAAAAAACCTTAGAGAACTATTCCTTCTCTGTAACTGGATTTATTCTTTAATATTGGGGGAGTGGGGAGAATTCAACATTTCAATGTCAGAGTACGCCACATCATTTTAGCTCCTGAAATGTCAGGACCTTTAATCTATCTATGTATATAATAAAAGTCAGTGTTTGCGGGCGGTGGGTGGGTGGTGTGACCGAGCGAATATGTGCCAGCATTTTGATTGGCTCCCACTGTGGGATAATTTGCATAAAGGACTCCCATTGGCCAGCCAACACGAACATTCTGACCCTCTAAAGTGCCAGAGGGGGGTAAGGAAAAGGCCTGAGGCAGTCAGGCATGGTGGGAGTTTAAATCCAAAACACTTTGCAGCCCCAACAATGAGACAACAAAACCAAACTTGGCACACAGAACCCACAAAACCCACTTTACGTCTTGGTGCAGTTTGAGGGAGGATGGGCCATGGATTGGCCAGCATTCCAACATCCCAAATCTCAAAGGTGCCAGACAGAGTTCTTTACAAAAAGGCTTTCTTTACCTGATTTTACAAACTAGGCCTCAGCCTGAATTGACAGTAAGGCTTCCTCCACTTGATTTTCGAGACTAGGCCTCAGCCTGAATTGACAGTAAGGCTTCCTCAACTTGATATTCGAGACTAGGCCTCAGCCTGAATTGATATTAAGGCTTCCCCAACTTGATTTTTGAGACTAGGCCCCCAACAATGACAGAACAAGACAACAGTTGGCACACAGATTTCCCCCAAAGACCCACTCTACATCCTGGTGCAGTTTGAAGGAGGGTGGACCATGGAGGATGGGACTTGCTGTACCTTCACTCACTTACTCTGACCAGCACGGGTGATGGACCTGGAACAAACGTGGCACACATAACCCCCATGATGCCCTTTACGTCCTGGTGCAGTTTGGGAAAGATGGACCATGGATTATGGGATTTGTAGTACTTCCAAGTGCTTTGCTTCCCAGAGACCACTGTGGCCCCCAACAAAGACCGATAAATATCAAACTTGGCACGCAGAGCCCCCATGACCCACTCTATGTCCTGGTGCAGTTTGGAGAAGAGCAGAGCATGGATGATGGGGCTTGAAGTACCTCCACTCACTTCCCGAGACCGCTGCGACCCTCATCCAATGACTGATCAAGACCAAATTTGGCACACAGAACCCCCTACATCCTGGTGCAATTTGGAGGAGGATGGACCATGGATTATGGGACTTGAAGTACCTTCACTCACTTCCCGAAACCACTGCGAGCCAAATGAACAACTGATATGGACCAACCTTGGCACACAATGCCTTCCTCAAATAACCCGGGCAGCGCCGGGTCCCCAAGCTAGTTAACCATAAAGAGAAAGAAAAACTAAGAGCCAAGGAACTCAAGGTCAAGGAGGTCAAAGGAAGGGAAGACTATTATGGAGTAGGCAGTGGACCTAGATACAAAAATGGTATATAGAGGGGAAAGACACTTTAAGAAATGAAGAGAATTGGCCAGGAACTGAAGTAGGATTGTGTTAATGAAAAGGAAGTGGGGATACCACAAGAGTTGTGCAATTCTGAAGAAAACAATGGAGGGAGCTCCATTTCAAATATTCACAGGAAATAAGCAAATTATTTTCTTCCAGCTTTTAAGTCATATTAAATGTGTTTTATTTTAGAGCTTTACTGTTTTCTACTGCTATAGAATCATAGAGCTGGAAGAGATCTCATGGGCCAGCCAGTCCAACCCCCTGCCAAGAAGCAGAAAAACTGCATTCAAGACACCCCCAACAGATGGCCACCCAGCCTCTGATTAAAAGCCTCCAAAGAAGGAGCCTTCACCACAATCCGGGGCAGAGAGTTCGACTGCTGAACAGCTATCACAGTCAGGATGTTCTTCCTAACTGAAAAGGATACAAAATAATTATGACTCGCACTTTACTCAGATAAAGATAGTGCTGGAGTGGGGTTTGATTCCAGCATTTCATCATCACTATAAAGTTTAATGGCCCTTATTTCAAGAGAAACAGTACTCTTTATTATTTATTATATTTATTATTTATTTAAAACTTTTGTATCCCAATTTTCTCACCTCCGTAGAGGGACTCAGACCGGTTCACAGCAAAGATTCAATGCTACAATAATAATTAAAAACACCCAACAACAATAAAAGATTAAAATACATATAAATAAAATACATATTAATGTCACTAGTCTATAGAAACGTTACATATTTGAAGGTCCAAGGAAAAGAAAACATTCATAAAATGAACTTTTGAAATTAAGCCAAGTAGTAATATTATAAAATAAAATTGCATGTTCTCATCCTATAATAATATCAGCAGGAATACGTCAGTGAATTGATGAAAACCTGTTGAATAAGTACTAGTGCCCAACTGTCCCTTTTCTCCTGTCTAGCATCTAAAATATAAGAGAGAGTGACTATTCAGAAAGAAAAGTGAACCAGCTTAGAATTGATAGATTTGGGGAAACTGTATCTGGGAGGCACAAACCTTATACAAAAGGATTTGGGCAGAGTAGCTCTCTGGCAGTTATATGGCAAGAGGACTTCCTCCGCCCAAACCATGAAAATTCAAATCTAAACTTCCTCATATCTACCAACAGCCCTACCTTATATTTTCTAACAAACTGGATGCCAATATAACAAAAGAACATTTAAAATATCATATTCCCAGTGATTGCTACAATACCCCTAATTATTAGAATAATTATAACTTTCTGCAACATTTTAGTTGCAAAGATGGAACAGTACTAAGAAAAATGATGTCTAGTAGCAAATAACGAATGATTCTCATTGGAACCTGGAACCACCACACAGGGACTATCTCTTTATGAGTCATAAAGGAAAGCAATTTCTTCTCAAAACCACACCATTCCCATTTGGCCCAATTGTTGGTTTTTATGTCTTCACCCTGAATTGCTGTTTTGTGTGTTTAAGTCATTTCTGATTGATGGTGATCCTATAACGTAGTTTTCAAGGTAACATGAACAAAATAGCAATATCACTGAATTGCAGAAACTGTTATAAAATGCAATGATAGTGAAAAACAAAGTATGTCCACAATTAACAATTTGGAATTGTCAAGGATTTATACAAGCTGATCTCAGTTCTTCAAAATTAAAATACAATTATTTCGATAATATCAGAGTATTGTCTTTTTAGTATGACACATCCATACTAAAGCTCAAACAGTACACCCTGTGCCAGGCATGTAGCCAGGGGGGGGGCTAAGGGGGCTTCAGCCCCCCCCCCAAATTCTCAGGGTGGTCCACGAAAAGGCCTGACTGGTACATTATTTAAACTATTATGTTTATTCATATCATGATCTGATCACCATGCTCAGTATATCCCACATTCATGGGGTTATTGGGATAACAATACAAAAGTTTGCTAGGGTAGACCCTCTTCCACCCAGTCTCAGCCCCCCCGAACCAAACTCACCCCCCCCCCCCCGAACGAAAATCCTGGCTACGGCCCTGCCCTGTGCATAATTTAGGTTCAGTATGGATAATTATAATATAAATGTTTTTAAGCATAGTTCTATGTATCTACATGGATAGTGCCCAAAATCTTACTGAATATGAAAAGTGACAGAATTACCAGGCATGTTTAGATATTTTAAAAATATGTTATACAGGAAATTTATGGAACTATTTACAAAGTCATATTTTCTGAAACAAAAATATACAGGCAGTATACTCAACATGATGTATAAATAGAAATATCAAACTACATTGGGGTAAAAGTATACAGCCAGAAATACAACAGACTACAGCATTCATACATGCTGTACAATAGAATACAGCCAGGTGTGTGTGCTTGGGGGGGGGGGGGTGAGGTGGCCCCATCAGCACCTGCTCGTGCAAGAGAATCTTGAGGTGCATATCTGATTCTTGTGCACTTAGAGGTTAAAAGCCTGGCAGATATGGCAGGTCTTAACCACATGGGTCTTCCACAAACACAGTAAGTAGATACTGTAGACATCTGTATCAGGTAATTTGCCTCTGCACGGCATGCACATTTAAAACAACACTGTAGCACATATTGAGGTGCTGATCCTAATTCTTGCATGCCTGGGGGTAAAAACCTGGCAGATATGGCAGGTCTGAACTGCATGGGTCTCCCCCAAACACAGAAGGCACATCGTGTAGCCACCTGCATCAGGCAATTTGCCTCGGTATGATGTGCACTTTTTAGACATTGTTGTGAATGCCATTGCTAAAAGTAGTAGAAGAAGGAAGAACTAGTCTTTCCATTGAGGGTAAGCAGAGTCTGTAAGATAGCAGAGGCGTAGCCAGGAAATCAGTCAACCAAAGCATCAAGCCAAGATAGTATCAAAAGTAGTATTCGAAAACCATGTACGAGTCCAAAAAAAATAAACCATTAAAATATGAGTTAATGATAGAGGGGTTCCTAAAACTGCTGCTTTTGCGGCAGACAAAAAAAGCTGGGGCTTAAGCCCAGCCCTAGCTATATGTACTATCAGGGAGAGTGGGCAGGACTACCACCAAAATGTTTCAATCCATAACTGCTAGAAGATTCCAAAATAGTTTTGCGCACGAAAAAAACCCATATATGTGATTTTACAGAGACCACGAAGAACCCGGGCTGAGCAACAGCTCTTAACTCAGAACACTCTTAAGTTGGGATGTTCTTAAGCAGAGATTCTATTGCATATACATCATTATCTGTGCTGAAAGTAAAACCCAATATATAACAAACTATTTCATAATGAGAATGTCATTTTGTGAAAGATGCTTTAAGGAAATTGTGGAGAAGGAGTCAAACCATTTTTCAGCTTAACTGAGCCACCACTTCTATATTTAAGCCCCCCCCCCCTTTTGTTTCTAGACAGTAAAAATACATCTGGGAAGGGAGAAGGCATATGCAACAGGTAATGTATTATTCAATTACCAGCAGTTGGAGAGTCAAAAAGGTTGGAAAGCCATCTAATACCTACAATAGCCTAATAACAGCTGGATTTTCAACAAGTCCCTCAACAATGACTGTGCAAACTTAGACGTTATGGGATAAAAAAGTCTTCATTACTATCAGTTTTTAAAACCCATAAAGAAATATAAATGGACATCCACTAAAACAGTGGTGTCTCTCAAGATATAGTAGCAGTTCCTTTTAAATTATAGATTTTCACAATTTTATACCCAGTACCCACAGATAGGTTCCACAATGCAAGGGACTTGATGTTTGTTACAAATCTCGTCTTCCATCAGGACTTTTATAATGCAGAAATTAAGAACTGTATCCACAGTTTAGTGTAAGAACAATATAATCCACACGATTGAAATTGCTGCATACATGGAGATAATTTGGTATAATGGAACTTACATTCCCTGTGATGACTGATTTGCCTGAATGTATCATCATGTATACACTGAAATTACTGTGGCCCTGTGAATCAGGTAACTAAACCACCCACTTGACTTTCATTAAAACACTGAAAGCACGGAAGATCTAATCGGCTACACCATGAATCAGGCAGGATCAGAGCCCAAAAACTCAGGAAGTCAATGCTTTATATCAAGATCTTCAGAGGAACCAAATCAAAAATTAATTGCAACCCTATCAGAAGCAGTTCATCCAGTGTATTCTAAGATGTTGAAATATAGCTAGAGCGTTGACTTACAAGCGGAATTTCACACAAGGAAGGTCTTAAATTTCAAGTAACAGATTAAGGTCTTCTATAACCGTTTGTTCCAATACAAGAAAGCATACAAATTTGTCACTGTATCCAACAGGTCATGGGATTAATTTCAAAAACTTAATGGTCTTAAAATGCATATAGTCTTTCTTATCCAACATAAACGGGCCAGCAGATCATTGGATAAGCAAAAATGCTGGATAATAAGGAGGGATTAAGGAAAAGCCCATTAATCGTGAAATTACGTTATGATTTTACAAATTAAGCACCAAAGCATCATGTTTTACAACAAATCAACAGAAAAAGCAGTTCAATACATGGTAACATTATGTAGTAATTACTGTATTTACAAATTAACACCAAAACATCGCAATTTATTGAAACATCTGTGAATCTAGGTGGGAGACAGACTGAGTTGGATGAGCGAATGTTGGATAAGTGAGACTCTACGGTATCTTAGTTTAATTGTTAACATATTAAGAGCAGGTTAAGTATCAGAAGATTGCTAGGCCTCTAAAATTTGCAACAATATTTCACCTCCATATTTCTTATTCTCCGCTGACCTAAAGCAAAGGGATTAGCATTCATTTTCTCAAATTTCTGTGACATATTTTTGAAAAATCCAGAATAATATTAATCAGAGCTGTGTAGATCTGTAATATATTACAGACTTTAAAGTGCTTTAGCAATTTTCATTTGGTCAGAGTCTACGCTTCCACTTCGTCTTCAATTGCTGAATGTGTAAAAAAAATGTGCCTTTTTAAATGCGGCAACAATGAAAAAGTAGCAATGGGAATGGATAATGAATACTTCCATTTTTCATATCAGATGTCCTTGACATAGATAAAGCCATGTCAAAAGTCCTCTTGCAGGAAAGCCAGATGGGAATCAAATTAATTATAAGTATCCAATATCCCATAGCCTACTTTGAACAAGAAATTATGCATATAACAGAAATGTTAAATTGAGACACATAGCTCTTAGGATTTGAAAAATCTACTTTTTAAAAACCTGATAACGGACAGTAAAGTTTATTTTTTTAAAGATAGAAAAGAACAGAAATATCAATAGGCTATAATACACACATCATACTAATCACAAACTATTATGTGTTTTTAATTAAACAGCTCACATTAACCCATAAATTCTGTAATGGAAAATCGTAAGTGTCCTTTAAGTAAGACAGATCTCATAAGTGGAAACACTGAATACAGTTTAGTCTAACAATGGGACTGCCAACGGTTAAGTCTTTTTTCTAGACAAAAATGCTGGTTTTGCATATGACATATTTCTAGTAAGCAATGTTATTGTCATTGAAATGCTTCAACGTAACACATAGCAGTCTTAGGACACTAGCAACAGTGGGATCCAAGAGATCTTTTGACCCTCAAAAAAGGCTATCTTGCATGAGCAAAGCATAACAGTCCACAAAAATGTCTACAGAATATTGTTGCTATGTGCTTTCATATCATGGTGACCCGATAGCAAACCCATCACAGGGCTATCTGCAGCTGAGAGTATATGACTTACCTAAGATCAAACTGTGGATTACAGTTGTGTTACTATAACAGACTATATTGAGATTGCATTTTAATGTTTGTTCTGTAAGGGAGAATAGAACTGCATTGTTATATAGTGGAATTGTGTACAATTGGACCTTAATATCCACTGGGGTTTCTTTCTAGCACCTTCCCCTCCATCCATGGATACCAAAAGCAGTGCATGCTCAAGTCTCATTATATATAATGGCATTAAAATGTTGAAATTGGACTATTCCTGTTTAGATTTCTGGCAATTACATTCCATTATTCTTTCCTCCTCCTTCTGCCAACAGGCAGTATTGTGTGACCAATGGCATGATGAGATTTGTAATCCAATGGCATATGAAGGTTCATGGTTTTCCCACTCCTGACATATCATATGCTAATACATTATCATCAGAGCAAGCATGTAGCCGAGCCCCCTAACCCCCCCCCCCCGAAATTCTCAGGGTGGTCCGCGAGGAGGCCTTACTGGTACATTATTTAAACTGTTATGTTTATTCATATCATAATCTGATCACCATGCTCTTTATATCCCACATTCATGGGGTTATTGGGATAAAAATACAAAAGGTTTGGTAGGGTAGTCCCTCTTTTACTCAGACTCAGCCCCTCCCGAATCAAACTCAGCCCTCCCCGAATCAAAATCCTGGCTACGGCCCTGCATCAGAGGTAATATTGAATATTGCATTTGATTGGCCAAGAAACTGATCCCGCAACAAGAGTGGGAAACTCCATTTGAAATCTTGAAAAGAAAATAACTACTGCCAGACTAGAGTTACTGGACAGTTGAAAGTGGCAATTAGGTCATTTGGGTAACAGAAAAGCACAATGCTAACTGTGGCAGGACCAAACTATCAGAACAACTGAACAATCCATCTATAAACAAAAATAGTATCACCAGCACTAAAAACATTTTAATTATTAAGTAATGGTATTTAAAATCTAAAATCTGGATAATAAATGAGAGTAAGCAAGTTATCCCAAGATTAATCAGAATACTGAAAGTCTGCCTTAACAGGCGGAGCATAATCTTGATATGCCACTGATTTCAATTGAGAAATTGAATTTTCACACACACACACACACACACACACACACACACACAAGAACAATTATGATGAGGCAACAGAAATGTTAAATAGTGTTAGATTTAAAAGATTGATAGATTAAAACATTGGTCCTTAAAACATTGCCCAAAACTCTGCATCCTTAGATATAGGTATGACAACAGAGTTCTATAATCATTGCTACTCCTAATGTATTGATATGTGCCTTCAAGTCATTTCTGACTTATACTGACCATAAAATCAAGGATTTTTCTTGGCATAATTTGTTCAGAGTGGGTTTACCCTTGTCTTCCTCTGAGGTTGAGAGAGTGCAACTTGCCCAAGGTCATTCAACAGGCTTCCATGGTCAAGTAAGATTCAGACACTAGTCTTGTATTCACCAAGTACAACACTCAATTCACTACATCACATTGGTTCTCTGCCCCGTCAAAACCGTACCTCTCAAACCAGGAAAGAATCCAACCAAAAAATGTCCAAGACACTATAGATCAGGATACTGGTAAGGAACACAATGTTCTCCCATTTCCAGGGCACATTGTGATGGACAGCTAAAGAGTTCCCTTAAGGTCCTTCTGCAGCTACTTGTCTCTCAACATATCCTGTGACTGGAAAAGAAATAAAGTCATAATTTCCTAATTTTGTGATGTACTGTGCCCTATAAGCTCTTTGGTTGAGATCATTCCTGGCATCATCATAACAACAGAAACAACAAAAGTTATGTATTATCCGCTTCTCCTCACAGCTCAAACTGGGGTACAGAGCAGTTAAAAACCCCACATAAAACGCAATGCCCTAAAAAATATATTGTCGCACATAGTACAAAGATTAAAATACAGTACGAATAGAATGTAATTTTATAATTGTTTAAAATTGACTGAGTAGGCATACCAGAAGAGATGTATCTTAATTGTATCTTAAATTTTGACAGCTTATTTAGCTGTTGACTCTTTTCCAGCAGGTCATTCCACACTCTAGGGGCAGCCAATGCAAATGTCCTCTGCCAGTCATGTTCTTGCTGGTTGAAGTAAGCCTCCCCCAGAGAACCTAAGTGTCCAGGGAAGATTATATGGGAGAAGGTAACCTAAACCCAAACCATGTAGGGTGTTAAAGATCAAAACTAACACTTTGTACTTTGCTGGGAAAGTAAGGGACAGTCAGTGGAGTGATTTTAGTATAGGTGTAATATGCTCGCTCCTAGATGTTCCTGCAAAGAGTCCGGCTGCCATCCTTTAAACTAATTGAAGTTTTCAAACTTTGTGCAGAGGTAGCCCAATGTAAAGTGCACTGCGGAACTTGAGAGGATCTGCATATGCACTGCCATCCTGAGTCTTCCAGTTCTTTTTGCTCTGCACGGCCATTACTGACTTCTTGGCCACCTATGCTTCGACGAATATCAACTCGCGTTACACTGGCACTTGCACTTTGTGCATTGTTAACAGTTTTTAACAACTTGCAGGGTGGGGGAAGTCACAGGGTGCGAGGGGTCACAGGAAAGAGGTTTTCATCATATATGGGTGCACCGAATCAGGAGAGGGAGTATGCAGGAGGATGGTTCCCGGGCGGGGGTCCCTATCGGGGTGGTGACTGGGAGGAAGATGCGGAAAGGGAGACCCAAAGTACGGATTCGGCCTAGAATTTGTGATGGATCTAAACCACTAATTCGACCTGGGCGAGAGCGTCATAAAATTCCAATTCGGCCCAAAATTTGTGCAAGAACATTGATAAATTTAAATCGGGCTCCTGACAAAGTTAAGCTGAGTACTGAGGAAGCGGTCCCGCCCGGTTGAAAGTGGTGCTGTTTAATGCCAGGTCAGTCAATGGTAAAACATCAATAATACAAGATCTAATTCGTGAAGAACAAGCTGACCTGGCCTGTATAACGGAGACCTGGTTGGACGAGGCTGGGGGTTAATCTCTCCCAGCTCTGCCCACCGGGTTACTCCGTACAGCACCAAGCGAGACCGGGAGGCGGGGAGGGAGTCGCAGTGGTCTATAAGGATTCCATCCCCTTGACCAGGTGCCCCATCCCACAGTCAACCACGTTCGAATGTGTCGGCCTAAGGATTGGTGACCGGGACAGGATAGGGATTCTGTTAGTGTACCGACCACCCCGCTGCACTACAGTCTCCTTACCTGAGCTAGCCGGAGTGGTCTCGGGCCTGGCCGTGGAGTCTCAGCAGCTCATCGTGCTGGGAGACTTCAACGTCCATGCCGAGACCACTCTATCAGAGCGGCTCAGGACTTCATGGTCCCATGGCAACCATGGGCCTGTCCCAGTTAATATCGGGTCCCACCCATAGTGCTGGACACACTTTAGATCTGGTTTTCTGCCAGGGATGGGATGAAAGTGGCGGAGTGGAGGAACTGACCATCATTCCTTTGCCATGGTCCGACCACCACCTGATCAAGTTTAGACTCACTGGGCCTTTCCACCTCCGCAGGGGTGGTGGACCTATTAGAATGGTCCGCCCCAGGAGACTTATGGATCCGAACGTTCCTGACGGCTCTTGGGGATTTTCCCGCCTCCTCGGTAAGTGACCCTGTCGAGGCTCTTGTCTCACTCTGGGACAGGGAGATGACAAGGGCTGTTGACACGATCACTCCAGAACGTCCCTCTTGAGTAATCGAGCTAAACCAGCTCCTTGGTTCACTGAGGAGCTGGCCGCACTGAAGCGAAAAAGAGGAGGCTAGAGTGCGTGTGGCGTAGGAAACGGAGCGGATCAGCTCAGGCGCGCCTGGTCTCTTATTTGAGGACCTATGACGCTGCAATAAAAGCCGCACAAAAAACATCTATTGCGGCCAAGGTGGCCGCCGCGAAGAACCGTCCCAGCGGAACTGTTTCGAGTCGTTAGGGGTCTTTAAATCCGCCTCAGTGCGAGATCCCTGACGGCTCGGCGGCACGCTGTGATGAGTTTGCTAAGGTCTTCGCGGATAAGGTGGCTCTGATCCGTTCGATTTCGATACCACTTTAACGGCAGTCTCTGAGGATGTGACACGAGCATCTGCTTGTCCGGTTTTGATGGATTCGTTTCAATTGGTTCAGCTTGAGGATGTGGACAAGATCCTTGGAGAGGCGAGGCCCACGACATGCATCCTAGACCCCTGCCCATCCTGGCTGATCAAGGAAGCCAGAGGGGGTTTGGCAGAGTGGGTGAAGGTGGTGGTTAATGCCTCCCTTCGGGAAGGCACCATTCCAGCCAGCTTAAAGCAAGCTGTTATAAAACCGCTGTTGAAGAAACCTTCACTGGACCCCACTCAATTAGTGAACTATCGGCCAGTTTCCAATCTCCCTATTTGGGCAAAGTCATGGAACGTGTGGTGGCTTCGCAACTCCGGGGTTCTTGGCAGACACTGATTATCTGGATCCGGCACAGTCTGGCTTTAGGCCGGGGCATGGGACTGAGACAGCCTTGGTCGCCTTGGTAGATGATCTACGCCGGGAACTTGACAGGGGAGTGTGTCCCTGTTGGTTCTGCTGACCTCTCAGCGGCTTTCGATACCGTTGACCACGGTATCCTTCTGGGTCGCCTTGCAGATATGGGGCTTGGGGTACTGCATTGCAGTGGCTCCAATCCTTCCTGGAAGCTCGTACCCAGAAGGTGTCATTGGGTGACACCTGTTCGGCTCCACAGCCGTTGTCCTGTGGAGTCCCTCAGGGTTCAGTACTGTCCCCGATGTTGTTCAACATCTACATGAAACCGCTGGGAGAGATCATTCGAGTTTCGGAGTAAGGTGTTATCTGTACGCAGATGATGTCCAGATCTGTCACTCCTTCCCACCTGTCACCAAGGAGGCTGTCCAGACCCTGAACCGGTGCTTGGCTGCTGTGTCGGACTGGATGAGGGCTAGCAAATTGAAACTAAATCCAGACAAGACAGAGGTCCTCCTGGTCAGTCGTAAGGCCGAACAGGGTATAGGGTTACAGCCTGTGTTGGACGGGGTTACACTCCCCTGAAGACGCAGGTTCGCAGCTTGGGAGTGATCCTGGACTCAGCGCTGAGCCTGGAACCCCAGGTCTCAGCGGTGGCCAGGGGAGCTTTTGCACAGTTGAGACTCGTGGGCGCCAGCTGTGCCCATTCCTTGGGAAGTCTGATCTGGCTACGGTCGTCCACGCTCTGGTCACATCCCGAATAGATTACTGCAACGCACTCTACGTGGGGCTGCCTTTGAAGACAGTTCGGAATTGCAATTAGTCCAGCGGGCGGCAGCCAGACTACTAACAGGAGCTACATACAGGGAGCACACCACTCCCCTGCTGTGTCAGCTCCACTGGCTGCCTGTCCAATTCCGGGCTCAATTCAAAGTGCTGGTTTTGACCTTTAAAGCTCTATACGGTTCTGGCCCAGCTTACTTGTCCGAACGCATCGGCCGCTCGTCCCATCCCGTAACCTAAGATCATCCGGGGAGGCCCTGCTCTCGCTTCCGCCGACCTCTCAGATGCGGTTGGTGGGGACGAGGACAGGGCCTTCTCGGTGGTGGCCCCCGCCTGTGGAATGCGCCCCTACGGAGATACGGTCCACCTCATCCCTCCTGACATTCAGGAAGAAGGTGAAATCCTGGCTCTGGGATCAGGCATTCCCTCACCAGCACTAGGCAGCATGTGAGACGGAATTTTAATGGGAGGGAGGAAGAGGGTCAATGTTTCTAGGGTTGAATACTGTTTTAATTGGAATGATTGTAGATGTGTTGAGGGATTGTATTTTAATGCCTTAATGTTTTAATGGGTTGTGGGGTTTGGGGTTTTACGCTGTTGATGTGGCATCGAATTGTGCCTGCTGTAAGCCGCTCTGAGTCCCCCCTCGGGGGTTGAGAAGAGCGGGGTAAAATCCTGAAATAAATAAATATGAAGGGATATAGCTGGTGTATAAGTCACAGCTATTAGTAAGCATTCCTGACCGTCACATCTACCTGGGCTGACATTTGGAGAGATGGATCCAGAATTACTCCCAAGCTGCAAACACAGTCTTTCAAGTGAGTGTAACCCCACCCACAACTAGTTGACACACCTCCAAACCTAGATTAGGACCCAAACCTAGATTAGGGCAAGTATCTCTGTCTTATCTGGATTCAGTTTCAGTTTGTTTTTCTTCATCCACTCCATTACCTCCTCAAGGAATTCATTCAGGAGAGAGACACTATCCTTAGCTAAGGCTGTTTTTGAAGGCATGGAGAAATATATATGTATTTGTATGTTATACCTAATAGATTACTTGATTGCTAAGGAATTTAAGATTTCAACATACTGAAAGCACCTCGTCCCATACTTCTGGATGAACATCCCCGGGGGTGTCATGTAAACATTAGGAAAAAAATGGGGATACAATTGTCCCTTGTGGTATGCCATATAACAACTTGTTTTTTTAAGGAGCAGCTATCCCCAAGGACCACAATCTGGAACCTGCCTGAGAGGTATAATCGGAACAGCTACAACACTGTGCCTCCAACACACACACACACGGCATTCCAGAGGGATACTATGTTCAGTGGTATAGAACACAGCTGAGAAATCTAAAAACTATACTGCTTATATTCTCCATTTGTTATTCTTTCTATTGTTGTTCAGATACAATGTTACTATTCTTAACTGGTATGTCAGTTTAACATTTCCCATATAATTACAGAAAAGCTATTTTTAATTCATGAAAAAGATGTAGGTTTTAATATGCATGTTTGATAGTTAATGATCATAAAATGAATCCTGAAGATTATGAGATCACAAATCCAGTTTATGACTGCACAAATACAGTCAGTCAAATAATAAATATTTGTTATTTAGAAGAGTTACTGAAAATACTTGGATGAAAACACTTCTTTTATTCATATGTTGGGTTGTCATTGTTTCTTACTTTGGGTTGCTTTTAATAAGACTATTGCCTCATGCATTCTGCAAGTAGTGCCATCTAACATAAGTATCTGTAAATACATGTTAGGCTTTATATTTCATTTCCTCAATTTACTTGGCTATATACAGTAGGTTACATACATTATGTACACATTGCATACCTAACTAATCAACTGGCAAGGGAAACCTATAGTGTTCTCCACTCACATGTTCACTGCCCATTGTGCACACAGTCTGTTCTTATAATTTAAGCATTACAATTAAACATTGCAGTTTAAACATCACAAACAATGTAATTAAGCAGAAGGGAAGCCAACTCCCCTTGGGCTTCACAGAGTATCTGCAGTCCATTTCACTCTGCACAAATAAAAACTAATAAAAGTATAGCTAGGAATTTAAGAATAATAACAGTTCTGCAAAACAAGCATTTTAAAGAAAAAGAGAAAAAATAATGCTTTTCAATATATCCCCAGTGCGTAGATAGCATGCGGGGAGACAAGTTCATGATCCTCAACAATGCATATGTGTTCTGTTTCTCACCAGCACCATGTGTGTACAGAAACACATTAAGTAGTGCAACGGATTTTTAGAAGTGAAAAGATGTCTGTGTATGCCATCCAAATCCATCTCTTTCTCACTACTCAGGGTTCATCTATAACTGATTTGTACAACATATGGCCCATGGGCCCTTTGCAGCCTGCCAAATAATTTTATGTGGCCCAAAGAGGCTGCCACTAATCCCAGTTCCCCTACCACCAGAACACACACACACACACACACACACCTGAACTCTAGTGACTTGCAATCTACCTCCCACAAGATGCATACTATATATCCAACCTTACAGTCTTAATCCTAATCCCCAAGTCCTGAAAGGTCTGAACCAGCTAATTGCTATACCAAAGTGCGGAAGCATGTTCTAATTGGCTGGCTGCTCTTCTGTCTTCTCACATATTCCCTCTTTATTTCCCTCTGCTTGCCCATTTGTGAGGGGCAGGGTTTATACTTTGCCCTGCCTCCTCCACTGTAGAACATTGGGAAGTGTGCACACACACAAAATACATGCAAGGCGGCCACACATTCCCCCCCCCTTCTCTTGTGTACATGAGCATCCTCCTTTTCTTTGTGTCTCCCTTTTGCCCAGCTTTGCACATGGGGGACTGGCAGCTGTTGAGGCTGCAAGAATCTGGTGAGCAAAGCAGGTCAATGTGTGGCTTCTTACCCTCCTTTTTCTTCTTTTTTGGCTTTGCATTTTGTATTACATAAATATTCATATTTGTGTGTGTGTGTGTGATGCCCTCCAAATGCATGCACCCTTCAATATCTAATAACTGATTGCTTGATTGCTAAGGAGTTTAGCATTTAAGTGAAATCCTTTCCTGTACTTTGAATCGATTACTCTCTGTCGTAGGCCCCTTCTACACTGCCCAATATCCTAGGATCTGATCCTCATTTATCTGCTTATCCCAGATTATAAACCAGTTCAAAGCAGATAACCTGGGATCAGATCCTGGAATACAAAGACAGTGTAGAAGGTGTCTACATTGTAGGAGTAATGCAGTTTGACACCACTTTAATTACCATAACTCAGTGCTATAGAATAATAGGATTTGTAGTTCGTTGAGGAACTAAAAACCTATTTGCAGCCAGAAGATGTTTAGTTTATTTTAATTTTGGCCCCTACCAACTGCTGAATTGTGCAAGTTGGATCTACATTGTAGGAGGAATGCAGTTTAACTACCATGTCTCTTTGCTGTGATATCCTGGGAGTTGTAGTTTGGTGAGGCACCAGCACTCTTTGGCAGAGAAGGCTACAGACCTTGTAAAACTACATCTCCCATGATTCCATAGTATAGTCAAACTGTATTCATTCTGTAGTGCAAATGCACCTTAAATGTAGGTATTGAAATTTCAAAGTTGCTTCAATGCAGACAGACCAGGGGAATAAACAGGGTTAAATCACAGTTTATGGGAAATTTTGAACTGGGAAACTCTCAAGCAAGTGTTTCAGCACCATAAACAAGTATGATCTGATTCAGTGTGTTTGGCTTATTTATTACAAAAACATTTGTAATGTCCTAAGTATTTTAATTGAAACATTTGATAAAGTGGTTAGTGTGTCAAAAAAAGGTGAGATAAAAAATAAAATGTCAGACAAGAACTAATGGACCTGGGGGTTCAAATCCCCTTAGCCAGGGAGCTCAGTTTAAGTTTGGATCAGTCACTGTTGTTTTTCTTCACCTTCCTCACATACCTGTTTTCTTACCCTGTATATATAAAACACACATAAGTGGATCAAAGAAAACCTTAACTGACTCACCAGTATGATGTAATAATTAAAGAGTCACAGGTCTGTTTAAATTGGAACAAAGAACTCTTTCTAAATTAGCATAAGCTCTTGCAATATGTTTCTGATGGATTTTGCCAGGTTTGTGTTGCCTCTGTATCCACCTAATTCTCTGTTGATGCAAAGTTTTCTGTTCTTCTGGGGGACTGTTGTCCCCTGCACTTGGGGCCTTCAAAGTTTGAAGAGTTTGATCAAGTTGATGAGGACTGTAAACTTTGAGGTTTGATGGGACTTTGGTATGGTTTGAAGGGCAATTTTTTCTATTTCTCTTTAAACAAATCCTTAGTTTATAGTCTCACTGATAAAGACTATCATATAGTAATATGATACTATAAGTCTAAATAGACAAATGAGACAGAAAAGGAGGTGAAGAGGAAGATAATAAGATTAGAAAGATCAGAGCAGAATCAGGTCAGGAATGTAGAAATTCAACCAGCATGCAAACATTAACGTCCATACTATCATTAGAATGGTGGTTCTCAATCTGCGGGTCCCCAGATGTTTTGATTAGAATTTAATAACCTTACAGCTTAATATTGATAAGCTTGAATCTCTGAACCAATCCCAGTCTTTAGAATCTCCTGAGGATACCACTATGCAGGTACCCAGCATTTGTACACTCACCTTCCAGCTGAGCAATGTCACTAAAGACCACACACCCTGAGTCTCCAGGGGGTAAGCTTCTACAAATACCTGAGAGACGCTGGTTACCTGATCCTGGCTCTATTATGGGGAGGGGAGGGGAGAGAAAGGGGGAAGGGGAAGGGAAGGTGATACAAAGCTCAGGCCAAACTGCATGGATTCCTGGCCTGCAACTCCATAAGAATTCAACCAGCCAACCAGATTGGAAAGCAACATCTGGGCTACTCCATTTGGGTGGCTAAACCCAGTAAGAGAATGGATTCAGGCCCTACATTGAAACCCATTGGCTGGCACTTCCCATGCTGCCAGGAATCAAGCCAAAGATTGAAATGCTTCTGGGCAAGTGAAGTGACAATTTCTTCACACTATAGACCAGGGGTGCTCACACCTTTTCAGCATGCGAGCTACTTATAAAACAACCAAGTCAAAATGATCTACCTACCCACTACTCAGAGAGCCATAAAAGCAAAATATGTGGACATTTATTTCAGTGAGAGCCATATAATACATTTTAAGACTGAATTCAGCTATATTATTATTATGAAAACCAAAGAAAAGGATACTGTTCATGTAGAACGAAACTGCATAATTTGTCCAGATAATGTAGTTCCTAATTTTATACATCCCAAGATCTGTGTAAGAAAAGATCATAAGATGGAATGCTATCAACACTGCAGAAACATTATCAGGGAGGCTCCAATGTAATGTGGATGAAAGAGGAGTTAAAATTCCCTCTGCAGCTTGGAAAGTCTTGATAATTCTCACCTCACGCTAATAGCAGCCATCCTCAATACTTTCCTTAAGAAATGCATACTTGACTGCCCTACATCTTTTATAGACCTCAACAAATCATTTGGGAGAAAAATATGCATATCAAAAGCAGCTATTTTTATGAAACTCCTGCTGTGCCCTACATACATAGTGAACACACAAGATCGACAGACAAATATCTGTGGGGATATTGCAACTCAAACATTTCTGGAATTCCTTTTTATACATCTGTATTTAATAGCTGCCAAATTTTTAACATTGTTCTGAATGCTGGTAGGGTCCCCCCCCCCCAAAAAAATCAGCCATCTTCACTGTTGCAAACTATATCATGAAGACCCATTGATTTCAGTATATCTACTCCATTTATGACAATTCTGGATCCAAGCCATAGAGTGTAGAGAGTGATCAGAATTACATAGTTCCAAAATATAAAGATACCAGATTTAGCTGATCTTGAAATTAATCAGGGTCAGCCCTGTTATTACTTGGATAGTAGACTGCCAATGAAAACCAGGTGTTGTGGGCTATGTTTCAGAGGAAGAAATTAGTAAAACCATTGGAGTATTTCTTACCTAAGAAAATCCACATGGTTACCATAAGTTGACAGGCAACATGAAGGCATACACACACCCAAATAGGAAAGTGTCTGACAAAAAAAAAATTAGGTCATGAAAAGGGGGTAGGGGGAGCACTGATTGATAACGATGTAAAATTATGCAACAAATTTCAGAAGGAAAAAAATCCCCAAAACATTTAAAATATTAAAGCATATTAAAACATTTTTATAAAGCAAAACAGCTTCCCAGTCTGGAAGCTTCTACGTTTTGACGTAACAAGCGTCAGAGGTCACATGATATATGCTTCCATATCAAAATTCATTTCAAACACACATCCATCATTCATCCAGTGGATTGCATCAGCAAGTATCAATGCGCCTAAGTCATGTGATGTTACTTCCAACTGCCATTTTAGCCTTTTTCTTTCTTTCTTCTTTCTTTCTTTTGGTGTTTTTGGGAGTTTTGCAGAGTTAGGGAAAGAAAAATACTGCATTTTGTCAGTTTTGCTCAATTTGGGGGCCAAAATCTCCTCAAATCAGTCTCCAATCTTTTTTTAATGGAAAGCTGGGCCTGTGGAGGTCATCTGGGGTATCCCAAGAGTTCCATTATGACCCACAGACCACACTTTACCCATCCTTGATTAAATGATTGTGAAAGGTGTTAATACTGAGACAGATTTAAAATACTTCATCCCTAATTGATTCCTTATTATTATACTACCATTCTGTACTACAAATGTTTTTCAAAAGAAAAACTATAAATTAAAGTTGACCCTCTACATTTGCAGTTTTGACATTTTCAGATTTGATTATTCATTTATTTGGTTAATAATGTTCTCTCTAGTAATTTCTAGAACCTCCAGTGCAACTCAATAGTTAACATCTGATGGAAATAGATGCTGGAGAACTAGAGAGAATATCTCTGTAGGAATCTCTAAATCCTCCAGTCCAATTCTATGGTCAACTTCCATAGTGCTGGGCAACCTAGAGGGCCCTTCTACACAGCCATATAACCCAGAATATCAAGGCAGATAATCCACAATATCTGCTTTGAACTGGGTTATCTGAGTCCATACTGCCATATAATCCAGTTCAATGTGGATTTTGTACAGCTGGGTGGAAGGGGCCAGAGATTCCTAGAGGGGTGCCACTCGAGGAAAAAATAGTATTTTTTTCCTTTACAGTTTTTCTTTTTTTCTTCTAACCCCAGTGGATGGGAAGGGTTGACTGCACACAGTATCAATATTTAAGATGGTGAATTTAACAAACAAATAACATTTTTATTTTAGAAAATGTAATGAACAGTGTACAATATAACAAAATAAAATACTGTATTCACATATCTCATTCAAAAGAACAAAGTAAATAGTGTCTGGAATTGCTTCTCTTGCAATTATCAAAAAGCACGTTCGTTTTCTGAACCACATACAGTAGGTGCTGCAACTATATTGCATACTCCAAGCCAGATAATATAGCTTTTCATATGCTTTCATTTCCAGAAATTCCAAACAATTATAAAACCAGGTCTTTTTGTACTTGACATAAAGTTGTACTTGACATAGATTTTTACATCATATTTTGGCAAAATTCTGTATGACTGGGATCCTCACTCTTTCCCTATTTGAGATAAATGAATATTTAAGTTTGGAATTAATCTATATCAATAGATGCACTGCAAAATCATTATCAGGCTGTAATTGTAGCCGCACAGAAAAAATTAAGTCCCTTTAATTTTTTTAAGGGATACATTTTCAATTAAGCACGGCTAGAATTCAGCTGTAAGAAAACTGCACTTGTATTTCAAAACACTATGAAAGTTATCCCCAGGTCTCATTAGAAGTTTTTATTACAGCACAATCCTGGATGCAGGCATGCAGCCAAGGGGGGAGGGGGGCTAGAGGGGCTTCAGCCCCCCCCCCCCTCCCAAATTCTCAGCGTGGTCTGCGAGAATGCCTTACTGGTACATTATTTAAATTGTTATGTTTATTCATATCATGATCTGATCACCATGCTCAATATATCCCATATGCATGGGGGTATTGGGATAACGATACAAAAGGTTTGCTAGGGTGGACCCTCTCTCACTCAGACTCAGCCCCCCGCCCCCAATATATATCTGAAGTATGTTCACTAAATCCAATGAGACTGAGGCTGAATGTGTGAGAAATTAGAGATTATGATATTTTATTTAACAACCAAATTGTTTTCACTAAGTATCAAAGACCTCAGGAAAATTTAAGAAGCAAGCTTTACCTGCTTCTTAAATTGTCCAGATGCATTTAGCTTTAGAGCCTTATCCTTATCACTGAGGCCTTATCATTGCATGATAAGCAAGAGTAACACTTTCTTCCAATCTGGTATCAAATAATGGATTGCATTTAGCACACAGCAGAATACAAGTTTGCTTCTTAGATAACTCACAGCAAATTATCTGTGAAAGCAGTATCACCACAATGCCTAAAGTAATTTAAATTGAGCACTTGGATGGTAAAATGGTAGGTCTGCAAGTCTGAAAAGTTACAAAACATTTCAATTGCCCATTAGAGGGAAATCGCTAACAGCTCCAACAATATGCAGACACAGAACAGAGTGAAAGATACTAAGCTGGACCATAATAAAAAAGATGTAAACCAAGAATAATTATTTCTGTTTTCTTGATTTGACAATCTGCAAATATCTTAATATTGGTTCTGTTCAAATACATGAGCAAGTTATGTACTTTACTACATTATAAAGCACTAAGAGTACTTCAGGAAAACATGCTCAGACTTAGGCCCCTTTCACACATCTGTATAAAATCCACACTGGACTGGGTTATATAGCAGTGTGGATTCAGATAATCCAGTTCAAAGCAGATATTTTGGATTATCTGCCTTGATATTCTGGATTAAACAGTTGTGTGGAAGGACCTTTAGATAATTTGAATTGGAGAAAGAATGGAACTGCAAGGAAAGGAACGCTCTAATGACTTTCCTGCTTACCAATTTTCCACTAACCCAACTGTCCTTTTAAATGGTTTTGAACTCTGCAAAGTTCTAGATCTGTGTTAATAAAGTGTATGTGTTCCTGCAATGTGCTTGTCAACATATAGTGACCCCATGGATTTCATGAAGTTTCTTAGGCAAGAAATACTCCGATGTGGTTTGCCAGTTCCTTCATTTGACATATAGCTCACAGTGTCTGGGGCTTGATCTACACTGCCCTATATCCCAGGATCTGATCCCAGATTATCTGCTTATCCCATATTATCTGACAGTGGGATATAGGGAAGTGTAGACCCAGTCTGGTATTCATTGGGAATCTTCCATCCAAATACTAACCAGAGCTGACCCTGCTTAGCTTCCAGGATCAAAATGAATCCTGGAACTGGTTTGGGGTTTTTTTTACAACACTATTTCTCAAACTGCACTTCTCCGGGTGTTTTGGACTTCCAGAAATCCCAGCCAGTTTACCAGCTGTGGGAGTTGAAGTCCAAAACATATGGAGAAGCACAATTTGAGAAACTCTGCTTTAGGGGATTTAAGGCACTTCCACACAGCCCTATAACCCAGAATGTCAAGGCAGAAAATCCCACAATATCGGCTTTGAACTGGGTTATCTGAGTCCACACTGCCATATATTCCAGTTCAAAGCAGAACATGTGGGATTTTATTCAGCTGTATGGAAGTGGCCCTAGGCCCTACAGTACTAACAAAGATAAAGGAAGATTGGAGAGAGGAATTTTTGAAGTAAAGTATACCAGCAGAAGAACAATTGGGTGGTCCCTTCCTTCTCATGTCTTCTCTAAATGGGCCTCTTTGAAGCCGAATTTACAAAAGAAAAGGATTTGTTAAGTGTACGTATAATATCAGTTACATAACAGTTTGTGACACCAATATTAGAAGGACAATAGACCTGCTCCAGGTTTTAGTCCAAATATTAGGGACCTTGGATCTTTGAAGTCCAGGCTGAAGCACAAAACAGATCTACTACCCCAGTGATCCTGCAACAACCATTGTATAACTTTTTAAATAGCATTGGAATTTTGCAAATAAGCTTGTGATGGTTTTTCAAAATGTAGTTACAATTTACTCAGAAAGTGGCTGAGAACTTAAGAGTCTCAGCAGTTTTCCTCAGTGATGTATGCTGGGCAACACATACTTCCTGGAGGACTTGTGGCACCAGAGTAAAGATAGACGACCCTTTCTTCTCCCTGTTAAGGCCACATTTCCTTGGGGAAATTTGTCAAAGGCTCAATGCTGGTGATGGGTAGAACCAGCCCAAATGCAATGTGCCCTTCTCTGCCTGTCCCCTTTCTCCTTGCCTAGCCAGCCACAGCTAATGAAATAGAAGCCCTAGTTGCTCACTTGTACACTTTAGGCATACAACCCCTCCAAGTTGCATTTAGTTTTTTATCAAACATAAATACTAAATGTGTCTACTCATAAGTAGCCCTTATTGCCTCCAAGAGGGCCTACTCCAACCTCAGTATGTACAGAACTGTAGTCTCATTTTTCTAACCAAACTGCATTGCTGAGTCCTACAACTCCAACATTATTGTAATGATTGAGATCGTATGAATCAGCAGTGTCATTACATCACCATATACTATAATATCAACTTCCATTTTCATAGTTTACTAAGATGTTAAGCATGGAGAAGACATAGGATAGCTGCAAACAGCATAATTAAGTACTTATTGCAGTTTAAATCCAAATCACAAATTACTTAGCTAGTCATTTGAAACCACATTGATGCTTTTGAAAAACCATAGAAACCTGCACTCAGGGCCCTTCCACACAGCCATATAAACCAGAATATCAAGGTAGATAATCCGCAATATCTGCTTTGAACTGGATTATCTGAGTCCACACTGCCATATAACCCAGTTCAATGTGAATTTCATACACCTGTGTGGAAGGGGTCTCAGCAGAGCGTCTTTGTGTGATATGTGATGTTATTTTATGTGATGTGTTTAATAATGTTTAATGTTTTATCAGGGGAGGGTTAACTTTGATGTTTTATACTGTTTTTTATCAATGGTATTGAGTTGTTGCCAACACTGTGAACCGCCCTGAGTCCCCTTCATGATTGAGAAGGGTGGTATACAAATACCACATAGATAGATAGATAGATAGATAGATAGATAGATAGATAGATAAGCTGAAGAAGTTTGGTAAGGGACCGGTTCAGATAAATACATTGTATGGAAGGTACAAGCAGGAAGAAACAGAATAAAATAAGACACACAAGCCTTTCAGGAACAGAAGTCAAAACTAAAAGGCATCAAACAGTGGAACAAGTTGAATGTACTGTATCTATACTGCTCAATAACAACTGCTTTATACCACATTAATCAGAATGGCTCAAAACTACGGAATCCTGAGACTGGTAACTTTGGGTGTATCTACTGCAAGAGTAATGCAGTTTGAGTCACTTTCTCCACCATGACTTAATGCTACAGAATCCTGGGAATTGTAGTTTGGTGAGGCGCCAAAGAAGACTAGTCCTTGAAAAATACAGGTCTCATGATACCATAGCAATTAGCCTTGGTAGTTAATGTGGTGTCAAACTGCATTAATTCTACAATGTAGATGCACCCTTTGTGAGGGCCTCAGAACTCCCTGTGAGAGAATTCATCTATTGAATTCTAAACACCGACATCATGTAGAATCAAAAAGATTTCGCAGCACCTTAAGGATGGATAAAATGAAGTTGGTAGTATATTGCACTAACTTAACTATTTCAGGTAGTCCCTAAAATGCTACAAGATCTCTTTACATATTGATTCCAGCCTATCTCTTTAAATTCCATGTAATGCAAAAAAATAAACTTTTTTAAAATTACACTGTAATTTATTATCTCAAACATTTGCCCCAGCTTTCATTTGAGAAATTGGCACAACATAAATACTATGTTACAAGATTAAATGGAGGGCCTAGTCACAAAAAAGTAACCAACTTGCCAATGATCGCTCCGCATTAGTCATTTTTCCAGCCTGGCTCTCTTCCAGTGTTCACAACAGTAAGAATTTTGAGAACAAATTCCAACACAAACGAGGCATAGGATAATGGCAAGGAATATTTGGTCCTTCAGATACTGTTGGAAGGCAATTCCTATCATCCGTTGCCATCTTAGCTAATGGGGAAAACCATAAGATGAGGCAATAGCTGAAGGGTCACACATTCCCCAACACTGGTCTGTGTGCTACCTTTGTCACCACATATTAGACCAGAGTATTAGAATTATAACAATTCAGCAAGAATATGAGACAAAGGAAATGATCTGTCTGGATTACAGGACAGTCTCAAGATAGTTGTGAAATAAACATGAGTGGGCAGCCACATTTTCATTTTAAACAGAAACCAGTTTTAAATGGTTCCCCCTGTTATGATCTGGTCATCAACCATAATAAAGTTTACTACTAAGAGCAGTTTTATGCTAATACAGCTAGAAATTGATTTCAAAATAAGTCTGGAAACTTGGGAGAAATAGCTGAAAATTCAGATCCCAGGCCACCGACAATACTGGCTTGAATCTGTATCCAACCATCTGACTTGACTTCAAGTTGACATAGGCTCTAGTCTAGTATGTTGCTGTTTTCACACCTCAATTAAAGCAGTTACCACTAACAGCCATAGCTCTGTCCTATGGAATCTTGGGATTGGTAGCTTGGTGATGGATATGAAATTCTCTGCTAGAAAGTGGTAATTCACCCCCACCCCAACCCCCAATTGTAATTTCCAAAATATTCCGAGGGCCCTTCCACACAGCACTATATCCCAGAATATCAAGGCAGAAAATCTCACAATATCTGCTTTGAACTGGGTTATCTGAGTCCATACTACCATATATTCCAGTTCAGCTGTGTGGAAGGGGCCTAAGTGCCTGTCTATGTCATGGAATTAAATTTATTTAATCCTCAATAACTGTTTTCCATGCATATAGCTCACCAAACTACAAACCCCAGGATTACATAAAATGGACTAAAGACAATTAAAATGCTATCAAAACACTCTAATTGATCAATGTAGCTACAATTTGTCTATCTCACATACCAACATTTCTCAGAGCCATTTCACACAGCCCTATATCCCAGAATATCAAGGCAGAAAATCCTACAATATCTGCTTTGAACTGGGTTATCTGAGTCCACACTCAGATAATGTGGGATTTTCTGCCTTGATATTCTGGGATATAGGGCTGTGTGGAAGGGCTCACATAATTCCCATTGAGATGATATTACTGCTTACCACTGTTAAATCTGCATTATGGATATTCCCCTAAACAAAGGATTACAGAAAAGCATGTTTTAAATAAGAACATTGTTGAAAAATAAGTACGTTTAAAGGAACATGGTATTTTGAGATAACAAAGATAAACAAGGCATAGACAGAAAAGTGGTTGAAGAAAGTTACGGAAAAGTTCAGATCAGACAAGACAAGAGTTAAGCAAAATTAAGAGTAAAAGAAATTACTTGGAATATAAAGCAAAATATCAAATTTCTAAAAGTTACTTGGAAAGTGAGAAATACTTGAGCTCTCTGATGAACAATGAAACACACTTCTCAGAGGTGCACCATGAAGTTGCCATGAGTTAAAGTCCTTTTGAAAACGCCCATCTTAATAATTTTCATTCTACCACAATAAAAGAGTCCTTACACAATGATTCAATTCCAGGTTGGTTTTTCCTTTCATAAAGTTTCAGAAATATCTAGTGATACCTCTCTTAGGTTTATCCTTCTTTCACCAACTCACAAATCAGTAAAGAACCAATATTCACCTGCATCTTACCAATACACCATGCCTGCCATCATGCCCACCTTCCCTTCAGTCTGACCATTTCACCATGGCATTTTTGATCAATCAGCCTCCCCATAAACTCTCGTTCAAATCCATATCCAGAGAAGCCCCATCTCAGGGACAGGCAGATCCCCATCCCCTGCTTACTGCCCACCAAACTATCTTACATAAGCAGATTCAAACTACCAGAGTAGCAAATATGAACATAATCACCAACAAAAGTATTGAATTTTAACAACTCTTGGCACTTCTACCCCTCCCAAGAACCTCCCAAAGCACCTTCCACTTCACACTTCCAGTTGATCACAAAGGAAGAAGAGAGAGGTATATACACATATCTATAAATGTATGAATAACTCACCTTGCTTTTCCCCCCTCTTCCCTTTGGAAGAGAAGCTGGAAAGTTTTGCTGTGTCTTTGGGGAAGTTAAGAAAGCCTGAGGGAAAGGAAAAACTCCTGGAAGACCAGATAGCCCACAAGAGGAGATGGAGAGTTCATCCGAGTTTCCTCTTTTGTTCAAGTTCCCAGAGCAAACAAAGAACCAGCAAGCGGCAGCAGGTTTCTCCTTCTCACCCCTTTCCCCTCCCACCTCTCTCCCCTCAAATCCCCCCTCCTCCTTACCAGCCCAGGTCTAACTTCAGCCTTCCCCGACCCCCCTCCCAACCTTTGGCTTGGGATCCTTCCGATCCCAGCAACTTTGGGGTGGGACTGGGGGAACCTTTCCTAGACTTCCCTCATCCCAGCCTCTAATTCCAAACTTCCCTCTAACTGAGCCTCCCAGAAAAACAATTTAATGGAGGCGGGAGGGGGCAAGGCAGCGAATCTCTCCCATCATTATTTCCGGTAGATGCACCTCTTTGTTTGGATCCCCTTGACAAGTCACTGAGGGCAATTAATTCCCTTGGCAATCCGATTCGGCTAGGTTTGGTTTCCTTTTTTCCTTCCCCTTCCAAGATTCTCCCTTAGGACAAGTTATTGATCTCACGAAAATGAGTGGAAGGGATCTATTCCATACCCACAGTCCGGTCGGGCGGGTGAAGGAGGGAGGGGGGCGGAGTGAGACTGGGATAGAAAAATTTGGCTACAACAAGGCTTCCCTCTCCCCGCTTTCACTTTTGGAAAGGCACCCAGCCGAGAACAAAGGCGTCGGTCCCTTTCGGCTGCACACGCGTCGCCTTGCTTGTCCAGCTTCTGACCATTTCTCTACCTGTTGCACGCAGAGAAAGAGAGAGGGCATCCATCCCATCATAACCAGCCCTCCTGCGTTTTCACCTGTCCTCCTGGCTGAGTGATCCCTAAGCCAAAGGATCTGAGAAAGAAAGGCACAGTGTGGGACAGAGTCAGCATTTTCACCCATCGCCCCAATTCCCCCATACTGACTCAACAGGACCTTAAAGTACAAAGCAAAACTTTTCTGGCCTGGCTAGTACTTTGAAAGGAGACAGCCGCAAATTGTACCTCAGCAAGCAAGAATCCAAGAGTTGCAGGCTAAAACCTGGAAACTCAATCCATGGCTGATACCAAAAGGAAAGATTCCCCCCTTCCCTCCTGGCAGGCATGTAGAGGGGGGGGGCTTAAAGGACTTTAGCCCCCCCCCCAATTCTCAGGGTGGTCCGTGAGAAGGCCTTACTGGTACATTATTAAAACCAGGAGTGCTCACACTTTTTCAGCATGCGAGCTACTCTTAAAGCAACCAAGTCCAAAAGATCTACCTGCCCCCACTGCCATGCGCTCCTGCCACCGCGTGCTCTTGCCACCGTGCATGCTCCTGCTACTGTTTTCCACCCGCGCAGCACTTCTTCCGCCTGCGGGGCATTGCACGAAGGAGAAAGCACAAAGTGGGGCATCCAGAGGGAGCACTCGGCCCTGCCTGTCTCGCCGGCAACGGAGGCTGCACTGCTGCTTCTGGACGAGAGAGAGGCAGGGTGCTCCCTCCAAAGGCCCCGCCTCGTGCTTCCTTCTTCCTGCAATGCCCCGCAGGCAAAAAAAGCACCGCGAGAGCGGAAGCCAGCAGGAGCATGCGTGCGCGCAGGGTGCGCACGCGCATGTCAGAAGCACCCCATCCGGCTGGTGAGGCCCGAAGATCACCTGGAAGAGGGCCGAAGATGATCTAGTAGCTCCCGAGCTACCTAATGAGCACCCCTGATTTAAACTGTTATGTTTATTCATATCATGATCTGATCACCATGCTCAATATATCCCATATGCATGGGGGTATTGGGATAATGATACAAAAAGTTTGCTAGGGTAGACCCTCTCTCACTCAGACTCAGTCCCCCACCCCCCAACCCCTTCAAACTCCTAGCTACAGGCCTGCCTCCTGGGCACATAGAAAACTTTTCAAAGGCACTGAACAGGCTGCACTCTGGCACCATGAGATGCAGACCCAATCTTAAGAAATGAGGCTACAAAATGGTATCCATAACATGCAAGTGCGGAGAAGAGTCAACCGCAAACCACAGACCACCTATTTACAATGCAGTCTGAGCCCTGCCACATGCACAACAGAGGACCTTATAGCAACACCAGAGGCACTCCAAGTGGCCAGCTACTGGTCAAAGGACATTTAGTACAATGCCAAGTTTTTAACTTTATGTTTTAAATACATTACAACTGTACCCTCAATTTGCTTCTGACATGATAAACAAAGAGAAAGGCAAAGGCCATCCTCTCCTGAATATTCCTAGCTGAATCCATGAAATCTATAGGGTCGGTTTAAGCCTCCATTAGAAAGCACTAGGTCCTTTTCATTGGCCTCCTCACAGGCAAGACATGCTGATATAGGCTACATATCTCAAATTGTAAACTATATTTAAGAGGAAGGCAATGGCCAATCTCATGTGAGGATCCAGGCAAAATCTATGAAATTCATGGGCTCACTTTTACCCTCCACTTTACTAAACCAGGTAGGTCATTTTTATTCACCTCCTCACAGGCCATACACACACACACACACACACACACACACACACACACACACACCCTAAATAGTAAGCTACTTTTCAGAGGAAGGTAATAGCCTTCTCTGAATATTTCTGACCAAATCTATGAAATCCATGGGCTCATTTTTTGCCCCCAAATGAAGGCATTTACTTTACTTTTCTACAATGAAATAGGTCTTTTTCTTTCATCTCCCTACAGGCAACACATGCCCCGAATTGTATGCTACACAAGCAGTCCCCAAGTTACAAACATCTGACTTACAAATGATTCATAGTTAAGAACAAGGGTGAGACAACAGGAAGTGAGAGAAATCTACCCTTTGGGAGGAAATTCACTCCTGGAAGTTATCATGGGGGAAAGGGACGCACAAAAGCTTTCTCACCAATCTTTCTTTCCACAGAAAGCCACATTTTTCTAAATCCAATTGTCACATAGGTAGAAAGTGAGGTGAATCTTCTGAACTGGGACACAGACAGCAAAACAAATGCCATGGGGGGGGGGGGGGTTAACCCTTCCCTATGCTATCCAAATCTAAAGAATTTATCCTTTTGACTAGAGTTATACTTTAAAGCAGGCCTGGGCAAACTTCAGCCCTCCAGGTGTTTTGGACTACAACTCCCACAATTCCTATCGGCTGTTAGGAATTGTGGGAGTTGTAGTCCAAAACATCTGGAGGGCCGAAGTTTGCCCAGGCCTGCTTTTAAATGTATCTGTTCCAATTTACAAATTCAGCTTAAGAACAAACCTCCAGAACCCATCTTTCTCATAACTTGGGGACTGCCTATACTTCAAAGGAAGGCAAAAATCAACCTCATGAGTCTTCCTAGCCCAGTGGTTCTCAAACTGTGGGTCCAGATGTTTTTGGCCTTCAGCTCACAGAAATCCTAACAGCTGGTAAACTGGCTGGGCTTTCTTGGAGTTGTAGGCCAAAACACCTGGGGACCGACAGGTTAAGAACCACTGCCCTAGTCCAAGCATGGGCAAACTTCGGCCATCCGAGTGTTTTGGACTTCAACTCCCACAATTCCTAACAGCCAGTAGGCGTTGAAGTCCAAAACACCTGGAGGGCCGAAGTTTACCCATGCCTGTTTTAGCTTAATCTTCCTGGCCAAATGCCTTAACCCTCCATTTGTAAGTACTAACTTTACTTTTCATCCCCATCTATACTGCTATATAATGTAGTTTCATAATGTGGTTTAGCAGTGCATCATATGGCAGTGTCAGGGCCGTAGCCAGGATTTTGATTCGGGGGCTGAGTTTGGTTCGGGGCTGAGACTGGGTGGAAGAAGGTCTACCCTAGCAAACCTTTTGTATTGTTATCCCAATAACCCCATTAATGTGGGATATAATGAACATGGTGATCAGATCATGATATGAATAAACATAATAGTTTAAATAATGTACCAGTAAGGCCTTTTCGCGGACCACCCTGAGAATTTCGGGGGGGGGGGGGGCTGAAGCCCCCTTAGCCCCCCCTGGCTACATGCCTGGGCAGTGTAGACTCATATACTACAGATCAATGCAGTTAAACTACATTACCAAACTGTGTGACATGGTAATGTAAGCTGCTTCCACACATCTGTATAAAATCCACATTGAACTGGATTATATGGCAGTGTGGAATCAGATAATCCAGTTCAAAAACAATATTGTGGATTATCTGCCTTGATGTTCTGGGTTATATGGCTGTGTGGAAGGGCCCGTAGATGGGGCCTTCCAAAGTGGGTGGTTTTCATTCGCCTCTCCCATGGGCAGCAAGTCTCTCAGGACCCTTCTACACTGCCATATAATCCAGTTTACCAAAGCAGGTAATCCATATTGCTTTGAACAGGGTTATATGACTCTACACCAGGCCTGGGCAAACATTGGCCCTCCAGGTGTTTTGGACTACAACTCCCACAATTCCTAACAGCCTGTCGGCTGTTAGGAATTGTGGGAGTTGTAGTCCAAAACACCTGGAGGGCCAAAGTTTGCCCAGGCCTGCTCTACACTGCCATATAATCCAGTTAAAAGCAGATAATCTGGATTTCGTATGACGGTGTAGAAGGGGCCACAGACTCCAAACCCAACTGTCTTCCAAACATTTTAATTTCCTTTTTAAAAAATGGTTTTATTTTCTTTGAAGGCACTAACTTTACTGAGTCAAGTAGGTCTTTTTCCAGCCATCCCTCCTCCCAGGCAGCAAGTCTCTCAGCCCCCAACCCATCTCCCAAACCTTCTAGTTTCCTTTCTCTAAAATGTGTATTGTTATTTGAATTGAACAATGGGGAGGAGAGGGAGGCGCCCCTTTCCCCCTCAGAAAGCAGCCCTTGGCCACGCGCCACGAGAAAAAGTGGAAGGGAGGGGAGGGGGGCGAGAGGAAAGCGCGCCAGCTTTTCCCGCTCGAAAAAGTTCCGAGAGAAAGAAGGGGGGGAGAGGGAGAGAGAGAGAGAGTGGAGAGGGTGAAGTGAGTGAAGTGAAGTGAGAGGAGGAGCAACAGCCTTCTCCCCCTTCTTTGTCAAACTGCTGCATGAGGGAGGGGACGAGACAATGCCATTGCTGCTCGTCCAGCCACATGAAGTTAAATGCCACCCCCTCCCCATAAAACCACGCTCTTTACAACAGCGCGCCCTCCCTCCCCACCAAACAACGCCTCTGGATTCGCTTCGGCTTTGAAGTTTTTGTTTGGACAGCCTGGCTCCCAAGTTTCTCCTAAAAATGCCCAAGTGAATGGCCCTGAAGATGAGGGTAAAAATGGCCAAGTCAATGGCCCCCAAGAAGAGGGTAAAAATGCCCAAGTGAATGGCCCTGAAGATGAGGGTTAAAATGGCCAAGTCAATGGCCCCCAAGAAGAGGGTTAAAATGCCCAAGTGAATGGCCCTGAAGATGAGGGTAAAAATGGCCAAGTCAATGGCCCCCAAGAAGAGGGTTAAAATGCCCAAGTGAATGGCCCTGAAGATGAGGGTTAAAATGGCCAAGTCAATGGCCCCCAAGAAGAGGGTTAAAAATGCCCAAAGAAGAGGGTTAAAATGGCCAAGTCAATGGCCCTGAAGACGAGGGTAAAAATGGCCAAGTCAATGGCCCTGAAGAAGAGGGTAAAAATGGCCAAGTCAATGGCCCCCAAGAAGAGGGTAAAAATGCCCAAGTCAATGGCCCTGAAGACGAGGGTAAAAATGGCCAAGTCAATGGCCCCCAAGAAGAGGGTTAAAATGCCCAAGTGAATGGCCCTGAAGATGAGGGTTAAAATGGCCAAGTCAATGGCCCCCAAGAAGAGGGTAAAAATGAATGGCCAAGATGAGGGTAAAAATGGCAATGGCCCCCAAGAAGAGGGTTAAAATGCCCAAGTGAATGGCCCTGAAGAAGAGGGTTAAAATGCCCAAGTCAATGGCCCTGAAGATGAGGGTAAAATGGCCAAGTCAATGGCCCCCAAGAAGAGGGTTAAAATGCCCAAGTCAATGGCCCTGAAGATGAGGGTTAAAATGGCCAAGTCAATGGCCCCCAAGAAGAGGGTAAAAATGCCCAAGTCAATGGCCCCCAAGAAGAGGGTAAAAATGCCCAAGTCAATGGCCCTGAAGACTGAGGGTTAAAATGGCCAAGTCAATGGCCCCCAAGAAGAGGGTCAAAGTGAATGGCCCTGAAGATGAGGGTTAAAATGGCCAATGGCCCCAAGAAGAGGGCCCTTAAAATGGCCCAAGTGAATGGCCCTGAAGATGAGGGTAAAAATGGCCAAGTCAATGGCCCCCAAGAAGAGGGTAAAATGCCCAAGTGAATGGCCCTGAAGATGAGGGTAAAAATGGCCAAGTCAATGGCCCCCAAGAAGAGGGTTAAAATGCCCAAGTGAATGGCCCTGAAGATGAGGGTTAAAATGGCCAAGTCAATGGCCCCCAAGAAGAGGGTTAAAATGCCCAAGTGAATGGCCCTGAAGATGAGGGTAAAAAATGGCCCCCAAGAAGAGGGTTAAAATGCCCAAGTCAATGGCCCCCAAGAAGAGGGTAAAAATGCCCAAGTGAATGGCCCTGAAGATGAGGGTAAAAATGGCCAAGTCAATGGCCCCCAAGAAGAGGGTAAAAATGCCCAAGTGAATGGCCCTGAAGATGAGGGTTAAAATGGGCCAAGATCAAAAATGGCCAAGTCAAGAAGAGAGGTAAAAATGGCCAAGTAAAAAAAATGCCCAAGTCAATGGCCCTGAAGAGGGTAAAAATGCCCAAGTCAATGGCCCTGAAGAAGAGGGTAAAAATGGCCAAGTCAATGGCCCCCAAGAAGAGGGTTAAAATGAATGGCCCCCAAGATGAGGGTAAAAATGCCCAAATCAATGGCCCCAAGAAACTTAAAATGCCCAAATTAATGGCCCTGAAGGATGAGGTAAAAATGCTAAAGTCAATGGCCCTGAAGTCGAGGGTAAAAATGGCCAAGTCAATGGCCCCCAAGAAGAGGGTAAAATGGCTCAAGTCAATGGCCCCCAAGAGCTGAGGGTAAAAATGACCAAGTCAATGGCCCCCAAGAAGAGGGTTAAAATGCCCAAGTCAATGGCCCTGAAACTGAATTATCAAGTGGATGAGGTAAAAATGCCCAAGTCAATGGCCCCAAAACTGAAGGGTAAAAATGCCAAGTGGATGAGGTAAAAATGCCCAAGTCAATGGCCCGTGACTGGGGGTAAAAATGGCCAAATGGATGAGGAAAAAATGACCAAGTCCATGGCCCCAAAGATGAGAAGTTTTGGGAGCCATAAATCCCAGCCTCCTGCCCTCCACATCAGAAGTGAGCCAGGATCCAGAGAAGAATTCAGGCCCCATCCACACTTCTTATAAATCCAGATTATCTGATTTGATAATCTGGATTATATGGCAGTGTGGCTCCAGCCTGCTGAACAACCTTCAACTCTTAAGTCCTTGCAAAGTCAGTGGGATCTCACCTTTCAATTTGGATTCCTTACTTTATCCCTAACTACCATAAATATGCCAGATCTCCTCTGATCTTGGAAGCTAAGCAGGTTCAACCCTGATTTGTACTTGGCTGGAAACTGTCAAGGAATACCAGGTGCTGTAGGCTGTGCTTTAGAGGAAGAAACTGTCAGAACTACCTCTTATGAGTGTTATTTGCCCAAGAAACCCCTATGACATTCCTGGGGTTGCCATAAATCAACAGACAACTTGAAGGCACATATATGCACACTCCTATCGAGGTACTAATCAGATTTTAGGAATATTCTATTTTAGCATAATCTTATATATGATATATTTGTGGAAATGGAACAACTCAACAAGAATTGGTGGCATTTTCACAAATCCAGTAATGGAACTAAGTGCAGTAGAGAGTAGTGGCTCCAACATTAACGGGTCAGTGAATTGTTCTGGATGTAATCTAAACTTTAAAGGAGAAACCCAAGCTGGTCAATCTATTCTGACAAGTGTTCAGAAGCTCAAACAGTTTTTTCAAAGTTTGAATCAGAACCCAAAATATATTCACTTCCCTACTGGCTTCAGAGCTTAGGACTATCCATTGGTTTTGGGCCTGGATTACTATATACTACAATTAAAAAACAGGTTCACTTGGAAAGAGCCTTACAAAATATTGATTGACTGATATTTTTGAAAATATTTATACCCACCTTATATCAAAGATCTCAGAGCATGATTTTTTTTTTAAAAATCACAATATTTAGGTAAATTAATGGAATCTAAAGACTTTGATGAACAGCCAAGTTTTAGCTTGGCACCAAAGTGACATGAGTTTTGGTGCCAGTAGGTCTCCTGGGTCTCTTGGTGCCACCCTGAGAAGGCTCATCTAATTTCCCCACACAGCTTATTGATCTCACTGGTGCGACACAGACCAAGACCAAGAAGATCTTAATCATTGAGGAAGCACATATGAAGAGAGGTGTTCCCTCAAGGACTGAGGGTCCTAACCATTAAATGTTATTACACGAATCTTGAATTGCCAGTACAATTCTTTTAATTTTAGTATGATATGCTTTTTATATGATAACTCCAGTTAGCAGTAGAACTGTTGCATTTTGCAGCTTCCAAGTCTGCTTCAAGGGTAGCCCCACATTGAGCACATTACAGTAGTCTAACTGGGACATTACCAGTACACGACCTAATATGGATAGGTTAACTCTGTCTAGGAAAGACCACAGTTGACTCAATTCTTGGACTTGAGAATCAAACAGTTACTGGCTGTTCAAGGAAAACCATGGTAGCTTCTCACCCAAAATATATGTTTTATCATTACAGTATGTTTAATAAACCATGGAGACAGAAACATCTGCAGAATGAGCTTTCCTATTTTCATACTAGGGAACATAATATGTGTTTTGTTTTACAGATTTTAATTGATTTGTTTCTCGCTGCTGCTGCTGCTTTGGGTTTGATTTTTTCCAAGAGTATCTTAGGCTTTAAATTGTTACTATGCAGTCAAACTATTCATTACCTTAGTTACATTGTAAGTTTTCATTTATTATGACTTAAAGCATGGGTGATCCCTTCTGATATCTGTTTGAGGTTTTTACTGTTGTTTTATATTCCACCTTTGCACCAACAGAAGATCCAAAACAAGTTTAAAAACTGTTCAAACATCATATAAAGTTAAAATAATTACATAAACAGTTGTATTTAAAATATATTGCAACAGATTAAAAGCAGTTTTCACCGTATGGCGGTCATACCTACTACTGATGCTATTTGATGATTGTATACAGATTTATTGAGACTCCTTTGAAGCCACAGATATGCCTGTGTTTACTTTTGCCCTGAAGATGGACCCATTGAGGTCTGAAACGGGTGCAGCGCAGCGGTAAATCCCCGTAGGCATTTGCTTTGTCTCACCCCAGACATCCCCACCTATCTACATCTGGGGTTGGGGCCACAGAAACAAGCCAGCTGCTGTACTACAGCCTTGTTATCTCCTTCTTGCCATATACAGGCTATATAGCCATTTGTTTACATCCTTGCACAGTGCTACGGCACATTGGCGCTTTTGCGGCTTGCCTCTCTCCCCATCAGCCCCTCCTTCCGAGTGGGTTTCCACCGGCTTCAGCGGCTCCACAGCGACCTTCTCCCTTTAATTAAACTTTATTTTGAATTCGAACGCCACCTGGGCTACGTCATAGACGAGCGACGCTCCCTATCGATAGACGCGGCATTGGGGCGACTAGCCTACACGGCACACATCAGTGACGATTTACCACTGATATTTTTAAAGACTGATACAAAACTTATCTGATTATATACTAAAATCCTCTTGGTCATTGGTCATAATTAAAACCTTCAAATATAGAAAACATTGCCAAAATTGATAATAATACCTGGCCTCAAACCTGAAATATACTTATTGGTCTTTTTTTTTACTTAGACAAACAGACAATAAAAGAAATTGGCAATTGGTTCAGCACATAGTGACAGTCACAAAAATCATTTATGTCAAATACTGGAAAATATCCAAGATCCTATATGAAGACAAATGGATAAGCAAATTAGCAAAGCTTGCAGGGATGGATAAATTAACTCAGCTAATGAAAGATAAACCTAATTAATAGTTTTCATAAGACTGGGACCTGCTTATGTTCTATTTGCTGCTAAAAGAAGGAGAGGTGATTTCAGAAGGCTTTGAATTATCATTTCTTCATTTGAAGAAAGATAGTAAAGCCTATAAATATGCCTCTGTTTTGTCTTCATCTAATCAGCATTGAATGTTTGCTGTGTATGTGCTCTGTGATCCGCTCTGAGTCCCCTTCAGGGTGAGAAGGGAAAAATATAAATACTGTAAATTTAAAATAAATGTGATTTTCCCTTGTTTAAGTTAGAAAGAATATAAATTTAATATTAACTTAACATGTTCATATAAGATATGAATTAATGAATTAAAATATAAAGTGACATGTTGTTTTCTTGCCAAATTGAAGTCAACTTTTAAAGGTGGAAGATACAGTGTTTCCTCACTTATTACTGGGGTTATGTTCCAGGACCTCCTGCAGTAAGTGAAAAACTGCAATGTAAGGATGCTCTATTTATTTTAGTATTTATACATTATTTTAGTAGTTATACACTATTTTAAGTCTTTATAAACTTAAAATAAAGTGAAGGAAAGGCCTTTCAAGGCTGGAGGGAGGGAGGACAGAGGAGGGAAAAAGCCTTGGAGAGTGGCGGTGGCAAAACCCCACAAAACAGTGAAAATACCATTATATATACATTTTAAATTAATATTTTTTGAAATCTGTAAAGCAGCAAGTCCACAATAAGTGAACCGTGAAGTAGCGAGGGAACACTATATATATGTTTAGGTAGATGTAGATATGGACAGTAAACAGGTTCAGATTCAAGTTGGTCATGCCATCCACACTCTCTGTCGTAGTGCGGAGACCAAGGAAGCCAGACCCAGGAGTAAAAGGGGATAACAAAAGGTTTATTGAACAATAACTGGAAAAAGGATGAACAAAAAAACAATAGCCAACTCGGCTCAAAAACCCTCAAAAATCCCAGGAAAGAGTCCCACAAAATAAAACAGCAAAACAGCCCAAAACAAACACCAGACGTCTACCTGCGAAGTCCGAAGGGAGAATCCAGAAGAGTGGTCGTAAATCCGGTCCAGAAATCCAAGGCAGGAGAAAGGCAGATGAAAGGAGGAGACCATCCAAGGCAATCAGGAGCTGAGTATACATGAATAGCACAAATCATAGTCCCCATAAAACACAATGCCAGCCTCACTCCATTTCATACAATACCAGACTCTGTAGCAGGAACTCACGTAAACTCAGCAGAGACCTCAGGGACACACGGCAGGTAACTAAACAGAAAAGCATACATTGAATTCCAACCCCCTCCCCCCACACACACACACCTTTTCCCAAACATCAGCTAGAGCTGCCACAGCAGCTCATCCCAAGAACAAAGTGGAGAAATAGCCCATAACCCATGAGTAACAGGAAACAGAACCAAGGCACTTGATATCAGGAACACAGGAAAGTCAGAGACAAGAACCAGACATCAACTCTTTGACCGCCGCAAATGCAGCTCCAAAAACCCATTTCTTATATAGCACTTAAACATCACTGTCTTCTGAAGACCCTCCTTGATCATGAGCACCAGCTGCAGAATCTCCTACAGTTGCTGTGCTCTGTGCAGACCTCCAATCTTGCCAACACTGTTGAAAACTTAGAGTGTCCCAATCTGTTTCTGAACCCCCAGAAGGCCAGTCTAAGTCACTGTCAAAGCCACAGAAGGTGTCAGAATTAGACTCTTCGTTACACACATCCCTTACTTCCTGAACCAATGTTGAGTCTAAATCCGTATCACTTTCCTCTGACCCCATTTCTTCTTCCCCAGGAAAACCTTGGAAGGTGTCTGAAGGTGCTCTAAGTATCTGCCGGATCCTTTTCTCTGTTCCAATCCTTCCACACTAGAATCACTAGCAGCCCTTTCCCTTCCAGTTGCAGACTCTTGATCATCCAGAGCCTCACCCCATTCCATACTATTGCTTGATGCTATTGAGCCAGCATCTTCCCCAATACTACTACTAGTAGTAGCTGAAGGCTCAATCACAACACTCTCTCCAAAATGTGGGATTGCTCTGGAGTTTTGATAAAACTCCAGAGCATTCCCTAGCTTTACGTATCTGCATTAAGGTTCAGAAATCCCTGGATGTCATTTTGCACATCCATGTTCAACTTCTGGTCCAATACGGTGTATACGGCCAATGTAGGTAAGCCCTAAGTAAAGCCTTTTGACAGCTTTTCCAAGCATACAGAGTAAGGTTACTCCCTGAAAAATTGTGTGAGCCCACCTCTTCCACCATATTCTTCCCCCCCCCCTTTCTTTCTTGGATTTATGTTTTACCTTTCTCATACCGTGTTTCCCGAGATGACACCCCGATTGTAAGACGATCGGGGTGTCAGGGGGGTCGGCTAATGTAAGCCGTACCCCAAATGTAAGCCGTACCTCGTTGCCACGCCCATGCCGCCGCCGCCGCCGGCGGCCCATCGGCCGCGGCACACCTCCGTGGCGCACCTTTCTGCCAGGCCTCTGACACGCCAAGAAAGGGAGGGGAAGAGCGCAAGGGGCGGAGGGAAGCGCGACGTGTCAGAGTGACGCTCTGACGCGTCAGCGCTCCCTCCGCCCCTTGCGCTCTTCCCCTCCTTCTTTTCCAAGAAAGGGAGGGGAAGAGCGCAAGGGGCGCGGAGGGAAGCGGCGACGCGTCACAGTGACGCTCTGACGCGTCGGCACTTCCCTCCGCCCCTGCGCTCTTCCCTCCCTTCTTTTCTCCAAGAAAGGGAGGGGAAGAGCGCAGGGGGAGGGAAGCGGCGACGCGTCAGAGTGTCACTCTGACGTGTCGCCGCTTCCCTCCGCCCCTTGCGCTCTTCCCCCTCCCTTCCTTCGTCGCGTCAGAGGCCTGGCAGAAAGGTGCGCCGCGGAGGTGTGCCGCGGCCGATGGGCCGGTTGCGGCGGCGTGGGCGTGGCGACGGGGTACGTCTTAGTTTATATAAGACGTGCTCGAAAAAGTAAGGCGTGGGGGACTTTTGGGGGGGAAAAGAAAGTAAGACGCTGTCTTACTTTCGGGGAAACACGGTAGAATAAGATTCAGGGAACCTAGAAGGTAGCTATTTCATATACTTGGTTTAATTGGTTTTATAATGCTGTTTTTATGTGTTTTTATCTGGTTTTATTGCTGTAAACCACTCTGGGCTCCAGAGAGAACGGTCTACTAAATCGAATAAATAAATAAATAAAATAAAATATAGCACAGTATGCACTTGGTGAATATGATGACCATTACTGAGAATTATGATGTCCACTGGTAATATCCAAGCAGACAGATTCAGCAACAAGAAGGTATATATTCACAGGATTATAAGAACTGATTGGCAACCTGAACAAATTTTGTCCATAGGTCAAATACAAGCAGGCAGAGGCTATAGCCCAGTCTTGGTTCCATGGTCCATACTTTACAATCTTTTTGCAGCAGATATGTGTATGTGCACCATGATACATGACTTCTAAAACTACTCTATTTTATTAATCCTGCATGTTAAAATAATTGAATAATTTGATACACAATCATCTCCAGAATTGTCGCCCACTGTAATTGGTTACTCAGTGTCATTGTAAATATAGAAGTCAGTGCACTGCATTCCATGTTTTTTAAATATTTTCATCCAGTTTACTGAATTTGAATTATCACTGTAATAGTGATTAATGGAAAACAACAAATACAGATGCATTTGTAACAAAGTAGTCAAAACATATATGAAAGAAGGCTAATAAAGAATGTAATTTATTTGCATTTCAACAAAGCTGACCTTTCCATAATGATAGATGCTTAGGAGGTGGACATTTCTCTTGTCTCTTCCAATCCACAAAAATAATAAAAGGGTGCCAGGCAGAATCAGATGAATTTTGCTCAACTAGTTTCTTCATCAAACAAATTCCATGTATGTCAGAAGTCACATCACCATTCAGTGTGCTGGTTTTCCATTTCAGCAGTTTTCTGCCAGTCTGACATCATTAATGTGGTATTCATATTCAGACTTTTATGTAAAACATTCTCATGCTGACCATCAAAAATGTTTTAACAATCTCAAGAAAGTTCAATTTATTTGCCTCTATAATGATGATGATTATCTTTATATTCTGCAAAGCAAATACAAAAATAAAAAAATGTGTACATACAAAGTTAAAATACAATACAGTTAAAATTACATTGCATTAAAAAGTCACAATTTTCCCAAAATCATACCCTGGCAACGTGTCCCTTATTTTTCCCCAAATGCCTGGTGGCAAAGAAATGTCTTTACCTGCTTGCAAAAAGCAAGCAGGGAAGGTGCCACCCCGATCTCTCTTTGGAGGAAGTTCCAGTTAGAAATTTACTAATCTGCTTGAGCAAGTGTTGGGACAGAGAGAAGACCCTCTACAGAGGATCGGAAATTTCTAACAGGTTTGTAAAGAGAGATGTGGTCCTCCAAATAGCCTGGACCTAAGACATAGAAATATATGCAGGTTGAAACAACTGCACAGATTTCTCTACCACTTGGGAGTAAGGAAGAACCAAGAATACTGAAGTTGGTGTGACCTAGCCTATTTCCACACCCTTCTCCCTAAAACTGAAGGAGACCCTCCACAACACTGGTATGGCAGCACATATGCCTTGTCCTTCACTGCACTGGATTCATTAACATGTCATAACCACGAATGCCTGATAAATTGGAATTAATGTTTGATAAATGTGTCCCACTATTCTCCCAGAGTCTGGAGAACTACCATAGAAAGAGAAATGGCAGCACATCCTCAAAAGATGTTATCTAATTAATCCACACCCCCGTACTTTCCAGTGCACCAGAGGACGACTATAGATAATCTACATGTACAGTATATACACCATTTTATCAGTTTCATAACACTTTACTTATCCTGACACCATGCTATGGAACCCTGGGATTCATAGTTTGGTTAGAAACTTAGAATTTTCTACCATAGAGCTGTAATGCTGTAGCTCAAGGGAATGTATTAGAAAATGCCAAATTCACCAGGCTACAAATCCCAAGATATTGGATGGAGCCATGCCTATTATAATAATAACAATGTGCTATAGTTGAGTAGTGTTAATGGACCAAAATGAGTATGCCAGCATAAGACCAATTTTATTGGGCCAGGGCTCTTTATTTTGCCTAGAAATGCCATAGTATCCATGTAGTTCAGTTTTAGTCCAGCTAAGACAAAAACAGAAGCTTGCAATTCAATGTTGGTCTCATTAGTGGGGTTGTGATCCTTAGCATACTTTGAAAGCAAAAGCCCTTTTTTGCAAAGTAAATTAATTTAGGGTCAGGGCATCTAAATACAGTGCATGTTCAAAGTTTAATTCTTTAAAACTTAGAAGCATTCAGCATGATACATTGATTCAGGGTACTTTGTTGTCAAGCATTTGTTTTTAAATGTTCTAATTAGCTAATTATATGCTGTTATACTCAATAGTGGATAGGAGCATACTGGGTAATAATGGCGAGTACTTTGAAAAACCTGCTTATACACAAAGGCTCTGTATTTCTCCATTCTCACTTTGCCCTTCCTTTCTCCCCTGCCCTTCTTTACTACACACAGTTCACTCTCAATCAATATAATTCTAATCTAATGTTTAGTCATTTCAAAATTTGTTTGATAACATCTGCCCACAAATGTAATAACTTAATTTTTAAATAAATGTTTCTGTATAGTAATAATTACACTCAAACTAGAAAACTATCATACATAGCATGATAAAATAAAAATAAGAAAGTCCAATGCCACTTAACAAGTTATGTTTGGCATAAACTTTCGTGGATTGCAGCCCACTTCATCAGGTGTAACAGTCCATGAAAGCTTATGCCAAATAAAACTCTCTTAGATGCCACAAGACACTTTGTTGTGTTTTGCTACAGACTAATATAGCAGCCAACAGGAAATTAAATGTAAAGTTAACTAAGCAGAAAATAGCAACACAGTGTCTGAAAAACTATCTGTATGGCAGGTTCCCTGACAAAGATTGAAATGTAAAACTATAGTTTATTTTCCAGAGAAAGAGAGGCTGAGAAGGAGTAGGCAATACTGAGTTAGATGGTACAGACTGTGGTTAATCTTAACTATAGTTAGCTTAAAGTAAATTTAGAATACATTTGGCCCCCACACAGCGCCGTAGCCAGGATGTTGATTCGCGGGGGCTGAGTTTGGTTTGGGGGGGGCTGAGACTGGGTGGAAGAGGGTCTACCCTAGCAAACCTTTTGTATTGTTATCCCAATAACCCCATTAATGTGGGATATAATGAGCATGGTGATCAGATCATGATATAAGTGCACATAACAGTTTAAATAATGTACCAGTAAGGCCTTCTCGCGGATCACCCTGAGAATTTGGGGGGGAGGCTGAAGCCCCCTTAGCCCCCCTGGCTACATGCCTGCCCCCACAGGTTCTGCATCCATGGAGTCAACCAACCACTGCTCAAAAATATTTGAAAAAACCGGCAGCATTTGTTTGAGTTGTTTTCTGTTTTACTGTGTTATTATATATCATGGGACATGCACAACCATGGATTTTTGTGAACGAGGTTTCTTTAAAAAACAACATCTGGACGAAGATTTCCTAGAATATTTATTAATCGGGGCAGAGTTAGGTACTCCTGTTCCTCTAGTTCCCATGGCACCATGATGATTCTACTAGTCAATTAGCATCAGCAAAGATTAACATAGGGATTGTCATTGTTCACGGCAACTCCAGCTTTGGTAGGCCTTTGTTATGCACTTTCAATTGTACTCTTAACATATGGTGAGTGCAATACAGAATTTTCTTGGCAAGATGTATTCAGAGAAGTTTGCCATTGCCTTCCTCTTATAGGCCAACCAAGTATGACTTGCCCAAGATCACCCAGAAGATTTCCATAACTGAGCAGGGATTTAAGCTCTAGTCTTCCAGAGTCATAGCCTAACATTCAAATGAAGTGTATTGATGGCAAAAGCCTTAGCTTGAAACCACTCTACACATCCAATGCAGTGTATGCTTGCTTGAAAAAATGTTCCATTTAATTCATTGGAATTGGCTACAGGATTCATATGCAGATGTTCCCCTTTTGAAACAGGAGACTTCAGTCAGAAAATTTGGAAATATCCAAAGCATAGTAAAAGGGCCAAATAAAATGTAAGAGTTCTCTAACTGGCCATTCAAGTTGACATGAGTCAACAAAGGAAAATATTTTTATTAATTAGCAACTTGCTTTGTTTTGTTTTGCTCTTGATTACAACCAAGCATTATTGAAGCATCAGAATCAAAAACACGTTATAGCTGATCCATACTTGGAGTTTCTTTTGATGGGTAGGGAAGATGTATAATTTCGTAGGATGATATTAACAGAAAGTTTATATGTCTGTTTTACCCATGCCTTTTAAGAACTCGAGTAATAAAGGAATTACTCCTTTGAACACAATACCAGATACACCCACATTTGAATACTGGTGGGGTTGGGCATGGGGAATGATTTTGTCATTTGGGAGTTGTAGTTGCTGGGTTATATAGTTAACATAAAATCAAAGGCCATTCTGAACTCCACCAACGATGGAATTCAACCAAACTTGGCACACAGAACTCCATGACCAACAGAAAATACTGGAAGAATTTGGTGGGCATTGACCTTGAGTTTGGGAGTTGTAGTTTATCTACACCCAGAGAGCTCTGTGAGCTCAAACAATGATGGCTCTGGACCAAACTTGGCATGAATATTCAATATGCCCAAATGTGAACAGTGGTGGAGTTTGGGGAAAATAGATTTGACATTTGGGAGTTGTAGTTGCTGGGATTTATAGTTTACCTACAATCAAAGAGCATTCTGAACTCCATCAATGATATAATTGGGCCAAACATTCCACACAAAACCCTCATGACCAACAGAAAATACTATGTTTTTTGATCTTTGGCAACCCGCCCAGTGTCTAATTTGCCGTACCTGGGCAAGGTAATTGAGAGGGCAGCAATGGAGCAGCTGCTGGCATTCCTGTATGACGCATCCTGGCTAGACCCCTTCCAGTTCAGCTTCCGTTCTGGCCATGGGACAGAGACCGTCCTGGTCTCCATCACAGACCTACTCCGTTGCCACTTGGATCGAGGCGGATCGGCGCTGCTCGTGTTATTTGACCTCACGGCAGCGTTTGTTACTGTCCATAACCCACGTTTGTCACACCGCCTGGTGGTGGCAGGGTGAGGGGACAGCCCTCAACTGGCTGTCCTTCCTCCAAAACCGCCTGCAGCGAGTGAAGTGGGGAGAGGTGGTCTCCGAGGCCTCCCCCTTACATTGCGGAGTCCCTCAGGGAGCCACCCTCTCCCCGCTGTTATTTAACATCTACATGCGACCACTCGCCCAACTGGTACGGAGTTTTGGGCTGGAATGTCACCAGTACGCTGATGACACCCAGCTCGTTCTGAGGATGGACGCTGGGGCAGAATCTGTACCCGATAATTTCCAACTCTGCCTAGAAGCCGTAACTGGATGGCTGTGAGCCAGTAAGTTGAAGGTGAACCCAGTGAAGACGGAGATCTTGGGGCTGGACCGCCTGGGGGAAAGATCCAGCTGCCGGCACTGGACAGCGTGGCACTGTGCCCGCAGTCTTTAGTTAAGAGCCTTGGGTTCCGGCTGGACCCCCAGCTGTCTATGGAGGCACAAATTGCTTGTGCCTGCAAGACAGCCTTCTACCATCTGCGGCAAGCAAAACGCCTGGCTCCCTATCTCTCCTGTTGCGACCTGGCCACGGTGATCCAAACCACGGTCATCTCGAGGCGCGACTACTGTAACGCGCTGTACATTGACCTACCTTTGTCGGCGATCCGGAAACTTAAACTGATGCAGAACGCGGCAGCCCGCCTGCTGCTGGGAGCTACTAGAACATCCCATATAACACCTCCCCTGTGCGAACTGCACTGGTTGCCAATTGAATTCCGGGTCTCCTTCAAAGTTCTGACTTTCAAGGCCTTACATGGTTTGGGGCCAGTGTACTTGAAGGAGCGGCTTACCCCATACGTGCCCAGAAGATCACTGTGCTCAGAGGGTCTTAACATGCTTGAGGTCCCAGGTTTGAAGCTCTATAGGCTTTCCAGCACACGACAGAGAGCATTCTCGGTGGCTGTTCCGGTCCTGTGAAACTCGCTACCAGCTGAGACGTGGGCCCTGCGTGACCTGATGACCTTCCATAGGTCGTGTAAGACCTGGCTGTTCAGGCAAGCATTTGATGACTGACCGGTGCTTGAATTGATAATCTCCCGCCTAGCTGTGCTGCTACTGTCTCTATCACGAATCAGCCTTGTTCTGATTCATGTGATTTTATGTGAATGTAATTGGTTAGGATTGTTTTATGGTATTTTATGATGTTTTAAATCTTGATGTGTTTTTATATGTTTGGAAACCGCCCTGAGCCTCGGGAAGGGCGGTTTAGTAAATCGAAACAATAAATAAATAAATAAACCCCTCTGACATCCCCTCCCAACCCCCTCCCAGTGGTCCCAACCCGACCTCCAGGTTGAGAAATGCTGCTTCAAAATCAGAAGTGGTCATTATGTGGTCCTCTCCTGGACTACAAATGCCAGTAATCCTCACCGCTAGTTAGGATCTGAATTGAAGTAGTTTGTTAATTCTTTATTACTTCTGTGTTAATTTTATTGTTTATTTGATTGAAACCTGCTTTTGATCTAATACAAGACCCCAACGACTACATCTTTCAGTCTCAGACTGCATTCATCATGCCAGTTAGCCACATCATTTATAGTTGGCTCTCCATATCCACAGATTCTGTACCCATGGATTCAACCATTCATGGCTTTAATTTTTTTTAATTCCAAAAATCCAAAAACCTTAATTTGGCATTTTATATAATGGACACTATTGTGCTATTATTCTTATACAATGGGACTTGAGCCTCCACAGATTTTAATATCTACAGTGAGTCCTGGAACTGAACCACAGCATAAATCAAGGACCCATTGTAATTGTAAATAATTGAATATAAATTTAAAACTAAGTCTATTTGCTATGTGGGTTTGCTCGGCATGACCCTAGGTCAAAGGAGTGAGCAAGTGCAGTGTGTCCAGGAGCCAATATTCTGCTACTGAGACTTTTCAAATACTACATGAACTGCCAGAGAGGGGGGGGGGGTGCAAACCAGAAGTTTTGGGCCCAAGTCAAATTCTGGATTTGAAAAACAGGTACATCTGTGTTAAAGTGTGTGTGTGTGTGTGTGTGTGCATGTGTGTGTGTTACTAATTTTAAAAGTAAATCCCCACTCCTTTAGGCTTGCTCTATTTTAAGGGGGACCTCAATAAGCATACATTGGCTGGGTGCCACAAAAAAAAAAACACCAGGGGGGGCTTTGCCTATCCCTACCCAAAATGTTAATCAATGCATGGGGAAATTATTTCTCCAACTGCACACAGCCTGGTCTAGTTTAGCTAACAATGAGCTATTGTCAGAATTGTAGTGCCAAAACATCTGGGCCAGCACAGCAGCACAACCCTGATACAGTGTTCCCTCACTTATCGGGGGGGTACATTCCAGGACCTCCCACAATAAGCAAAAATCCACGAAGTAGGGACGCTCTATTTATTTCAATATACATTATTTTAGCAGGTATACATTATTTTAAGTCTTTAAACACTTAAAATAAAGTGAAGGAAAAGAAGAAAAGGCCCTTCAAGGCTGGAGAAAGAGAGGGAGGACTAAGGAGGGAAAGCGCCTTGGAGAGCTACAGCGACAAACAGTGAAAAAAACCGTGATATTTATTTTAAATTAATATTTTTTTAAATCCGCAAAACAGCGAGTCCGTTCAATGTGAACCGCAAAGTAGCAAGGGAACACTGTATAGGCAAAAGGATTAAAAACCTGAACACCTTGTCCAATTTACCCCCTTAAATCTCCATTTAAAATTGCCCCTCAGATTCAGTCTCAGATCTCCATCATAACATGTGGTCACTGTCAGTTGTCTTATAATGATGGGGGAAAGGGCAATGGTCTAGGCAATATTTCTTGATGTGCAAAAGTATTGAAGTTTGTTAATTATCTCAAATCTAAACAGAGGTTCTACTTCATGGATGCAGATAATGTTGAGGTCACTGAGATAAGAATTCAATTGTTTGGAGAGGAAACTTCCAGTTCAAGCTGCATGCCACATTTTTCTGTGGCAAGGTCTCATTTCCACCCCAGTGAAGTTAACAAACCAGATATGGAGTTACACTATCAAAGGTAAAAGGCTGTGTCTGGGGAGGCTGAGACTTCTAACCTTTCATTATGTGTCTGACATCAGAGGCCAGAGAAAGCATATTCCCCTCTCTTCTCATTTCTGTCTGCATGACTAGAGAATCATAGCTGAAATTATCACTGTACATTCCATGCTGCTAATCCAAAACTTACTTAGGAAGCAGGAAATCAACACCTGAATTGCAATACCTAACAGGGCCCACTTCTCTGCCCTTCAACCCCTCCAAAGGTGACATGAGCTGCCAATACCCCCCACCCCCACTCCACCCCAGCCAACCCTGAAAATGATTTAAAGTTTCAAAAAATTGGTACTTGGATGTTTAAACTGTTGGGTGGGTGAGGGGCTACAGCCTATTTTAAAGGTAAATTGTTGCTCAGTAAAACAACACTTTTTTGAATAAAAAAACAGTTGGGGGAATCAAGGGCTCTTAAAATAGCCTTGAGGACTTTATGAAACCCATTGTCACACATTGCCAACTCTTGATGTATAAGATCGTTGGTTTGCTCAAGCTGATTATGGCTGGCATTACCAGATTTCTTTCCAGAAGCCGCTCCATCAAATAATGTCAGCCCCTGAAGGCTGGTATGTATATCTGGAATGTTTAGGCAGAAAAAAGTGAAATGTACAGATATAGGATGGGCAACACCTGGCTTGACAATCATACATGTGAAAGAGATCTAGGAGGCTTAGTAGACCACAAACTGATCATGAGTTAACAATGTAATGTGGCACTCTAAAAAGCCAATGTGACCATCTTTCGGGGGTGCTTTGAATGTGATTTTCCTGCTTCTTAGCACAGGGTTGGAGTGGATGGCTCATGAGGTCTCTTCCAACTCTATGATTCTAGGCTGCATTACTAGGAGTATAGTGTCCAGATCAAGGGAAGTAATAAAATGGTATTTTAAAATGGTCAGACCTCACATGGAATTCTGGCCACCAGAATTTAAGAAGGTACTTGGGTATGCTTAGTCTGGATAAGAGAAGGCTAAGGAATGACAGGATAGCAATGTTTTAAGTATTTGAAAGGATGTCATATTGAGGAGGGAGCAAGTTTATTTTTGGTGCTCTAAAGAGAAAGAATGGTCTACATTGGCACCAGATCAGCCCTGGGATTGCTTTCACCACTACTACACCCAGACACTGTGGAGGTGGGAGGGAGGCCTGACTGCCCTGTGATGCCAAACCCAGTTTGGAACTACCAGACAGCCATCTTTTCTACCCCTTCCAATTTTTCTTGCCATGGTCAGAAGGCACAACATGGAACCTGCCGATCTGTTATCACCTGGAGTGACACTGGCTGGGATGTCAGGATGACAAGTAAGGTGGAGGGAGGGGGAGAAATTGGTCCCTTCTCTCTCTCCCCTTCTTTGATTGCCTTGTCACTCCAGATGTTGACAGACTGACAGATCCCATGTCTTGCCCATTAGTCACAGCAACAAGGAGAACAGGAGGGGATGAATCTGGGAACATGAGATGGCCATGTACACTGTTGTGGCCAGTTCAATCTAAAAAACCAGCCCAGTTTTTTTACATGTGCCCAAAATCATGGGTTGCTCCAGATTCCAGGGCAAAGTTTGGAGCAACCCACAACTTTTGTTAATGTGTTAAGTAGTTTTGCTCTGAGTTAACCTGGATGAACTCTGTGCAGCATGTAGCAGCCACCATTGAGATTATTTGGTCACTCTTTACTCTAGTAGTCAGTGTAGATGTGTCAAAAGATGCAGAACAATATATTCAATTTGTAGGGAAAGACATTCCATCTAAACATTAGGACTAACTTTCTGACCATATGAGCTGTTCAATAGTGAAATATATTGCTTGGGAGTATAGTGGAGTTCCTTCTCTTGAAGTTTCTAAACACTTGTCGAGGGTGCTTTGTGTATTCTTGCATGGCAGGAATGGCCCTTGAGATCTCTTCAAAGTCTGATTCTGAGTGTGATATGGCTACTATCACGATGGCTACCACAGCAGTGTAGGATACTTGCCTATTCACAAAATGGTTGCTAAAATAGTTGTGGCTGGTCACAAAAACACTGATTACCCAGAAGGCAAACTGGTGATGCTTAAAGGCTTGTAATTTGCCTATGTGCAAGGCTGTGGTGACAGATGAATTCCAAAGCATGATGTAGTTACCTTGATTGCAGTTTTGTGGTCCGGATGGCAAAGGGATGATGCTCAAAAACAGTAAATTCAACTAAGATTATGAATGCAAGATAGATGTGGGTCCAAATGCCAAACCATATGTTCTGCTCCCCAGAACATATACAGGATCCTACCCCCCTTCATAGGAGAAAAGTAATGATAGTCAGATATGCAACCACATTCCTTGCATCCACAATCAGGCAGAACACATGCCACACTTAAAATGGGATGCAACTACCCCCCACCTCAGGTTAAACACGCATTCCCAAAAGAAAGGGAGATGAAATTATTATACAATCCTCCACAGCCCAGTAGTGGCTCTCCGAGCTACCTTTCTAGAATACTCCCTGTCAATGCCTCTTGTTCCCCGGGAACTCCTCCTCCCTTCATTCCCCCTTTTTCTAGGCAATTGGAGACATTCATAACGCAGCTCAGTCACACACTGCTTTCGAAGAATGAAAATGCTGGAGGCCAACACTTTACTTCACAGTATACCATCCTGCCAGTTTTTTTAATTGGAAAAAAGAATTCAGTAGGGATAACAGATGCCCATGGGCACACATTGAAAACCCCAGTGCTAGATGACCTGCCAGAACATGACCAGCTGTCCACCAGAGGACCAAGGAAACCTTTGCTCTCAGCATCTGCTGTAAACAGAGCATTTGCAAAGATGTGATATTTGAATCTGAGTCTTTGAATGTATGACATCAATTTTGATTCTTTGTTTTGCAATTTTATGAACACACATTTCATGAAGTTATTAAAACTACCAAAAAGAACAAGCCTCTATTTTCAAAATTATAGCACTTACGGTTGAAATGGGCACATTGTTCCTTACTATCTCTTTATTTTCCTGGCTACAGATCTTGTTCCACAATTCCAATTGACTGTTTTCAAAGTTAAAAGAGAGACCCATGAATTTGTAATACCCAGTGTGCCTTCATCTCACTTAGAAAATTAAAAAATCAGCATTTATATATTTTCTCTCTGAAAATCCTAGTGTGTCAGCAGCATTTTCAATTTATAGGTCAATACATTTACAGAGCAATTAACGGCTAAGCTTGAATTCATGGTCCTGTGTATGCATTTTCCATCATGCTGATCTGCAATGCAAATTCTAAGCTTCTTCGTCAAAGCTGCCACAGCACTGAACATTTCACCCACTGACCTAATATTTCGCATCTGCTTAAAAAGGATTATCTGAAAGCCAAAGGAACTGCTAGCCTGTGAAGTAATCTTGAGGAACAACCCAACTTAGAGAACACTATTTTTCAGTTTACACCTCCCTTCCCCAGCCTCCCCTTGTGTGAACACCATATTTCCCTTACAGGCTGTGTCCTAATTGGTTTTCCATGCCTTTTCCACATACATATTTGCAATGTGTGAGAGGGGAGAAAATGATTGAGTTGGTAATGTTGGCAACACACCAGACGAAGAGCATTAAAAGGCACTTTTCTAGACTGTCAAAGGAGGAACCCTAAGGTGTCTGGGCTCTGATGTATGAAGGTTTTTAAGTGTTTTCCAGTTGGAAAAGCCTTCTGGGAATCACAAAAGCATGTTTAAAGCATGTGCCTTATCCATATTCAGCATGGATGAACTCCCTACAATGCAAAGCAGAATCCAGGTGTGATTTTTACATTGAAAGCTCAGGGAGTGAGGATAAATGGTTTAGGTTGGCAGGACCCTTTAAAATCACATTCCTTGTAGTTGTGCTGCACCAAAGGTTTTCCCTCTGACTAAGTGTAGCTAAGCTCATCTTGCCTCCCCTCTCCCTCCTTTTATTCCTCCAGTGAAAATGCTATTAGCATTTGCTTAATGCACACACATTCCTAGATAGCATGCAGCCAGCAGCAGACATTCAGAGAGGCACAAAGGGGCTTTGGTGGGAGGGGAAGGGGACAGGGAAATAGGATGAGCTTCTGCATTAACAGTTCTGCATGTCAGAAGCATTACCACAAAATATGTTTCCACTGGTAGCAACCAGGAATAGAGAATGAAACCCAAAAAGAGACAACCTGGAACAATGACAACAAGAACAGCAGAGTTTTAGGGCTCAGTTCCAGCTGATTTTATTTCCTTGGGGGGAGGGAGGGAAAGAGGTTATTTACAGAAAGTATATTGACAATCTGACAGGCAGTGAACTTGGCGTGATCAGCCAGCTTCCCCCCCACCCTGTCATGTTATGGGCAGATTGTTAAACAAAGATATTCCACATATTGCACAGGATGGGTGACCAAGAAAAGAACAGAACAGAACAGAAAAACCCTTAACGGAACCTCTTCTTCGTTAGGCAGATGTCCTAGCGCCTGTCATGTTATATTAACATACATAAACACACAATCTTTTTTTTGCTTATTATAATACAGACTTAAATGTACAAAGATGTTTTCACTCTTTTTTCTCATCTTAAACACAACAGCTATAAACCTGAATACATATGCTATCATCATGCCATAAGAGACTAAAACAATTATATTTAGCGACAAGTAGAAAGGATTAAATAGTCAAATACAAGAATGAAAAAATGCAATACATAGTGTCGCGAACTCAAATCGGCATTTAGATAGATCCAGTGATTTCAACGGCAAAGGGTTTTTTTTGTTTTCGCTTATTTAAAAAAGTGCAAAAGATGTGGTTTACAAGTTAAAGCTACAGGATCCCTTTTATTTCTTCTTCTGAAAATACTCCAGTTGTTACTGTACAATATACTATTTACTTTGAGAGGGGTTTTTTTGCATGTTAGAAATTAGCCCTACAGTGAATGAGTTTAATCCCTCTCTCTCTCTCTCTCTGTCTCAGCTCCTCAATAGAGCGAATACAAGGGATGCTGTCTCTTTAAGAAGCCTGCAGATTGGGAGTGTAAACATGATGAAAGTAAGGGGCTGATTTTGTGTGTGAGAGAGATTAACCAGCAGCCCTGTCTAAAATCAGGAAATCCAAAACAGCAATTTATACACCCCTTTATATATTTTTTACAAAAATACACTGAGAAAATAATCAAACGTTTTCATCTCTCTTCTTCTCTGGTTTTTAAAAGTGTCAAAAGTCTACATTTAAATATAAAAAATTAAAAGTTAAAACTCTAGCCCTTCAGTGGAAGGTGACGTAAAAATGGTGCGGGGGAAACAACAACGGAACTACCAAAACAAAAAAACCCAAAAAGGACAAAATAATACAAGTTTTAAAAAATGTTTGGCCAGTATAAATACTTCACTTATAAAATGGCATCCAATTTCATTTACAGGGAGGACAAGAAAGGGGGAAAAAACCATTTCAAAGGATGGATCATGGTGTGAAAAGTAAAGCATCTTCATTGACAACTATAGAGGGACAAAGCACGCACACACAATCACACAGACACTGAGGAAAAATTTGGTCCTGATATTTCTTCTTTTTTTTTAAAAAAACTCCAGCACAGATGTGAGTGGCGGTTTGAATCCTTGAAAGAGTTAAGAAGGAGGAAAAAAGCTGGTGATAATCTTTGTAGGAATCAAACATAGCGCCATCTATCTGCTTCTTATATTATTCTAACACTATTTTTATTTTTATATATATAAAAAAACAAAACCCAACTGTTCAACAGTCTTAACAGAAAGATAGAAGAGTAGAACATGCTATATTAAAAACCCCACCAGTGAAATAATCCAAACACCATCACGATTCGGAGTAAGAAAAACACTTTTTTGAGCCTTGGCCCTCAGCTTCCCCCTGTACCACAATCCTGACAGACACTTGGTATGCTCTAGTATCTAGTATACAGCCTTGGTATGGTCTACTGTGTTTGGAGTTGCACACATACTGATTGCTCAGTCTATAATATGTCAGAAAAGAGCTGTCACCTTCACCTTTATGCCTGCAAATCCTTTATTACCATTTTAGCTGAGCTTCCAGTTCATTTTCCCCAGCTTCCTCTTCACTATCACATCCCAGGAAGGCATGTCAGTCCCAGGGCCTCTCTCAATCTCTCTCTGAACTCGGCTTAAGAGACAAGACTTCCTCCCCCAGAAAAGTGAATCAGAACTCCCTCCCTCCCAATGCAAAGGTCTTGCGAATTGGTTTGAAACAGATTTACCCAATTCCTCTCTCCCACCCCCAACCCCACAAAACTCCCACCCGGACCCCAAAAGAGACATTTAAATGTACAGAAGCACAATCTATTCCCCGCCCCCAAACAAACCTTTTTCAGAGATGTGCGTGATTTCCAAACACCCCCCCCCCCATCCCTTCCCCCTCCCCCACACAAATAGATCTGTAGTTGCAATGCTTCTTTGAAGCCACTTGAGTCTCTGGAAACGTGGAAGTCATTCTTCGGCTGTGGGAAAGGATGAGGGGAGGGAGAAGGAAAGGAAGAAACACAAGAGCGTGGGAGGCCTCGGTGGGGATCGGTTTCATCTGGGCAGAGGGGCGAGGGGGGGGGGGAGAGAAAAGAGCCCCCCCCCCTAAAAAAGAAGGTTGATCCCTTTCGTCGTTCAAAAAACAAAAAAGACACACTTTCCCCGAGTCCGTTTGTCACGAAAGATGTGGGGAGAACACACACTCACACATATACGGACACTCACTTGCACACGCGCGATCGCGACTCCCGTGGCTCCCCAGTCTGTCAAAAGGAGGGAGTGTGTGTGGGGGGGGCAATCTGTGCCTGTCTCTGCTTCCCCCCAATTTCTTCTTCTTCCTCGCCCCAATTCCCTCAATAAGTGAAGACCAGGTTGGAAATGCTGGACTCGAGCCAGTCCCCGGAGATCATCTCGCTGACCTCCGGCGTGCAATAGTCCGGGAACTCGAAGTGCGAGCCGGAGCCGGGCTCCAAGTTCAAATCCAGGTCCCGGTCGAGGACGGCCGAGGCGCCCAGGCCGCCCAGGGCCATGTCCTCGAAGCCCGGGCTCGGGTGCAGGTCCAGCAGGTCGTCCTCCAGCTCGTCGTCGTCCGAGGAAGAAGAGGAGGAGGCGGAGGAAGAGGAGCCCGAGGAGGAGAGCGAGGAGGAGGGCGCCGGCGAGGGGGCCCTCAGGCTGGCGTAGCTGCGGTGGTCCGGCGGGGAGCAGCCGCCCCGAGGGGAGCCCGGCCCCGCCAGCAGCCCCACGCCCACGCCCTCCTCGTAGAGGCTCAGCGGGTCGCTGGTGTCGGCGCCCAGCGTGGGGCTGGAGGGCACCGGGGAGGCGTGGGCCGCCAGCGGGGGACGCTTGCTGGCCTTCTTCCCGCCGCTCTCCGAGGAGGGAGGCAGCCCCTCCGACGCTTTGAGCTTGGGCTGCGGCCTGGCGCCCTTCTTCAGCCCCGCTTTGGAGGACGAGGAGGGCGACAAGGAGGAGCTGTGGAGCCCGGGCGCCGCTCCCGGAGAGCCCCCGCTGCTGCCGCTCTTCTCGCCGGGCTTGCCCGAGCCGCTCCCCCCGGCCTTGACCTTCTTCCGGGGCCGGTACTTGTAGTCCGGGTAGTCGGCCATGTGCTTGAGGCGGAGGCGCTCGGCCTCGCGGATGAAGGGGATCTTGTCGCCGTCCTTGAGCAGCTTCCAGCGCTTGCCCAGCCGCTTGGAGATCTCCGCGTTGTGCATGTCCGGCGACTGCTCCATGATCTTGCGCCGCTCGATCTGCGACCACACCATGAAGGCGTTCATGGGCCGCTTGATGTGCCCGCTGGGCGTCTTGCACCAGCTCGGGTCGTCCGCCTTGCCGCCCGTCGAGGCCGAGGAGGCCGGCGTGGGGGAGGAGGCCGGGCCCAGCTCCAGGGCCGACTCCGAGGCGGCGCTCTCCCCGGGCGCCAGCAGCTGCAGCGCCTCCGCGTTGGGCTCCGCGTTGCCCGTCTGCTGCACCATCGCGGCGGAGGCGGCGGCGGGAGCGCCCGAGCCCGGCCCTAGGGCCCCAGCCCCGCCGCCCACGCTGCTCCCCTCGCTCGGGGCAACTTTGGGGAGCGAAACGCTCCGAAAGGGAAACAAGTCCTCCCTCACTCTCTCTGAATGTGTGTGTATTTTGCACTCTCCTCTCCTTCCCGTTCAGCCAAGCCAAGTTAGACAGTTCACGCCCACTCGGTCAAACAGCGAGGTGGGTAGAATATATAGATACACACACACGAGCTCGGTGTTTCTCTCTCCCCCCGTTACTCTCCCAAGTCTCTAGTTCAAGGAGAGGGGTAGGATACCCACCTCCCGCAAAATACAAAGTCACTCCAACTATCAAAAATTGTCCTCCTCAGTCCCAGACTCGTGGCAAGAAGTGTTCAGGAGGAGTTTGTGACTCGGCGGCAAGCAGCAGCAGAAGCAGCGGCGGCGGCGTGGGTTTGCACGGGGGGGAAAGCACCCTTCTGGCCATTTCAGCCCGGGAACATGGGCGCGGAGGGAGCGCGGTGTCTGGGGCAAGGAAGGGGCAGCTCCGTCCCGTCTCGCCTTCCTTCCGAGGATGCGCGGCCCCAGAGAGAAAGGGGAGAGACATGTACGAAGCGGGGGGCTGGCCGGCCCCTTTGCTTAGCCCCTCTTTTTTCCCCTCTCTCCCTCTGCCTTCCTTCCCTCCCTCCCCCTGGCGCTTGAGAGAGAGAGAGAACGAGAGCGCGCGCCACAACACGCCCCCTTCCGCGCCTCTCGCGCCGCAGCTTCGAGCGAGGGCCCCGTCCGGCCCCGCGCTTCTTTATCCTGCCACCGACATTCCGCGGGCCAATCAGAGGCTGTATCCAACGCTCCGCCGTGCCAAGCCCCGCCCCCCGGGCCCCCATTGGCTTGGAACCCGAGGCCATAATAATCACCGCGTGCAATGAGAAGCTCCAAATCTGACCTCATTCCAATTTACACAAACTTTCTCCAAAGGAGCCGGGAGAGGGGAGGGGGCAGCGGCGGAGAGGGCCTCGTCCCGCCTGGATTTGCATGTCCCCGCCCACTTTCTCTCTCTCTCTCTCCTCCTCCCGTGTGTGTGTGTGTGTGTGAGAGAGAGAGGGGGGGGGAGGGAGCGCGTGCGGCTGGATGGGTAGGTGGGTGTGTCCACGCGCGAGTGAGGAGGAGGCGGCGGCGGGGTGAGACTACACTACACAACAGGCGGGGAGGGAAGGGGAGAGAGAGAGAGAGAGATGAGCGCTCTCCGTTATGTGAGGGGAAGGGGAAAGCTGGGGGATGGGGACTTGCTCCACTTCCGCAGGGAAGGAAAAGTCACTCCTCGTGTTTCACCGGGAAAGGAGGGGGGGAATCATAATAGCACGTGGTCTTCACACATTATTGTTATTATTGTCATCATCATCCCATTTTTCCTCCTTCCAAAGACACTCAAGAGCAGCTAACCACGCTCACACTTGCAACATATAAACTCTAAAATAGAATTGAACATAGGACTATCTAGATATAAATAAAAAAACGTAATGTTCGTTTGTGGGATTAACACAACTCAAAAAACCACTGGACGAATTGACACAAAATTTGGACACAATACACCTATCAGGCCAACAAGGGACCATCACTCATAAAAACACTGAAAAACACAGCAGAAGAGACTTAACAAGCCCCCCCCCCCCCCAATTAAAAATACATTACAATGCATTCACAAAACTAATATATATATAAACACAAATATATACACATATACACAAAAATATACACACAAAAAACACATATACACAGACTGGGCCACAGCAACACGTGGCAGGGGAAGACTAGTTAAAAATAAATCGTTAAAGCCATGAATACTATGAAAATACTTAAAGCACTGCACAGCACCCCTTGGCTCCTTAAAAGCTGCCTTCTTTGAAACTGCCTGAATAGAAAGCCTGGTAGGGAAGAGTCAGCTGAAGACACTTCAGTGTCACTGGCAACATTAATCAGTGACTTTGCTCTTGGGTTGTTGTGAGTTTTCCGGACTGTATGGCCATGTTCCATAAGCATTCTCTCCTGACATTTCGCCCACACCTATGACAGGCATCCTCATAGGTTGAGGAGTCTGTTGGAGACTAGGCAAGTGAGGTTAATGCGTATATCTGTGGTCAAGAGTTCTTTCTCCCACCCTGGACACCCCACAGATATCTAAACCCCACTTTCCTAGTTTCCAACAGACCCCTCAACCTCTGAGGACTTTTTTTCATGTAAGAAGCAACTTGAGAAACTGCAAGGACATTGCCCAGGTGACGCTCGGATGATTTACCATCCTGTGGGAGGCTTCTCTCTTGTCCCCACATGGAAAGCTGGAGCTGTCAGACAGGAGCTTACCGTGCTCCGTGAATTTGAACTGCTGACCTTTTGATCGGTCCTGCCAGCACAAGGGTTTGTGTCACCTCTGAGGATGCCTGCCATAGATGTGGGTGAAACGACAGGAGAGAATGCTTATGGAATATGGCCATACAGCCCAGAAAACTCAGCAACCTAGTGATTCCAGCTATGAAAGCCTTCAAAAAGACTGCACTTTTTTATTTCCCTAAGCAATCCCTCCATGCCATCAGTTCCAGCACAGTGGAAATATATTATCCTGTACTCACTTAGGGGTGACTTCAGTATATAATGAATGTAAGTAGACACCACTTGAACTGCCATGGCTCAATGCTATGGAATCCTGAGAGGTGTCGTTTGACAAGGCGGCAGCACTCTGGCAGAGGATGCAAAAGATCTTGTGAAACCACAACTCCCAGAATCTCATAGCTATGAGCCAGGGCGGTTAAAGTGGTGGCAAAGTGCTTTCATTGCATTGTGTAGACACACCTATTAGTCATACAGTTATTGTTCTATCAGTCTCCCCCACTCACTATTATTGTCTCACTCAAGCATCATTACACAAAATGAGTGTTTTCTACCTCTTGTTTGGAAAGAGGAAATGAGAAATATTTTCCCCCTATCAAAAGTCTCCTTACTTTGTTTACTTGCCAAGCTTCAATGTTTCAAAACTATTTGTGGTTTTGACTCTGATTATGCACTGATTTGATTCTCTCTAAGAATCTCTAGGTCCTCCAGTATGACTCTAAAGCTGTCATGGGCAAACTTCAGCCCTCCAGGTGTTTTGAACTTCAACTCCCACCATTCCTAACAGCCCCAGGCCCTTTCCCTTTCCCCTTTAAGCAGTTTAAGTGGCTGAGGCTGTTGGGAATTGTGGGAGTTGGAGTCCAAAGCAGGTTTGCCCATGGCTGCTTTAAATTGAACTTCCTCCAGTCTTCCTTCAGCCATATTGGATGGCTGACAGATCCTTAAGAATTTCTTAAGTGATCAAATGCACCTGTATGGTCAGCTTCTAGAGAAAGTAGACCATAGAGTCCTGCTGGAAGACCTAGATATTCCTAGAGACTAATTTTATAGGCGTCTTGTGCCCCTAACTCCAATGAATGCTGACTGTACATTTGGTCAAATAGACCAGTGATTTTCAAGCTTTTTTGAGACGCGGCACATTTTTTACATTTACAAAATCCTGGTGCACACCAACAACCAAAATGACACAAAATGACACTCTAACACAGTAATGCATATAGTTAATATGTTTTTACATGTATTTATACACTCATTTAGTGTGAAACCTGGGCCTGTTTCGATGAACACAAAATAGATATCCTGGCAGGAATGGTAGAAAGACACACACAAAGCTCTTGCTCAACAGCTGTCTTGCTGTGATCCCAAATTGCCACTGTCACTTGACGCGTAGCTGCAGCACAAACTCTAACTTTGTTTACTTTGCCGCGTCTGAGCGAATCCAAGATGGCGCGACCATAGCACTCTCGCATCACTTCTTAGGTGATGCGAGAGTGCTATGGTTCCATTTCTTAAAGGGACAGATGTGCCTTATAGTTTATATATGAATGAAGTTTGAAAATAATTTCCCACGGCACACCTGATGATCTCTCATGGCACACTAGTGTTCCGCGGCACACTGGTTGAAAATCACTGAAATAGACCATCGTAGGCTGACTGGATTCTTTGTCAGACATGCAATCTTTCTTCTAACTCTTGAGGAGCCACATTTAAGGACAGTATTACAGCTCCTAAAATCTCATTTCAAGCTCCAATGGTGGCCTTTCTATTAAAGTGTGTATCTTATTTCAGGGACCTCAACAGCACAAAATAATAACAATGATAATAATTATTAGCACAAGTACTGTCATTTCAGAGTTAGAATGCAATTTTCCTGCTTCTTGGCAGGGAGTTGGACTGGATGGCCCGTATGGTCTCTTCCAACTGTGATTCTGTGATTCTATTAATGTGTGCTTTATCCAGAAACTAACATATACTACTTGCTTTGACACAAGCTCCTTCTTAACAAAATCAATGAAACCAGAACCACAGATTTTGAAAGAGAGAGCCATAATTTTACAATTAGGGCTGATGATTTACAGCCAGACAGATAGGAGGGGAACTGCAGCTATTCTGCTCCCTATTCCCATTCTTATAAGGAATGGGTGTTTTCTTATGCCCCTTCTATACTGCCCTATATCCCAGGGTCTGATCCCAGATTATCTGATTTAAACTGGATTATATGAGTCTCCACTGCTGGATATTCTGGGATAAAAAGATAATCTGGAATCAGATCCTGGGATATAGGGGCAGTGTAGAAGCAGCCTTGGTGTAACATGTATGAATACATGAATTAATGAGGTACTAAGTATTTGTGCTTTTGTCCTTAAACCCACTTCAAGGCATTATAGTGCCACAAATATGCCCAGTGTCTGGTGTTTCTTATCAGTTGAAGGACACAATATGCTACAATCATGTTGTAGTGATGTCTGGGTTGAATCACAAACAGTGGAATAAATGTTCAGACTATAAAGTTGCAACAAGAATTACAAAGTGACTGTGGGTAGATAACATCATTCAAATTTGAAACTTTCTTATACAATGAATCCAGTCTCTCTTGCTTAGCAATAGCAGATTGCTGTGTTTGAACCTGCAAGGCTAGTAAGTAAGTAACTTAATTACAATTTCGTGAGAGTAAATCTCATTGAACTCTCTAAAACTGATTTCGGAGTAAACATACAGAAGACATGGTAGTCCAGTGTACACTTGCTCGACAGCAAGTTCCACTGGATTCAGCACAATTTACAAAATAAATATGCATAGCATGGGTTGCATACTGTCTAATACAAAAACCCTATGCTATTGTTCTGATGGGCAATCAAACATAATTCTGACTGGACACGTGTTTTTAAAATGGGCCCTTACAATTAGCATGCCATAATTTGTATTAACATGTCCTAGATCTGCTGTAGTTAACAAACAAAATTTCTATCCAGCTGTTCTTCTAAATAAGACTTAGATACTGCTTTCCATAGTGCTTTAAATTTTGTAGTTAGCAATTCAATACTGGAGGTAATTTAACTGATTATGAGATTAAGGTCTGGGATATGAGCATAGTTTACAATATGAATGTATAACTTATTTACTTGATTACAGATAATTTTACCTTATTTTAAGATTGTAAAGATGTGTGATTACTTTTGTAATGCTGCATGGATAACATTAACTCTGATCCTATTCAGAATAGTGTGTGTGTGTGTGTGTGTGTAAGTGTGTAATCTGCTTTAAACAATCTATTAATTTATGGCAAATCCATAAATTTTATAGGGCTTTCTTAGGGAAGGAATACTCATAGGTGGTTTTGCCAGTTTCTTCGTCTAAAATATAGTCTACAGCAGTATTTGTTGGTGGTCTCCCATCAAAGTACTAACCAGATATTACCTTGCTTAGCTTCCAAAATCAGACAACATTTTAAGGGTATTTATGGTGTACATCTATTTCATGAGAGAAACCATAGAGGGAGAGGCCTAATATCTCATTAGACCACTGTTCCTTCTTAATCAGGATTGTTACTAAACAGTAATATTGGGAAACTTTTGCTCAGCTCCATGCATCTGTGCTATGCATGGGCAATTCAGAGATGTTGGGGTGGGAAGGACACTTCTCCTTATGCCCATTTAAAAGTGAATGCCTCTCACCTTTTAGGCATTGGTGTCACCTTTCTGTCCCATTCCATTCAAGACAGGAAAGACTGTGTATTTGCTAGAGTGGTGCCTAGAAACAGTGATGGGTAGAACTAGGCCTAATATAAACTGAAACTGAATTTAAGGGCCCTTCCACATAACCTTATATTTCAGACAGCACATTATGTGTGCTGTCTGAAAACATAAAGCCCTTCCACACAGCCCTATATCCCAGAATATCAAGGCAGAATATCTGCTTTGAACTGGGTTACCTGAATCCACACTCAGATAATGTGGGATTTTCTGCCTTGATATTCTGGGATATAGGGCTGTGTAGAAGCACCCTGAGATGAAACATAAGCTCTCTTGGGGCCCTTCCACACAGCTGACTAAAATCCCACATTTTCTGCTTTGAACTGGAATATATGGCAGTGTGGACTCAGATAACCCAGTTCAAAGCAGTTATTGTGGGATTTTCTGCCTTGATATATGGCTGTGTGGAAAGGCCCTGGGAGTGATTCCAAGGACCCTTCCGCACAGTCATATAACCCAGGATCTCAAGGTAAAAAAATCCCACAATATCTGCTTTGAACTTAGTTATCTGAGTCCACACTGCCATATATTTCAGTTCAAAGCAGATAATGTGGGATTTTATACAGCTATGTGAAATGGGCCTTGATTAACATTGCTCTATAATAACTAGAATATTTACAGAAGTCACTTATTTTTAGTTAGGCAATATCTAGATAAATGATGCAACAATAATTGTATATCCACATAAATTGACAGGCAAATTGAAGGCATGTGTGTATGTGTGTAAATATATATATACACATACATACATACACACACACACACACACACACATACAGTATCTAAGATCAGACTTCACAACCAGTGGAAAGCATTTCTGTTTTTTAACTTTACATTCACTGAACCAAGTTATATGGGAAATTATTTGACTAAGTAGAATTACATGAAATTAAATACAATTGATGTAGAAGAAGAAAAAATGATTATTTTAAAGTTGCTTACATTGCTTACATGTATAGAACAAAATACTTGTTATCGGTCTTGCAGCTCAAATTTTGTACATTTCTAGGCCCACTGGGTTTACTGGGACTCCCAGATAATCATGGATACGATTTCAGCAGTAATAAGAAACAAACCAACAGTCCCAACCAATGTCATAGGAGCAGACCTCTGTTTGTTCAATGGGACTTCTGTTCATTCATTCAGCACCCCACATATCATATGCCAAGTATGCTCTGAATGGTCCCCAGTTCTGTGTACTGGAGATTTGAGGGGCATATATGGGCAGAAGACGGTATCCACTCCTCCAGTGAGGTCTGTTTTGCTGACAGGTAAAAAATTTGATACATGACATTGTTATGGCAAATTTATTTATTTATTTACTACATTTCTATACCGCCTGTCTCAGCCCAAGGGCACCTCAGGGCGGTTTACAAAATGACACAATTTAATGCCACAGTGATGTAAAAAACAGATTTAAATCATATAACATTCATAAAAAATTCCATTAATAATAAAGTGAAATGCCAGCCATTTTTCTGGCATCTTCTTTTAATTATGGCTTTTCTATGCATCCCAATCCTAAACCCATTTATATGAAACTCTCATTTATGCAAATGGCTTTCTCTCCTGAGAAAGGGTATTTAGGAACCTTGCCTAGGTGCTTGCTAAGACTGCTGGAATAACATGTATTTAAATAAGCAAATCAACTGCTTAATTTATTATAATAAGTATATACAAAAATTTCAACATGTATCAAATTTTTGACACACACTGAATCTATGCTACCAAACGCAGGTTTAGAATGCATTTTAACTGCATTGAATTGGATTATATGAGTCTACACTGCCATATAATGCAGCGCAATGCAGTTAAAGCTGCATTCTGAAATTGCATTATATGGCAATGTAGATGGGGCCTCAATTTTCAACAGAGATTTTGATCTAATGCTTTATTCACAATGCAATATCAATAACATAAATACCTCAAATTTGTGTGTGTGCTATCTGAAAATATAAAGCCCTTCCACACAGCCCAGAATATCAAAGCAGAAAATCCCACTATATCTGCTTTGAACTGGGTAATCTGAGTCCACACTCAGATAATGTGGGATTTTCTGTCTTGATATTCTGAGATATAGGGCTGTGTGGAAAGGCCCATAGATGTCCCAGCAACTTTATCAAGGTCTACTTTTGAGGTTTGGTTCCTTCCTGAATTATCCAAAATAGAGATTTCTGGGTAAGATTCAGCCTCAGAATGCAATTTTGAGTGCCATGCAAATAAATATTTAAAAAACTTGAAGGCCCATCCTCCTACCAGTTACACAATAAAGGAGGAACAAATTATTCATTTCAACACTGACCAAAACAAAAAAAAGTGAACTGCATTGATATTTAGAACTGGATATTGTAGCTTAACACATTTACAAACAGACCTGGAACCTCACAATCAGTGACAACTCATAGACTGAGCAGGAAGGGTGATTCCCCCATGTGATAATGCTGGGGAAGCCCCTTGCTTGACTCGCATGTTACTCAAGGGTTTCCCACCACAAAACATTTGTGAAATAAGAGGATTGAAAGAGGTGAATTGCATGGGGAAGATGCACAGGGATGTTGTGGCTTAAACAAGGGGAAGGTCTCATTCTCACCCTTTCAGAATAGGATGCCCTCCTGCTTAGACCACAATAACTTACCATTTAATTCACAAATTGCCACAAAATGTCACTTTCATTCAGTTTGAATTAATTATACATACACTGAACAGCACCTTCCCCTCTATTTCAGTGTCCTAAAACCATACAATACCTTGTAATGTGCAAATGGACCAACAGAGCCTAATGTTCCATTGAAGAGACATATTATGCTCATGAAACTCAACAGGGATGCATACTGACACAAACCAGAAACTGTAAGATGCACAGTACTTACAGCTTTACAATGTATTTTCTAGCACACTATATTAGGAAAAGTGTAACCTAAAGGTACATTTCTAGATTTGTGATAATTGTAGTCAAGGATAGGTGGTGGAAGCAGACTGGCACACACAAGTGAGCATTGGCATAAGCCTTTCCTAATTTCACTGTATTCACTGCCTAATCAGTCTATGGGGTTTTGTGCATTTTAACAATTCAGAACGAAAACACCGTATAAACACTATATATAAAGTTGGTTGCCTATTTGTGTAACTTGAATTAATAACCCCTTAATATTTTTATACTAAAGGAAGGCTCCAAACAAAAATGGAGGATCACTCAGGCAGTGGGTCAGTCTATTAACTGCAGTGCTGTTATGTCATATTTTGCAGCTTAAACAACTGGACTTCCTGCTTACCTTCCTAAATCACTTACTCCATAGGAATTTTGTAGGGATCAAAATACTGGAGTACATGGTTAGAGGCTTTCACTTCTAATTAGATTTCTTGCAAATAAGCAAATTATGTCAAAGAAAATATAGCACTAGGTGGCAGTGCTGAGCCTCAACTGTAAAAAAAATCAGCAGCAGACGTGGGAAAATTTGGATGCAAGTAACACAAGGTATTATTTTTTCCATGATTTATTGAGCTGCATACAGCTGGACGTTTCTGACTGAGCTCCAAAGGGTTTTAGAAATGCTTTCTTAAGGGAAAACACCACACACCTCCACACATCTTCAACAGTTGGAAGATAGCTTGAAATATTACCCTAGTGTGGGAAAAAGTACAGTATTTATTTTTTCTGTGTGTGCGCGCACACACAAAGCATTCCAACCAATACATTATGATTTTGAGAGTAAAATGTTAGGAGTTATCTCACTGGTTTCAGGGGAAAAACTATAATAGTTTCTTAACCATAGTCTTATTTATAGTTAGTATTAACCTTGGTGGTACAGTTAAACCACTGAGCTGCTGAACTAGCTGACTGAAAAGTTGGGGTTCAACTCCAGGGAGCAGGGTGAGCTCCCACTGTTAGGCCCAGCTTCTGCCAAACATGCAAATGTGAGTAGATCAATAGATACTGTTCCAGCAAGAAGGTAATGGCACTCCATGCAGTCATGCTGGCCACATGACCTTGGAGATGTCTATGGACAATGCTGGCTCTTTGCCTTAGAAATGAAGATGAGCACCACCAGAGTCAGACATGACTAGACTTAATGTCATGGGAAATCTTACTTTTATTAAGGAAAGGTTTAAGTGAATTTGTTAGGAAAAATAATGAACAATTAACTTAATAATTACTTGATTAACAAGTGAATATAAAGCTCTGTACTCATCACACCAGCAAAGTGACCCAGGACACAACTGTGGCTTTATATTGTCCTTTGTTTGGAAAATTTTATAAGTCAAAAGGCATGCTATATATTCAAATAGTAAGAACAATAAGTCATAATGCAACCATAAGCAAGCTGATCAGAATTCACACTTATTTCTAAATGTACATGCATAAGATCACAATACAAGACTGCAGTTCAATGAACACATATCGGAACACAAGAGAAATTAATTCTACATAATATTCAGGGGGAAAAACAGTTTGAAATTTATCTATTGATTTCATGTATAAGGTTACTTAAGGCAAGCTGCTGCCAGTTTATGCTGTCAAATATACATACCTACATGATATTCTGCATCTGAAAATATACATATTATTTTGTTTATAGCAACCATTCAAATATGTACCCATTATAGTTTGTTGCCTGGGCAGCCAGGAAAATGCAATGCTTAGTGTCAGTCAGATCAATCAATCAGTACTGGAAATAGTGTATGGCTTAACATAGCCTTCTCATAATTTTACAAGATGCTCAGAGGTTCACCCCTCCAAATACATCAACAACACTCCAGAGGATCCTAGTCATCTTCCCTTTGGTTTGCTTGCTTTTGAATTGCTGTGACTTTAACAAGTGAAATGTCTACTCTCATACACTTTCCCCTACCACTGCATTTCCATGATAGTCTAATATGTAACCTCAGGGCTATTGAATATACAAAGTAGGGAAAGTTTGAACTTGTCAATAGAGTATGCAGTCAAAGAGAAGCGGCAGCAATCCTGAGCTAAAATCAGTGTGAGTTCTACCTTGAACGGCCTGAATGTAATGAACTTTTAGACACAAATCAATAAAATATCTTTGCTTTCAATAGGATTATATAATGCAGGACTAATAACAGATTTAGCCCGGTCTCCCTGTTGTACCTGGACATATAACACGTCTTTCATATTCACACTTCACCATGTATAACCTGAGAAGAGGCCTTCACCAAATGCAAGGATTAACACTATTTATTACATTTTTGTTCCTGGTTTATAAATGCCATTTCCTAATTGGTTCTATAATAAAAACATGGGAAATGTTTATTATCTCATTGAGTCTCAATCAATTTAACATAGTTTGTGGCAGCCACAAAACACAGTTTCTGGAGTATAAGAATGACTGTCCAAATAAGTACCTCACAGTTAAACAGGAAATAACACTTTCAAACCAGGAACAGAAAATCTTTTAAATTTTGTTTCATTGTCTAATCCAGGGCTGTCCAATTGGCAGCCCGGGGGCCTACATGGCCCCCCAGCCTGTTACACATGGCCCCAGCTATGCCCCGGCCGCCATTTTTAAATTTTTTGTAAAAAAAATTAAAAACAATATTTTTTTAAAAATGGCGGCCGGGGGGGGGGGAGGGAAAGGCGGGGCAGGGAGGAGGAAGTGAGCCAGCTCCTCCTCCCTGCACCGCCCCTCCGTCCTTCTCTCCGTGCCGCCGCTGCGAGATCGCAGGGGCGGGGGGGAGGGAGGAGGAGGAGGCGGGGCAGGAGAAAGAAGGGAGCCAGCTCCTCCCTGCACCGCCCTCTTCTTCCCTCTCTCACCGCGCCAATGCAAACCGGTTTGCATCGGCGCCGGTGAGAGAGGGACAAGAGGCGGTGCGGGGAGGAGGAGCCAGGTAGGGAGGAGCCGTGCCTAAAGAGGAGGAAGGCAAGCGCTTGCCTTCCTCCTCTTCAGGCACGACTTCTCCGTTCTGTCTCTCGCCGGTGAGAGAGCACGCCCCCCTCCCTGTTCTGCCTCTCACCGCGACCTGATCAGGGCGCCGTGAGAGAGGCAGAACAGGGGAGGGGGCGTGCCTAAAGAGAAGGAAGGCAAGTGCTTGCCTTCCTCCTCTTCAGGCACGGCTTCTCCATTCTGTCTCTTCCCACCGCGCCCTGATCAGGTCGCTGGTGAGAGAGGCAGAACAGGGGAGGGGGCGTGCCTAAAGAGAAGGAAGGCAAGCGCTTGCCTTCCTCCTCTTCAGGCACGGCTTCTCCGTTCTGTCTCTCCCACCGGCACCCTGATCAGTGCGCCGGTGGGAGAGACAGAACGGAGAAGGCTGGCGTGACACTGTAGGAGGGAGAAGCCATGGAGGGCTCCCCGTGGCGTTGCCGTCCCTCTTACAGGGTCACGCCAGCCTCAGAAGCGAAATCGCCGCTTCTGAGGCTGGCGTGACACTTTAGGAGGGACCGGGGGCGTGGCTGGGGGTGTGGCTGGGGGGGGGCGGGGGGCCGGGGCCGAGGGCGGCCCCCCAGGTCTTCAGTGACTGGAAGTCCGGTCCTAGGTCCAGTAGAAGTTGGACAGCACTGGTCTAATCCAGTGTTTCCCAACCAGTGTGCCATGGCACACTAGTGTGCCATGAGAGATCATCAGGTGTGCTGTGGGAAATTACAGTGGAGAGAGAGATTGAGAGAGAAAGAGAGAGAGAGAGAGAGAGAGAGAGAGAGAGAGAGAGAGAGCGCCTAGCAGGAAACTTCAGGCAGCAGAAATGAGGCTTTCCTGGCCGAAGCAGCAATGCCAGCCAGCCTGGCTGCAGTCAGGGAGAGCTCTTTGCATCGAGAACTTCCCTCCCTCCCTCCCTCCTCTCTCGCCCCTTCCTTCCTTCCCTCCCTCTGCGCGCCAAGGGCTACCTGGCCAGGCTGTGGTTCCTCCTGCTTCGTGGGCGCCCTTCCGCCCTCCTCCCCTCCGGCAGCAAGGAGAACGAGAGGGAGGAGGAGTCTGCGAGAGATGCCCCCGTCCAACCCCACTCCCGGAGGCTCTAGGGGAGGGTGACAGTTAGTAAAATGACAGTTAGAGTGTCATTTTGTGACATTTTGGCTGGTGGTGTGCCTCAGGCTTTTGTAAATGTAAAAAATGTGCCGCAGCTCAAAAAAGGTTGAAAATCACTGGTCTAATCAATGAGCTTTCATTGTAGTAAGGGGTCCATAATAAGTATGTTCATGCTAGATCGATATTATGTCATATAATTAAAGTCCAAAGTGCATTCTCATAATTTAGGAATGGACAACATATAGTTCTCTAAATGTTGCTGTACAACTCCCATCATCCACCACCATTGTACTTTCTATGGCTGCTGGGAATTGCAAGCCAGCAACATTTCCCATCAGCTCCTTACTATAAAAGGAACATCGTGTCCTGAAGATCAAGTGGTTGCTACCTTTGGGCTACATTACTTTTATAAAAGGAGAGTCTGTGGTTTTGGACTGCAATTCTGAAACCAGGGTTTGAACCCCTGTTTTGGAAGTGGAAACCCAGTGGGCAATGCTAGGCATGTCGCACTCTCTCAGCCTCAAAGGAAGGTTAAAACCTCATTTGAATAAATCTTGCCAAGAAAACAATGAGATAGGGTCCCCAAAGTTGGGAAAGGCACACAACAGTACTGTCCCTGAATAATTTATTTGTAAATCTCAGATACTGAGTTCAACAGGATCAGATCCAAGATTATGTGATACTTTCAGGCTACAACTCTTAAGACTCCTCCTCCAGCTGGACTGTAGCCAGGATTTTGATTCCAAGCGTGGGGGAGTGGGGTGGGGGGTTGAGTCTGAATGAGAGAGGATCTAGCAAAACTTTTATATCGTTATCCCAGTACCCCCATGCATATGGGATATCTTAAGCATGGTGATCACATCATTATATGAATAAGCATAACTTTAAATAATAAATGTTATTTATTTACTTTCATTAACAAAATATTTAGAATACTTTTTGACTTATTTTTTACTTTATAGTAACAGTTTTCTTTTCTTCTCCCTGGCCATTTTGTCAATTACGTTTTCTGGTTTGATAGTGATGCCCCGATGGATGGAAATCATTGTTAGTCCACTAAGTCTCTGGTCTGTCATTAAACTTCTACACTTTTCACTCTCTTCATGGTTGAAAACGATCATCCCACACTGCATGTTGTTACTGGTAGATAACACAGTCAAAAGGAAATTTATTGACCGATAGTAGGTTTTGTCACACAGTTCCAATATTTTAAGTATCTCAGTATCTTTCTTAATTGATGATACAATGTTCTGTGGTGCGGTGCCATCCTCTTTGGTGCCTGGGCTGTCGGCACTCTCCCCTTCCTCTCCCAGCACCAAAGGCTGAAACCAGGGGCACTGAAAAGGAAAGAGAGTGCACCAAGGGCCCAGGCATGGACCACGATGCCACCATGGCATGTACCAGTAAGGCCTTCTCGTGGAACACTCTGAGAATTGGGGGGGGGTGAAGCCCCCACCCCCGGCTACATGCCTGGTGCTCCAGAAAATTTATTTGCCAAGCTCGACATAGGATCACAGCCTTTAAAGCAGTTCAACTGTTGAAAGAACTACTGTCTGGAACAGTCCTCATTTCACCCTCATACAACCTTAGTCCCTCAACTGTTCATGGGTGGACCTAGATTATATAAGTAATATATACTATTGAATCATGGCAGTTGTAGTTTACAAGATCTTTAGCTTTCTCAGCCCAGAAATGCTCATGCATCAATCGAGGATTCAGTAACATAAGGGTCTCTTTACTCGGAGCATTTGCCTGCTTTGGTGAGGACCATGCCAAACTGCAACTCCCAGGATTCCCCACCATTGAGTGATGGCAAAGCGGGGACAAACCGCATTTTGTTCTTCCATGTAGACACACCCTTAGAGGCCCACTAAGAAAATCCAACAAATGCTACGTTCAGCAAAGGACAAGAGGGATCCTCTCACCTCTCCAGGAGTCTACTGTATATCATGCAGCTGTGGACAAGTCTACATAGGGACCACCAAACACAGCATTGCCCAAACATGAATCAAGGAACATGAAAGGCACTATCAGGCTAAATCAACAAGAGAAGTCAGCCATAGCAGAGCACCTGATGAACCAACCTGGACATAGCATATTATTTGAGAACACAGAAATGGTGGACCACTCTCACAACCACCAGGTCAGGCTGCACAGAGAAGCCATTGAAATCCATAAGCATGTGGACAATTTCAAGAGAAAGGAGGAAACCATGAAAATGAACAAAATCTGGTTACCAGTATTTTAAAACTCTAAAACTATAACAGCAAAACAACACCCCAACACAGGGAAACTCCAGAGAGGAAACAATCGGGGACAGCAAAACAAAGGATTCCCCCAGGCACTAACACGCCACACACGCACACACAAACAAACCTGCCAGGCCATCAAATGCAAAACAAGGTGGCCAGTTGAAACATTCACACCTAGCTCCAACAGACAAAGAGTACTTTCTCCCACCCTGGACATTCCACAGATATATAAACCCAATTTTCCTAGTTCCAACAGACCTCACAACCTCTGAGGATACTTGCTATAGATGCAGGAGAAACGTCAGGAGAGAATGCCTCTAGTCTAGAACATGGCCATATAGCCCGAAAAAACCTACAATGCAGTTCGACATCACTTTGACTTCCAGAGTTCAATGCAAAGAGTGCTGGTGCTTCACTTGACTTCAGCTCCCAGCATTCCATAGCATCAGGCATGTAGCCGGGGGCTAAGGGGCTTCAGCCCCCCAAATTCTCAGGGTGGTCCGCGAAAAGGCCTTACTGGTACATTATTTAAACTGTTATTTTTATTCATATCATGATCTGATCACCATGCTCATTATATCCCACATTAATGGGGTTATTGGGATAACAATACAAAAGATTTGCTAGGGTAGACCCTCTTCCACCCAGTCTCAGCCCCCCAACCAAACTCAGCCCCCTCCGAAACAAAATCCTGGCTACGGCCCTGCATAGCATGATCATTAAACTATGCCAATCTGTATTAATTCTACTGTGTAGCCCAGGCAGGGCCAAACTGGCCCTCCAGGTGCTTTGGACTACAACTCCCACAATTCCTAACAGCCAGTAAGCTGGCTGGGATTGCTGGGAACTGAATTCCAAACTTCAAAGTTGGTCCATGCCTGGCGCAGATGCACCCTTCCTTTTCCCCTTTGCCAGGCGTTTCCCCCCCCCCTGTTTGCACTTGGCTTTGGCCTTAAGTTGGGTGGGGCTTGCAAAATAAATAAAGGGCGGGCAGGGAGGGGGGAAAGGAGGGAGGGAGGAACAGCCTTCAAAGGGAGATGCCACGCGACTCTTGGCGAGGCAAAGGGGAAGCCAGGCGCGCGGGCGTGGCGCGTGGCTCTGCGAGAGAACGAGAGGGAGGGGGGGGGGGGGGCAGGTGGCGCCGGGAGTCCTGACTGGAAATCAGAAGGGGAGGGAAGGGAAAGACAGAGGGGGAGGCATTGCAAAAGCCAGGCTCGTAACGCGCGAACACCTGGTGCCCCGTGAGGTGAAGACGGAGAAAGGCACCAAGGTTGTGTGGGATGGAGCTGGAGGGAGGCTTGGAGGCGCGCCCTCGGCTTTGGAGGGGAAAGCGGGCTCGCCAGCTGATGACGGGGAAGCCAGGCATCTCCTCCGGGCCAAGCTCAGCCCTGGCGCCTGGCGTTTGGAGGAGCCAAGCGCCAGCTGGGGAAGCAAGGGGAGGAACAACGCCTACAACTGGGGCCTCCTCGCCATCTGTGGGCTTCACTGCCAGGAGTGCTGTGCTTCCCAGGGTGTTCGCATGAACACGAGAGCCATTCGACAAAGCCAAGGCCATTCTAGGCTGCTTCAACAAGTCATCAACCCACTATAGACTCACAACCTCTGAGGATGCCTGCCATAGATGCAGGCGAAACGTCAGGAGAGACTGCTTCTAGAACAGAGATTGGTAATAGTAGGATAGCTGGGTCCGGAAGCTCTGAGTGTTACATTGTTCCGCTTCGCTCTTTCGGGAGTGCTGTTTGCGCAAAACAGAACAGAACCCTTAACCCTAAACTTTACCCTAAACTTTACCGTACCCTAAACCTTGTCCTAACCTAACCCTAATCGTTATCCTTACCCTAACCCAGTGTTTTTCAACCTTTTTTGAGCCACGGCACATTTTTTACTTTTACAAAATCCTGGGGCACACCACCAACCAAAATGACACAAAATGACACTCTAACACAGTAATACATATAGTTAATATGTTTTTAAATGTATTTATACACTCAGTGTGAAACCTGGGCCTGTTTCGATGAACACAAAATAGATATCCTAGCAGGAATGGCAGAAAGACACAAACTTCCCACACAGTACTCCCATAACCAAGAGAAAATACTATAAACCTTGGGTTTTGGAGTTGTAGTTCACATATATCCAGAGAGCACTGTAGACTGAAACAATGTTGGATCAGGACCAAACTTGGCATTAATACTCAATATGCCCAAATGTGAACACAGATGGAGTTTGGGGAAAATAGACCTTGACATTTGGGAGTTACAGTTTCTGGGATTTATAGTTAACACACAATCAAAGAGCACCCTGAACTCTTGCAACAATTGAATTGAACCAAACTTGGCATATTGAACTCTCATTACCAACAGAAAGTACTGAAAGGGTTTGCTTGGGAATTGACCTTGAGCTTGGAAGTTGTAGTTCACCTACACCCAGAGAGTACTGTGGACTCAAACAATGTTATGTTATGTTGTTGTTTGTTTTCTATCCAGAATCACAATGTTAGAAGGAGGCTCGCCACTTTCAGGTCCCCAAAACAGGCATGGGAAAACTTCGGCCCTCTGGGTGCTTTGGACTTCAACTCCCACCATTCCTAACAGCCTGAGGCCCTTTCCTGCTTAAGTGGCTGAGGGGGGAAAAGGAAAAGGGCCTGAGGCTGCTATGGATGTTGGGAGTTGGAATCCAAAACACCTGGAAGGTCCAAGTTTGCCCATGCCAGCTTTCGACAGAGACCTCTTCCTTCCCCCTTCCCCTTCACACCCTTTCTTCCCCCTCCTGCCGAACACTTACTTTTTCTTCTACACTGCCGCTTTTGCCGCCATTTTGATCCGAGGGGGCAGTGTGAGTGTGTTCAGGAGGGGAGGGGGAGGGAGGAAGATGTGACCCGTGCGGGTGCTACTGCACAGAGTCGCCCCAGAGTAAAGTGAGGCAAAGCGAGCAGAGCGAGGCTGGGAAGAAGAGCCTGAGTGGAGAAGAAAAAGTGTTCGGCAGGAGGGGGAAGAAAGGGTATTGGAGGTTCCAATTTCCCACGGCACACCTCATGATCACTCACAGCACACTAGTATGCCACGGCACACTGGTTGGGAAACACTGCCCTAAACCTTACCCTAACCTTACCCTGATCATTACCCTTACCCAAACCCAAACCCTTAATCTTACCCTAAAACTTATCCTAACTCTCCCCTCCTTTCTATACTTCTACCAAATGTGACTACTCTCCGGACCACGTGGTCTCTTCCCTTATTCACAACCGCCGTTGTGGAATGTGCGTAACGCTTGAGCTTCCGGACCCAGCTCTCATACTATCACCCAGAAGCCCTCAAACTTTTTAAAGAGAGGGCCAGGTCACAGTCTCTCAAACTGTTGGAGGGCCGGAATATAATTGGGGAAAAACATGAATGAATTCCTATGCACGCTGCACATATCTTATTCGTAGTGCAAAAAACAATGTAATAATTAAAATGAAGAACAATTTTAACAAATATAAACTGATTAGTATTTCAATGGGAAGTGTCAACCTGCTTTTGGCTGATGAGATAGGATTGTTGTTGTTGTGTGCTTTCAAGTCGTTTCAGACTTAGGTTGATCCTGAGCGAGGGCTGGTTAAATGACCTTTGAGGGCCATATCCAGCCCTCAGGCCTTAGTTAGAGGACCCCTTTTCTGGAACATGGTCATCTAGCCTGAAAAACCTACAACAACCCACTCTAGTCTGATTGGGTCAGGCCTCACCTGGAATATAATGCTGTGTCCAGTTCAAGGCACCAACATTCAAGACAGATTTTGGTGTCTAGATCCAGGGAAGCCATGCTACCCCTCTATTCTGCCTTGGTCAGACCACACCTGGAATACTGTATCCAATTCTGAATTCCGAATTGAAGGGAGATGTTAACAAGCTGGAATGTGTCCAGAGGAGGGCGACTAAAATGATCAAGGGTCTGAAGAAAAAGCCCTATGAGGAGTGGCTTAAAAAGCTGGGCATATTTAGCATGAAGAAGAGAAGGCTGAGAGGAGACATGATGGCCATGTATAAATGTATGAGGGGAAGTTTTCTGCTGCCCTGGAGACTAGGATGTGGAAAAATGGCTTCAAACTGCAGGAAAGGAGATTCCACCTGAACATTAGGAAGAACTTCCTAACTGAGTTGTGAGTTTTCTGGGCTGTGTGGCTATGTTCCAGAGGCATTCTCTCCTAACGTTTTGCCTGCATCTATGGCAGGCATCCTCAGAAGTTGTGAGGTCTGTTGGAAACTAGGAAAATAGGGTTTATATATAAGAAGCCAGACCTTGAAATTGCTAGGCCATTAAATGCAAGATGGCCAATTGAAACATTCATACCTCAAACAGACAAGAGTTTTTTCCTCACACCTTTGACATTCCACAGATATATGAACCCAATTTTCCTAGACTCCAGCAGACCTCACAACCTCTGAGGATGCCTGACATAGATGCAGGTGAAATGTCAGGAGAGAATGCTTCTGGAACATGGCCATACAGCCCGGAGAATTCACAACAACCTAGTGATTCCAGCCATGAAAGCCTTTGACAATACAACTTCCAAACTGTGAGAGCTGTTCATCAGTGGAACTCTCTGCCGCAGAGTGTGATGGAGGCTCCTCCTTTGGAGGCTTTTAAACAGAAGCTGGATGGCCATCTGTCAGGGATGCTTTGAATGTAATTTTCCTGCTTCTTGGCAGGGGGTTGGACTGGATGACCCACGAGGCCTCTTCCAACTCTATGATTCTAAGGATATTGATAAGCTGGAAGGTGTCTAGAGAAAGCTAATGGGAATGGAAACCATGCCCTATGAGGAGTGGCTTACAAACTGGGCGTGTTTAATCTGGAGAAGAAAAGGCCAAGAGGTGACATAGCCATTTTTAAATCGTTGAAAGGATGTCACATTAAGAAGGGGACAAAGCTTGTTTTCTGTTGCTCTAGAGACTGAAACTTGGATCATTGGGTTCAAACTACAGGAAAAGAGATCCCAAGATTCCACCTTAACATTAGGAAGATAGTCCTAACAATAAGAAATGTTTGGCTGTGGAATCTGCTGTCTGGGAGCATGGCGAAGGCTAGATGGCCATCTGTCAGGAGTGCTTTGATTTTTTTTTAGAAAATCCAAAAGGCAAATTTATATAAGAATGGTGTTTTATTATGCCAATAAATAGATGGACTTGATCCATGGATTTTGGTATCCGCGGGGGATCCTGGAATCAAATTCCAGTTGATACCAAGAGCTCAGTTGCTGCTCTGAAAGGAAATGCATCATGATGTCCCCCCAACACTTCACCTGAAATATTAAGCCTGTCAGACCTGCAACTAACCCCAGCCCATGAGCAAAATTCAAACTGCTGGTTATGATCTATAAAGCACTAGATGGCTCAGGTCCAAGCAGTTTGGCAGATCATATCTCCCTGTACAAACCTGCCTGGGCCGAGATCCCCAGGAGAGGCCCTTCATTCAATTCTTCCACCATGGCAAGCATAGTTTGTAGGGATACAAGAAAGTCACTTTGGGGGTACAAGTACATGATGAGGATATTTAGTATTGTCAAAGGCTTTCATGACTGGAATCACTGGGTTGCTGTGACTTTTCAGGTCTGTATGGCATGTTCCAGAAGCATTCTCTCCTGACGTTTCATCCACATCTATGGCAGGCATCCTCAGAGGTTATTTGTGAACACAGAAATGCTAGACCACTCTAACAACTACCATGTCAGACTACATAGAAAAGCCATTGAAATCCACAAGCATGTGGATAATTTCAACAGAAAGGAGGAAACCATGAAAAAGAACAAAATATGGCTACCAGTATTTAAAAACACTCTAAAATCAGGACAGTAAATAAATAAACAACAACACTCAAAACTGGGAATTTAAGACAAGAAACAATCAGGGACGGCTAATCACCTCCCAAAAAAGGATTCCCCCAGGCAGGAAGCGGCCAAGCCTAGAAGCTTCAAAGCTATTCAATGCTAATCAGTCTGCTCAATTCATCACCGTCATCATCAGTTTCTCACTTGTTAATCGCCCTCCATTAAAATGCTCCAGGCGATTTACATAAAACAATTGCATAAAAACATTACACAATACTGAATAGACTGCATTAAACATTAAAAGCTCTGCTAAAAAGCCAGGTCTTGAGTGCCTGAGCAAAGGGTTGCAAGTCACGCATGGCCCTCAAGTGGGAAGGCAAGGAGTTCCACAAGACAGGGGCAGAGATGGAGAAGGCCCTACATCTTGTGCTCTCGAGACGTACTTCCCTGGGGCCTGGAACATACAGTAAGTTTAGGTGGAGGAGTCCTGGCGACCACTGGCGGTGAAGAGGGGAGAGGCAGTCTCTGAGATATGCTGGCCCCTGACCATAAAGCGCCTTAAAGGTCAGAACCAACAACTTAAACAGGGTCCGGAATTCCATTGGAAGCCAGTGCAAATGTAACAGAGTTGGAGTTATGTGGCATCTCAAAGGTGTTTTTGCAAGTAGCCTGGCAGCCGCATTCTGAATAATGCGGACCCTCCAAGTAGTCGACAGGGGAAGGCCAACATACAAGGCGTTACAATAATCCAGTCTATATGTAACCATCGCATGGATGATTGTAGCCAAGGCTTCCTCTGAAAGGTAAGGTGCCAGCTGTCTCGCCTGTCGGAGATGGAAAAAGGCCTGCTTACTAACATTAGCGATCTGGGCCTCCATAGTCAACTGTGAATCCAGGATGACACCCAAGCTCTTAACAGTGGAAGATGGATGAAGGGGGGCACTATCGAAGTTGGACAGGGAGGGCGCCACTCCAGGTGGGTGTCCAGGCCACAAAATCTGTCTTAGTAGGATTCACCTTCAACCTACTGGCATGCAGCCATCTCGATACAAGACATAAGGTGAAATTCTCTGGTATTGAGGTGACTCCAGGCTCCAGCCGTAAAAGCAGCTCGGTATCATCCGCATATTGGTGGCACACCAGACCAAAGCTCCGCACGAGGCTGGCAAGAGGTCTCACGTAGAAGTTGAAGAGGAGGGGAGAGAGAATTGCTCCCTAAGGCACCCCACATGAGAGGGCGGATCTGTCAGAGGTTCGAGCTAGGTACTCGACACATTGAGATCGACCTTGAAGAAATGTGTCAAACCAACTGAGGGCCCGACCACGAACTCCCACCATGGCGAGACGATGGATCAGCAGGTCATGGTCGACAATGTTGAATGCAGCCGTAAGATCCAGGAGTATCAGTTGCAACATTCACACTTGCCTCAAGCAGACAGATATAGAAATCCCACTTGCCTAGTTTCCAACAGACCTCACAACCTCTGAAGAAGCCTGCCATAGATGTGGGTGAAATGTCAGGAGAGAATGCTTCTGGAACATGGCCATACAGCCCCAAAAAAACCTCACAGCAACAGAGGATATTAAGATTTAGGATTTGGCAAATCCAACAAGCATCTTTCCATAACAATAGTGGTAAAATGCAACCGGAAGGGCATGACTTATCAGCCAACTTTTCCTGAAAGACACTATGCCTTTGATACAAGATGACAAGTAGAAATTTTAGCATATCAATTCTTGTGGCCAAAATAAGGCCAAAGCAAGGTTCTCTCTCTCTCTCGCTCTCTCTCTCGCGCTCTCTCTCTCTCTCTCTCCCCCTCTCCTCCCTCCCTCTCTCCCTCCCCCTCCCTCCCCCTCTCTCTCTTATATATATATATATATATATATATCTATATATTTATATATATATATATAAAGATTGAAGTCTAATAGCGGGAATGCCGTACATTTATATAATTTAAGACATACTTCAGCACCAGGAGCTTTGTCAAAAGAATATTTCACATAGCTTATAATGTGTTGCCACCAATGATTATGATTATCTTACTGGTTTTTCAAAAAATCTGATTTATAATTGTTTTTGTTCCTTGCATCAAGGGTGCTGAGGAGTCATGTCTACTTGAAAGGAAAACAACCATTCACTTATGCTGCTGGAATGGATGCAGTATTCAACATGTGTTCAGCCCAGGTGGGGAGAATGCAAGTAGAAAATACAACAATAGCATTAAGAAAGGCAAATACACTCCCAGTACCCTAGAAACTGCCAGCACCAAGAAATCAGGGGCTGTGTCAGCAATACATGCACAACTAAGAGTGGTGTCCTGGTGTGAGCATGAAGTCTGGAGCTCATACATCAAATCCTTGGTAGGCCATGGAAACCCATGGATGATCTGTGGTGAGTCACACTCTCTCAACCCTGGAAAATCTCATGACAGATTCACTGTAGGGTCAACATCAGTTGTGAGTGACTTGAGGGCACACACACACACAATGACAATGCTTACAAATAACAGAGTACAGGTCAATCAAAAAGATAAAATGAGCCCTTCCAACTATTTTCAGTTTCCATTCTCCAGGTTTTAATGTACAGCTGCTACTTACAAATATGAAAATGCATTTATGACCGTTAAAATTGTACACGATAGGCACCACAGGCTGGTAATCAATTGTTGCACCGTCCTATTCTATTCCTTCTATCCCCAAACATGCCTGAATCTGTAGACAAGTTTGAACATTCGCTGGAACAAGCAGTATGAACCAGACAGTTTATTTCAAAATCAGTTTATACTGTCAACAGCTAGAGCTGTTGGGAAAATTTCCACTGATATTTCCCAGCCTGTCTTCTGAAGTGAAACAGTTATGGATCAGTTGATATTGGAGCTTTGATTTTCTATGGTTGCATCAAAAGTTAGTCTGCTGACATTTTCTTTATTGGGTTTTTAGTCTGCTGCTGCTGTGGCCGCCTCTGCTGCCGTTATGACTACCAACTCCAACTCTTTATTCCCTGAACACTGCCCATTGTGGTCATTTATTGTCCAGCTGTGTATCAAAGTTTGTGAATATTGTACCTTAACCATGGCATTCAAGCAGCTATTTCTTCTAACATGTAATATTATTTCCCCAAATATGGTTAAAGTTGTAACATTTTGTAATGACAAGCTAATGAAGAATACTAACATTCTGAAACAGGGACAAACATTGACAGAAATGTTATGTTGTAGAAACCAATTCATGGAAATGTGTTTACACTGTACAATTAATACAGTTTGGCACTACTTTAACTGCCGTAGCTCAGTGCTATTAAACCTTGGGACTTAGTGAGGTATCAACATTTTTTGGCAGAGAAGGATTAAGGTCTTGTAAAACTACAACTCCCATGGTCTCATTGTATTGAGGCATAACTGTTAAAATGGTCTCAAACTGCATTAATTCTACAGTGCAAATACCCCCAAGACAGGTAAATGTGTTAATAACATTTATTTATTTATTATTCACTTTTGTATTCCGCTCCTCCCAGCAGGCTCGGGGCGGATCACAGCAAAAATACATGGGCGGCATGTTGTGACATATCAACATGTGGCCCTACAATTGATAAAAACATAAAAACATAAAACCACATTTAAAAACAGGTTACATCGTCAAGACACGGGTTAAGAGGACATATATCACAATTCTTAGTCCAGTGTGCCTAGTTAAAGGCCAGCCCGAAGAGGGCCGTCTTACACGCCCTCCGGAACGGGCCCAGTTCCGAGATGGCTCGGGTGCTGTCCGGGAGGGCATTCCAGAGCACTGGTGCCGCCACAGAAAAAGACCTTTGTTTAGTCGTCGACAGGTGGCAGGAGCGGACTGATGGAAGTAACAACAGATTTTGCTCATCTGAGTGCAGAGATCTCGGGGAGAGTACGGGTAAGGCGGTCCTTCAGGTACGCAGGCCCTAGGCCGTGCAAGGCCTTAAAGGTCAAGACCAACACCTTGAAGGCAATTCGGTACTCAATAGGAAGCCAGTGCAGTTGCCGGAGAATAGGTGTAATATGCTCTCTCGCCAGCACTCCTGCTAGCAAGCGAGCCGCGGCGTTCTGCACTAGCTTGAGTTTCCGGATTGTCGACAAGGGAAGGCCAACGTAGAGGCCATTACAGTAGTCTAGTCTCGAGATGACCATCGCTTGGATTACCGTGGCCAGGTCATCCCTGGACAGGTAGGGTGCCAGTCGCCTAGCCTGTCGGAGGTGGTAAAATGACATCCTTCTGACCGCAGAGACCTGGGCCTCCATGGTCAGCGAGGAGTCCAACACAACCCCCAAGCTCTTAACTGACGGCGATGGGTTAAGCCGCTCACTGTCCAGGGTAGGCAACCGGCACCCACCCAGCCCAGGCCGACCAGGCCACAGGATCTCCGTCTTTGATGGATTCACCTTCAGCCGGCTGGCACGCAGCCAATTTGCAGTAGATTTGGATGTATTACTCCAAGGCCCCTTTCACACAGCTGAATACAATCCCACGTTATCTTCTTTGAACTGGGATATAAGGCAGTGTGGACTCAGATAACCCAGATAAAAGCAGATATTGTATATTATATGGCTGTGTGGAAGGGCGCCAAGATGGTTTGAAAGATGTAACATTCCAAAATAATGTGCTACAGAATACAAGTAAAGCATCAGCATAAAACATTTCTTTAAAATTCTTCCAAACATCGAGATGAACATTTTAAACTCATTTAAAATAAACAGCCATGAATGGATATACATTATACCCCATGGCAAGGTTTTCAAAAGAATCTAGGCTCTCATAAAACAGGCCTTGTCTCTCTTGCCTGCCAATCTAATGGGTCTTGTTAGCAAGTCCATGATATAAAGACAGATGCCTTGGGGGAAATTAGCTGTGTAAATATTGTCTCCTTTTACTGAAAATGGCTTATTGTTTTCAAATGAGAAACCCTGATCTGGATAATTCAACCAGTGCATTCCACTTTAGCCACTAACCTGTTCTTTGCACTGAGCTTCTCATCTTGTAAATTACAAATCTGCTACTCGGACAAAAGTTTATGCTAAGTGGAATGCTGTAACAGCTGTCCCTACCAACAATAAGCCTTCTTAAATAATTATTTACCAAACTGGAAAGTGTTCATAATCTATAGTGTAAATCACAGAGCATTTTATAGAAGGCCAGGTGCAATGTTATCGCTCATTTGTTTTACCCGCAGCTGCAACAGTTGGTGTCAGTTAATAGTTTACTTGCTATCAGGTATGCTATTTCCTTTACCTGCTTCCTGATTCACTTCTGTTAAATCGTCTTGGTTTGTGTAATACCAGTTTAGTGGCAATTAATTGTGGCGATTAATACTGTTTGTAGTTCAAAGATGTAAAACACTTCTGTGTGCAGTGAGCATTACCTCCCTGAATATAACCCAACTTTGAGCTTAGTCTTGATCTTAAGTGTTTCAACATCTGAGGCCAAAATTTTGGTCTTCAATTTAAAAAGAGGCTATATCCGGCATGGGCAAACTTTGGCCCTCCAGGCATTTTGGACTTAAACTTCTACAATTCCTAACAGCCTCCTAGCTGTTAGGAATCGTGGGAGTTGAAGTCCAAAACACCTGGAGGGCTGAAGTTTGCTCATGCCTGGGCTATATGATATGATTAAGACTGGAATCAATGCTGCTTGAGAATGATGGTTACAGTTTTTCAATCAGAGCAGTAGAAATGGAACATAAGACTCCTATTAGCTATAACTCCCATTAGTCTAGCCCACCAGATGATAGGAATTTCAATCCATTAACATCTGGAGGGCTACAAATGGCCCATCTTGTGTTACACATAGGTGTAACATGGTTATTGTATAACCTCAAAGGGCAAACCTTTCTGAAACAAGATCTAAAAGGGCTGTTTCCAGATGGAGAGCCGCAAGTTTTGCCCATTCATATGTTGCTCCACATTTTCATTGTTGTATTATTACCTTGATTGACTTTCAATAGGAAAAAAGCATTTAGAAATTGCACCCCAAAACATGATGTGGAATTTGAATATTCAGTAGCAATGTCCAACAAGGCTGTTTTTATGTTGTGGTTCTGCAGAAGTACAAGAAAAAACACAGAATATTTAAGTGATCAGCTTCCTCTGAATTGGCTTCCTCTCTGTTACTCAGCTTAAATTTGATTTTTGTGATTGATCAATGGTTCAGAGGAAGAGGAAACAAACAAAATATTATGATGTCCAAACCAGGTCCTGAATGAAGCAACAAGGGTGTAGAAACAATATCAAGAGCTGTTATTGCAAAACAGTATTGCAAATTGTGGTGATATATTGGTAGGACAATACAGTGATCCATCAACTCAGAGATAACATCAATGTGTCTTTCATTGATCATAATGGGCAAAAACAAAAAGTATAGTGCTATTTGCATTGACTGGAAGAGAAATATGGCTATATTACATATGTGTAGCCAAAGCGAGAGGGTGTTCACTCATTTATTGTCAAAGCCCAATCTTGGGAAAAAATAATTAATGGAACATCTTGCAAGTAAATGCACTTAAATTCTTCAAGTAGGTTGCAACTAAATGTGTTTGAAAGGGAATGATTACTGAAATTCTTGACATGCTGTATGTCTGTAGTGTTGAAGGAACTAACAATAAAATGGCTTTCAAGTGAAGTGAAATATCTTAGGCATGCATATTCTCAGCATATTTTTTCTGAACTAGATATCTCCAAGATCAAAATGAGCCCCAATAATTTCTTACTTCCTACATTGTGCTTTATGCCTAGGCAGACAATTACTGCGAATAAATGTCTAGTCAGAATCATTGGCACAGTTGCAGAACCTATTGGGTACTGTGTTATAACTCAGTACAGTATTTTCCTGCTTTGGATCCTGCAGCCCATATGGCCAATGGTGAGAAATGCTGAGTGATGTGGTGGAGCAAGATTTGGGAACATGCAGATATTTATGTGCAAACAGTGACATACAAATATTAAAACAATGTCAGGAAGGTTATGAGCAGAGAATCATGATGGTGGGGTTTCCCCATCCTTTTTCCTACTCTTTCCTACGTAATTTTCCAACTGGTAGCATTAAAATGACACCTGCTTCCCCAGATAGGTTGGGGTGAGAAGAAATTGGAGGGTTCAGAGAAGCAGTGAAAAACCCACTGGGTGACCGTGGACAAATCAAACACTCTCAGTCCCAGAAAACCCAGTGGTAGGGTTGCTTTAGTGTATCCATAAGTTAGACATGACCTGAAGGCACCCAACAGAAAACACCCTGTTGACTGATTTCTTCCCTGGTCAAAATTCTACGAAGTCGTTAAAGGAAATCAACATTGGAGCAGATATATGTATAGCTGTTAATATGCAGCTAGATTTTTGTCAACAGGTTTTTAAAGTACATTTTGTTGGTGTGCGCTGCTTACATATTTACGGTTTCTCCCAAATGTAATTCCTATAAGCATTTTAACAGACTCAACAAATAATAAATCAGTTCATTATGTTACTGAACTGCACTTACATACATACATGAAATAAGAAATCAAGCATGACATTGTGTATACTTGTACATTTTCACTCTGCTAATTCACGTCTTCTCAATATACCTATTGCCTACTATACAGTACCTAAACAATTGTAGTAAGAATGGCGATTATTACTTTTAACCAGGCATAGTTATATAGTTCATGCATTATCCATGTTATCAAAATCTGTAACATTTATGTCTCCTATGAAAGGGCACAGTGTCTTTTCTCTCATTTCACAATACTTGGAATGCTGATTGTGCCTGAGGTTTTGTCTACATGTGCTTACATAAACCAAATGAAGTTGGCAGGTGGCCTACTTTAAATTGGCCTGGTTGGGTGAAGTTTTTTTTAATGGTTTGGTGTGGTTTGATTTTGTTTTTCTTCCATCTGAGCAAAGGTTACCACTCAGCCCAGATATATGTGTATGTATGCACTAGCATCTTGTTAGCAGAAAGGTTAAAATTCCATTTGGAAGAAGTGGCAATTCTAGACTGATATTTGATCTTAGCATCACAAGAAAAAAAACTACCAATATGTTATGAGAATACTAAATTTGATTTCAAATGGTTACTTATTCCAGTTGAAAGTCAGTTTTATCAGTGATTCATTGCCCCCAAAACATTCTACTTCACCTATACAATTTCTAAGAAAGCATGCTGCACTACTTCCTTCTGCATAGATACTCAGGATAGTGGAACAGGGCTCTGTCAGGGCCCCAAGATCTGCAGGACTGGTTGATACATGTGTCAAACAGAGACCAGATATCACTGTAAAATTAATCCTGCTCCACAGATCTGTAGGAAAGAAAAGAATCACCATTCCGTGTCAGTACTTATGGTACAAAGAAGAGGAGTCTCTTTTGAGCTCTATACACTTTGTCCAACGTTTCTCCAATTTTTTTATCCCTTCCAAAAAAGTAAGATTTGTCAAGGTCATCAAAATAAGTATTTGTTTGTGAGATGATTTCATTGTTGGAGTAAAATCTCTTTCCGCCGAGCCATTTCTTCAGGTTTGGAAACAAGAAATAGTCACTCGGGGCTAAATCCGGAGAATAGGGCAGATGAGGGAGCAATTCGTATCCCAATTCATGGATTGTTGCCATGGCAACTGCACATGTGTGCACCCTTGCATTGTCCTGGTGCAAAATAACTTTTTTCTTGGCCAAATGCAGTCGTTTTTTCCCTCAAATCCTCATCAAATCGACCCAATAAGTTGGCATAATATTCGCCATTGATTGTTTTACCCTTTTGAAGGTAGTCAATGTGGATTATAACACGTGCATCCCAAAAAACGGTTGCCATGACTATATTGGCTGACAAACCCACCTTGGCTTTCTTTGGTGCCGATTCACCCCGAGAAACTCACTGTTTTGACTGCTGTTTGGTCTCCGGTGTGTTGTGGTGGATTCACGTTTCGTCCACAGTTATGAAACGGTGCAAAAACTCGCCCATATTGCAGTTGAACAACACCAAACATTCCTGTGAAATTGTCACACGATCGCATTTGTGGTGGATTGTGAGCAAATTTGGCACCCATCTTGCGGAAAGCTTTCTCCTACCCAAGTGATCATTTAAAATTGAAACCACTGAGCCATGTGAGATGCCTGTGGCTTCCACAATCTCTCGAACTTTCAATCTCTGATCAGCCTACACCATATCATGATTTTTTTCAATTTTTTTCAGGTGTAGAGACCTCAACTGGGCATCCAGAACATTTGGCATCTTCTGTGCTTGTACGGCCACAACAAAATTCAGTAAACCACTTTTTTACCATTGAAATTGATGGTGCAGAGTCCCCATAGTATTTATCAAGCTTAGCCTTGGTTCGAGTGATGGGGGTTTTCCGCAAAAAATAATGCTTAATGAGCACACAAAATTCACTTTTTTCCATTTTCTCCTCAAATCACGTGGCAGTCTGCTATCAATGGCTGTCAAAGACAAACTAAATGATGCAGCTTGTTCAAATTTTTAAAGGAGTCAACTGACAGATGCCTCTTGACAGGAGCAGTGTTGCCCTTTCAGTTAAAAGGCGGGAAATTCAAAAAGTCACAGACTTATTGACCCGCCTTTATTTTCTCTTACTTCCACAGAGATTCAGGTTTTTCTTCTCATCATAATCTTCCAAATCTCCCAGATTAGTATTCAGTCCAAAAGACCGATTTATGAAATTCTGAAAACCAGCGTGGTATAGCAGTTTGAGTCTTGGGCACTGAGAGGCAGTATAATAACCTTGGGCAGGTCATGCTAGCAGAAGAAGGCAAGGGCAAACCTTCTCCAATCAGATTCAGCCAAGAAAACCCATAGGTTTACTTTAGGGTTACCATAAATCAGAAATCATTTGAAGGCACACAACAACAATGAATAGCTATAAAGTTGAAATGTATTTAAGGTTTTGAGAATAAATAAGTAATACAATACTTCTTTATAGTAGCAGAAGCAGGGTGGTATGTTTCCTCCATACATTATTGCTTAATAAATTAAAACAGAAGCCTGCAATGACTGACCAAAACCTTCTGCTGAAATCCATTACCACCCAGAATAAAGAAGGAAATAAGAGAAGAGTGTTATTTTGTTGTGGAATTGATCTCAGTCCCATGTATGACTGATCCTCTATTCTCCTTCCAGGTGTGTGCACGCGCATGCGTGTCCGCATGCATGCACATGTGTTTTAGTGTAATTGATAAAACAAGTAAAACAAGACACAGTACTGTGTCAGAACCTGGCACTAATACAGAATTAACATGGAACACACACGAACACACAGCGTGTGCATTCCTCGATCCCAATAAAACCCAAATATTTAAAAACAAAATGAATGTATCCAAGGACAAATTTAAAAACACCCCCCCAAAATTACTCAAAACCCACAGATATCCAATACACTTAAGAAAGCAACAGTCCTGCTTTGTGCAAGAGGGAATACATTATTACATTAATCATATGCAAATTTACTTTGCAGTGAATCCCTTGAACTTTTAAGTAAACACAATATAAAATTATTGTTAGCTAAATTTAGTACACAGGGTTACCTCACACCATCGTTTTGTTTTTGACTCGGCTATTAACTGTTCCAACTGCATTATTAAAACCCTTTTCTCTATTCCAGGGTGGGATCCAGTTGCGCTTGTGAGGCCTTCTCATCCAGCTCTGTGCTGGGTTCTTCTCTACCCTATAGGCCCATCATACCTTTAGGATCTTTTAAAAAAACATTGTTGTTTCCTCAGGGATCATTTTCAGAAACTGCAGCTGGAGCTGGAAATATTAATTTGTCCCACATATTGCAACATATGTACAGTTGGACCCTCAGTCTCCACTGGGGTTTGATTCAATGACCTCCCATGGATACAAAAATATCTGGGGTTTTTTGGTTTATATATCTATATCTATATATCTATATCTATATGGATGCAGAAGTCCCATGTATACAATGGAATAGTAAAATAATGTTTCCTTATAGAAACTGGTGAACAAATTACATGAGTGACATTGAGAGTCTGAGGATCTGTGAAATGGTGGCAGGCAGCTGCAGGGGATGCCAATACATGAGAGTAGTGTTCAGGTTGCGGCAAAATCAAGGACTATTTTGGGAATATTTTCTACAAATAGCCATGGTAGGTTGAATCCGTGGGTGCAAAGGGCTGACTGTATCTCAAAAGGACACGAGAGAGAGAGAGAGAGAGAGAGAGAGAGAGAGAGAGAGAGAGAGAGAGAGAGAGAGAGTAGGAAGGAGAGGAAAAGTGTGAATGCGAGAGAGTGTGCGAGAGAAAGCAGGAAAGATGGAAAGGAACAGAATGAAGAAGCTGTGACATTCCTCAGGACCGAACTCAGGAGAGCTGACAGATTTACCCGGGGAAATCCAGACTGAGTAAGGGGAACTATGTTATGTACTTTAGGCCCTTCCACACAGGGATATAACCCAGAATATCCACAGTGGGTTTCCATAGCTGAATGGGGTAGAGATCCATAATGCTGTTTGTCCCTGAATATGTTCTGTTAGCACCTGTTATAATCAGAAGTCTTTTCTACCAGTTCCCCAAGCCATGTTGTTTAACCCAGTATAAAATGGGAAGAAACAGGAATGAAATCTGGGACGTTTCAGTCAGTCTGGGATTGCCCTGTGTTGGGAGCTGCAGTCCAGGAAAATCTGGTAGACCTCTGGGTAAGGGATGGGACGTATGTGCCTTTGCTCTGATAATTGGACAATGGAATGGCTCAGAAATACAGGGCAACTCACACAAAATAAAATACCCTTTTTTCACAAGTTTCTTTATAGTGAGGGATATGGCCACAAGCTGTCGACTTAAAGTGATCCTATGAATTTCATAGGATTTTCTCAGGCATGGAATACTAATTCCTTCCTCATTTTTGGTCGTGTCAGGAGCGACTTGTGAAACCACAAGTCGCTTCTGGTGTGAGAGAATTGGCCGCCTTCAAGGACGTTGCCCAGGGGATGCCTGGATGTTTTGATGTATTAGTATCCTTGTGGGAGGCTTCTCTCATGTCCCTGCATGGGGAGCTGGAGCTGATAGAAGGAGCTCATCCACACTCTCCCTAGATTTGAACCTGTGACCTGTCAGTCTTTATTTCTGCCGGGACAGGGGTTTAACCCACTGCGCCACCGAGGGCTCCTATTCCTTCCTCTGAAATATAGCCCACAACATTTGGTATTATTTTGTAGTCTAACAGGAAGCCTGCTCAGCTTCCAAAATCATTTGGGATCTGGTGCCTTTAGGGTATTTAGGCTCATATATGATATTATTCTAACACATATCTTAATTCAAGTAGGTAAGTCCAGTTGTAAACTACATGTTTTTACATATTGTCTATAGCATGGAAAAGCTAATTTGGGACTATTTACAATCTTCTTCAGCATAATGCTCCAAAGGGCTAAGGCAGACCTTGAAGAAGAAAACAGCCTATATATACTCTATTGTACTGATGGTAGCTTGTTCAACTTAAGCCGTCTGAGGGCTCGTGCTAAGACTCTAAACTATCTAGTCCGTGAGCTGCTTTTTGCTGACGATGCTGCCCTTGTTGCCCATTCAGAAGTAGCCCTGCAGCGGCTAACATCTTGCTTTGCAACAGCTGCAGAGCTGTTTGGGCTGGAAGCCAGCTTGAAGAAAACGGAAGTTCTCTACCAGCCCGCACCACAGGAAGAACACCATCATCCCCATGTCAGCATAGGCAAATCTGTGCATAAGTCCATTCAGCAGTTCACCTACCTGGGAAGCATAATCTCTTCAGACATCAAGATTGATAAAGAGATAGATCACAGATTAGCAAAGGCATATAGTGCATTCGGAAGGCTTCACAAAAGAGTCTGGAGCAACAAGCAGAGGCAAAGCACAAAAATCAGTATGTACAGAGGTATCATGCTGTGTATTCTCCTTTATGGGTCTGAAACATGGGTCACCTATCGCCAACACCTACGACTCCTCGAACATTTAGGATTGTCTTCGCACAATCCTAAATATACACTGGACCAACTATGTGATGAATGTTGCTGTCCTTGAACAAGCAGGGATCACCAGCATTGAGGCCATGCTGTTGAAAACACAGCTGTGCTGGGCAGGGCACATCTCTAGGATGGAGGACCACCGCCTCCCAAAGATACTACTCTATGGTGAACTCGCCACGGGTCAGCGCAAGAGAGGCACCCCCCAAAAAGAAATATAAGGACTCTCTGAAACAACATCTCAGGCTCGGCCAGATAGATCACCAAAAATGGTCCACCCTGGCCTCTCATTGGGAGGCATGGAGACGCACTATCCACAATGCTGCGGCCTCTTTCGAGAAGACACGCCGAATGGGTCTCAAAGAGAAATGACAATGCAGAAGGAACCACAACTTGGAAACAACATCACCCAAGGAGACTTTCTGCTGTGCTGTCTGCAACCAAACTTGCCTATCTCAGATTGGCCTTTTTAGTCATCAACGTGCTTGTAAAAAGCGTGGAATGAGTCCTTCCTAAGAATCTTCATTCGCGAAGTAATGCCGAGATAGATGTTTCTTTTGTGTTTATGAGCATATTGTTGAGGAATTAAACAGGTGAATTTATTAATATTATGGATAATGCCCATAAGTTAGCAACACTAAATAGTCACAACAAAATAAAACAATTCTAATCAAAACCTTTACAACACTAGCAAAATAACAAAAAAGTGCATTATAAAATGTTTGTTCTGTGCACTGTGAGCGTGAGTTTCTTGTCAGAGGGACAATCAGTGAATCCTTGGCAGAAGACATGAAAAACATGCAAAGCAGATAGAAGGTAACCTATAGGATTTAGATCAAGTGAATCACCGGAAAGAACTCATAACGTCTCATGTACACATAGCCATATTTAGCCAAATGAGAAGGACAATTGCAGTCACCATCACTCTACTTTCTTTCAAGGCTGGGACAGAAACCAAAAAAACACGTATCTCCTAAGAGTAAACACAAAAAAACACAAGGTAATGCAGGGAGGGGAGAAGAGATACAACTGTGGGGTGCAACGTAATGGAGGGAAATGCGGCCCCTATGCTAAATAACAATCCAGGGTCAATACACAGCAATTACAGGTATGAGAATAAAGCAGACCCGGTACTGAACATCTAGTGACCATGTAACAATGGGTGGCCCACCATAAACAAGTACAGAACCCCCAAACAGGCAGAGAGTGTGTATACAATCGCGCTACAGTGCACTACAATTCCCAGCGGCCAGCGGGCATAGGCGGAAATGACGTCAGTGCGTCCGTGCGCCGCAAATCCTGACGGCGGGATAGCGCTACCGCCGCCTACAAGTCCCAGGAGGCTAAGCGGTACGTCAAGGGAGGAGTCAACGTGGTGACGCAGTGCAGCAATCTCCGTAGTGCGTAGGGGCTTCTCGCGGTAGCCAGCAGTGGTGAATCTCGTAGGGCTACAATCGCGTGATCTCGCGAGATCTCGCCAGCAGGGCCTCAAACCCGGAAATGATGGGTAAATGATAATAAACAATGTTCCGCACAGTGAAAATAATAGTCAGATGACGATCTAGGTGTAAGTAATTCAGTCCTCAAGGGTACTCTGGTACAAATCCTGCTGTTGAGGCCAGGCGCTGGATGCCAAAGTAACCGCCGGCCAGCTGTGGACCCGATGTGGGAGCCGGTAGTGGAGGTTTTTTAAAGGTATCCCATGTAGTTTCAATGTTTGCAAGCCCAAAGTATCAATGTAACTGGGGTGCACCCCCTATGCAAGGTACACAGTAGTATGTCTTCAAATATTCTTCTTAAATCAACACAAGCACAGTCATATCTCCGTAGAAAAAATATGTTTGAAGTATTCACTTATTCAATCATATTTCAGTATTCAGATGCGGTTCAGGGGCATGGCATGAGTCAACGGGTATTGCCCAGCACAATGTTATCCCAGGCAGTAAAAGGCCCCAGCCCGTTTCGCAAAGGCCACAAATGGGTGGCGGATGCTTCCTCAGGACTCGTTTGATACAACTTTACCACATCTACAATGAAAATAAACGGAGCAATTATAAGCAAAATGCAAGTAACCAGGTACAAAGGAGTCAAATCATACAATGGTAACATCTACATGGGCAAATAGCCATTAATACATAGTAAATATACATACCAGCATCAGAGAAAATGAAGGGTGCAGCTTGAAGCACAACAGCTTATTAGCCCAATCCAAATGGAGGGTAAAGTAATGGAGAACAGGTAAGTATTATATCAATTGGAGACAATAGACTAATTAAGTGATCAGGGCGGGGATACTTAATTGCTCATTGAGACCATTAGGATGCTCTGAACCCACTAATTGGATCCAGGAAGTTTCTGCCCTTAAAAGGGCTTTCCTGTGGTCAGAGTGAGGAGCACAGTTGATCTTTTGTAGAGCCATTACTCTCAAGGAGTTCTCATTGTGGCCCAAGTTATTGAAGTGAGAATATAAGATGCTATCCGTAGCGCCAGTTCGAATTTTAGAGCGGTGTTCCATAATTCGAATTCTAAGAGTTCTACTGGTCTGGCCAATATAGACTAAATTGCACGGGGAAAAATGGCATAGATCACCCCTAGGGTGGTGCATGTGGAAAAGCTCTTGATGTGGAAGGTCTTTTGTTTCCATGAATGAGCTATGGTTTTATTGGTGTCAATGAATTTGCAAATGCCACAACGGCCACATGGTCTGCATCCTGGTGTAAGGGTGCTCTTCGTAGTATGTAGGGCATGGTCCGTGTGGGTTAATATTTCACCAATGTTAGTTGTTCTGCGATATGCCACCATGGGGGGTTGTTGCAGGCCAGGGATGGTGTCCAGAAGGTGCCAGTATTTTTTGACGATGTTGTTGACGTCCCGGCTGTGAGGTGTGAGTGTCAATGGCCATACAAGCCGGCCGGTGGTGGATTTCGTGGTGGTAGGTTGTAGTGTATTCTCTCTGGGAGTTTGATCAACTCTCTTTCTTGCGTTGTAGACCACCTGTCTGGGGTATCCCCTTTCAATGAAATGGTTGGACATTCTATCTACCTCAATCCGGTAGTCTTGGTCAAAAGTTGAATTACGTTTGGCCCTCAAGAACTGAGAGTATGGCAGGTTGTTTTTTAAAGCATGTGCGTGGAAACTTTTAAAATGTAGATATGAATTTCTTTCTGTAGGTTTGTGGTAGGTTCGGACTCCTAAATGCTGATTCCGAGTTTTGATGACTGAGACGTCCAGGAAATTAACCATCGAGCAACTGGATTCCATGGTGAAAGAAATATTCGGGTGCCAGGAATTCATCCAGTGTAGTAGACCAGGTTAGTTGGTGTCTGAACGGGCTACGAGGAAGACGTCATCAATGTATCGCCAATACACTTTCACACCAGGGTGTTGGTATTTGTGATCCGTGGTAAAGAGGTGTGTGGCTTCCAAATGTCCCATAAACAGGTTGGCGATGGACGGGGCAACAGGCGAACCCATTGCTACCCCTTGGGTTTGTAGATAGAAGATACCATCAAACTTGAAATAGTTGTATCCAAGTATGCAGTCCAAAAGCTCGATCAGGTAATTAGTGGGGAGAAACTGCGTCATAGGTCTCATGTCAAGTGTGTCTGCTACCACGGCCCTGGCTTCGTCCAAAGGGATGTTCGTGTATAATGATGCAATGTCAGCTACTATTAAGATGTCACGGCTGTCCACTGTATAATCTTCGATTTTACCAATAAAGTCACATGTGTCCTTGATGTAACTTGGTGTGTTCTTAACAAATGGTTGAAGTTGAAAGTCAAGAAATTTGGCTAACGGTTCTGTAATACTATTGGAACCCGAGACAATGGGTCTCCCCAACGGGGGTCTTTGTTTCTTGTGTATCTTCGGGAGTGTGTAGAACAGGGGTATGCGGGGGAACTTGTTATGTAGGAACTCTGCAGTTTTTGGATCGATATATCCCATGGTTTCACCATAATAAATGATGTCAAATATGATTTTGGAAAACCTGGTAGTGGGGTCCTGGGACAGTTTCTTATAACATCGGTTATTACCCAGTTGTCTTAGGGCCTCGTTGGTGTAGTCCAACCTATTAAGGCAGACCAATGCCCCACCCTTGTCTGCTCGTTTCCACACTATGTCGGGGTGGTTCCCTAGATGGTTAAGGATGGCAATATCCTCATCTGAAAAATTCCGACAGTGTTTGTCCTTATGGTGGGTTATCTTGGCAATATCCCTAGTTACTAGGTTTTCAAATACCTTGATCTCCTGAGATACCACATTGGGGGTGAAAGTACTTTTAGTTGGAATGTAGAATGAATCCGTCGGGGGCTGAGTGGAGGTATCATCAGCAAAAAATTCCCTCAAGCGTATTTTGCGAAATAAATGAGCCAATTCTTGTCTGATTTTTAAATCTGAGCAACCTGGTGTCAGGACAAACGATGCACCTTTATTTACCAAATCCAGTTCCCGTGTGGACAAATCATAGTTAGACAAATTCATGACTAAGTGTTGTGCCGTTTTCCCCGTCCCCTGCGAAAATTTTGGGGCCGAAAGTTTTGTTGATTACGGAATTGTAGTGCACTGTAGCACGATTGTATACACACTCTCTGCCTGTTTGGGGGTTCTGTACTTGTTTATGGTGGGCCACCCATTGTTACATGGTCACTAGATGTTCAGTACCGGGTCTGCTTTATTCTCATACCTGTAATTGCTGTGTATTGACCCTGGATTGTTATTTAGCATAGGGGCCGCATTTCCCTCCATTACGTTGCACCCCACAGTTGTATCTCTTCTCCCCTCCCTGCATTACCTTGTGTTTTTTTGTGTTTACTCTTAGGAGATACGTGTTTTTTGAGCTTTTCAGTACAGGGCATTCCCTGTTCTAGTAGTATGGAGACTGCTCCCACTGACAATGATATCCAGCAAGAGATTAATGATTACATTCAGGATCTTGGATTGTTTGATGCCACTGAAGGGGCATCTGCCAGCACTGACCCACAACCCCACCTGGGAGCTGAGGAGTTAGCAAAGAAGGAATTCAAGCGTATTAAATTAGAACTTAATGCAGCCACATTGGCAGAGTATTTAAGGAACTCACTCATTCCCAGAGGGTTGAGGGTCCAGCTACCCCCGGGTCTTTTCGAATCAGATGAGGAATTTATCAAAGAATGGAATTTGATACTTGACCGTTGCTCCCGAGACCTACTGTTTCTGTTAGTTAAAACATCTAAGACTGAGGCCGAGAGATTGAAAGTAGAAATTGATGCCATCAGGGCTGACACTAATAACCAGATCCCTCCCATTGATCTGGAGAAAATTAAAAAGGACTGTGACAAATTATATAAAGACACCAAGGAATATAAGATTAATAAATTTAGACGGGACCAAAAGGACTACAGAGAGAATAGGGTATACAAATACTTCTACCAGAACAATTCTAGACCAGGCAGCAGGCAAATTTCCTTTGAATCCTTGAATTCTAACAACTCAGGTGAACGGAGCCGTGACTCTGAGACTGCAGGGGGTTCAGAGACCAGGAATGAATATTCCCTCCGCAGTCGGAACCGTAATCAACAAAACTTTCGGCCCCAAAATTTTTGCAGGGGACGGGGAAAACGGCACAACACTTAGTCATGAATTTGTCTAACTATGATTTGTCCACACGGGAACTGGATTTGGTAAATAAAGGTGCATCGTTTGTCCTGACACCAGGTTGCTCAGATTTAAAAATCAGACAAGAATTGGCTCATTTATTTCGCAAAATACGCTTGAGGGAATTTTTTGCTGATGATACCTCCACTCAGCCCCCGACGGATTCGTTCTACATTCCAACTAAAAGTACTTTCACCCCCAATGTGGTATCTCAGGAGATCAAGGTATTTGAAAACCTAGTAACTAGGGATATTGCCAAGATAACCCACCATAAGGACAAACACTGTCGGAATTTTTCAGATGAGGATATTGCCATCCTTAACCATCTAGGGAACCACCCCGACATAGTGTGGAAACGAGCAGACAAAGGTGGGGCATTAGTCTGCCTTAATAGGTTGGACTACACCAACGAGGCCCTAAGACAACTGGGTAATAACCGATGTTATAAGAAACTGTCCCAGGACCCCACTACCAGGTTTTCCAAAATCATATTTGACATCATTTATTATGGTGAAACCATGGGATATATCGATCCAAAACTGCAGAGTTCCTACATAACAAGTTCCCGCATACCCCTGTTCTACACACTCCTGAAGATACACAAGAAACAAAGACCCCCGTTGGGGAGACCCATTGTCTCGGGTTCCAATAGTATTACAGAACCGTTAGCCAAATTTCTTGACTTTCAACTTCAACCATTTGTTAAGAACACACCAAGTTACATCAAGGACACATGTGACTTTATTGGTAAAATCGAAGATTATACAGTGGACAGCCGTGACATCTTAATAGTAGCTGACATTGCATCATTATACACGAACATCCCTTTGGACGGCCAGGGCCGTGGTAGCAGACACACTTGACATGAGACCTATGACGCAGTTTCTCCCCACTAATTACCTGATCGAGCTTTTGGACTGCATACTTGGATACAACTATTTCAAGTTTGATGATATCTTCTATCTACAAACCCAAGGGGTAGCAATGGGTTCGCCTGTTGCCCCGTCCATCGCCAACCTGTTTATGGGACATTTGGAAGCCACACACCTCTTTACCACGGATCACAAATACCAACACCCTGGTGTGAAAGTGTATTGGCGATACATTGATGACGTCTTCCTCGTAGCCCGTTCAGACACCAACTAACCTGGTCTACTACACTGGATGAATTCCTGGCACCCGAATATTTCTTTCACCATGGAATCCAGTTGCTCGATGGTTAATTTCCTGGACGTCTCAGTCATCAAAACTCGGAATCAGCATTTAGGAGTCCGAACCTACCACAAACCTACAGAAAGAAATTCATATCTACATTTTAAAAGTTTCCACGCACATGCTTTAAAAAACAACCTGCCATACTCTCAGTTCTTGAGGGCCAAACGTAATTCAACTTTTGACCAAGACTACCGGATTGAGGTAGATAGAATGTCCAACCATTTCATTAAAAGGGGATACCCCAGACAGGTGGTCTACAACGCAAGAAAGAGAGTTGATCAAACTCCCAGAGAGAATACACTACAACCTACCACCACGAAATCCACCACCGGCCGGCTTGTATGGCCATTGACACTCACACCTCACAGCCGGGACGTCAACAACATCGCCAAAAATACTGGCACCTTCTGGACACCATCCCTGGCCTGCAACAACCCCCATGGTGGCTTATCGCAGAACAACTAACATTGGTGAAATATTAACCCACACGGACCATGCCCTACATACTACGAAGAGCACCCTTACACCAGGATGCAGACCATGTGGCCGTTGTGGCATTTGCAAATTCATTGACACCAATAAAACCATAGCTCATTCATGGAAACAAAAGACCTTCCACATCAAGAGCTTTTCCACATGCACCACCCTAGGGGTGATCTATGCCATTTTTCCCCGTGCAATTTAGTCTATATTGGCCAGACCAGTAGAACTCTTAGAATTCGAATTACGGAACACCGCTCTAAAATTCGAACTGGCGCTACGGATAGCATCTTATATTCTCACTTCAATAACTTGGGCCACAATGAGAACTCCTTGAGAGTAATGGCTCTACAAAAGATCAACTGTGCTCCTCACTCTGACCACAGGAAAGCCCTTTTAAGGGCAGAAACTTCCTGGATCCAATTAGTGGGTTCAGAGCATCCTAATGGTGTCTATGAGCAATTAAGTATCCCCGCCCTGATCACTTAATTAGTCTATTGTCTCCAATTGATATAATACTTACCTGTTCTCCATTACTTTACCCTCCATTTGGATTGGGCTAATAAGCTGTTGTGCTTCAAGCTGCACCCTTCATTTTCTCTGATGCTGGTATGTATATTTACTATGTATTAATGGCTATTTGCCCATGTAGATGTTACCATTGTATGATTTGACTCCTTTGTACCTGGTTACTTGCATTTTGCTTATAAGTGCTCCGTTTATTTTCATTGTAGAGGTGGTAAAGTTGTATCAAACGAGTCCTGAGGAAGCATCCGCCACCCATTTGTGGCCTTTGCGAAACGGGCTGGGGCCTTTACTGCCTGGGATAACATTGTGCTGGGCAATACCCGTGACTCATGCCATGCCCCTGAACCGCATCTGAATACTGAAATATGATTGAATAAGTGAATACTTCAAACATATTTTTTCTACGGAGATATGACTGTGCTTGTGTTGATTTAAGAAGAATATTTGAAGACATACTACTGTGTACCTTGCATAGGGGGTGCACCCCAGTTACATTGATACTTTGGGCTTGCAAACATTGAAACTACATGGGATACCTTTAAAAAACCTCCACTACCGGCTCCCACATCGGGTCCACAGCTGGCCGGCGGTTACTTTGGCATCCAGCGCCTGGCCTCAACAGCAGGATTTGTACCAGAGTACCCTTGAGGACTGAATTACTTACACCTAGATCGTCATCTGACTATTATTTTCACTGTGCGGAACATTGTTTATTATCATTTACCCATCATTTCCGGGTTTGAGGCCCTGCTGGCGAGATCTCGCGAGATCACGCGATTGTAGCCCTACGAGATTCACCACTGCTGGCTACCGCGAGAAGCCCCTACGCACTACGGAGATTGCTGCACTGCGTCACCACGTTGACTCCTCCCTTGACGTACCGCTTAGCCTTCTGGGACTTGTAGGCGGCGGTAGCGCTATCCCGCCGTCAGGATTTGCGGCGCACGGACGCACTGACGTCATTTCCGCCTATGCCCGCTGGCCGCTGGGAATTGTAGTGCACTGTAGCGCGATTGTATACACACTCTCTGCCTGTTGGGGGTTCTGTACTTGTTTATGGTGGGCCACCCATTGTTACATGGTCACTAGATGTTCAGTACCGGGTCTGCTTTATTCTCATACCTGTAATTGCTGTGTATTGACCCTGGATTGTTATTTAGCATAGGGGCCGCATTTCCCTCCATTACGTTGCACCCCACAGTTGTATCTCTTCTCCCCTCCCTGCATTACCTTGTGTTTTTTTGTGGGACAGAAACCACACATAAAGCTCTTGACTCTTTGGTTATCTTGCAACCCTAACACAGATTACATGATGTTTCAAACACCTTGCAAAGAAAAATACTTTAAGGAAATGTACTAAGCATTTTCCAATCTATGATCTTTCAAGTATTTGCTCCTTGGCATTGATTTGCTCATTAAAAGGCAGAATCTGAGGTGGTTAGTAAAGCCCAACTTCATTTAAATTGACCAGTTGTCAGTCAACTTAATATGATAACATTTTCCTACAGCATATTGGAGAGCAAAATGTGGGGTTTCCATTTTTATAGTATGTTTCACTGATACTAATTAAGCAAAAATGCAAGGTGTGAAATGACACATAGATGTTCATAGAAATGTTTTACAGCTGGCTTGCCCCCGTTTTCTCACTGTATAAAACTGATCGTCCCATTTGTGTCATGCAAAGTGTGATTTAAAAATCTTGGAAACTGGCAAAAGGTAGACAGCTGCTGAATTTGGGATAGGAGATGAGTGAAGTAGGTGTAATCACATATCTGAATGTAATCTTGGAGTTGGCTTTTGATTGAAATTTATTTTGAACCCATGATCTTCCTCTCCCATCTTTTAAAGGCAACGTCAGAATTGTGACAAAAAAAGAGAACAAGCTTGACTAAGGGATTCCACAGAGGGCTTTGGATACTTTGGACAGGTGCTGCTCTTTCTTTCGCCCCTCAGGTAGATGACAACTGCAACTGACTGTGTAGGTTACTTGTGTATTTAATTGCTTGCATGTCTGCAGTTTGATACACTTTCATATACTACTAGACAAAGTAATACTAAAGATGAATTTTATGTGCCTTTGTGTCATTTCTGATGTATGATGACACAATGACAAACTTATTACTGGGTTTTCTTGGCAAAATTTGTTCAAAAGGCCTTCTTCTGAGGTTGAGAAAGTGTGCCTTGCTAAACCCCAAATAACTTTAAAACAAATATTTTCTTTTCATTAATTCCATATGCAGAAATGTCACCCAGTACGTTTCCATGACTCAATGGGGATTCAAACCTTGGCCTTGTTCAATTCTCAAACCATTACACTATACTGGCTCCTTGATACTGGAAGTACATTAGAATGGTTACATCTGTTCAGCAACTAAAATGTAACGCAGGTCTGGAAAGCTCTGAATACTTTGTTGCCAGAATAGTCATTTATTTGTAGTTTGTTGACATTTCTACATATGGAATTAATGAAAAGAAAATATTTGTTTTAAAGTTATTTGAGGTTTCCATGGAATATTTCTTCTTTCTATAAACCAAAGATTTCCATAAATTGTTTACAAGTTGGCTCAATGTATTTTTCTGGACTAAATCCAATTGTTAGCCTCCACCAGGGTAGAACTGATAAATGAATGGAAATGTGATAAACTGGTCATTCCAAACTCCATTGATTTTTATAGGTCTATTCCACCTGGAATATACAGCTAAATTTAAGTTTCTGACTCCTATTTATTCTTCTATTGGGCCAATGCTGCCAAATATTTATGAGTCATTCTAAGGCCTTTTTTTCCAGGATGCATTTAATTCCCCAATTTCTCTTTTATGAGAATTCTATATATAGCATGATCTCCTTATCCAAGGATTTGATATCCATGGATTCACTTACCCATGCTCCAAAAATATTCTCCTTCTAGAAACTGCTTGTGATGGTCTTTCAATCTTCCAATCTTTCAATCTGTAGTATGTTTCCAAACCATACGTTGTCAAAGTATAGGGTTCACTATTATTCATTTTGATATTTTCAGGTATCAAAAACACACAAATACTATTAAAAAATCCCAGAGTTAACTTGATTGACAAATCTGGTTTATTTATATGGAAATGCACATGCTGGAACTTCTAGAAAACAGAAGAAGGAAGTCTTGAAAAAAGTAACAAAATGCTTTCAATTAATAATAAAAGAATGCATTCTACATTTACAAGTCCTTTTATTATTTTATGTACTCTGCCAGGGGGAGGTGCAGTTATGGCTGACAAGCCTTTTTTAGGGCTCCACAGGCATGGATGAGCTGGAGCTTTTGCAAAATGCACCAAGGAAGTCTTCCAATCAGTAAGCAAATACTTAATCAAGAAAACAGTGCCTGGAATAAACCACATCACTGCACAGTTTCTAATTTATTTTAAGGAAGCAAATGGGCTCAGAGTGGGAAGATATGATTTTACAGCCAGAGGTCCTCTCAGCTGCTTGCCAGAAGTGGGATGGTAAGCAAGTTGGGGATGGGGAAGTAAAGCGTTTGGACAGTGATGCCCACACAAATACATGTCCAAAACCCACTGCTGGAGCGCTTTACACTTATTGCACATTTGGAAACACATTGGAAGGGCTTCCTAAAGCCTAAAAATAGGAGTTTGTGTTTATTGAAAAGTGCAGCTTTCAAATGAGTCGAAGCCTAATTTGAGGTGGGTGTAGAATGATGTTGTGCAATCATTCACACTTCAGTTTGTGGTTAGAATGCTCTTAATGCACCTTTCAAGCCGTTTGCAATAATCTCCTTAGTATAAATTTTGTACGACAACCACTGGGCAGGGCATTCTTGGCTGCAAATAATAAACATTCATTAACTAATGCCTGCCATCAGTAGATCCCCTTCTGCTGAGTGTCAAACCAGGGCTTCATTGATTAGTATCTTGCCAAATATCGGGAACAGTTTTCTGTGTCTGAAGACAACTTTACTATAAAATAGTACAGACCCCTGTATCTGCCCTGTGCAGAGCAACCCAAAACAAGAAATGTGATGTTGAGATAAGTGGAAAGTATTCTGACACCAGTTCCTTGCTTGCCAGTTTGAGGGGCTGGGATTTGATATGCTAGGTCATCCCTTTGGTACTACCTTAGAAACTGGCCTTATTTTTTAAAGAGAGGACATTGAATTATAACAGTGCAAGTCAGCTGACTGCTTTGTCACAGAGCTGCTGCCTTTTACATTATCGCAAGTGCCAGAGCTCTCACAGCTGCAGTTTTCTAGTCGCAGTGCGGCAAAGCAGACGCCTAGAACCGGGCACAGAGCAGCATAGGTTTCATTATTTTTTATAACCAAAAAAGAGAGAAAAGTATCTGCTTTAAGCTTCTATGCATTTTTTTTACTTGCCTTTCTATACAGGGGAGCAGCATACCACTTGGATGTGCCTGTTGGCTCTGATATTAGCAGTGTCTCTGAACTCAAGCAGACACACTGCTTGGAGCCTTTTACCTAAACTGCCTCAAATGAAGAACGATTGGCTTTTTGCCGTGTAGGTGAACAGGTGTTCCTGCCACCTCAATATGCACCTGCAAGGAGCAGGACAAAGGAGGGGATACCTGTTACTGTTTGGGGCCTTTCTCCCCACGTTTTCTTTCCTCTTCTCCCTTTTTCTTCAGGTGCTGCACCGCTGAAGCCGTCTGAAGTGTCCTAGAGTCATATGCCAATCCTGCTACTATAGGTAGCCACAGTTTTCTCACGTTGGTGAGAGCAAAAGCTGGAACAGAGAAGCAGCCTCCCTGACCTAAATCAACACCAGCCCCTTCAGATGGATGCAGGGTAGCAGCCAACTAGCAGTGACACGGCCAGCCATCAAGTGGAGGATTTCCAGGATTGCAATCTATTTCTGTTTCAGCCTGTGAACGCTTCACTTTTGCTATTCAACTGCTGCTGCTGACTTTTTTTTTACCATTCAAACATTTCGTTCCCATAAGTAACCGCAATTTGGGTCTCTTAAGTGTACATTTGTGTGGATTAGCCTGTTATGAGAGTAGCCCTCGTCTGCGTCATGTTGGAAACAAGGGCACTGAAGTCTGCCTGCGTTCACAGTTGTTTCTTTCTGCGTGATGCTATGCAGCTAGAATGGGTTATACTGACAACAAAGGAAGAAGCACAAACCATCACTATATGCTGGGTTGTTATTTCAGGGGGAAAGAAAGACAGAACTCTTCTTCAGTCCAATATGATTTTTTTGTTGTTTTTGCCTGCTTCTTTTTGCCTTTGTCTTTTTCTCTTTTTAAAGCACCTAATCAGAGAATCTCAGATGCACCGTTGTGGATGTGGGTTTTAAAAATGCTGTTGAGGGGAAAGACAGCTCATGGAAAACTGCGATTTGAGCCAAGGATCACATCTTTTGCATTCTTGCTGATCTGAAATACTCTGGGGCTTTTTTTCCCCTGAAGAGGAAATCCTAAGGGACAAATTCAGTAACTAAAAAAGCGACCGTAGATAAAAGAAATAAAAATGACAAGCGTAATGGAGGCTCAGCAGAAGAAACTGTCAGAGAAATCAGTGCCTGGATGGCAATCTTACCCAGTCTGAATAATTATGAATAATTCATAGAACAAAATTACTCTGCTTTCACCTTTTCCTCTTAAAATGGCATGATTGGAATCTGTAATAAATTTTCAAGATAAAATATAATGCCAATTTGAATCTGAAGAGCTTTTTGCAGCCAGATGCTACATCCTGATTTTTTTCAATACCTTTTACAATTATTCTGTGAAAAACCCACTTCATCACGAAACGCCATTACCAATGAAAATTACTGTGATTACAATGGCAACAATAGAATGCCATCAAACAATTTCTAATTTACCTAATTTACAAAGGCTGACAGCACTGGTTTTCACGCCCAAGTCTCCTCGTCATGCTTGGCACCTTGGATCCATATCAGAAAGAGACGCAAGTGGCTTCGTAATGTGGATCGTGTTCAGCACCGTTAACTTCAAGAGCCCAGGAAAAATCTGAGCAGTCTGTTAATCAAGGTTATAGCCATATATGTAACAGGCTTCTTTTCCAGCATTCTTGATTGTTTTTTGTTTAGCTCCTGGGCACAGGATGGCACACAGGTACAAGTTTGTTTATATCATAATGCTGAAGCACTTGAACTGCAGTATATTTTCTATTGAACAATCTGTACAGCTAAATAAATGGGTATATGTTGTTAAGTCCAAATATCTCCTTCCATGGAAGGGTGACTGCTTTGAAGTTGGAAAAGCTTTCCTCTGCCACTGATCCTTATTTCAGTCAGAGAATGGGTGCGGTTAGCTGAATGATAACTATGTACCTGTTTGTTGTTGGTATTTTTAAAACCTTTCTATTTAGCCTTGATTTTGTGTTACAGTTAGGTGTTATATTAATATGTGTCGATCGTCTGAACTTTTTTATTTACAAAAAGAATCAGGCTGCATCATAGGGTAAAATCAGATTATGCTGTTATTCTCCGTATGCTGTTCTCTAATTGGGAATTAGCCATAACTATAGAATTATATGGGTTCCCGAAGTTAACATACAGTGAAATATTGCAAACATAACTTTAAATTCAGCTGCACTATATTAGGTTAAATATTCCTCTTGGGTAGAAAGCCCTGTTAAATTAAACTTATACCTTTATTTTTTTTCATCAGATGTATTGAATCTTAACATATTGCATTATCTTGGGGTTGTTTTTTTTAAAAAACTGTAGAAGATCTTTAGTCATTCTTCTCAATTATGTAACTGTTTAATTAGACAATCTCTTACTTACTAGAGTGGAAAATATCCTGTGCTTCTATACCTAACTTATATGACAAGATGCATGTTTCACTCTATGTGCATTTTTATAATATATTATTTTAAAATTCACATGCAGTTTTAATTTACATGTAGTATCTGTTTATCTAAAAAAATGCATTTCCATTGCATTTAGCTTTCAATTTGTTTAACTGAACATGTGATGAAAAGTGAGATTCAAGCTCTAATAATTTATATACAACAGGTTGAACCAACCTGTTGATGCCACCCTATATATGTGCTGTTTTTAGTTGATGTCTCATTTCACTCCATAATTCAGTCTACATCTGTGAGCAACACTTCCCTTATAGTTGGTTCTTGTGCAGTGGTTCATTGTGCCACAACAGGAACAGCACTGAAAAGACAAAGGACAGGGTTCCCGGAAACAAATTCTTAAAACACTGGAGATAGTTGAACTACTATATGGCACATTCATATAGGCAATAATGTGATATCATTACCTTCCAAGGAGCCATAGTCAGGACTGGACAACTCTCTCTAAACTATAGTTTGTACTGCAATCTCATGTGGTGGACACACGAGGAGAGGAAATCCCTAGCTCTATCTGCAGTGCAGTCCTAATACAAAGTTGTCTAGTTGTATAAAGAGATATAATTAAATACATGTTGGGACCCAGGAAATGTTTTAAGGTTCTTCTAAACTGGCAAACAAGTCATTGTGAATTTTGTGTACTTGCATGTACTGTATGTTTTTACAAACCAGCAAAAACATAGATTACACCATTAACAATGTGAGTACAAGGAATGCAATGAGAAAATAATCAATTAAGTATTATATAATTGCCTAAAGCATAAAATTAATGCATCCAGACATGGGGGAAATAGATATAACTCTATAAATGGAATGCCAAGATGGCTATCAATTAGGATGTTAGTGATTGGTAGTTCCTCAGAGAGGGAGGGTTACTTTGGAGTCTTGCTGGTCTTAATCTTTGATGTCTGTTTCAGGGAAACCCAAACCCCCTAGCCTAGACTTGGAAAGGCTCAAGCCTTCCTCCCCACTCCCTCTTCCAAGGCCTGCAGGTGCATTCCCTTTCACTGGTCCATCTGGCAATAACCAGCAGAAAAGTTCCGTCTGCCTAGTGTTTTAGGATCTGCTTGCAGAGGAAAACACAAAAGAGGGAGGTACAGAATGAGGAAGGGGCTGGATTACACCAGGCCCAAACTAATACCAGGCCAGGGATGTAGCCATAGTGCCAGCACAAAATGGCCCATCCTAAGTTTAGTAATTTAGTAAGAATATTCTTAAATATTACCCTGGATGGTGAGTGGCTAAGCCCGTCGTCTTTGGTAAAAAGCCTGGGGGTTCAATTAGACCCGCTGCTATCAATGGAGACTGAGATCTCCACGGTTAGCAGGACAGCATTTTTCCATCTTCGACAGGCTAGGCGACTGCCTCCTTACCTATCCAGGAATGACTTTGCTACAGTGATCCAGGTGACGGTCATCTCGAGGTTAGACTACTGTAATGCCCTCTACATTGGCCTTCCCTTGTCGACAACCCGGAAACTCAAGCTGATGCAAAATGCTGCCGCTCGATTGCTGGTGGGAGCACCTGTGAAAGAGCACATCACACCAATCCTACAGCAATTGCACTGGCTGCCAATAGAGTACCGGATTGTTTTCAAGGTGCTGGTTTTGACCTTTAAGGCCTTGTATGGTCTAGGGCCAGTGTATCTGAGGGACCGCTTCACCCCATACGTTCCCCTGAGATCTCTGCGCTTAGAAGAACAAAACCTTCTGATGATTCCATCAGTTCGTTCCTGTCGCCTCTCAGTGACAAGACAACGAGCCTTCTCTGTGGTGGCACCGACGCTATGGAACGCGTTAACAGATGACGTTCGGGCCATCACGGAGTTAGCCCCCTTCCGGGGGGCCTGCAAGACGACCCTTTTTAAGCAGGCCTTCAATCTATGTTCCCCGGGATAACTCTGACCATGTCCTTGTGTTTTATATAACAAAGTGTTTTATCTGCATTTTAATCTGTTGTTTTATGTAAACCGCCCCGAGCCTACAGGGAGGAGCGGTATATAAAAATGAACAATAAATAAATAAATAACTTCCAACATCCTGGCACTGCATGGAGCTTAGATTCAGCATAGTTTCCTATGGCCTAATGTCAACTGAGGTGGTCCTTGGCTATCTTGGCAAATTAAGATTGCACTTTATAGAACGATAGAGTTACAGAGTTGAAAGAGAGCCATGGGTCATCCAGTCCAGCCCCATTTTGCCCTGCACAATCCACAATCAGGGCATCCAGTGTCTGTTTTAAAACCTCCAAAGAAAGACTTCATCACAGTCCTTGGCAGTATATTCCACTGTTGAGCATCTGTTTCCATCAGGAAGTTTAGGGGAAGCTCTTTTCCTGCAACTGAATCCATTGTTCCATGTCCTGGTCTCTAGAGCAGCAAACTTGCCCCCTCCCTAATATGGCATCTTTTCAAATATTAAAACATAGCTATCATGTCCTCTCTCAATTTTCTCTTCCCCAAGTTAAACATACCCAGCTCCCTAAGCCAGTGTTTCCCAACCAGTGTGCCGTGGCACACTAGTGTGCCGTGACGGACCTCCTGCTGTGCCGCGAGAAAAGCTCTCTGCCCCCCCTTCCTTCCCACCTCCTCCTGCCGAACTCCTGCTGCTTGGGGGGAGGAGGAGGAGGAGGAGGAGGAAGGGCCGGGCAGTGGCGAAGAAAAAGAAGAAGGGGCCGGGGCACTGCCTCCTTTGGCCATTTCCCTAGCCAGCCTCCAATCCGCCATGACTCCCGCCATGACTCTTGCCCCTCGCTCGCTGAAGCTGCGTGGAGGAGGAGCCCCGCCACTGAAGCCCGTCCACCGCTCATGCTCCTCCTCTGTGGGAGAGCTGAAGCCGGGGGAGGGGGGTGGGGCATGGCTTGGCCTGGCTCCAACCCCTCCCCTGGCTTCGGCACTCCCAGCAGCTGCTCCAGCCTTGAGAGGACAGTGCCAAGCCAGCATTGTGCTGGCTCTGCCACCGCTGGCTTGGCACTGCCCCCTCAAGGCTGGAGCAGCTGCTGGGAGAGCTGAAGCTGGGGGAGGGGGTGGGCCATGGTGTGGCCTGGCTCCACCCCTCCCTCCAGCTTCGGCACTCCCAGCAGCTGCTCCGAGCAGGCCACCATCCCCCAGCCGTTCTTTACTGTGTTAGTGTGTCATTTTGTGTCATTTTGGTTGGTGGTGTGCCCCTGGATTTTTTTTAATGTTAAAAGTGTGCTGCAGTTCAAAAAAGGTTGGGAAACACTGCCCTAAGCCACTCATTGCATGGCTTGGCTTCCTGACCTTTTACCATGTTAGTCACTTTTCTTTTGGACACATTTTAGCTTGTCAATATTTATTTATTTATTTATGGTTGGTTGGTTGGTTGGTTGGTTGGTATTTGTACCCTGTAGCTTCTCACCCCCGCAGGGGGACTCAGCACGGCTTACATTTGCAGCACTACAGGCCGCACCACCACAATCTGTATTCTGTATACCTTAATAAAACGGAATGTTTGTATGTGTGCGGAGGGCGGAAGGGCGGAAGGGCGGAAATGTGGCAGCGTTCTGATTGGCAGCCACTTTCACAGGCCACAGCGACCAGCGCGGGTGATGGACCTGCACCAAACTTGGCACACATAACCCCCTTTACGTCCTGGTACGGTTTGGGGGACATGACCCACGGATTATGGGATTTGTAGTACTTTCTAACACTTTGGTTCCCACAGACCACTGAGGCCACCAAAAAGGACCAATACAGACCACACTTGGCACACACAACCCCCATGACCCACTCTATCTCCTGGTGCAGTTTGGAGGAGGGTGGACCATGGATGATGGGACTTGAAGTACCTCTACTCACTTCTCAAGACCGCTGCGAACCCCATCCAATGACTGATCACGACCAAACTTGGCACATAGAGCCCCCATGACCCACTCTACATCCTGCTGCAGTTTGCAGGAGGCTGGATCATGGATGATGGGACTTGAAGTACATTCACTCATTTCCCGAGACCGCTGCAAACCTCATCCAATGACTGATCAAGACCAAACTTGGCACACATAACCCCCATGACTACCTTCACATCCTGGTGAAGTTCAGGGGAGGACTGACAATGGATGATGGGATTTATAGTACTTTCACACCCCTCTGTTCCCACAGACCACTGCGGCCCCCAACAAACACCGATAAAGACCACACTTGGCACACAGAGCCCCAGTGACCCACTCTACATCCTACTGAAGTTTGGAGGGGGGCAGAACATGGATGATGGGACTTGCAGTACCTTCCCTTACTTTCCAAGACTGCTACAAACCTAATCCAATGACTGATCAAGACCAAACCTGGCAAACAGAGCCCTCATGACCCACTCTACATCCTGGTGCAGTTTTGTGTGAGATGGGCCACAGATGTTGGGACTTGAAGTACCTTCACTCACTTCCTCAAAACAATGCAACCCTCATCCATTCACCAATACAGACCAAACTTGCCACACACAGCCCCCATGACCCACTCTACATCCTGCTACACTTCTCAAATGACCCGGGCACCACCGGGTCCCCAAGCTAGTACAATATAAAAATACACCATATAATCAACATCATTAAAAAGCATTAAAAACATTAAAACATTACATTAAAAACCACTACATACTATTTTATCCTTCTTGAATTGTGATGCCCAGAATTGAACACAGTTTTCTGGGTGAGGACCAAGAATTAATAATAAACAAGATTTATTTGCTAATTCCAGCTATTCCAGTTAGTGTGATCTTTCTTAGAGTGTTCTCTAGGAAGTAATGAAGAAAAATATAGAAATTGCTTTGTATTAATATTATTATTTCTGCTGAATGTGAAACTGTTGTTCCTATCATTAATCTGCCTCTGGATCTAAATTCAAATCTGTGAGTATAATGAATGGCTTCAAAAAGAGGTGTATACATTCATGGAGTTGAGGAACTTCTTAGCAATAGAAACTGTTTAGCAGTGGAATAGATCACCTCAGAAGGTGATGTACTTTTCTTGACTGAAGGCTTATAAACAGATACCCATCTCTGAGGGATTCTTTAGTAGGGACTCTGTGCCTTTGTAAAGGGTTGAACTAGATGACCCTTGATATCATTTCCCACTTTATGATCAGTAATGGATATTCGTCCGAATGGCTATAATCGGTATTAAAAATATACGGTTATGTAGGCCACTTGCTAGAGAACATAAAAACCAAGATAAAGTTGCACATACATTCTGCTTCAAAGCTTTCATAGGTAACTATTCGGTCACGTTGTGAACAGAATTTTGGATTAGATAGATGTTTAGTCTGATACAATATGGCTCTTCTAATGAACCAGACAGTTTTATAAAAACTATCCTGCAACTATATCTTCAAAACACAAAATGATGAAATTATCAACATTGATTTCCATGTGGAAATACAACTGAGATGAAAAAGCAGATTAGAAATATACTCTACGTGCAGTTTCAGTATGTTTTAGAATTATTTATATGTTTATTTATTTTGAACATTTATCAATCAAAACTTTATTACGGTCACAGACCAGCACAAAGCGGGCACAAGCGCCCTAAGAAGAGAAGGACAACTCCCCAGTAAACAGTTATTTAAAATCAGACTAGAAATCAGTATAAAAATATATTTTAAAAGACAGGATATTGTTGCCTTACGGTGTCTTGAACATTTATATCCTGCCCTTCTCACCTCCAAAGGGGGACTCAGAGCGGCCACTCAAACAATAGCAATAAAATCATAATTAAAACATTAATGAAACAATAAATTAAAATCATTCATTTAAAAGTTAACAAATCCAAGATCAAATCCGAATCTACATCGAAAGTCAAAGTCTGAGGTCTGTCCATTGTCAATCAAAGAAATAGCATGCATTATTATTGCTGCACCTGCTGCTCGAATGCTTGGTCCCATAACCATGATTTAAGGTTTTTTTTCTAAAGGAAATCATCTTTAACTTCTGCTTTAAAAATTACCAGAGTCATGCTGGGAGGACTTAGAGATTCCTAGAAAGAATACGTCTCCAGTTATTTTGGCGACTTCCAGCATGATTCTGTGGCCAACTTCCAGTAGAGCAGTGTTTCCCAACCAGTGTGCCATGAGCGATCATCAGGTGTGCCATGGGAAATTGGAACAATCAAAGCACCCCAATAGACAACCCACCAGCATATTGCTCTGAGGCATGTGACTGTGTATCAACTCTCCTGTTCAGGCCCAGGTTTCACACTGAGTGTATAAATACATTTAAAAACATATTAACTATATGTATTACTGTGTTAGAGTGTCATTTTGGTTGGTGGTGTGCCCCAGGATTTTGTAAATGTAAAAAGTGTGCTGCTGCTCAAAAAAGGTTGAAAAACACTGCAGTAAAGGGCACAGATATTCCCAGAAAGATGTTCCCCCAGGTTTAAAATTTAGGGGTTTTTTATTCATGGTTTTTCCACTTTCATATGGGTATTGCTCCCCAAACTCCTGCAAATATGAACTGTACTAAACTATGCTGTGCCATGCAGTTTTCTGCCAGTGTCTTAACTATTGTTTTAATGGGATTTAATGGGGAAAGAAAGCAGAGGGAATTGTGAAACAACTATTTTGAATTCTGTATTGTTGATCAAATGTGTATATATTCTTTGTTTTCTATATAAAATTTCTCATATATTCTTTGGATATAATTCAATTTTGTGCCCATGATATAATTCCACAATGTGCCCATGAAAAATTCTTTCATGTTATTCTAAAGTATATCTAGCTTTGAATATAAATTTTACCTAAACTTTTGGTTCTTGATAGATACACATTTAATCTCTAGAACAGTGGTTCTCAATCTGTGGGCCATGGCCCAGCAGTGGCCTGCGAGAATGAAAATCTAGTCCGTGAACCTCCTTCCTCTTTATTTATTTAATTTAATTTATTTTATTTCCGTTCCTTTCTGCAGAGCTCACCAATTCCGACCCTTTTGAGTACTAATGTTGGAGAGTGGTCCCCAGTCAAGAGGTCCCCGTTCAAGTGGCCCCTGGTCATAAAAATGTTGGGAACCACTGCTCTAGAATATGAGTCTTTGGTTCACTACACTTTTACTGGGATAGAGATAAGGAGATGCCTCTAGCAATCAAGTGAATAAAAAGTCCCTCCCCATCACCTCTTTATTTAATATGATGTATTTATACCCTACCACATTCTAAGACATTGTAACATCTGTTATCAACCCCAGAGATCACTTTGTTCTGAAGATAGAAATTTGTTGGAAATCCCCAATTTTAAGATCTTCCGCCTAACAGCTACTAGGCGTAGAGCCTTCTCGATTGTGGCTCCATCACTATGGAACGCTTTACCTGCAGAAGCCCGGGCCCTGCGGGACTTGCCAACTTTCTATTTCGGCAGGCATTTAAGTTATACTAGTGTGGCTTAAATTGATTTTAATCTGGTTTTTACTGTTTTACTGTTAACTGTATTGTTCTGTTGTAAACTGCACAGATGTCACAACGCGGGCCCTGGCTTCACCCCGTAATCACACACACACAGACAATGTCAATTAACTATTTATTGAATCAAAAGAATAGCAGGTGAAAAGGACAAAATGTTCAATTAAGGAATAGGATCAATAAGTCCAACGTAAAAAGCAATTGGTTTCAAAAGCAATCCAAAACGAGAAATCTCTCAGGCAAGGTCCATAAAAACAAGGCAAGTTGTTCAAAAGCAAACTTAGTCCGTGAAACAAATAAGACAATCCAAAGTTCTTGGAAGAAACAAGGTCTCTTGGCAGGACTTGGCAAGGCTAGCCAAACTATGGCTTCCAGGGAGCAGCAGACCAAACATACGTCTGTCCAGTATAGACGTGGCCGCCAAACTGAGGAACTTTCCCACAGAGTGCATACTTAATTCCCACCCTTGTGAGACCAATGCCTCTCCAGGCTCCGCTTCCAATCTTTCCAAGTAGCCACAATACTACTCCTCCGGTCGAAGCTCCTCGCAGGTTCAGCGCCATCTGCCCCATTATCTTCCTGGGAAAGTGCCTCCAACTCGGTTTCCATATCTTCCTCCGCAGCTGGTGGCAACAAGCGCTCCTGAGAACCGAAGCCTCCTGGTTTCTCATATTCGCAATCTGATCTGGGCCTTCATCATCCGAATAAGCAGAAGGCCAGGTGTCATCCCATTGCAAACTGTCAGTCGGTGATGCATGCCCATCAGCCCCTGCATCCCCTCCATCTTGGTCCAAAGCAATCGGGACCCCCGGGGCGGCACCCCGCCCCCCCCCCCGGCTGGAACGAAGGCTGGGTTGCTACAACCGAGCCTTCGGGGAGTGGCGGTATATAAATCCGAATAATAAATAAATAAATTTATAATACCCATATCATCCATAACCCAAACAACTATTGATCACATAAAACATCCTAGACAACATGAATAGAAGAGGTGGCCAAATATCCCATTCCAAAAGCCAACTGAAAGCAAATCTCCTCCGTAAGGTTGTTCCACATCTCTCAGGCCTTCACCAAAAGTTCTCCCTCTGTGAAGTCAACTTGAACTCATGTAGTGATGAAACAGGGAGCAGAGAACACAAAGAAAATCTTAAATGGTAGAAGCAAACACAGTATGTACTGTATATCTCAGGCAATTAAGTGCTTTTGAAAGTTAAACCTTGAATTGGTTACCTGCTTCCCAATGCTGTATTCTCGATTAGGCAGATGGATGTCAGTATTCCCATTAAGACATCTTACATTTTGGACTGTCAGGAAATTTATATCACAGAGCAAATATACATCTTTGTATCATAATTTTTATATGTTTATTATGTAAAATAATTAGTTTATGCCACTATGCATGTCTTAGGGTTGTTCATCATAACACAGATAGATTGAAACCTCTCAGATTTTGTTCCTGATCTTTCTGCTTTTACATTGGGTTAAAAGAAACTGACCTGGGAAGCTGGTATAAAAAGTTAATTGTTTGTGACCGCAAAGATGTTGTAGACCTAACACCTTCCCTTGTGACAAATCAAAAACTAGCAACAGGCCTCCAAGGTCCCATAGTACTTAAGAGTAAGCTACTATATCTATATGTGTCAGCTTGACTACTTTGGCCAGAATCCAAATGGCTACTTAAACTGAGGAAATAAATCCTTTAGAAGACGGAGTAAGAAGCAACTGCTTCCTCTTCCTACACTTTTGATAAAATATTCTTCTCTCCTTCCTTCCTCCAGACTTTTACACCACAAGAAACTATGCTCCAAAGGTTTCTCAGCCAGCCCCTTAAAGCAAATTGAGATATAGACACAAGGGAGAGTGGATGGACTCTTGGAGAACCTGCCTTCTATCAATGCGAGTACACGTAAGTTGGATTCTGGCCTTTCCTTTCCTGATAAACAATACTGATTACTGACATGAGATGTCAAATTTAGTTCATTTCTGTTTCAATTGTGATTGCTTATTTTCATTTTATTTATAGTACCGTTTTTAGGCCAGTAATCAAAGGAAAACAAAGTGGCAGCTGTGGAATGTTAAAAGTCAGCCATTCCTTTACAAGCCTCCGTGTAACAGAATAGACTTCCACATGGGGGGAAACAGTGGTGCATTCAAGTTTCTTCAAATTAATTTCATACCAAAGTTGCTTTTTTTGGAACACTTGAAGATTAGGGTCTGTCTGGGCCAGAGCAATTAGTTTCCATTGTTCCTTGTTCTTTGTTGTCTCTCATTTGTTTCTATATTTGTCCTTATGCTTTTACAGTATTCTCAGTAAGACTGTGTGTAGTTATTTGGAAGTATAAGCTTTTGATTTCAGTGGGACATACTCCCAGATAGAGCTTTAAAAGTTACTCTCAAGAGGAATGAAGTCAGTCGTCCCTCCACGTGTGTTTTTTTTTACTTTTGTGAATTTGATTATTCATGGATTTGATTGAAAATATCCTCCAGTGAGTTTCTACAATCAGCTTTCTCTAGTCATGTTGGAGGGCCTAGATATTTCTAGAGGGAATACCTCTCTAAGAATGACTAGTGGCCCTTCCGCACAACCATATAACCCAGAATATCAAAGTAGATAACCCATAGTATCTGCTTTGAACTGAATTATCTGAGACCACACTGCCATATATTCCACCGGGAATGTGGCGCAGCTGGCTGGGTGTCAGTGCATAAGATCTCTACTGACCAGAAGGTCATGAGTTTGAGGCCTGCCTGGGTCGAGGTGGGCTCTCAACCTATTGTGTAGCCTGTTGTCGATCTTTGTAACCTGAAAGACAGTTGCATCTGTCAAGTAGGAAATTAAGGTACCACTTAGTGGAGAGGCTTAATTTAACTGATTTATGAGGCCATAAAAAAAAGATCTCCAGAAAACACGCTGAGGAATGAAGGAGTGCGACAGCTCCCCCTGGTGGCCAGATGTTAAATTGCCTCTGTCTGTCTTGTGTGTTTGTGTGTCTAAATGTAATGTGTACATTGTAATCCGCCCTGAGTCCCCTGCGGGGTGAGAAGGGCAGAATAGAAATGAAGTAAATAAATAAATAAATAATATAACTTGATTTCATGTAAATTTTGTACAGCTGTGTGGAAGGGGCCTAGGTCGTCTTCTTTCATTATGTGATTAACTTCTAGCCCAAGTCATCTATAGAGTCATGCACAAAGACCTACCAATTCCTAGAGAGAAGTTATTTCAGGTAATAATATAGCATTGTCTTTATTCACAATTTTTCAAATTCATGGGGATCTTGAGCCCCCAACTCCAGTGAATGTGTAGGGTTGGCTGTATGCTGAGTTGCAAACCCATCCATATCTGAGCCATGATAGGATGATGCACGTGGACCCATTGCCCAGTTCTGTATAACTTCAGGATGTTAGTATATTCACTGTTCTTAAAACTAACATTTAAAGTTGTGCTCCCTGAGCAGGGCCGTAGCCAGGATTTTGTTTCGGGGCTGAGTTTGTTTCGGGGGGAGACTGGGTGGAAGAGGGTCTACCCTAGCAAACCTTTTGTATTGTTATCCCAATAACCCCATTAATGTGGGATATAATGAGCATGGTGATCAGATCATGATATGAATAAACATAACAGTTTAAATAATGTACCAGTAAGGCCTTTTCGGGGACCACCCGGAGAATTTGGGGGGGGGGGCTGAAGCCTGTCCCTGAGTAATGTGTACAGGATTACAACCCAAAATGCAAATATTCAACTGCAGCTGAGAAGATTGCACACTAGGAAGATGAGCCAGGTTTCCTAAAAATTCAGTAAATATTACTCAGAGGTAGGTGCGAGATATGAGCCTTGTGCATTTGAGGTATACTGCAATAAAGCTCTTTAATAACAAATTCAGAGCTAGACTTCATGATTACACCCACTGCTTGTGCCCTGGGATGTATGACATAGAAGCTGATGTGGGCAAATCCTTAATTTAAAACAAGGGGAAAGCTAGAGGGGAAAAAAATTCCCAGCTCTTGGAGTATAATATTGCTGAACAATTTCCTTAGTTTCCAACCAACATACCACATTTTATTCCTCAAAGAAATTACTTTTGACATACTTGAAATTTAGTTCCTATGATAAATAACAGTGTTATGAACTTCTGAAAATATGAACAGGTTGTTTTTCTTTCGAAATTTTAACCGACAGAAGTAGCATTTACAATAAAGCCACCCTTGAATTCCAGCTACTGAATAACCTACGGCCACTTCCTGTGTTAAAGTTTTTATTCACAGGTGTGTTCTTACAGATCACTTCTGAGAGGGAAAAAACCTGTAACATTAGAAGGATTTATAACCATGGCTGCCTATAAGAGTTGGATATTTTACAAATCCAGAGGAATCTAAACGTCTTAAAGCTAGTTTGATTTAATGTTCTATGGCATCAAAAATGTTCCTATGGATATAAATACATTCAGTGAAAGGATTTTTTCTTCTTTAAACTTATTGATGTATTTTATTTACTTTGTCTTATATTCCGCCCTCTCTCCCTTACTACGGGACTCAGAGCGGCTAACACTCGGCAACGACTTGATGCCATTCAACATAATACAATACTAATAGAAAATACATAAACTCACAAAGAAAAAAAATGTAAACAGCAATATATAAAACATGATCAACAGTATTACAACCATATTAAAACCAATTATATTAAAAGCCAATTTCATCTCATTGCCATAGTCGAGTATAATATCCATATGACATGGTTACCCATTGTCTTCCCCAAAAGATTATTTCCAGAGAAAGCTTTTTACTTGCTTTCTGAGGGATAATAGGGAGAGAACCTGCGGTGAAGCTACGTTCAAATCAACCGGCTGGACAAGGTGGACCCTCTCTTGCAGATCCCACCGCTGCCACCATTTGTGGAGATTCGACGTTTACTTATATTTCGCTGCCACCATTAATTTATTTAGGCTTGACCATTGACTTGTAAAGAGTGGTGAGGAGACTGGTAATCCAAATGAAGTCACGGGGAGAGAGTTTTGAATCAAAACTTAAATAGTTTATTTCACACAACTAGGCACAAAACTTGGTTTGATGCTTAATATAACTCTTCCGAAGAGGCACGACTTAAAAAGGTTACAAAGTTTCTATTTGTAACTAATACACAGTTGCAATGTTTAACTATTGCTATTACTTAGACCAGCGTCTAGCAATCTCAAACATACAGGCACTTTTGCCTTCTAAAGGCACCTTGCCTCTATCTAGCCCTCAGGCTTTATACAAACAGACTGGCTCGCAAGCTCAGCCCTCCAGAACTGTCTCCCTACAGCTCTCGAAACAGATTCCCCAGCTGAAGCTACACTCCGCTCGCTGACAGGAAAACTCTAACTGCTCTCTGCAGTTTCAATAACGTGATTCCTACTCCTCTCCTCAGAGCAGAATCTAACCGAACCTTCTGGCTTGACAGCCAGGCACCCACTGACTCTCTCCAAGAATTCGAGCTAGCCTTCTGGTTGGCTCCACCCACCATCACCATGGCAACACATTCCCCCAGGAGGGAACTGCCTCCATTATCACAGCCAACCCTTTGTGGTCTGTCCATAACGTGACCACTTAATATAACACAAATAACCACCTCATCACAGAACCATTCTGATGTTCTCGGGGAGGGCATTCTAGAGCAGGGAGCCATCACTGAGAAGGCCCTCCCTCTTATTCCCACCAACCACACCTGACATGGGGGTGGGACTGAGAGTAGAGAATCCCCGGCAGATTGTAGAGTTTGAGTAGGCTCATATTGGGAGATGCGGTCAGATAGATAAGTTGGGCCTGAACCGTTCAGAGCTTTAAAGGTTAACACCAGCACCTTGAATTATGCTTGGAAGCAAACTGGTAGCCAGTGGAGCTGCTGCAATATGAGAATTGACTGCTCCTTATATGGCACCAGTAAGCAGCCTGGCTGCAGATCTTTGGACTAGCTGAAGCTTCTGAATGGTCTTCAAGGGCAGCCCTACATAGAGCGCATTACAGTAATCCAATCTGGATGTGACAAGGGCATGGATCATCGTGGCCAAGTCTGACTTCTCAAAGTATGGGCATGGCTGGCACACAAGTTTTAATTGTGCAAAGGCTCCCCTGGCTACTACCAACACCTGGGCCTCCAGGGTCAGTGATGAATCCAGGAGAACACCCAAGTTGCGAGCCTGTGTCTTCAGGGGGAGTGTAACCCCGTCTAATACAGGCTGTAACCCTATACCCTGATTGTCCTTCCAACTGACCAGGAGGACCTCTGTCTTGTCAGGATTGAGTTTCTGTTTGTTCACCTTCATCCAGTCTGTTACTGCCATCAGGCAATGGTTTAGGATCAGAATGGCTTCCTTGGAGTTAGGTGGAAAAGAGTAGTAAAGTTGGGTGTCATCTGCATAGAGGTGGCACCACACTCCAAAACTCCAGATTATCTCACTCAGTTGCTTCATGTAGATGTTAAAGAGCATGAGCCCCAAGGACAAAGGCCAGGAGTTCAAGCAGGAGTCTCCCAACACTACCTTCTGGGACCAACCCTCCAGGAAGGACTGGAGCTACTTCAAAACAGTGCCCCCAACCCCATCCCGGTAAGCTGGCCCAGGAGGATACCATGATCAATGGTATCAAAAGCCACTGAAATGTCCAAGAGAACCAACAGAGACAGGCCTCCCCTGTCAAGCTCTCTGCGGACATCATCCACCAAGGAAACCAAAGCTGCTTCCATTCCATGGCCAGGCCTTTTTATTGTATAGTAACTATAACCCTGAGACATAGTAACATCACACTCCACATACAGGGAGAAGCCAGACTTTAGATACCTGAGTACATTTGGTTCTCCCATTTGTGAGCTTAAGTTGTAGATATGATAAATGTATTATATCTAGAAATCACTAGTCTTTCAGGGTGACTCCACTGTCAACCTCCACCAGAAGAGTCATCTTGGGGGACCTAAAGATTTTAGAGAAATGTTCTCTCAGATCAAAAAATAGAATGTTTTATTCACAGTTTTTTCACTATCACAAGGGGTCCTATGTCCCTAACTCACATGAACATGGAGGGCCAACAGTACATTCTAAAATAATTCCCTCTACCCTCAAAAGTTTTTGTTTTATATTTTCGGGAAAAGGCTGCCATATTTCAGGTTCTAGTCTTTAGTCTCTAGTTTTTGTGGGTAATCTCCAGGTGTGAGACCTGTGTACAGATTTTCTAGGGAAGTTTCTTTGGGGGGGAGTCTCAGTTCTGCACAAGCAAAAAGGTGAGCTTTAATTGATTTGTTGCTGCGACTTGCAAAGACTCTCCAGCACAATCAATTAAAAAATAGTTAGCTTCCTCCATTCCTCAAAGTTGTGGTCTCAGAACTCATCACTTGTTTGGCATTGACCTTCCGGCTAGATGCAAGTAGGCTAGATTAAATACCCCTTATCCCATCTGCCCAATTTAAGTTGGGAGGAATAACACCTCCTTTTACCTTGAACTGAGAAATAAGATTTCTGTATTAATATTCAAACAGGAAATGTGTGAGTATATGCACTTGAATGTTAAGGTATGACCAACTGTGCTAAATGATAAGGTATGACAAACTTCACCAGGAGTTGTCCTTAGGTCACAGATTTTGACCTGGAAACTTCAGGGCTTGGAAACACGTTGGATTGGCAACTCTAGAAGCAAGCCTACATCCTAAAGTGTCCTATGATAAATACTATGTAGGAAGTTTCTAAAATGACCTTTCTCGTTCAGCATTATAGTTCAGTTACTTTTCATTGTAGAGTGCAATGCTCTTTTAATATGCAGTATTATCTACTGTATGCCTTTGTTACAATGGCTAATTATATTTCGTTCCTTTCTATAAAAGTGAGTTTACTATTTCTTATTGTGCCAAACCACAGGCCGTTGAAAGGCCTATCGTGGGTCTGGATGGAAGGATCACTTGGGCTTCAGCCATTTCTGGGAAATCTGCACCACCGTATATTATTTTAACTGGCCACTTGCCCTTTGTTCCCACATTAACAGTTTCCCTGTGGTGCCCCTAACCTTGGTATTATTTTTACTTCCATGCTAAATTTCTACAAATGAAAGACATAGACCTTCCTGTTTTACAGCATGGGGGAAAAACCATGTGCTTTATTAAAACTGAATTCTACATGCCAGTAATAAATTTGGAAAAAAATCACAAGCTGTGTCTCTTGGCCCCAGTTCTGTTCATATAACCCATCCTGATAGTTGTTCCAGTAGGCAAAAGGAAACATAACAACTGATGATTATATTCTGAAAGTTTGTTTGTTTTTCCCTCTGGGTAAAATTTAGCTTGTTTTGTGTAAGCTTTACAGGTTAAATCAATTTTGGAAATTTGAAGCCTGGTCACCAGAGTTAGTCCAACACTCAAAACGATCACTAGGCTGAATCTCTGAAAAAGGAAATCTATATGAAACTAAAATAATGTTTCTGCTATTACTGCTGGCAATTCTATGTTCCTATATCAGTTCACTCCTTTAATCCATCTAACATGACATTGTACACAGGGATGGGCAACTGTGGAAGACATTGGGCCCTTAGGAATCCCTAGAGGGCTGCAGCTCCACCTCACTGTACCCAGTCCCACAAAAACTTACTTTTGCTTTCAGATGCCATGTATGAGACATGGGGATATTTTCACATTGGTTTGGGGGCTTTTAAATAACAGGGAGTTCGCAGAGTTCGCTTCCTGTTACAAAAAAAACCCCCAGCCATTGGCCTAAATTGGTCCTGGGGACTCCCAAAGGTGTATTGGAAATGCTTCCAAAATTCTTTAGAGCGTATGTTGGGGCATCTTGGGGCAAAAATGTTTTTGAAAAGCATTGCAAAATTTATGCTTCACACCTAGGATTCACACTCTTCCCAGATGACATTTTGGAGCAAAGAATAGCAGACTTTGCCCATTCATATGATACAGCATTAGTGGGGATGTTCTTGTAAAGCCAACTTTAGTTTCAAGAGATGTTCCTCTATTACTGGCAGGGGCCAAATACAAAGAGGTGGAACGAAAAAACAACAACAGTATACCAATAATTCAACTCTTACTTGTTATAACTGAACATTTGAAGATGAATATCTCAGGTTACTGGTTGTCTGTTTAATGGTTGTTTTATATTGTGTTATCCCATTGTTGTTTTAATTTGTTTGTTGTTGTTTATGCATTTTAATGTGTTACTTTAACAATATTGATTGGGTTTGTCCCCATGCGAGCTGCCCCGAGTCCCTTCAGGGAGATGGAGGTGGGCTACAAAAATAAAGTTGTTGTTTTTGTTATTATTATTGGATCCAGCAGGACTGAAGACCAACAAGTCGGAGGTTCAAATCCGGGGAGAGCATGGGTGAGCTCCCTCTGTCAGCTCCAGCTGTCCATGCGGGGATATGAGAGAAGCCTCCCACAAGTATGGTAAACCATCAAAACATCCAGTTGTCCCCTGGGCAATGTCCTTGCAGATGGGCAATTCTCTCACACCAGAAGCAACTTGCAGTTTCTAAAGTCGCTCCTGATACAAATAATAATAATAATAATAATAATAATAATAATTATATCAACCGTAAAAATGAGGAAAACTAAAATACAAACACTGGGAAACCAACCCATCATGATGTTTTGGGAAAGGAGGTCAGAAGGCCAAACTAGGACCTTAGGAGGGGTAGATTCAATCCCAGGATCGTAAGTTTCCAACCCCTACTCTACATGCTCTAAAGCAGGGGTGTTCACACTTTCTCAGCATGCGAGCTACTTATAAAACAACCAAGTCAAAATGATCTACCTACCCACTACAAAAATGTGAATCATATAACACAATATATGCTTTGAACTGGGTTTTCTGAGTCCACACTGCCATATAATCTGATTCAAAGCAGATAACATGGGATTTTATTCAACTGTGTGGAAAGGACCTCAGATAAGCCAGGGCCAGCAGCACTTGGGCGGCGTCAGGAACCTGCGGGGCGGGACTGAACCTTCCTCCCACCCTGCCTGAGATCTACCAGAATGCCCTACGAGATCTACCAGTAGATCGCTATCTACCTAATGAGCACCCCTGCTCTAAAGCATAGAGGGGTTTTCTCCATCACTTGCTATCACCTCTTTTTCTTAGGAGATACTGAACTACGAACTGTACCTCAGTCTTTATGCAAAGCCTGTGCTCTCCCACTGGGCCATGGTTTACTTACTCCTGAAATCAAAGGGATTTAGAAGGTCTTAAGTAGGATGGGAATGTACCTATTTTTAATGTGGAGATCATTATCAATACTCCATCATAACATAATGAAGCAGATGAATTCCTTGTGATTAATACATGAATAAAAAAAACATGGGTTTCAAACCTCTGGTGTGAAGGAGGCTCACCACTTCTAATCAGGTAACTGGGAGTTGGGGGCATAACCTAATTACATCTTTTTGAAAAGAAAGTGCTCCAGTTTTACATGTTAATTAGAAGGTGAATTTGAATTAAGGCAAATTATTGTTAAATATTAAAACAATACCGTTTGATGAAGATCACATTATTTATTTAAGGTGAACTTTTTTTCAAGCTGTAGTCTGGGTAGCTGAACACTCTGAATTACTCTTCAGTGCTGTTTCCCAAATTAATCTGAAAATAGCTCTTGAGCAGCATGTAAAGACTGTTAAGCATGGGCTTTTATGCATGCAGAACATTTGCTTTTGCGTGATTACAGTTTTTCAATGATAATATATGCAAAATAATATTGCGTTCTTTAATCTCAAAGAGATTCATATTCCTGAAGAAAGTCTTTGCTTTTCATGTACTTGGTTTGGAAAACACGGCACAAATTTGCATATTAATAATTAACCCACTGCATTCCAGTTTTCTTAAAAAAATTAAATTTACTCATGAATTGTAAAAAGCAGTGGGAAGAAAGCTACCTGCATGAATACTAAAATCCTTTAATTTTTTTATCTTATGCGGATTCTTACATTTTCCTTAGTTTTCATAAAAGTATTGTATTACAGTTCTGGTGTGCACCAAGTCATTTTCTTCCAACTGTGTCATTCCAGGAATTACATGAGGAGATGGCTAAAAGAAGAAGCTGGAGATGCAGCAGTGTCTCCTAGTGGATGGAAGGCATGTGCTATTATTCAGATTATAAAACTGGAGAGCATTTCCTTATGATTTAACTGCCCTTTTGAGACAAATGGGATCCTTCTTATTTGCACTCTGTGGTAGCATTCTTCTGCCTGTAGTTTCAACCCTTGGGCTTCTATCACATCCTTTGTCCTTTTACTTTCAGGAGTCCTCCCTGGATTTAGTTTTCAGATCTCATGGTGACCTTAATAACAGGCAACAGATTGTGCTATTCAATGGTTAACACATGACCATTGTCATCAATTAAGATAAAAATCAAAACACATAATGTAGAAAGTCAGCCCAGCAAAGAACTCCTTGAACTCTTTCCACATTTCGGACGGCATGCCACTATGCCCATCATCTTCGGTAAAGGGCCTCGGAGTTATCCTCGACCCTCTGCTGTCAATGGAGGCCCAGGTCTCCGCTGTCAGCAGAGTGGCGTTTTTCCATCTTCGCCAGGCTCGGAGGCTGGCCCCTTGCTTGTCTCGGCACGACCTGGCCACAGTGATCCAAGCTACAGTCATCTCAAGGCTAGACTACTGTAACGCTCTCTACATTGGCCTGCCTTTGTCGGTGACCCGGAAAATTGAGCTGGTGCAGAATGCCGCAGCCCGGTTGCTCGCGGGAGTTCCCGCGAGCTGCCATATTACACCTATCCTGCGGGAGCCGCACTGGCTCCCTATTGAGTTCCGGATCACCTTCAAAGTGTTAGTTTTGACTTTCAAGGCCATGTATGGTCTCGGCCAGTGTACCTGAGGAACCGCCTAACCCCATACTGTCCCATGAGAACACTTAGATCCGAAGAGGGGAATCTTTTAACTCTGCCTAGTGTCAAGCAGTTCCGGCTCACTTCAAGATGAAGAAAGGCGTTTTCTATCATCGCCCCAGTCCTCTGGAATGTGTTACCCCCAGAGGTTAGGGCCTTGCGCAATCTGTTGGCTCTCCGGAATTCCTATTCCTTTTGGCATTCCTATTCCGACAGGTCTTTGAGCTGTGATACAAAAGTAAGAGTCACAAGAACGCCAAACACAAAAGATGCTTTTCAAAAACCAATGATTCTATATTGTAGGTGTATTAATTTTCAGTCATAATATCAACACGGTAGCAGTGGAAACAAAATCAAGGTAATTGCAAACTTGCATCTCAAAAGTATAATCTTCACAAGGAGTCAAGGTCTCTGGGTTGTCCAAATCAAAAAAATTCCAATAATATATCAATAATGTATAGTTCATATGGTGATCAACCCAGATTGGTCGACGGTCTAGCCGTTTCCGCCCTCATGGCTTCGTCGGGACCTTCAGACCAATGCTCCACAAATTAAGTTTCCAATGTGATCCGGAATATGTCTATAAAAGTAAAACAATCCATCATATATCTATACATAACATTCATGTCTCATAATATAATTTCCAACGTTCAAAGGGAACTAACAGAAGTATAGGCTGTAAATACATACCAAATATATATCCACAATTATTTCGGTAAATACCATCAACAATCTTGCCGGATAGGGAATGAAACTAAAAGGCACTCATTATATGCTATAGTAAACTGTATGCTAAACACAGGTAATTTACAGCAAGACTTCGCCAATAGTTAAACGATCATTAAGGCCTGATTGCCTCATGCTGGGTTTCATTGTTGCTTCTGTTCCCAGTTTGACGATCCAAAAAGCCTCACGTTGCAAGAGCTTGGTCTTAATGTCAGTGAATGTAGTCGGTTTGATCCTTTCCAAAACTAATACTTTAAAGTCCTCACAGTGGTGTTTCTCTTTGAAATGACAGTATAGTATTGAACTTTCATTTTTGTGCGGAAGCGTGAGCGGTGTTCCGAAATTCTTGTCCGGAGTTCCCTTCCCGTTTCACCTATATAGAGTCTATTGCAGCCACATTTTAAACAATATATTAAATTCTTACTGGCACAGGTTGCCCATGTGCGTAACTTTATGGTAACCCCGTTGTGTGGGCTAGTAATCGAATCTTGTGTGTCTATGTGTTTGCAAATAGAGCATCTCCCGCATCTGTTTGTATGGTTGGGAACGGCTAGCTCGGTGTGTTTAGGATGGTGATCCGCATGAATCAACATTTGTTTTATGTTCCTTGTTTTTTTGAAAGCAACAACAGGGGGTCTCTCTAATCCTGGGATCGAGTCTATTAGAGGCCAAAAGTTTTTTACAATTTTGGTAATTTCTTTGGAGTGGCGAGTGTAAGTGAGAGGCCAAACAGGACGATTTTGTATTTTTGGTTCTTTTTGTACCAGGAGGTCTTGTCGCGGTGTGGCCATGGCCTTTCTGTGGGCTTGTTCCAAAAATTTTTGGGGATATCCTCTTTGGGTCAGTTCTCTTTTAAGCAAGGAGGCAGATGCCTCAAAGTCTGCCACATTAGATGAATTCCTTTTAAGTCTTAAAAGCTGTGAATAAGGTAAATTATTTTTAAGGGCCTGGGTGTGGAATGAGCTGTAATGAAGAAATGCATTCTTTTTTGTGGGTTTGATGAAGTTTTTCACTTTGATAGTGTCATTTTCCACAAATATAGTCACATCCAAGAAATCGATGGCATTTTTCGAGGTTTTGAACGTGAATTCAATATGTTCATTCCATGAATTGAAGTACTGGGAGATATCTTTCATTTTGCCACTGTCCTCAATGAGGAAGAAAACATCATCTATATACCGGTAGTACTGTCTAATGGGTATAGTAGAAATGTTTCTAGTCAGGTGTTCCTCCTCTAGTGCTGCCATATAAATGTTGGCAATAGATGGCGCTGCAGAGAGTCCCATAGAAATTCCGAATTGTTGTAGGTAGTGTTCCCCATCAAACTGAAAATAGTTATAATCAAAAATAAAGTCCAATAATTCAATAAGGAAGGCATTTTTTTGATTTGGACAACCCAGAGACCTTGACTCCTTGTGAAGATTATACTTTTGAGATGCAGTTTGCAATTACCTTGATTTTGTTTCCACTGCTACCGTGTTGATATTATGACTGAAAATTAATACACCTACAATATAGAATCATTGGTTTTTGAAAAGCATCTTTTGTGTTTGGCGTTCTTGTGACTCTTACTTTTGGATTACTCCGAGAACTAACGCGCTTTACTTTCTTTGAGCTGTGATACGCCATCTTTTAAGATTGTGTTTTCTTCTCGTAACTGTTAGCTTCTCCGTTTTAATGCTGTGGTTGATGTGTTTTTATTGCGATGTCTATTGTAAGCCGCCCCGTGCCACTGGGAGTGGTGGCTAATAAGTCAAATAAATAAATAAATTTCCTAGTCCCCAAACTCTACAAATCTTATTAATTCCTCTCTTCCTAAATGATCTTTCCCTCTGTCCCTGATTGCCCAAACTCTTTTTGATCCAATTCCCATTTGACTTAATAGAACTGCCTCATGTTCATATCCTTTGCTCTGTACCCCCCCCCCCCCCTTTCATGGCACTTCATGAGCTGTTATTGTCTGGCACTATCCAAATTCACCTTGCTCAGCCACAGGTTGATTCACTTGGCAAGGGTCTCAAGCATTTTCAAGAAGCTGTGGGAATTATCCCCACTTATAGCACAAGTAGCAAAACATAAGATCAAGACACATTGACAAATGTCTGGATCATTTTTTTAAATGCCAAATCATTCCAATTCACAATTGTTTAACACCAGCAGAAGCAGGGAAATTACTTTGTAAAAAAACCTATTGTTATGTAACGTGTTGCAAAACCTTAAAGAATAATTCCTTATCATATACATTACAAAACAGATTTAATTATTGAGTAGTTAACCAATAGTTTTACTGTCAATTTTCTATTAAACCAAAGAAACCTTGAGGTTGAAAAGAGTGGAACAAAACTTGGAAAAATGTCTCCAAAAAAAGGACATTTCGGAATCCATTAAAATCTATAACTAACAAATGCTGTAAAAATGGAGGGGTGAATAACAATTATTATATTACTTGGAATGTGTTATTGCACAATGTTCCCATTTTTTAAAAAAGAAGGAGAGAATAAACAGTTGAAGATTAGATGTCCAGAGGAGGGTGACTAAAATGATCAAGGGTCTGGAGAACAAGCCCTACAAGGAGCAGATTAAAGAACTGGGCATGTTTAGCCTTCAGAAGAGAAGGCTGAGTGTGGACATGATGGCCATGTATAAATATGTGAAGGGAAGACATGGGGAGGAGGGAGCAAGCTTGTTTTCTGCTGCCCTGGAGACTAGGATGCAGAACAATGGCTTCAAACTAGAGGAAAAGAGATTCCTTCTGAAATTAGGAAGAACTTCCTGACTGTAAGAGCTGTTCAGCAGTGGAACTCTCTGCCCCAGAATGTGGTGGAGGCTCCTTCTTTGGAGGCTTTTAAGCAGAAGCTGAATGGCCATCTGTCAGCGGTGATTTGAATGCATTTTCCTGCTTCTTGGCAGGGGGTTGGACTGGATGGCCCATGAGGTCTCTTCCAACTCAATGATTCGATGATGATACTTGCAAGATGTTTCTTTTTAAATCAACTCATTCTTCTTTTTATACAAAAGGTCCTAGAAAGGTCCCCAGTCTCTTGAAACAATGGTGCCTCCTGAGGTTTGCCCATTTGTGACCCACACCAGTTCAATACATCCCAGACTAGGTATGTATGAAAAAGGTGCAATACAAGTACAATATTAAATTCTTTTGGGAATCCCTGCACTGCTGTGTGTGTTCAGTAGTCAACCTATATGGATCATGGTGTGTTCCTCTGCATATGATGATGATGATTGATTATGATGTACCATGAATAATCCTGAAGGGAGGTTGTCACAGAGCACTCAGTTAGAACCAATTAACCTTCCAGTGTAAGGGAACCCCCTTAAAAAATCAAGCATATAGTTGGGCTGTATTAAAATACATTAAATTATACCCTTAGAAAAATGCAAACAGAAAAGAGAGGGAGGAACAGAGAGAGGAAAAATACATTTATACCCTTTTATGTGTTGTTAGTTATTGAAAGGATTCTCAAATGATCCCCAACATATATCTGGAAATAAATACAGGGTGATAGAATATACTGTATGTAGGTGATAGAATGAGAAGACAGCTGTTTGGATCTGCTTTTATAAACATGTAGGTATCCCGGGTGACATATTGTTTGTTTTTCACCAATTCCTGTCTCCCCACTCTCCTCATTTCTCTTAATGCCCTTTCAGGGTCATTTGACTTTCTTCCCCATCACGTCTGCTGTCTTTAACATTTCCCTCACCTTATGCTCTCCTCCTGGAAAAAGGGAGCTTTAGGCTACTGGGCCCCTTCCACATCAGAGCTTCTGGTCTACATTTCTTTGACAATCTGGACTACCCGTGAACAATATCACCCCTCCACTGCTTCCATAAACCACAGCTCTATATATGTCTTGCCCTTGGCCCTTTTCATCAAGGCAACATTCATTTTGACACACAAGAGTCAAAGAGATTGGGGTTTTCCAAAAATTTAGATGCCAGGGAAGGCATCAGTATTGTAATTCAATGGCCAGAGGATGTTAAGTTTCCTCATATAAAGAGGAGCCTGTTTTAATTATTAGATCTAAAAGGGGGCAAAGTGGCAGAAGGAAATTTAGCAACATTTTTTTAAAAAGCATTTTAGACTACTTTTCAATCCTAATGAACATCCCCATTATATACATATATCATTGTGGTATGTCAAAAATGAATAAAATAATCTTAAAAACCAAGTCTCCCGGGCCAGATGAACTACAACCAAAAGTGTTAAGGAATTAGCAGAAGACATTTCAGAACCACCGGCAATAATCTTTGAGAATTCTTGAAGAACAGGAGAAGTCCCAGCAGACTGGAAGAGGGCAAATGTTGTCCCTGTCTTCATCAAGGGGAAAAAAAGAGGAACCAAACAAATGATCATCCAGTCAGTCTGACATCAATACCAGGAAAGATTCTGGAGCAGATCATTAAGAAGGCAGTCTGCAATCACTTAGAAAGAAATACTGTGATTACTAATAGTCAACATGGATTTCTCAAAGCCGAATCATGCCAGACTAATCTTATCTCTTTTTTCGATAGTGTTACAAACTTAGTAGATGCAGGGAATGCTGTGGATGTGGCATATCTTGATTTCAGTAAGGCCTTTGACAAGGTCTCCCATGATCTTCTTTCATAGAAATTAGTCAAATGTGGGCTAGGCAATGCTACTATTAGGTGGAACTGTAATTGGTTAAGCAACCGAACCCAAAGGTTTCTCACCAATGGTTCCACTTCCTCCTGGAAAGAAGTGACTAGTGGAGGCAGGCATACTGGATTGGAACATGTTTTGTATTGGGGCACACTGCGTAATAGGACAACTTGTAGCACGATCATGCTGCTGGCTCTGCCTTTGCAATGCTTTCAAAGGCATAGTTACAATTCCCCTCCCTTTCTGAGAGTATTAACATTGTACAGTGGCCTACATCAGATTTACATGATTGGTTTACAGTGATGTAACTTTTCAATAGGATATCAGTCCCAATTTTGAAATGTTAACCATTTTAAAAACAACAACACTGAACTGTATCTTTAAGGATAGACATATGGGACTGTACATGCCCATACAGCAGGACCTTGGTACCCATTGGATCTTGGTTCCAAGACCCTTCATGGATACCAAAAAGCCATTAATGTTTAGGTACCATTATATACAATGCTGTAGTAACATTATGTCCTCATGTAAAATGACAAACTAAATGTATCCCAGAGAAAGAGAGCCCAGGGAGCTGTGAAATGATGCAAGGTTGTCAGGAGCCGATGCCCATGGCCATCAAAAGGCCGATGGGATCCGGATCCCGACCAGCACTCTAGCCATAACAAACCCCAGCTGGCCGTCTGGGAGCAGGGAGATAGGGCCATTCCCAAGGGAGCCACACAGCCCCGTGAGACCGGGGAGATGGGATGGTTCTGAGGGTAGGGGTGTAAAAGGGCTGGGGCGAGCTGAGACGGTACTTTTTGGCTTCAACTGTTGTGTACCTGAATAAAGAATTTGGATTGACCGGAAAGCCTCCGTGTGGTTCATCTTCGGCATTCGGCCGGCCTGACACAAGGTTATGGCAGGGTATGCCTACACATCAGCATAGTGCTCAGCGTGTAAGTTCCCCCACAAAATATGTTTAAGTTGTGGTTGAATCCATGGATGCAGAACCCATGCACATGGAGAGTTTACTTTATAGATATTCAAATTACTATTTGAAATTAAGTGTCATATGGTGCTTTGTGCTCAGCGTCTGTAGGTCTGCCCTAGGGTTTGTCACATTCAACAATTTCTTTATAGAATTATCACCAAAAAGCTGTTCCCAAAGCAGCTTATAAGGCAATTCTTGTCCTCAACATGAAGTATGAAACTTGGCAGGAGGAGGGGGAAGGAAAACTATAATATAGTGATTATGTTTGGTTTCTCAAATAAATGGGTCTTTATCTTTATAGGAACTGGTTTCTTGTCAGGTTTGCATTCTTCTCACCTTGCATATTATTTTGCTGACCTGTTTTTGCTTATTATTATTTTCATTTTTTAAAGATCTGAGATACACACACACTCCTTGCATAACTCCATTATTCAATTATAAAGTCAATTGACCAGTACTGAGAAGACATTATTTTTTAAAATAATGTCCAATTTCTTGGGCTGCCAACTATTCAGAAAAGTTGAAGCAAAAGAAAATTTGTGTTTCACCAGATGAAATAACTATGTAGTCCAACCAACTACTTGCACAGTAGCCTAGCCATTGTCAAGCAGGCCATGAGGAGATGCATCCTCCTTCCTGTTTTATCCAGCAATGACAATATGGGTCAAATTGATTCAGATAACTGAGGCAATATATAGACACAATGTGATCTTTAATAGACATTGACACCTTTATCCTCAATTAATTTGTTCAATCCTCTTTTATAGTTCTCAGAGTTAGTGGTCATCTCTACATCCTGATATAATGAATCTCATACTTTCTGCCCTGGGAAGCAAACCCTTGGTGAAATAAGCCTAAGGAAAGTACACCCTGCCTCCTGCAGTGCTCGTGCTCCTTCCAAACTAGCTGCACGAGGTCATTTTTGGCTGGAGGTGGTAAAGGGAACACACATTTTCCACAATCAGTTTAGTGATCTGGAAGAAGAGAGTGGCCCTGTCAACTTGAGACAACAACAGTGGAAGTGATTTGTGTTGCTGCTAGAGTCTAAAGCATGGCTGCTCTTTGTCCTTCTTCCTTCTGGATGAGGGCAGCACTAAATCAGTGCCAGTTTATGTTACTAGATGACCTGATTCTTCAGATAGACTAACTGAATACAGTCCATGCTGAATCTCCACTGCCAAACCATCTGTTACGCACCTGCCAAGCCAGCTCATTCACAAATATGTACATAAACTCTTACTCTGTAATATTGCCAGTTGTAGTTTGCTATCACTCCCAATCCTGTTTCAGCTCTCATTTAAATATAAAAAGGAGAAATAACTTGCTGACATAAAGAGATATCTATATACTACAGCAGCCTTGATAAATACTCAACTGCTAATGCCTCAAGAGCTTAGCCTTTTATTTACAATGTATTATCAACATTGTATGTTCACAGTATTTATTCCAAAACACCACAGAGACAACACATTCGATTAAAGGTTCTGCAGAACTAAAAAACGTGCCAGTTTTGTGCCACTCTGATTGGTTGGAATAAAGGTTTTATTCAACTGTGGAGCTTGGAGTTTGTTAAGGAGTTTTCCAAGGTCTATACATTCAACAGAAGATGTCATCATAAGTCTTTTTTCTTCTCGGTAACAAAGAAGGGCCTTCACATACTACTGCTTTATGCCATGTAATTCCATTTCAAATCTGCTCCAGCCATTCCTGTGAGGGTAACTGATGGCTGAGACTGTGTATCATATACTTGCCTTTTTTGTACTTTAAGAGTGTAATTGCATTTTTGTGCATATTAATGGCATTATTACTGACTCCTGTGCTTTATGTCTTGCTTTCTGATTGGTTTATCTATTTTTTAAAAAATGTAGCTAGAAGAGTAGCATAGCACTATGATGGTAGAATGTGCTATAACCTTATGTTACGATATAATAGCAAGCAAACAAACAAAATCAATTCTCAGAAGAGTTGTTTAAATATACTAGACAAGTAGTTTTTCCTACCAAAGCACCAGAAGTGGTTTGGGAGTTCTTGGGAATCCTTGAGGAAAAGATAAACAAGTGCTATGAGACACTTGAAATAGTTACTGGATTATGGGAAAGGGAGGCCATTCAACATTGTTGGATAAAATGGAAGCAAAAATGGCAGTATAACAACATGGTGTGATAATACCCTCAGCTGGGATGACTATTGGACTATTTCTATTACAGGTCCACTCTCAACTTATGTCAACTTCTCCTACAGCTACTCTTGGTTGTGTGGGAGCTATCTGGTTTCTGGTCCTTATTTTTAGTAGAGGATCAGCAGTAGGGAGAGCTTCCCTACAACCTAAAGCAGTTGTAAGAGACATGGATGCAAAACTGAGAGTGGTTTCATTACACCTGTGCTTACTGATTTACTCTGAACTGCCATATAATTCAATTTCAGAAGTCGGTTTGACTGCATTGAACTGGATTATATGAGTATGAGCACAAACAACTGCATTAAATTATTTGAAGAAGCTTAAAGATACAAGTCAGAGTACATCCACAATATCCACTCCTGCCAAACCTGTAAACCCCAACAACACAATTTGTTAAAAAATACTGGCAGCTTTTTTTCTCCCATGGGAAGACATTGACACAGTAACCTGAAATGTATACTGACTAACCCAGCTGGAATGAACAAAAATTAAACTATATAAAGAGCAGAAAGAAATCTTGGCTGCCTTTGCTTCTTTGCAGTTTATGCTCAGGAAGGCAAATTGCACTTGCAAAATGAGTGGGTAGCCTAGTAAACACGATGAAATCACAGTTGTTGCGACTCGAGTACAAAGCATGAATAAAACTAACATTCTTCTTTGGCTCAAAGAAAACATTGAGAATTGCTGTTTATCAAATCAACAAATAAATATCAGACAACCATAGACCCAATTACTTCAGCCATTGTTCTTACCTCTAATATCAGTGATATCCCTGTTTTGTGGGGAAATCCCAATGTCCTACATGAAGAATTTATCACCTCTTGCACCTTTATAGGTAGTGAATGCCCAAAATATACAATGATATATCTTTAGCCAATAATATCCTAGATCTCAAAGTCCAGTAAAATATGCAGTTTGACATGATCTAGTTTTGAAGTTTTCACAATCTGCTTTTCATTGATTTTCACTAAACTATTATTGAAATGTGGAGCCCCCGTGGCACAATTGTGCCGGCAGGACTGAAGACCGACAGGTCGGAAGTTCCAATCTGGGGAAAGCGTGAGTGAGCTCCAACACCCCGTGCGGGGACATGAGAGAAGCCTCCCACAAGGATGGTAAAACATCAAAACATCCAGGCATCCCCTGGGCAATGTCCTTGCAGATGGCCAACTCTCACACACCAGAAGCGACTTGCAGTTTCCCAAGTCACTTCTGACAAGAAAAGCAAACATCAATAGGAGTATAGTGTATACCGGGAAGTCATGCTACCCCTCTATTCTGCCTTGGTTAGACCACACCTGGAATACTGTGTCCAATTCTGGGCACTACAATTGAAGGGAGATGTTGACAAGCTGGAATGTGTCCAGAGAAGGTCGACTAAAATGATCAAGGGTCTGGAGAACAAGCCCTATGAGGAATGATTTAAAGAGCTGGGCATGTTTAGCCTGAAGACAAGAAGGCTGAGAGGAGATATGATAGCCAATATATAAGTATGTGAAGGGAAGTCATAGGGAGGAGGGAGCAAGCTTGTTTTCTGCTGCCCTGGAGACTATGATGCGGAACAATGGCTTCAAACTACAAGAAAGGAGATTCCATCTGAACATTAGGAAGAACTTCCTGACTGTGAGAGCTGTTCAGCAGTGGAACTCTCTGCCCCAGAGTGTGATTGAGGCTCCTTCTTTGGAGGCTTTTAAACAGAGTCTGGATAGCTATCTGTTGGGGGTGCTTTGAATGCGATTTTCCTTCTTCTTGGCAGGGGGTTGGACTGGATGGCCCACAAGGTCTCTTCCAATTCTATGATTCTATAAAATGTAAAGATTTATTTGTGCCTCTTTTAATAGACAATCATAATGATTTTAAAACATTCAAATGCATATCCAATGATCAGAATTGTTGTACCAATTGTATGTTTCTCATTATATTGGTAGAACCCAAAGTACATGCAACAAATCATGTGGCATTTCAGCTAAATAAATCTACAGTGTGAATTATGCAGCCCAGTTGTTGTTCAATTGAAGTTGTTACTGAATTGCACCTCCCAGCATATCTCATGCTGTGTTATGCTGGCTGAGTATAACAAAAGTTGCATTTCCATAAGAACTGGGGGTTTGAACAATTCTCATCTTCAATGTAAACTAATCTGCAATAATCTCTTATAAACTTGCCTGATCTTTAAATATGACACTAGTGGGGGATATTTTATTTATTTATTTACCACATTTACCCTTCTCAACCCTGAAGGGGACTCAGAGTGGCCTTACACATCGGCAATAATTCAATGCCATAACAACATAGAATTAAATAAACATTTAAGTAAAAATCCAAAGAATTAAAATATCTAAACAATTACATCAATTATTAAAATCACACTGTCCAAGATGATAGTCCAAAGCCATTCCACTTGTCATTGCACAGATTCTACATTCAATTATTGCACTGCAGTTACTCTCTGAAAGCTTGGTCCCATAGCCATGTTTTAACCTTCTTTCTGAAGGCTAGGAGTGAAGGAGCTAATCTCATATCACTGGGGAGGGAGTTCCACAGCTGAGGGGCCATCACCAAGAAGGTGTCTCTCGTCCCCATCACTTGCAAAGGAGCTGGGACTGAGAGCAGGGCCTCCCCAGAAGATCTTAATCTCCCAGATGGTTCATAGAAGGAGATTCATTCAGACAGGTAATCTGAGCCAGAACCATTTAGTGCTTTATAGGCTAAAGCCAGCACTTTGAATTGTGCTCGGTAGCAGACTGGCAGCCAGCAGAACAGACATAACAGGGGAACTGTAGTCACTCTTCCTCTCCCAATCATCTTTTGATCACATACATCCATCCAGAGGAGTACATTAGGAGATCCAGAACAATATGAGATACAGTAAGAAGGTTACTCATGATTGCGTATAGTCATCTTTTGACATCAGGCATAGGATGTCCTTAGACAAAGAATACACAGAGGTGCCTTGCCAGTTCCTCCCTCTGAAATATAGCTTACAGTACCTTGCATTAATTGATGGCCTTCCATTCAAGTACTTATGTGGTCTAGCCCTGTTTCACTTCCAAGATAGCCCCCGGTGGCACAGTGCATTAAACCCCTGTGCCAGCACTGAAGACCGACAGGTCACAGGTTCGAATGTGGGGAGAGCGCAGATGAGCTCCCTCTATCAGCTCCAGCTCCTCATGCAAGGACATGAAAAAAACCTCCCACAAGGATGATAAAACATCTAAAACATCTGGGCGTCCCCTGGGCAACGTTCTTGCAGATGGCCAATTCTCTCACACCAAGAGCAACTTGCAGTTTCTCAAGTCACTCCTGTCATGACAAAAAAAACCCTTCCAAGATCAGGAAGGAAAATAGCATTTCCCAGACTGTGATGAAAAATGGGATTCTCATCAAGATTCTAATTGAGGAAATCCAAATTGTGACATTTGTAAGGCTTCAGGACTTTGCTTTTCTGTTCAGAAAATAATGGTTTCTGTGTACAAAATTGCATCCCAACCAACAAAGCCACTGGCTAAAATCACAGCATTGGATATCTCATTTCAATTCTTGTACATGTTTCCTTGCTTTCACAACACAGTTACAACTTTATTAGATTATCCTTCCTTGTGCTAGATCTAGTGTTGGCTGTACAAGTAACAGGATGCTAAAATGGGTTGAGGAGTATCCGCAAAATACATAGAAAAGCTTGGGAGTATTTGAAAGATAATACACGGTGTGAAAACTATACATTGGCTGTATTTATCCTGGGTGGGCCTTCTGAGGAGAAAGTTTCACAAGCAAGATGTCACCACTGAGTCACAGTTGGCATTCTCTTTGATGATATGGGAGCTGGAAGAGAGCTTCTCAAGATTCGAATACATCAGTTAAAGCATTTGTGTATTTTGCTGGATCTCAGTTTTGGGGAACAGAACCTTTTAAGCATCCAGATACTGAGGATTTTTCCACTATGACGTTTAGGAACAATATTATCTCACATGGAAATTATTTTTAATCAGCTGGGAGTGGTTCCCTAATCTCTCCTGACTGTGATATCCCATCCAGTCTGGCATTTGTTAGGGACTACACCCAGCACGCAAGAGTGACCTCTATCCATAAAGAAAAAAGACCAACCCTGAGTTATTGGTCCAAAACAAAAGAGGAAACTATGAAATGACCATTTCGGCACACATGACTGTGGAAATAACAATGGGATATCTGCTGTATAACTTTTGACCAAATGACAGCTACAAACTTCCAGTTAAAACGGTGAATAAATAGGCATTATTGAACTGTATTGGCCTGACCCCATGTTTGGGTTTACATAATGCATTGCCATTTTTAAGTTACAGTTCTGTGTCCAAATGGGATTCTCAGTCCTAGTTGTTGAACTCACAATGAAGACAAATGGATACATACAATGAATCAATAACACAATTTCAGGCTGGAAGATACAGGAACACCGATTGGAGGTATGACAAGTGCAATTGAATGTAAACAGGAGAACAGACACATCATCATTCTTACAAACTCCCCAATCTTTCTGGAAAAAAATAACAGATTATCTTCTGGTACAACAGGTATGCTCAAAGCCCAGGGCACAAACTGGTCATATCCTCCACAAAGCTGTTTTGGCAGGTTTGACCATTCCAAACCCTGTGGAGTACTACTTTTCTAGTCGTAAAAAAAGATAAATTATCCGTTCTGAAGATATCCAGATCTTTCAATCCACTTTTTCACTCATTATATTGCTACCCCCCCCCCTCTCTTTCCCATTCAACATTTAAACACTCAGTTCCACAAACAGAATGAAGCTTCTGGTCACTTCTAATAATAATGAGTGTAAATGCACTTGCACACCAGTATTTCAGTTTTACATTATTTATTAATTTATTTAAAACTTTTGTACCCCGACCTCACCTCCATAGAGTGACTCAGACCCGCTTACAGCAAGATTCAATGCTATACAAATTTAAAACATTTTACAACAACAGATTAAAATACATAAAAAGTAAAAAACATAAAAACCAAATCGCCACTAAAAACAAAGTCAACATGATATATTAATGTGGTCACTCATTTCAACTATAATCAATCTCAACCTATTCTGGGAATGCTTCGTTCCAAAGCCAGCCTCCTGAAGGACGAAAGGGAGGGGGCACAACTAACATTATTTTCACCTAATTCCTAATAATGATAATTCCTAATATATTCCTAAAATAAATAAACATTTTATTTATGTTCTTCCCTATCACCACACGGGGACTCTGAGCGGATCACAGAACACTCATATGCAGCAATCATTCAATGCTGTGATATAATACATAAACGTAAAGGCTTTCCCCATCTTTTCCATTTTCAGCATCTGGAGGCTGTGTTCCACTCCAGCCATGGGGGGAGGGGGTGCTGTTGCATCATCTTCCATGCCGAGGAGCTTTGTCATCCTTAGATGTCCTCCCAATCGAATCCCCAGCATGTCCTTATTTATGGGCATCTTTTATTACCTCCCCACTTAAATCAAGTACCTATTTACTCACATTTCTGTTTTTGATCTAGGTTGGGGTGAGCACCCTGGCGGTGGGTGCTCACCCCAACCTGGGCTTGAATTGCCAACCTTTCAATTGGCAGAATTTTCTGTGGCTTAGCGGTTTAACCTGCTGTGCTTAGCCCAACCCCTAAGTTATAATAAGTTAAAAGCAATACACAATCAGAATACACATAAATCTACAATTGAATGCAATTAAAAAAATAGTAAATCAAAACATTAAACTTTTAAAATATTAACATTTGCTTTAAAAACTGCATAAGAACCTTTTAAAATTTTCAAAAAAGTACCACACAGCACAAGAGATACACATGTCCTTTCAAAGCCTTTGGCCCTGTCCCTGAATTTGTTTCTCAGGACTTCTATTCCAATATGCATAATGTAGAAATACACTAATATATGCAAATAACATGCAAATTTGGACCTTATGGGCCCCAAATCTTTAAGTGCATAATAACACACCGTTGTTATCAACTTGATAGATTTATACTGGGGTCAAAGCCACTCAGCCTTGGTTATTAACCAGCACTGCTATAGTTGAAATCCATATGCATAGCTAAAGAGATAGGCCCCAGTGACCAAGCAAAACTCTGGAAGACAGCTGGATCTATTAGTTTTATATTCTGTGGAAGAAGAAGCGTATTATGAAGAATTCCCATGGATCTAGAGGCCGAATAAAAAGTTTAACAGAAATGCCAACATCTGCAATGGCAAAAAGTGAAGCATTCGGCAGTCACCAGACCTTTATTATATCTGGATCCATGCTTTATTTCACTATTTGCTTTCTATACTTTGTTCCAAAGCAAATACATAGCAGTTCATTCATCCTGCTGCCCTATGAGCATACTAGACAGTGTATTCTGTGAGGATATAAATACACCACAGTCAAAGGAGACAGGCCTGTTGGCTACTATCCTTCAATCTGCTTCAATTGGTTCGCTGATCTTATTCAAGTGTTGGGAGAGATCAAACCTGACAGGGTTGAAGGGAATGGTGCCTTCAGACTTCAGAGAGGAATATTGCTCCTCTAGGTCTTCTGACAGATATCAGCATCCTCCTTTTAAGCTGTTACTTTGGCCTATAAGCCAGCTGGCTTCATCGTAAGACAAACTTGGCAACTCTCAAGGCATCAAAAGCCTGTGTGTGTTTAGTACGGTATGATTTATAGCCCCTCTTTATCGTACAGTGTGTGCAGAAGCCAAAAGTATGTAATCCCCTCTTGGAAAGTAAGAATTCAATACTTTTTTCCAAAGTAATAACCAGCATGAGGCAACTGGCCCCTGTGCCCCTGGGATGGAATTATGTTTTGGCAATGATTCGTTTTCCTTTTGGAGCTGACAGTTCTGGAGGGGTTTCAGAACGCTCCATGTCTGCCTGCCATGAACAAACACTGGAAAGAAAGCATTTATTTCTATCCACTTCTATCTGAAAGGCTCTGAGAGACTCCGAGCACCCAGAATATCCCCTTCATTGTTGCTTTTGGGTCCCCAGTCCATCCAAATTAATGACGTAGGAGGGAATGCTCAACTTCGGGTGGCTTCCATGTCAAACTGCTCTGGGTTTTAGCCCAAAGCTGTTCAAGCCACCCTAGTCTGATTCAGCACCATGGAGAGCTTCTGTAAAGTTCAGACTAAAATCCAAATCTAAACTCCCATCCTGGGAAAAAAGCAGAAAATACATTCAAGAGAAAGACACCAAGAGGGATTGGTACGTCTTTGGTATAGGAGCCACCCTTACTCAGTCATCCACTTTCTCCATCTAATAATAATAATAATAATTTATTTCTAACCTGCATCCATCTCCCCGAAGGGGACTCGGAGCAGCTTACATGGGGCCATGCCCGAACAACAAATCACAAAATAATATCAAAACATCAGAAAAGCAATAAACACAATAAGAGCAATAAACACAATAAAAATACAGCTATGAGAAGACAACAACACAGGTGAATCTAAAACAAATCGACAAGGAAGGCCACATGCACATATAAAATGTTTAAAACTCGGGGGAGATAACTGGAATAGTGTAAACATAAAGGATCACATGGGGGAAGAGGCAGGTCTGGATTACCCATAAGGCCACGCGAGGCCATGGCCTCGGGTGGCACGTTTGGGGGGGCAGCAGATCCGGACCCCCATTTTTTTAAAAAAATCCACCAAAAAATTCACCCAAAAAAGGGCGCATGCGCGGCCGCCCCCTCCCTTTGCTCTGCTCCCTTCAGCTCTGCTTTAGGAGGGAGGGAGGATCGGCTCCGCCCCTTACTCCGTCCCTCCCCGCCCCCCGGCTCCGCCCCACCCTGCCTCCTCACCGGATTGAAGGAAGGAGGGCAGGACGAGGAGGAGAAAGAGGTGCCCTCCCGCCGCGCGTCCTGCGCACCGCCCACCCCTTTTTGGCGGGGCTGGCGCGACTCCTCTCTGCCTCCTCCCTGGCGTGGCGTGGGGTTGCCAGGCAGGGAGGAAGAGGCGAAGCTGCGCCGCCGCCCCTCCTCCCTTGCGTGGCGTGGCGATGCAAGGGAGGAGCGGCGGCAGCGTGGCTTCTCTCCACCTCCCTGGCTTGGCGTCACCAGGCAGGGAGAAGGAGAACGACCTTCCAGGAAGGATCGGAGCCACAGAAGAACCGTGCCCCCGAGTCTCATCCCAGCAAGTCTCCCCAGAAGGATACCGTGGTTGACGGTATCGAAAGCTGCTGAGATGTCCAAACTAGTAAAACCTATGGGGCAGCTATGGTTTTTTCACAGTCACTTATTACTCCCTCAAAAAGTTTTAGAATTTCATAAGTCACTCACTGCTTTTAATATGTTCAAGTGACTAGCCTTCCTCATTCCTCACAGCTCTCTCATGTCTTTTGTAAAAAAAAATTATTTCAGAACTTGGAGCACGGCAGGAAACAAAGGCACAAGATACATGTTGAAATTTCTGTACTTTTTTCTCAGACAATCCCACAAGTGTAAGTCACCAGCTGCCGCCATTCCGACTCTACTAGGAAGAATGGCCAAATCTATTTTTTCTACCTGTGGAAACAAAGAAGATAGTGCTCCTCCCCCCGTCATTCCATGGATAGAAGGCACTTGTGCTGATCTTGAGCAGGCTGTCTAAGCCAGTGTTTCCCAACCAGTGTGCCGGGGCACACTAGTGTGCCGTGAGCGATCGTCAGGTGTGCCTTGGGAAATTGGAACCTCCAGGAAGGGGGTTATTGTGTTGAAGTATAAAAACCCTAAGAAACCTACCTCAATAAAGGCACAAAATTACAAACACCCCCCTCCCCACCCGTTGTCTATTTGTTCTCTCCCTCTCCATGCATTGGGAAGGCCCGCCTTCCTTTCCCCAAGTAGAGACTTCCTCTTGCCTCCTGGGGGTTTTGTGTGGGAAGTTTGGCCCAGTTCTATCATTGGTGGGCTTCAGAATGCTCTTTGTAGGGGAACTATAAATCTCAGAAACTACAACTCCCAAATGTATTTCCCCTGAACTCCATCTGCGTTCATATTTGGGCATATTGAGTATTCATGCCAAGTTTGGTCCTGATCCAACATTGTTTGAGTCCACAGTGCTCTCTGGATATAGGTGAACTACAACTCCAAAACTCAAGGTCAATGCCCACCAAACTCTTATAGCATTTTCTCTTGGTTATGGGAGTTCTGTGTGGGAAGTTTGTGTCTTTCTGCAATTCCTGCCAGGATATCTATGTTGTGTTCATTGAAACAGGCCCAGGTTTCACACTGAGTGTATACACTCATTTTAAAAACATATTAACTATATGTATTCCTGTGTTAGAGTGTCATTTTGTGTCATTTTGGTTGGTGGTGTCCCCCAGGATTTTGCAAATGTAAAAAGTGTGCCGCGGCTCAAAAATGGTTGGGAAGCACTGGTCTAAGCAGCTGGTCCCCTCTAAGACCCCTCATCCAAGGCAGCGGCCTCACTCTACCTAATGACCAAGTCAGTCTACTATGCATGCATTTGAGTTTCAAGTTAAAATTCCAGTAGCATCTTCAGGTTTCAGGTACCATTGACCTTCTCTGCTTATAATATATGACAATACTTCTAATGTGTTATCTATGATTGCATAATTCAAAACTGGATGGATCCATCATATGGATCCACTGGCCTTCTCTGCTCATCTATATAGGTAAAATGTAACTCAAAAACCACTGGACGAATTGCCACCAAATTTGGACACAGGACACTTACTAACCAAAGGAGTGACATCACTCAAAAATGGATTTTGTCATTTGGGATTTGTAGTTGCTGGGATTTACAGTTCACCTACAATCAAAGGATATTCTGAACCCCACCAATGATGGAATTTAACCGAACTTGGCACACAGGACTCCCATGCCCAACACAAAACACTAGAAGGGTTTGTTGGGCATTGCCCTTGAGTTTTGGAGTTGTAGTTCATCTACATCCAGAGAGCACTGTGAACTCAAACAATGATGGATCTGGACCAAACTTGGCACAAATACTCCATATGCCCAAATGTGAATACAGATGGAGTTTGGGGAAAATAAACCTTGACATTTGGGAGTTGTAGTTGCTGGGATTTATAGTTCACCAACAATCAAAGAGCATTCTGAACCCAACCAACGATAGAATTGGGACATACCTCCCACACAGAACCCTCACGACCAACAGAAAATACTGACACCCCCTCGTGACACCCCCAGTCCCAACCCCCAGGTTGAGAAATGCTGCCTTGAGGCCATCCAGTCCAACTCCCTTCACCAGGGCAAAAAAACATAATCAAAGCCCTCCTGCCAAAGAGCCATCCAACCTTAGATATAGATAGATATATATTATTCACACACACACACACATGTATATGACAGATATAATATCATAGATTTGAAAGGGACCCCTAAAGAAGGACAATAGTATGTTGCATGTTCCAGAGTAGGCAAACCAGACAATCTTTACACCAACACTGACAAAGAAACAACAAGAAGTACTGTTTACCCAAAAGCATAAAGAAATTACATATATTAGAAACCAATGCTTTCTCATTACTTCATTTTCCAGATCACCAGACTGGGCCACAGCAACGTGTGGTAGGGGACAGCTAGTAATATATAACAATACTTCTAATGTGTAATCTGCAATTACTTAATTCAAAACTAGCTGTTTCTCTTCTCTATTATCATGCTTTCTCACTCTGAATTAACATGTTATACCAGGTGGGTGGAGCTATGCTGTTTATAACAGAGAAACCAAGGAAAGCCTAAATTTGTTTTCTCATTTAGCCATGAATCCCAGTGAGGTCTCTTGATCTTGTCACACTCTTTCTCAGCTTAAGTGACCCCAAAAGGTTGATATCAGGATAGTATGTGTGTGTGTGTGTGTGTGTGTGTGAGAGAGAGAGAGAGAGAGAGAGAGAGAGAGAGAGAGAGAGAGAGAGAGAGAGAGAGAGAAGAGAGTTATGCATGCTGTCCTGAAGTATTTGGAAGATGGCTGTATAGAAATGTAATGAAGATAGAATGACCCTCTTATCCATGGACCCAATATACATGGTTTCACTTACACAAACCAAAAAAAAAGTTTCTCCTGAAAATGTTTGCCAGCATCTCTAGGTGCTACAGTGCTATCCGTGCTCATTATATCCCACATTAATGGGGTTATGCAATACAAAAAGATTAGGCTGAGCAAATTCAAAATGTAGGGTTTTAAATAGTTTCAAATATCTACAACAGGTCTTGGAATGTATTCCCTGTGGATATCTGGATTGCATTGTACATACAATAGATAATAAATTTAACCATGTGAAATATTCCTTTTCTTTTCTTTTCTCCGCATTGGTCCCATGGTTTGTTTTTTGTCTGAAAGCACTGTTTTTCTTACAAATTGCTGCAAATTGATTTCTCCTTTGGGTTAGTTATAGGTTATAAAGGGGTCATTTATTTATTTAGAGTGATTGCTACATTTGTAATTCAGTTGATTCTGCTAAATTTAATATATATAATTTCCACTTGCTTTTTATTCTTTAAGGACACCAGAAAGCAGCGTCTGGATCCAATCAAAGGACATGTGCTTTCAGATTCCCTGTTGACTTACACCAACCCCATGAATTTCATAGGCTTTTCTTGGGCAAGGAATGCTCAGAGGTGGATTTGCCAGTTTCTTTATCTGAAATAGAACCCACAGCACTCATTGGTGGTCTCCCAACCAAATATTAAGCAGAGCTAATCCTGCTTAACTTCCAATATGAGATGGGATTTAGTATCCTTATGATACTTGGGCCAATCAAAGGCTTACCTAGACCCCTTATTCTGTTGCCACAGTGGCCAACCAGTTGCCTAGGGAAGAACATAAGCTGGACATAAAAGCAAAAGCACACCTTAAATGTGTACCATCTAAAATAATTGAATTTTTTGTGATCTACTCAATGGCCTGTAAATGTCTCAGTTCATCTGAGGAAAGGATGAATCACCTCTGTGGTGATTTCTCACTCTATTAAAACAATTGCAGAGTTAACAAAATCGCATTTTGGAAGAGTTAGGACAGACACTCCAAATAAAAATGGGGAAATGGCTCTGTCTACCTTTCCATCATATGAATGCTGGGTTTGGATTAATCAGGAGCTACTTTGTGAAAGAGATGAAAACGGTTGACCTCCATATCAGGGATCATCAAAAGATAATCACGGCAGTTTACTGTTTCCTTCTTCCCATGTATAATAATTGCCTGGTGGAAGGAATTTAATTTTCAGAAATTAGGGTCAGCAGAAGTCATTTCTTTTGTTTAACAGAATTTAGCAAAGAGAATAATTGAATTTTTGGCAGGCAGTAACATGCATTAGTGGAAGTCGTTTACAGGCTCTAACTGATAGGCAGTGTTCATGGGGATATTAGTGAAGAAGTGTGAGATGCGGAATCACTAGTTGTTACATCACTCCGTAACATGATCTTTTCCCCTTCTCTTGTGCATTCATACTGAAGGTACCTGAGGTGATTGGAAGGAACTTTGGTAGGAGCAAAATCAAAGTCTGGAGAGCAGTCTGAAGTGGAACAACACAGCAGTCATAGGAATTTTGTCACTTTCCAGATGTTGTTGGACTGCCCCTTCCAGCACCTACAGACAACATAGGCAGTTGTGAGGAATGCTGGGACCTGCAGTCCTACAATGTCTGAGGACCACACAAATCCTACCTCTGAATTTTAGCACCATACTAGCTGGGGGGTTCTGAGAACTGTAACCAAAAAGAGGAAATGTTTCCAAGTTCTGACATACACATACATACTTCCAGGTATATTATTTTCCAGTCCCCGAGGTACAAACATCTGACTTACAAATGACTCATAGTTAAGAATGGAAGTGGGAGAAACCTACCCCTAGGAATGGAAGAACACTCCTGGAAGAGTTATCATAGGGAAAATGTGTCTGAAGCTTTATCACCAATCTTTGATTCCACAACAAGTCACATTTTTTAAAATCCAATTATCACAGGGATAAAAATGAGGTGACAGCAAAAACTGCGGATTTTGGGGGTTTTACAGAACTTTGTGGGTCTACAAAAGCCAGAGAGCAACAGAAGAACCCGGGATCCAAGAGAGGCACCATCACTGAAAAACTAAGAGGCAAGTGATCGTAATACCTCTTCCAAGGACTTCTTTTGCAACCAACTAAGCATTTTGGGCCACCAGCATTTTTACTGGTTGTTATTCAATAAATCTTGTTTGGTTCACTATTTTTGAGTCTAGCACTCATTCTTATAGATATCCTGGGTCTCCCTGCATGTGGGATGGCCTTTTCTCTACCTTCAGGGCCATAGCTTGCAATGTCCATTCTTTAAAGCCCCTTTTTAAGCCCTGAAGGCAGAAGACCTATGATATGTGTGTTCAAGTTGGACATGTAAACATGATTGCCTACTTTCTCCATTTTACTCATTTTTTTCATAGTGTAGAATAAAAAAAAGAGTTGAAAAAATGGACGGGAGGGCTGCCAGATACAAAATTAAACAATATAAAACAAAAAGTCTGAAAGTGACATTGCCACCATGTTCATTTCCAATTGAAATCAAAGCACTGGATTTCTTAATCGTTCTTTAAAATAAAGACAATAATTTGTTTCCAGCTGGTACAATTGTTAAATAAAATGCTTGCCATGTCTTTAAAAACAATATTCTCCTTTCCCTTGCAACAAAGATAATTTATTCTGCCACTAGTAAATCTGTCCAAAAATGGTGTAATTTTTAAAGTATAAGATTTTCAGTGACAGTAATTTGCCATATGGAAGAACAATAGTAGATTTTTTTTAAAAAAATCATTGGCATGTGTGCAAATTGCAAAAAGAAAGAAAGAAAAATGGAAATGGTAATAGTAAGCTAATGCGTTTTGCTGTTGCTAAAAATATTCATGAGATGTTTTGTGTTTCAAAATGTCAACAGCTTGTCTTTCTTTTCATTTGCACTGAACTTCTACAATTGTTAGGTGTTAATCTTTGCACTTTCTCTCTCTGAAATACCAAAAAGGAGGGGGGAAAGGAGGCATCGCCAGTCATGGGTTAGGGATATTACACTATGTATTAATTCAAATGTTTATCAAAAAGAATAAAAAGAAAGGCAATACAGTGTTTCCTTGCTATTTTGAGGTTTGCTTATTGCGGACTCGCTGTTTCGTGGATTTCAAAAAAATATTAATTTAAAATATATATCATGGTATTTTAGCTGTTTTGTGGGGGTTTGCTGCTGCTGCTCTCCAAGGCACTTTCCCTCCCCAGTCCTCCCTCCCTCCAGCCTAGAAGGTCCTTCCCTTCCTTTCCTTCACTTTATTTTAAGTGTATAAAGACTTAAAATAGTGTATAACTACTAAAATAAGGTATAAATATTAAAATAAATAGAGCATCCCTACATTGCGGTTTTTCAATTATTGCGGGAGGTCCTGGAACCTAACCCCAGCAGTAAGTGAGGGAACACCGTATATACTTTTGGAGAGTCACTATACTGGTGTATTGGTTTTCAAATATATTGTCATTTGCCTATTGTTATGACACTTTCCTTCTTGACAAAGCACCAGAAATGTTTAAATGTTTCAATAATTAAAATAAATGTATTAATTGGCTTTTGCTTCCTTAATAATTAAAGAAACAAAGAGGCAACCTGTGTAGCATAATTTGATTGCTCCTAGTGCTTTCCTCCCAAATCATTCTATGACAATTTTGCCAACTCCATTTCAACCTTACCTTTTCCCACAAAGTATATCAAGCAGATTAGCCACATACTTGGCGCCGAGATGGTGCAATGGGTTAAACCCTTGTGCCGGTTGAATAGCTGGCCTGAAGGTCGGTGGTTCGAATCTGTGAGATGGGGTGAGCTTCTGTTTGTCAGCTCCATATTCCCATGCAGGGACATGAGAGAAGCCTCCCACAGGATGGTAAAAACTGTTGGTTTTAGTATTGTTTTTATTGTTTTTAATGTATTTTATTGTTAATGTTGCCTTATAAACCGCCCCGAGCCTGTTGGGATGGAATGGTATATAAAATTGAAGTAATAAATAAAAAAAATAAAAAAAATAAAACATCCAGACGTTCCCTGGGCAACGTCTTTGCAGATGGCTTATTCTCTCACACCAGAAGCAATAATGCACCTGAGATATCACACATGAGACAATTTTACATAGGAGAAACTAACAAATCCATCACCAACAGTCCTGGAGAGAGAGAGAGTAAAAGAGGACATTCATATAAAATTCACTATAGAATTTCTACTATAGAATCAATGAAATTTGATACCACTCTTAACTGATATGTCTTAACGCTATGGAATCTTGGGAGTTGTATTTTTACAATGTCTGTACCAAAATGTGTTGGTATTTCACTCAACTACTGCTTCCAGGATTCTATAGCATTGAGCCGTGACAAAGTAATGCCAAGCTGCATTAGTTCTACAGTGTAGATGTACTCCTAGATAGAAAGGAACTTGGGAAGCTGCAGGTGGGAAAAGGCAGTGATTTATATCTGGCAGGAAACTAACTGAGGAAATGTAGCAAGGCATTTGCAGATATGAAATATAACTGAATTCCATGTTTGAACTTGAATTCCATTTCCAACATGCCTCATTATGTATATACACAAAAACAGAAGTATTCCAAAATCTGAGAAATTCCAAGAGATGCTGAACTTGTACACAGACTGTTTCTCTGTTCCATGGAATTAGTTTTCATCTGCCAATTGAAAGCAGTGTCTGTAATAATATCACAATATGAAGCCAGTTAAATTGGATGTTACTAAATGGCTGACAACACCAAACACAAAGTTGCTTGTTCTTGTTGTTTTTTGCAGTATGCTGGTGTTGCTATTGTTTTCTAATGTCTAGGTTTGTCCTCAAGAGTCACATCTTGTACCTATCATGTCCCGGCCGTGAGACCAGATTCAAAATGTAACCACAGAGTTTGTTCTTCCCTGACCATTTCATATGTAGGAATCAGATAGGTCAGATTAACTTCATCTCCATAACCTTCAGTTGTAACAGGATTTTAGATTGATAATACAGCGTCTTGCTAAATGTAAAAATAGAACCTGGATAATGTTTGACTGACAAGGAAATCCAAATTTAGAGTTGCTGTCTGCTCTAACCAGCTAGGACTGGAACTATACCGAGGTTAATTAGCAATGGCACAAGGTTACAAATGTCAAAGCAGCTTGACATTTCTTCTTATATCACTACTAACTGTTTGTCACCTGGCAGATCTTGGAGCTTGGGTACATACATACCCTTGTTCCAAGAGTGTATCCTTCTCTCCTTTTGATACCAGAAGAACCAACACCTTGTATGTTTCTTTATAAATTCTCTCATACAATACAACTGGACGAAAAACCAAATAAAAGCAGAGCCAACTATAAACAACGTAGAAAATATGACACTACACTGCTCAAAAGAGAAGACATCAAGTGTGAAGGTAATCGGTCATAGCTGGAATTTTCAGTTTGCTCAAAATCAAGATTGAAAGTGATATTTATGGTACTCTAACACAGGTACGCATTCAAACTTTTACATTAGCTTGAGGGAACAGTATGTTTTAACAGTGAATAAATGCAGGCTATTCATTTCCAAACAGTTGAAGTGCTTTCATCTTCCCTCCTCAGTTCTGTACCATGACTGATAGTTATACATTTTACATGACCACACATGTCATATTGCAGACAATAAAACATTCACTTGAAGAGTTGTTACTTATACTTAAAAGTAGTGGAATAGTAGGCTCCTGTTTAATAGAAACTGGAATTCTTGTTTGACTATGGGCCAGTCATTATCTTTTGTACAGACTATCTCATAGGACTGTTGGGGTGGGGTGGGGTGGGGGAATGAAGAGAACCAACGATGCTGTCTTCAAATCACCGGGGAAAAGATGAGATTACCTCCAATTTAGATGGTGTATTGCAGTGGATCTCAGCCTTCTTAATGCTGCGACCCCTTACAATTCCTCATGTCGTAGTGACCCCCAACCATCAAATTATTTTCATTGCTATTTCATAACTGTAATTTTGCTACTGTTATGAATCATAATGTAAATGTCTGATATGCAGGATGCATTTTCATTCAATGGACCAAATTTGGCACATATATCCAATATGCCCAAATTTGCATAATGGTGGGGTTGGGGGGTTTGATTTTTTCATTTGGGAGTTGTAGTTACTGTGATTTATAGTTAACCTACAATCAAAGAGCATTCTGAATTCCCCCAACGATGGAATTGAACCAAACTTGGCACATAGAACTGTCCAACAGAAAATACTGGGAAGGTTTGGTGGGCATTGACCTTGAGTTTTGGAGTTGTAGTTCACCTACATCCAGAGAGCACAATGGATTCAAACAGTGATGGATCTGGAACAAACTGGGCAGGAATACTCAAAATGCCAAAATGCCAAAATGTGAGCCCTGGTGGAGTTTATAATAACACCAACAACAACAACAACAACAACTTTATTTTTATACCCTGCCACCAGGGGGACTCGGGGTGATTTATAAAGGGAAAAGCTCAAAAAATTACAGATAAAAACAGGTTGAGAAACACTGGTGTAGTGGATACAGTTCCAATAAATGTAACCTTGACTCATGCTTCTCCTTTGGTAGTGGCTACTTTTCCATTTGTGCAGCTGAGGATACGGGCAGGATCCTTGGAGAGGTGAGAGCCACCACATGTGTACTAGATACTTGTCCTTCATAGCTTATTAAACTGGCCAGAAGATGTCTGATTTTAGGGTGCATCTGCTCTGTAGAATGAATGCAATTTGACACCACTGAAAAAAATTACCTGGAAACTCACCATATGCATAGCATTGCACATTGACCATATATATGGAAGTGGGGTGTATCTAGAATGTAGTCTGACACTATTTTAACTACCATGACTCAATGGAATCCTGAAGGCTATAGTTTGGTGAAATACCAGCACTATTAGGCAAAGAAAGTTAAACAGCTTGTAAAACAACAACTCCCATGATTCCCTAGCATTGAGACATGGCAGTTAAAGTGATGTCAAACTGCATTCATTCAGCCTCTCAACAAGAGAGAATTCTAACTTGCCTAAAGGAAGCAGCTGTCAGACCCTAGTTGGAAAAAGTCATCCCCGTACTCCTCCATATTGCATAATTAATTAAAGCATCCCCCTCAATACAAGTTATAATGGGTTTCAAGGTTGGTTATGGAATAGATATATCTTCGGTCACTTTGGTGGATGACCAGTCCTGAGGGGGAATAGCCCCTTGGACCTCACTGTTGTGGATAGTGACGGTGAGGAGATGCTGTTTGAAGGGCAAGCCTTTGAGCTGGAGCCCAGCAGTGCCAAACAGCTTCCTCAACCAAGCTTAGAAGATGAGCCTATGGAAGAAGCTACCACTTCTCAGCCTGCAAAGCAAGTGCAAGCAAGATCATCTGAGCAGTCAGACAAAGAGTTAAGTGTTCCTGCTCATTTGGAGCTGCAAAGGGACCTTCACAGTTCTCTAGAAATGAGCTCTCAATAGGCAAGCTAGTATATAAAGTGTTCAAGTATGGCTCCTTGTTGCTGACAGCAACCTCAGTGTTTGAAGCTGTGGACTACCTCTTTGAACTCTGACAGTCCAATTTTTGGATTAACCCTTGACTTTAGACCAGTGTTTACCAACATTTTTTTTGACCAGGGACCACTTTGACCAGGAAACACTTGACCAGAGGCCACTTTGACCAGGGGCCACTCTCCAACATTAATACCAAAAGGGTTACAAATCAGTTTTTGTTCAATTTTAGATTCAATTTGGTTATTTGTGGTCTGATTCAGAAAATTGCATTGGATAGACCACATCAGCTCTAGTTTCTGATACAGAATATATGCCATCCAGTAGTCACCATCTTCTTGCCCACAGAAAACCATATTTAATAATCTAGAGCTGGTCTATCCAATGCAATCTTTTGAATCAGCACCCCATATAACCCCAGGAACAGGCTAAAAATGAAGACACGAGGGAAAAAAATTGGTTGGGCTGTGTTATCTGTAGATTTTGTTAATGCTCATGTAAAAAAGAAGGGGAGGGGACTGAGGTTGAAAAAAATTCAAAAAGCAGAGCGCGAGATTTAAGAAACTGTCACTAACAGCTTTCTCTTGCCTCCTTGCCACAGGCACATGGCCACAATGAAGGAGGCGTGGTCCATGGGGCATTGCAACTGTGTAGTCACGGTGAGGCCACAGACCATATTTTAGTTCTTGGGGACCACTGGTGGTCCACGGAACATAGGTTGGGAACCACCGCTCTAGACTCTGTTCGAATTGGATTTGGAACTCAGAATGAGCTATCAGCTTCTCTGGTTATTCCCTGCTGTGGTTGCTTCTTGTCTGGATTCTGTGGTTTGGACTTGGACCTTTGTTAACCTCCCATGTGTAAATGGAGTCTACGCTTTTGATAATCACAGCAGCTTTCGATATCATCAACCATTGTATCCTTCTGGCCCTTACTAGAATGGTATTGGGAGGGACTCTGTTACAGTGGCTCTACTCCTTCCTGGAAGGACAGACCTAGATGGTTGGGCTGAGGACCCCTCTATGTCTTCTTGACCTTTGATTTGTGGGGGTCACACATGGTTCTTTTTTGTCTTCCATGAAATTTCATAGATACACAAAATCACTGGGAGAGGTTGCTCTGAGCTTTGGGGTGTAGTACTGTCTATATGTGGATGATACACAACTCTACTTCTTTTCCTACATCACTTCTAGAAGGCCATCTTGATTTTAAACCAGTGTCTGTCAATTTTCTAGATCCTCCAGTGTGAGTCCTTGATAACTTCCAGCAGCATTCATTCATTCATTTCAATAGGATTAATTATTGTCCATGATTTCATGGTTCCATGGTAAGTTCAGGAACACATCCCTCATGAAATGTATATACTAGATGCATGTGAACATGGGTGTTTAGAAGAGAATCTGAAACATTCCTGCCCTTGATAGAGATATAGTCCTTTCTTCACATATGTTATTTTTTCATTTCCAAAAGTGTAAACCACTTCTTCAGATATGGAATGAATTTTAGCTGAAGCATGTGGTTTTTGAAGTTATTTTATCCAAAACTTGGAAAAGTTGCTTTTCTGAACTGAAACCACCAGAATTCCTTAGCCAACATATCCCAATGCTGTGTATTTCAGTAAAAAAGTTACTTTCCAAGCTTTATTTTCTCCTGCTCAAACATTTGTATAAAGTGTAACATTTTTCATTTTCTTTTAAAGTGCAGGAAAAAATATTATTTCATCTGACTGTTAAGCTAACATGCAGACATATGGCATAACCGAAAATCCTGTTCTCTGCTAACACTACCATCAGATTTAATGATATGGACTGTTTCATTATAAACAGCCCAAAGCTGTCCACCAGCCCTGCTTTCCAAGCATTCCTAAGTCCTCTCTCAACACAGATGGCTTAAGAATAATGTGATTGGAATGTATAAAAGCATCAAATACCTGAACTTACATTTAAAAGTTTATTTCTATAAAAAGTTGCAAAAGTTCCACCCAACGTATTATCCATTCATCATCTATAGCTATGGTTTTAAAATGTGTCTAAAAAACAAACCTACCCATGCTTGTCTGTGAACCATTTATATTGGCCTCAGTGTTCCCTGCTCCCCTTCTGTTGTCATCTCTCTCAAAATTTAGAGTTTTAGTTGGAAGGGGGTTGACATTTACTTGGTAGAGGTCCGCCTACATTGACTATATAAATAAAAGCATTCACGGCAGTACAAAATGTCATGTAGAAATTGGATCTTCCTAGAGAGAAGAGACTGAAAAATAGTCTCCCTGACCCCGTTTGGGATCCGTCTTCTCCTAAGTGTCAACACCACCCATTAACAGCAAATGAATCAACCATTGCAGGGTGGCATGTTCATGCAACAAGGAACTCTGCTTAGTGACTTTTCACCAGTCTCCCACAGTCAGCAGTGATTATTCTTGGCATGCACTTTGACTAACAATGCACACACGGAGACAGGCAAGCAGTGGAAAGTCCCTAAATTCCAGGAGCTAAGATTAACCACTTTCTATTTTTACAAAAATCTCACACTTCCCTGCTCAGTTGCTTGGTTCTCACCCACTCAGTACTATGGCATTTAGATTGCATAAAACTTCCGGAGTCAATTTAAGCCAGTAGAAAATACACAGGCGCGCACACACACACACTTTTCTGGAATTTGGACAATGATGCTGATCTAACAGTGACTTTTCATTTGTTTTCATTTACAGCACAAGCCTATACTGTATATTCCTGCTTGAAAGTATTCTCCATTAAATCCAAAGGGGCTTATTCTCACATGATCACTAGTAGGATTATTGGGGAGTAAGTATCTTTCCTGATTAGCCTACAGTTAGGGCATATTTTACTTCAGTGACTGGGAGAGCTGGGGATTAAGACACATCCTGGATGGATAAAAGAGGAATCCACGTTGGACTCATACTCTGAGAAATGTAGTATTAAAAGTACTATTTTCTTTATACATCAAAAACCCATGGCTTTTTTTTGTTTCAACTAAATAATAAATAATCTTGCTTCAGAATATGAAAGAAGAGCAGTGGCTATTTTATGTATCATAGAAACCATCGAAGATACCAATACATTTATACTTTGGCAGATAAAAGCTAATTTCTAACATGGATTATCTAAATCAGTGGTTGCCAACCTTTTTTTTGACCAGGGACCACTCTCCAACATTAATACCAAAAGGGTTAGAAATTGGTTTTTCGTCAACTTTAGATCTGGTTTGGATTGCTGAAAATTGTATTAGATCAACCACAACAGCTCTAGTTTCCGATACAGAACATATGCCATGGTCAGCAACAGGGGTGGCAGGCAATGCAAAAGGAGCGAAAATAAATAAATAAATAAATAAAGAGGAAGGAGGCTCGTAGACCAGATTTTCATCCACACGGCACTGGTGTTCTGCGGCCCACAGGTTAAGAACCACTGGCCTAAACAGTTCCGGCCCAACTTACCTGTCCAAACGTATGTCTCTTTATGAACCTATTAGAGCATTAAGATCTTCTGGGGAGGCCCTGCTCTTGGTCCTATCCCCTTTGGAGGCACAATTGGTGGGGATGAGAGACAGGGACTTCTCAGTGGTGGCCCCTCCGTTATGGAACTCCCTCCCCAGTCAGATCAGACTGGCCCCCTCCCGTCTGGTTTTTAGAAAAAAGGTGAAAAAAGGTGAAACCTTGGCTATGCAATCAGACGTTTGGGTAGTACAATACGGATTGGGCATAATGCAGCAACATAAATGACAACTGCAGGACTAGATATCATGTTTTCATAGTTTTATGGTATTTATATGTTTTTATCTGTTTTACTGTTTATATAATGAATTGTTTGTATATTGTTGAATTTGTAGCATCGAATTGTACCAAAGTGTAAGCTGCTCTGAGTCTCCTTTGGGGTGAGAAGAGCAAGATAGAAATATAGTAAACTAGCTGTACCCAGCACGCGTTGTTGTGCCCTATTTAGGAGATGCGAGAAAGTCTTAGTATGTAAGGGTTGGAAATGATGTTACTTATGGTCTTGGTGGGGTCATGGCTGTGTCGTTGTGGGTTATTCTGATGGGTGGGATGTTGAAGTCCTGTGGAGTTGTCGGTGTGTGGTGTTCCTGGCGTTTTGCAGAGCTTGTGGATAAACAATGTTTTTTGTCTTTCCGTCTGCTGTGTTGGTGTAGAGGTTCTGTGTTTTCCCAACTCTGGAGCATGCTACGTAGAGTTGCCGTGGGAGAAGCATTCTGTGTCAAGGTCTATGCCACAGATTTGTAGTGTTTGTCCTTGAGCCTTGTTTATGGTGATGGCAAAAGCTAGTGTAGTGCAGTGTCTTTCTGTTCTGGCGTTTGTTCTGCCCTTTTTTGTGTGATGTATGTAGCATTGCGAGTGTGTCGTCCGATGCTGTTCTTTTTAGGAGGCATGGCTTGTCTTTTGGGTCAGCTTATGCCTGTGTGGAAGGAAGGAATGGCATACAAATGGGTTGAGCCGTAGACGCAAGGTTGTGTTATGTGCATATTGTGTTGTGTGTAGGTATTACTTTTGTGTTATTCTGGGGGTATGTGTTTGTCAGTGGTGCCTGTGTCCCTGGTGCCCTATTTGTCTCCCTCCTAGGTCTTGGCCTTGGCAGTTTAACCCTCAAACACCAACTGACTAAACTGAATTCACTCAGCATTCTAATCTAGCCTTGGCTGGCTTTGGCCACCGTTACTATGGTAACTGATGTTGGCTAATGGGTTTCGCTGGCGGCCGCAGAGGATGCTGGGAAATGTAGGTTTTTTTGTATCGTTGTTTTGGGGGCTTTCTAGGTTTTGGGGGAGTTTCTTTGTTAAAAACCTTCCTTGCCTGAGGCCTATTTTTGTTGCCAAATTTGGTGTTTCTGCCTTGGATGGTTTCTCTGCCTAGTACGGTCGTTCCATGATGGGACCTCCATTATATAATAGATAAATAAATAAATAAATACCCAGAGATTTCCAGTTTTAGCTATCTCCAGTAGTGCTCTACTGGAAATAATGTTCTTCACCTTTCAAGAATGTAGTCCTTGAACCTATCACTTGCCTCATTGTTTTTTAAATTTTTATTTATTGGTTTCATCCTGCCTTTCAATTTAAAAAAATCATGTGGCAACAGTTAAACTTTAGGGGGGAAAAACACCCTATAGTATGTAGACCAAAGTTATAATTAAATTACAACCATTGCTATAAAGAAAACTATAGCACTCCCAGTTAACTAAGAAACAAAACTTCTATTCCATTAATCAGATCTGTAGTTCAGCTAATTGAAACAATCAATCAAGCCACCTTTTCCTGGCACCTGAAAGCCAGAGTTAAAGTGACCGGGAAGGTAATGGGACTAGTGTCTCCTCAAGTTGCAATTCAGCTTTCCCATAGGAACAGTGGTGTCACTAGTGTTGATTTCAACCAGTGCCGTAACTGATAGTCACACACCATGGAAGGGTAAGTTAAGTATGGAGTAACTCTCTTGTTCAGAATCACAGTTGCTGGAGGCAAAATAACCATCTCTGGCCATGATACCTTGAAGTGGATAGAAGAGCTGCCTCAATAAAGTGACAACAGCACCTTTTGGAAAAAGAAAACCATTCATTGTCCATTGTAGGGGGGGGGGAGGGAGAGAGAGAGAGAGAGAGAGAGAGAGAGAGAGAGAGCAGGATCCCAAATGATCAAGACCTTCCCCTAACCCTTCCCACCCCAGCCGAGCATGTGACACTAGGCAAAAGAAGGAAAGTGTCACAGCAAAAGAGAATAAAGGCAGTTATTAAGAGCTTAAGACATAGTACAGCTAGGGATGTAGGAGGTGGGAGAGTGCATGCATGAGGGTCACCAAAAAGCTAAATGTGGGAAAGGATAAATAAGGGAGGCATGTATGTCTGGACATGGCACCAGGTGTATTCTTACATAAATTCCTGCTGAAACACTGCACAAATTTTTGGGACATTAATTTTGGTGCCACTCCCCCTGATGGTGTAACTTGGTCCAATCTGCTCATCCCCATGATGCCACTGCACATGAAATTTAATTTTAATTTTTTATTTCCACTTCCTGGTGGATTAGCAAGAGAAACCTCAGTTTTAGAAATATCAATGAAATGAATAGATGGCCTGTAAAGCAGAATTCACAATGAAAGTATTATATTACAACAAACAAAAAAATGATTTATGTTGTTGTACCGTTTTTATTTTAATGTTGCATAATAATTATGCATAGATTAATGTTATCATTGTTGGGCAACCTATCTCAAACTCCCCTGTCTCCAAAGACTTTTTCCCTACTTTCCAGTGAAAAATAGCTTGTGAAACAAACTCAAAACACACAAGAAGAAACAGAGCTAACTTCCATGGAAAGAGAATTCAACATTCTTGAGTGTCATTCTTGATAAAACTCTGTCTTCACTAACCATCCATCATACCTAAGATGGTGGAACACCAAAGATCTCCCTTGGGTTTGTATGCGCTTCCAACTCATCTGTCAACTTGTGGGACCTTGTGAATTTCACAGGTTTTTTGAAAGATAAGAAATACTCAGAGGTGGTTTTGCCAGCCTCTGCCTCAGAAATATAGCCCACAGTGCCTAGTATTTGTTGGTAGTCTCCCATCCAAGTACTAACCAGAGTTGAAGCTAAGTAGGATCAGTTGGAATCAGGTGACTTTACAGTATTTAGGTGCTGATCTTCCTAGGAAGAGCTTACAATGGCTGGTTAGTGACAGTTTTATCAAGAATGATGAATTCAATATTGTTGAATTCTCTTCCCAGGAGAGTTTGAATTCTCTTCCCTCTGCAGAGGGACTCAGAATGGCTAACAAATCGGCACCCCACGGTGCCCAAACAGAAACATAAATATACAATTTAACAGCAGTATAGTAATAAAACAATATAAACAGTATAGAACAATATAAAAACAAAATAAAAACTATCAAACAGTCAGCAGTCATCGATTTGAGTCATCATCCAGGGGGCAGTCAGTCAGTTCTATAAAAGTCATCACGTCAGCTAGTCAACCTAATCTACAAAGGCCTGATCCCATAGGCAGGATTTCACTTGTTTCCGGAAGGTCAAAAGGGATGCAGCAGATCTCATTTCACTTGGGAGGGAGTTCCATTGATTACAGCAGGGCGTTATTTCCTTTATTCAGGGAAGGCACATTGGCTCCTCCTAAAAACTGCCAATATGGGAGCTTATCTGACATCCTTGGGGAGCGAGTTCCAAAGTTGGGGGGCCACTGCAGAGAAGGCCCTCTCCCTCGTCCCCACCAAACGTGCCTGCGAAGGTGGCAGGAGCGAGAGTAGGGCCTCTCAAGATGATTGAAGAGATCGCCTGAGTTTGTAGACAGAAATGCGGTCACGCAGGTAGGCAGGTCCCAAACCATTCAGGGCTTTGTAGGTAAGAACCCGAACCTTGAATTGGGACCGGAAGATGAACGGCAGCCAATGGAGCTCCTTAAACAGGGGGGTTGACCACTCCCTGTAAGACGCTCCAGTTAGTAATCTGGCTGCTGTCTGTTGGACCAATTGAAACTTCCGGGCCGTCTTCAAGGGCAGCCTCACGTAGAGTGCATTACGGTAATCCAATCTGGAGGTGACTAAGGCGTGGACCACCACTGAATATTAGGAATAACTTCCTGATGGTGAGTGCTGTTCAACAGTGAATATGCTGTTTTGGAGTGTGGTGGAGTCAACTTCTTTGAAGGTTTCGAAACAGCTGCTGGATTGCCATCTGTCAGGAGTACTTGGATTGTGTATTTCCGCATGCCGAAAAGGGGTTGGACTGGATGGCCCCTCTGGTCTCTTCCAATTCTAAGATGCTATATCTTGAGTAGAGGCCCCCAGAGACAAAGGATGAATTGCTGGAAGTTCCTCTCCATTTGGTCTTAAAGCCTGCACTACATTATGCTTCTTGTTGCTAAGCAAAAAAGCAGAGTGGCTTCTTAAGTGGAAGCTGCTGAAAACATATTGTTGAGCAGCTCAATGCTCTGAAAACCTATTAAGGAACACCAGACATTGTGCATATTGTTAAGAAAGGTACAAACTTAATGGGAGGGGAGGAAAAAAGCAAAACCAGAAAGCCACTAAAATGGCATTAAGATATTTGTTACAGTCCTTTTAAGGTATATTTTCTGAGGTTTTCTTTCTCTCCTTCTTTCCTTGTCAGTGACCAAAAAGCTCTTGGTCTGAAAAGTTTGCTTATAAGCGGCTTCCTGAACAAGCCCTCCTTAATTACTTTAAAGCCTCTGCAATTCAAATACTTGGAAAGGTCTTTCTAACAACCGCAGTAGCATTAGCAGAGCAGTCAGGGTGGTCTTGTTACTTGAAAGCCCTTTGAAAATTCACAGCCTGCAGTCATCTTGACATGTCAACGTCCACCAAAGTCAGGGGGAGAGAAACAGAGCACATTTCGAAAGGCCTCTTAAATGCTCTCCATGCACATACCACCCTCACAGCCATGTAATCTGAGAGCGATTATGCTCCTTGTCAAAAACTGATTATTTTAAACCATCTGCAGTATATTTTGAACGACCAAAAACTTTCTTTCGGGGCTTAAACATTGCAGCAATGAATGTGTCTCCTTCTTCAATGTTCTGGTTGGAGGGGAAGGATCAAAACAAAAAAAACCAGAAAGGAGAGCCCCGTAAACTCAGAATCTTATATGTGGAATATAGAATAAACACCCCCAGTCTATCATTAAACTATTGCTAGAGAAAGCATAGAACAATTCATAGGTGTCCCTCTCTGGGAAACAATGCAGTTTTCTTCATTTTTCTTCAAGGTAATGGCACCAATTATTCAGACAATGGAAGATGCAACAGGTCCATGCAGGGCCGTAGCCAGGATTTTGATTCGGGGGGGCTGAGCCCCTTAGCCCCCCCCGGCTACATGCCTGGGTCCATGTGAGAGTGAACTGACCAGAGTGAACTGTGTTAAAATAACTTCTTAGAGAGAGAGAAAAACCCGATAAAACCAGATAGGACTCAGAACTAGAGGAAAACAAGGTCTCTTACACTCATGGGCCTATATCCTGTTAGTATTAAGAAAAGTAAATCCATGGATTTAACACCATTTACAATTGAGTAGCTCTGTTCTAGTTGGGACTAAAGCTATTTGGATACTGGCCACTGTGGCTGTAGTTTAGTGAGGTGCTTGGAAATCTCTGTTGTAGTTCAATGGCATGAGCTAGAGCTCTCTAGATCAAAAGTTCTCAAACTTCCCAATGCCGTGACCCCTTAATACAGAGCCTCATGTTGTGGTGACCCCCAACCATAAATTATTTTCACTGTAACTTTGCTACTGTTATGAATCTTAATGTAAATATCTGATATGCAGGATGTATTTTCATTCACTGGAGGAAATTTGGCACAAATTTCAGATACGTCCAAATTTGAATACTGGTGGAATTGGGGGGTAATTGATTTTGTCATTTGGGAATTGTAGTTGCTGGGATTTATAGTTCATCTACAATCAAAGAGCATTCTGAACTCCACCAATGATGGAATTGAACCAAACTTGGCACACAGGACTCCCATGCCCAACACAAAACACTAGAAGGGTTTGGTTGGCATTGACCTTGAATTTTGGGGTTGTAGTTCACCTACATCTAGAGAGCACTGTGGAGACAAACAATGATGGCTCTGGACCAAACTTGGCATGAATACTCAATGTGCCCAAGTGTGAACACTGGTGGAGTTTGGGGAAAATAGACCTTGACATTTGGGAGTTATAGTTGCTGGGATTTATAGTTCACCTACAATCAAATAGCATTCTGAACCCTACCAATGATAAATTTGGGCCAGACTTCCCACAGAGAACCCCCATGACCAAGAGAATATACTGTGTTTTCTGATTGTGAGCCCTCTGACACCCCCCTCACGACATCCCCCCAGGGGTCCCGATCCCCAGGTTGAATAACACTGCTCTAGATGAAAATTGTATGTAGCCAAATTGCAAATCCCAGGAGGGGACATGAAACTGATATCAGTATGTAGTTGAAATAATAGTCTCTATTTCTTACTACCAAAATCTGCCCTCCGAGGAAGCTACACCTTACTTACTATAATGGCTGTGTACCTGCATTGTACAGTTTGGAAATGAGGTGAAAGAATGGGAATGAATGGCCTTCCCTTTTCCTTGCAAGGTATCATTTTGATCTGATACTCAGGTGGTGTTGCAGTTACATATGATATCACTTCACCAGAAATTATATTTCGGTCAGTTCAGATGAATACCATAGTAAACCACCTGAGCTGAAGTGCAAGACAGATTTAGCATCTTGTAAGAGACAATCTTGGGTGAAAGTTTTATGTAACATTTCTTCAAAAAATATTGTGCAAATATGGGCATTTCTCCCTCTCGGTCTCTGTAAGTTGGCTAGAGGACTTTTCCTGTGAATGTGACAAAGGCTTCGGAAGATATCCTTAATATTCAGTGACACAACACAATTATAATACTGACCTTTCGGCTGAAATTAAAGGAGGAAGCATCTTGAGCAAACATATTCCCTGTCAAGAAGGCTTTTCCCCAAGAGTGAAGAGAGCAGATTATTTTTATAGCTTAGGGAGAAGAAGTAGAATTCAAAAATGCCTTGTTCTTGTCAGCGGAAATCTTTTAATGCCTTTAATGAAAGTCCTCCCCGCACCACTGCCACGAAGCATCCACAAATTAAGGGAAATTAATGCAGGATTTCTGATATCCTTACACTCAGGTTTAATTGGGGCAATTCCTCCAGCAAATCGAAAGATGACATTCTTCTTCATTCCATGATGGTACATCCAACAGAAAGGAAGGGCTAAAATGTCAAGGTGAAATAATGCCAATAATTATTCAGAATGTTACATTGTTTTTGCCCTTGAAAATTAAAAGGCAGGGTTGAAAGTGCTTTGTGTGTGTGAGTCAAAAGTCAGAAAGTCATCCAGATAGTCTGCTGATATTTATGATTGCTGTGAGGGAGGAGGGAGATACAACATCACTAACATGAATGCATTTGAAGTAAATCAATTGATATGACTCATTATGGGAAGTATACTAATTATTTTCCCATCATGGCACGGCATTCCCAATCCATGGTCCTATGTCCTTTCAGAAAATAGTAATGTATATTTTACCTCAATTATAAGAAAAATATTACATAATGATATAGAGATGGTGATGGGACCTAGGCTCCACTTCTCCTTGCAATGAATTTTAGAGATAAAACACATAGGCAAGTCTAAGGCTTTGTGTTCTACCAAATCTTCCAAAGTAAGAAAAATATTTTACAGTAGATAGAAAAGTAATGGGAATCGCAAAGGCCTCAAGATGTTTTTGGACTGTAACATGCTGGAGCACACACCATTGGCTATGCCGGCTAGGATTGTGAGGACTTGCAGTCCTACAACTTCTAGGGGGACACATGATTTCTTCTATAAATACAGAAAGGAACACATTTTATAGACAAAATAATAAGTCAGTAGTAGTCAAGAGTGTCAAGATTTCTATAAAAAAATTCCAATCCCCTCATCATCAATTTGATTTTTATGTTTCAGTTAGAGAAACCATCATTTTCTGCAGAGAGAGAAATGAATTTGGACAATGTTGTCTTCATGTTGTGGATGCCAAATGCCACCATTCTAAAAGATTCAAAACTAGACTAAACGTAAAGCATTCAGGGGAAAAGCAAAAGATAATGAAATTATTTTAGAATATATCCATGTGCAGTTTTTTCTTGTGCAAAGGGTTTTTTTCTGCCTCCAGCTTCCTACTTTACACATCCTGAAACATTAGCTCAGGGGTTCCCAAACTAAGGCCCAGGGGCCGGATACGGCCCTCCAAGGTCATTTACCTGGCCCTCGCTCAGGGTCAACCTAAGTCTGAAATGACCTGAAAGCACACAACAACAACAATCCTAATTCACTTGGCTATCTCATCAGCCAAAAGCAGACCCATACTTCCCGTTGAAATACTAATAAGTTTATATTTGTTAAAATTGTTCTTCATTTTAGTCATTGTATTGGTTTTTAAGTGTATTTTGCACAACAAATAAGATATGCGCAGTGTGCATAGGAATGCATTCATGTTTTTCCCCCCAAATTATAATCCGGCCCTCCAACAGTTTGAGGGACTGTGACCTGGCCTTCTCTTTAGAAAGTTTGAGGACCCCTGCTCTAGATGGTACAGACACCAACCTAGTCATATTTACAATCTGGAAACATATATGTCATTTTCTGATACCTGAAGTGAGAAATTACTTTAAGACCTTACAGAGAAGCCAAATATTTCCTCTTCTTTCAAAGCAAAGGGAGAAAGCCCTATATACTGTAAAGTCATGGGTAAGTGATCTAGGCCCTCATCACATTAGGAAATACTCTGTTTCTGGGACTGTTTGAGAATGATTTCCAACAGGTCCCATCCCATTGGTAATCTGTCAAAATCCATCTGCAAAATGTTGCAGAAACTGATTCTTTGCAGATGGGATTCTAATTGTTGTATTTGAAATACTACAGAGTTTTCCATCACTGAAGTGCTGTTTTTGTGTGTTGTTGGAAAATATGCATCCTTTCAACAACAATATGACTTGTCATCAAGGGGCATGCCTGGTGATTTGAGTATTTTGATCCCAATATTTTCATAATGGAAACAGTTGCCATTTCTGTTTTAGACGTTGAGAAAATTGGGAATTGCCACTTTACCTCATTATATATTATTTTAAAAATTAACTAGAATATGCATGTTTTTCCTATTTAGTCAATAACTATTATGCCTCCTCAGATGGAGAAGCAGTGTTGTCAGAAGCTGTTGTTGTCTTGAGTTCAGTCTCATAAAACTGAAGTGGTAACTGCAGCAGCAAGAGCCATATCTAATAAATTAATAATCTATCATTTAGAAGTCCAATAAGATTAGATTCCTCAGAATTCCTTATGAGATTCTTCAGAACTTTGCAGTTCATGCCAAAAGGTAGCAATCAGGCAAATGCATTTACTGAGCAGTACATATTCAAATTTCGTGAGAGCAGTAGTTTGGGACTTGAAGGTAATATCTCTGTGCAGATTTAGAATTTTAATTTTGAAAGTTCATGGAGTGACATACAGAGTCTTTCGAACAGATTGGGAGGAGTCAGCCATCCAAGTTGTGATGGGACAAAGCACAACATTTTCGGAAGGTAAGAATCATAATATTTGGGTGTGATAGGGTCAGTATGCATCCCATCTGCATTAAGTATGTGTTCAGCCAGGAAAAAAACTATGGGATGCATGCTAAAAACAGAGTATTTACTAATGTGATGAGGTTATTTTTTTTAAAAAAACCAATATTACAGAGATGGAAGCCAAAATCTGCAATATTTTGTGATGGCTCAGGAAAGACAGTAGCAGTACAACAACCCTTTTGACTGGATCTACACTGCCCTATGATCCAGTTACAGAATGTGGATTAATTGCATTGAACTCGATTATATCAGTCTACACTGCCCTAAAATCCAGACCAATGCAGTTAAATCATATTCTGAAATTGGATTATAGGACAGTGTAGACCGAGTCTTAGTGAGTTCAGAGGCACTTGCTCCCAAAGTAAGAAATTCTGTGTGGTGGAGTATCTAAAGTCTTGGTGTTTTTTTCTCTTTAATTTTCCAGTAAAAGAAATCAGGCCTTCTTTTTGCATGTTTTCCTTCAGATACTTTTTAGCTACAGTATTCTACTCAAATTAATCATGGAAAAAGAACAATGATGGGAACTGTAGGAAAAATCTGAAAAACCCAGGTAGAACAGAAGTTCTGCTTCATGTTTGGGATATGTCCAAGGCTGGTCTGTTTTCCCCATTTACTTTAAAGGGCCAAAATGTAAGTCAAAACACTCTTGATAAACTTGACAAATAACAGTCAGGAGGGCCCATGGGTGATATTTTTGCATGCTCCTTCTACTGTATTTTTGTATCTCAAGTGATAGAGGTTCAGTGATTATCACAGCCAAGTGTTTGATGATAGCTTCCAAAGGTTAGGCATTGCTGACGGATGCCACACACTAAATGCTTGGGCCAAGCAAAGAGAATCTTCTATGGCAACATTCTTAAGCAATGATAACAGGCTTTCATCTGATCCGAGTGTAAGTTCAAAAGTCTGCTTTCAAGAGATACGCAATTACTCCACAAATTTTAACTGATCCTTCATTCATTTCAAGTTGATCTGCTTTAATGTAGTATCATTTCAGATTTGCTTCATAGAGGCAAAGTCCTACATATATAACAAATAGATACAAAGCCTTTACTAGTCTTTGAATTGAAGCTAGTGTAGTGTAATGACCAGGGTTCAAATTCTTAGTCAACCATGGAAACTCTCAGAGTTTCCTTGCATTATTCATAGCCAAGACTCAGTGGAAGACAATGGCAAACCCCCTTTGAAAAACATTGCCTAAAAAAACTCTGATAGGTTTGCCTTTCGGTGGCATGTCAGGAATAAATTGAAGGCACACAATAATATAGGCATTTCACAAAATACTAGTGAGTATAACAGTAATAGTGCATCATATTTAAAACTAGATTGACATCATCTACATTGAGACTGGTGGGGACGAGAGACAAGGCCTTCTCAGTGGTGGCCCCTTGTCTGTGGAGCTCCCTCCTCAGTGAAATTAGATCAGCCCACTCACTTCTGGCATTCAGAAGAAAACTAAAAACTTGGTTCTGGGATCAGGTCAATACTGGGAGCAATGCAATAAAAGACTATAAATTAATTTAATGATGACCCGGACTGGCCCTAGAATATGATCTGGATTATATGATGTTAATTGTTTAATGTTATGTTTTAATTGGTTGGTTTGAATGTGTTTGTTTATTCACTGTTGTATGAATAAACATTGAGGTATGATGGCTGCCTTCAGTGCCCTTTGTGGTAGAGAAAGGCGTGATACAAGTATGGTAAATAAATAAGTTGTTGAAATAGCACGTATGTATTACATGTTTGGATCTTTGATAGGTATCAGTGGCCTATTTTAATTACTTTGCTGGATAACAGGGTTTTTTAAAAAACTGAACTCATTGTTGTTCTTATGTGCCTTTATGTCAACTCCATCAACTTATCATGTCAATTTATGGAGAAACTCTATCATGGGGTTTTCTAAGGAAGAATTAGAATAAGTATGTCACTGCCTTCCTTTAAGGCAGACAGAGTAGGAGTTGCCTAAGGCCATGCAGTGCGTTTCCATGGCTAGGGAGTTTTCAAAGAGGTATAGTAGTTGTGGTAGTCTCTTGTGGCATAAAGAGGAGGAAGGTGTGAGTGTATGTGTGTGGAGGGGGGCGTTACAACACCTTTAATACAACTTGGTAGTGCATCTGAAGCCAAATAGGGATTCGAATCTTGGTCTTCTAGAATCCCAAACTCAAAACATTCAACTATTTTGGCTGTCCCTGAATCCTGTAGGGAGAGAACTGTCTTTCTTTCTACTACACTGGTGTCAAACTTGGTCTGGAATATTGAAATGCAGAGAACACCAACTCCAATCTTCCATAACTGTGGTTCCTCAGGCTGTTCCAGCTAAGATCTTTTCTTGAGCACAGGCACATTTCTATCACAATTGTCCTGGAAAATTTTTAAATTGTAGTAGCTTGAAATGATGTTTAAACTCAGCCAGCTTCAACAACTGCTGGCTAAGGCATGTATGTGACCTGCAAGTGAACCCAAGTGGTGTACCACTTGACTGAACTGAGACTTCGTCCTGGAACTGTCAGCATAATGGCATTTAATTGAATGTATTCCAAGAAACAAATGTTACATGGCACAGTGTCGTTCTTTTTGGTTTCAGAAAGTCAGTTCCAAGATTCCAGGTTGCAGAATGATGAAGGATGTCTAGCTCTCCATAGGCATCTGTCAGAGAGTGAACAAGAGAAGTCAAGGGGAAGTCAATGGGCCTTTTGCCACAGAAGTGAAAAATGCAGTTTGCATTTTATCGATGCTCTTCCTGCAAGTGCTGCGAGTTGAATTGGAACTCAGCTGGTGCCAAATTGGAGCCGTTCACTTGCTGAGCTCCCCCTTGATTCAGAGCAGTAGCAAGCGAATGGTAGTGAACACCAAAGTAGGTTCACCACTTGCACAGTGGTACATCCACTGGTCTCTATGGCTGTATTCAATACCTCCTAATAAAGACAATCTTAATTAAGACTATGTCTCACAGAAGGAAAAAGTATGCATAAGTTCTATGCCCTCATTTCCAACTTTTCATATTGAGATATGTCTCTTCACATGATGCAGAAAGTTGAAAAACTGTGCATAGAGGAAGCTGCTTAACAGTGGAATAGATGATTTTAAGAGGCAGTGGACTCTCCTTTGCAAAATTTAAAACACAGATTGTATATCCCTCTCTCAGGAACGCTTTAGCTGCTGCTTCTTATGTGGCAGGAAATTGGACTAGATTGCCCTTGCGGTTGCTTGCAACCCTATGCTTCCTCCTCATGATGTTTCTTCCCATGTAGGGAGAGCACTGGAAACAGTGACAGAGGGGTGAGGCTGGCATGTTCCCTCTACTTACTTCCTGAGCAGAGTTCATTAGACACCATAAAGGAAAGAGAGGGCCTGACGGGATGAGAGCGAGTGCAGTGAGCTGCGTTTTCATCACACAACACAGCAGGGTGCAGAAACAACATGGAGAAGTACTCTTGAACCGGTTGGGGAGTCTTAATGTGGGAAGTGAAGAAGAGAGGAAAAACAGTTAAGATCCTTGAGAAAAAGCAGGAAAAAATTCATGTCCACACGTGCTATTCATGTTTTCTCCACTTGGTTAATATCACTGAATACTGCAGCAACCCAGTGGATGCAATCTTACAATCATAAAAGGGGCAGCTTTTGTACATGATGATATTATTATAGCCTCGATGTTGTGAATGAGTCTACAGTTACTACAGGTAGTAGCATTGAGGAAGATGCTGAGTCAGTAACATCAAGCAGTAGCTTGGTTTGGGGCGCGGCTCTGGAGGATCAGGCTCCTACAGCTGGGGTCAAGAGAGTTGCGAGTGCTTCAAGCCTTGACAAAGACAGGGAACAGAGGAGAAAGATTCAGCATCTATTTAGGGATCCTTCTGAGGCTGATACGTTTGAAGGGTTTTCAGGGAATGCAGAATTACAGTCAGAAGAAAGTGATATGGACCTACAGTAGATTCGGCATTAGTGCAGGAAGTGAGAGATGTATGCAATGCAGACTCTGGGGACAGCACATTTTTGGGGTTTCAGACGGATCAAGACTGGCCATCTACTCATTCAGAAGCTGAGGAGGGCACTTTAAGTAATCAAGAGCTTTGGGTAGCTTGGAGGTCTGGGCATGGTGCAACAGCTGCAAGGAATGAGAATGCTGCTGCTCTGGAACAGGGCGGGTTCTCTGATTACTCTAATTGTTAGTGCTATAAGAGAAGTGAGTATTTGGCTTGATCCTCACGGTGGTCAAGGAGTTGCTATTCTGGTTCGTGTATCCTGTGTTCCTGTATCTTTGATCCTGGTTTCCAGATTACTCCTGCTGCCATGTACCTCTTGACCTTCGCTGTGACTGCTCTCCTGTCAACCCTGGAACGTCTCCTCCTTTTCCATATGCCTTTCTCCTGCCCTATGACTCCTGGACCGGTTTTGGACTTCGCTTAATGAACATTCCTTGGATTGGACGTCGCAGAAGGACGTCTGGTGTTTGTTTTTGAGTTTTCTTCTCCACAGCATTTTTGTTTGGGTTTCCTGGGATTATTGTGGTTTTTTAAAGCTGAAGTTAGGCTATTTTTTTGCTCAGGAAGAAACCCCTCCAAATGGCTAGGAAAAAATGAACTGGAAGCTCCTTCTCTAAGCAAGTGGCATGACAGATACTGCAAGCGATTTTACTAACTGACTACTAAATCCTTCAGCATCATCAGAATAAACTGACAGTATAATGCCTGCTTTTTCATCCCTCCTTCCATGCTAACAATGAAAATGATTACGTTTAGGGTTATTTATTTCCTGAATTTCCAGAAAATGGGGATTCAAGATACAGTAGAGTCTTGCTTATCCAACCTTCGCTCAGTCAGTGGAACTGTGGCAGCAAGGAAGTTGTGTGAACCCCATTCCAGTTGACACCCTGGATCCAGCTTTTTATATCAACTGGTGTTTCCAAACACACCTCAGGGGAAAGCTCATGTTGCTGAGACCAGCTTTAAGTAAATGTGTTTAGTGATAGTTATATGTTCCCACACACAGGTACACCCAAACATAAACAAATGACATGTTGAGGCACACACATTTCCCACACTCAATTTGCATATTCTTTTTATGTATCCTTCCAAATAGCCAGAGATCTTTATACAGCACGCAAGTGTTCACTCAAAGTTGTGGTCTATGAACCAATGTGGGTCTACAAGGCATTTGCCAATCTGTGACAAATTTGAAGGAAGGAAAATAACCATTGTAGCCAGTGGGTACAAATATGATACCATGACCTGATCTATTGGGGACCTGGCCAGTCCCCCACATCAGATAGCTGAAGCAGCACTGGCATGAAACACATTAAAAATACACAAAAACAAAATAACTATTAAAGACAACAAACAAATATAATTAATATAAGAAACTGTAGCAAGAGATTTGTTTCACAGGTACATCAATAATAATTTGCTGCTATTAAAACTGTGATGACTAAATGAAAAGAACTACTCAAATCTGGCTGCAGAGAAGCACAGAAAGTAATAGGGTGTTAAATTACTCCTTCCAGTAGCAAAAAAAAATATCAATGACCTTTCAAAGCAGCTTATTTGAATTGCAAAGTCTGTCTTTCCCAACACAAAAATTCAGGGCATTAGCAAACAGATAGCCTATTGGGCTTCCTAAGGAGATGCATGGGATTCTGTCACTAACAAGAGATGTTGCTGGTTAGCAAGTCTGTGCAAGGAACAACCAAACCACCCAAAGCAAAACTCCTGCCAGACAGAAGCAATTTGTAGAGCACATCCTTGAAAAGAAATCCTTGCCAAATAAACATGAAAAGGTGTTATGGCTCCTTCTCTGGAGGCTTTTAAACAGAGGCTGGATGGCCATCTGTCGGGGGTGCTTTGAATGCGATTTTCCTGCTTCTTGGCAAGGGGTTGGACTGGATGGCCCACGAGGTTTCTTCCAACTCTGATTCTATGATTCCAGTGTCCCCCAAATGATTTCTCTATTTTTGGATTATTCTTTCACATTATATACTGCAATAATCCCTTTTGCAGTTTTAAAAGACTTTGAAATAAGGCCGTGTATTGCTCAGCCTCATTTCCAGAATTTTGTGAGAGGCACGGATCCCACCTCTGTAGGAGTCTACTGTATACCATGCAGCTGTGGACACGTTTACATAGGGACCACCAAACGCAGCATTGCCCAAACACGAATCAAGGAACATGAAAGGCACTGCAGACTACTTCAACCAGAGAAGTCAGCCATAGCAGAGCACCTGATGAACCAACCTGGACATAGCATATCGTTAGAAAACACAGAAATGCTGGACCACTCTAACAACTAACATGTTAGCACAGAAAAGCCATTGAAATCCACAAGCTTATGGACAATTTCAACAGAAAAGGGGAAAAAACCCCATGAAAATGAACAAAATCTGGCTACCAGTACTGAAAAACTCTAAAATTATAACAGTAAATTTTTAAAAAACTCAAACACAGGGGAACTCCAGAAAAGAAACAATCGGGAACACCTAATCATCTCTCAACAAAGGAATTTCCCAGGCAGTTACAAGCCACAAACTGACAGGCCATCAAATGCTAATCAAGGTGGCCAACTGAAACATTCAACAGACAAGAGTTCTTTCTCCCACCCTGGACCTTCCACAGATATGTCAACCCAATTTTCCTAGTTTTCAACAAACCTCACAACCTCTGAGGATGCTTGCCATAGATGCAGGCAAAACGTCAGGAGAGAATGCTTCTAGAACATGGCTATAGTCCAAAAAACCTACAACAACCCAGGATCCAGATATTTCCATTGGCAACCATCCTGCTTTCTAATTCTACTTCTTTAGTTGTTTCTCTTCCCACAATAGCCAATTAACAAGAGAAAGACATAAATGCTTTCTGATTATAACTCCACTAGCCTTCCATATTTCTATCAGTTTGATACAATTTTGATAATTATAGTCAGAAGAAATTCTAGCACTAGTTTCATCAGCACAGTAGTTGATTTTCTATGGAAAAGAGAGCAATGAAGGACTACTTGTAATTCGGTTTTCTCTGTAGCAGCTACAGACATGTCTATATCAATCTCAGCTTGGAAAAATAATGTTTATGAACCACAACTCCAGAATTTCCTGGGATGCCTTCCCTTTGGAGAGGGCATGAAAGAAAGGGAAGACAAGAAGTTAATTCTTTGGATTCTGAGCCCTTAAGGCTCAAAGAGGACAAACAGCTGGAGCTCTTCCTATGAAGATATCTGCAAGTGGACCATATATTATTTTTAAATGCTAACTTTTGTAGTAGTTCATGTGCACTTTTCACATACAATTATGTATAAGTCAGGGGTCCTCAAACAACGGCCTGCGGGCCAAAACCAGCCAGCCCCCAGGGACCTCTATCTGGCCTGCTGGATACGCTGGGCCACTGCGCCCCTCCCAAGGGCAGGGAGAAAGGATTCCAAAAAGACTCTGAGAGCCCTAAGTCTTCTCCCGGTGCAGGGAGTGCATGCCCAGGGGATAGTCTAGGGTGCACGCTCAATTTCAACAGAAAGGAGGAAACCATGAACATGAACAAAATTCTAAAACCAGGACGGTAAATGAAGAGGAAGACTCAAACAACAGAGGAATTCCTGACATTAAACAATCAGGGCCAGCTAACACCTCTCAACGAAGGATTCCCCCAGGCAGGAATCAGCCAGGTTTTGAAGCTGCAAGGCCTGTTGATGCTCATCAAGGCGGCCGGCCAATTGTAACATTTACACTTCCCTCAAACAGGCAAGACTTCTTTCTCCCACCCTGGACACTCCACAGATATATAAACCTCACTCTCCTAGTTTCCAACAGACCTCACAACATCTGAGGATGTCGGGGGAGAATGCTTTTGGAACATGGCCATGCAGCCTGGAAAACGCACAGCAACCCAGTGATTCCGGCCATGAAAGCCTTCGACAACACATAGAAAGGATAAGTATTTCTTTTAGGTTCTCCCAAGACAGACCAAGCTGTTGTCATCTACTCAAAGAAGGGGATGGTAACTTTTTTTGGTAGAAGAGAATTTGCAGTATTTAAACTGGTCTGTAGATAGATCAACTACGTTTTAGAAGGGGGGGGGGTTACTAAAATTTCTAAACTGATACACGACTATATATACGCTGATTTTCAGAGGCCAAATTTCATTACACTTGGGTGTCACTTCCCCTACTTAATGTTGAACCATGAACATGAATAAATTTCCTTGGGATTGTGATCCACCGAGAATTGCTGTGACAATATGTGGATGAGGACTCATGTACACTGCCCTAAACTCACCTATATATATGTGTGTGTGTATATACACACACACACACACACACACATTCCCTGCCATGCGTTGCTGTGACCCAGTCTGTGTATGTGTGTTTTCTGTGTATATATGTATGTGTATATATTTGTGTGCTTGCGCGCATATAGTTTTGTATATATATAGTTTTGTGCATGCGTTGTCATGTAATTTTTGTTTTTTGGCTTTTTAAGTATCTTCCACTGTGTTTTTCAGTGTTTTTATGAGTGATGGTCAGTCATTGGTCTGATAGGTGTACACAGTATCCACATTTCGTGTCAATTCATCCAGTGGTTTTTGAGTTATGTTAATCCCACAAACAAACATTACATTTTTATTTATATAGACTATCCATCCTCTGCCACACATTTCTGTGGCCCATTCTGTGTATATCATCATCATAATCATCATCAATTTCTCACTTGTTAATCGCCCTCCATTAAAATGCTCCAGGCGATTTACATAAAACAAATTGCATAAAAACATTACAGCAATACCAAACAGACTGCATATATATGTTATGTGTGTATATATTTGTGTATATGCGTGTTTGCTTATATAGAAGTGTTTTTGCGCATGTGTTGTAATGTAATTTTTGTTTTTTGGCTTTTTAAGTCTCTTCTGCTGTTTCTTTCAGTTTTTATGAGTGATGGTCGCTTGTTGGCCTGATAGGTGTATTGTTTCCAAATTTCGTGTCAATTTGTCCAGTGGTTTTTGAGTTATGTTAATCCCACAAACTAACATTACATTTATCTATCTATCTTCAAGCATCTTTTTAATACCTCCTTGTGGAGACTAACAAAACCACACTTTTTGCAGAGATGAATCAGCACCTAATCTCCTTCCAGACCTCTGTTTATTTATCACGCAACCGAATTTAGGAAGCTTGTTTGCTGCTTCCGACATATTAACGAGGAGATGAATCAGAGATCTGATGTTTACAGTTTATTTGGTGTTCTTTAGATGGAGAGAGCTCCCAATTCCTTACTGCTTGGAGGAAGTCCAGTAAATGATGGTCACTCCTCCAGTGAATTCCAGCAGCTCAGGGAGAGCGTCAGCAAACCCATTTAACCCTTCAGCTGCCCAAAGCAGCCACTTTTCGTTCTACCTCTTATCCTCTATTATGACCTTTTCCGTCATCGTTTCCCTCTCTTCCTGAATTACCCTGGCAAATTGTTGGGTTCTTTTAAAAGATTTGCCAACAACGAAGAGACAAAATACTGGCAAAAGATAAAGCAAAAGAAAACATTCAGAAATGTCTTTAATTAAAAACTCGTCAAAGGAATATGCAATGGCAGCAGAGATTTCAGCTCGCCTGCTGAGTCTCGGTCTGATTAGCTACCACACATCTGCTTCGTTTCCTGGTATCCATCTGTACTGTTGGGAGAAATGTATTCTGGTTACCTCCGTTCACAACACGGTGACTCCATACTGGCAGTTTCAAATGGACCACTGAGTTATATGTGCTGACAGCATTTGAAAGGATCCTTTGCTGACTTGACAAGAGTGAGCATTTGCATTTATTATTTCGGGCTTTTATTATCCCGTCCTATCTCAACCTCTGCAGAGGGACTCAGGACGACATTTACACACACAGCAAAAGAGTAACATGCACAGGGAGACTCACAAAAGGATACTGAATATTTGTGCGACCCCTGTGAAAACAAGAAAAACCCTATTTTCTTTTATATCTGAAATAAAATCAGATACGTAATTATTACCCTGTACTTTTTTTGTTTCCTGCCAGTTATGCACAACTAGAAAAGATGTGATAAGCAGGCAACTCACCACACATTATTGAAAACTTACTCAGTATATTCTGCTACTCCCTGTAGATTTAAATAAGATATTTGAATAAAAAAATTAGAAAAACCCCCTTATGTCCCACCTCGAAGTTTACGATCTTCCGGGGAGGCCCTGCTCTCGATCCCACCTTCGTCGCAAACACGGTTGGTGGGGACTAGGGACAGGGCCTTCTCCGTGGTGGTCTCTCGTCTGTGGAACTTGCTCCCCAGCGAAATAAGGTCAACTTCTTCCCTCCTTTCCTTTAGAAAAAAAGTTAAAAATGTGACTTTGGGACCGGGCGTTTGGTTGATGTGGGGCAGTGGATGGACAATTGAATAATGACAGGATTGCTGCGGTAGACTGTGGATTTGGTTTTGGACAGACTATGAGTGCAGATCGGGGATCATGTGGTTAATTATTGATATTTGATTGTTTAATCTGTTTTGCAGTATTTTATGTGTTGTTGTTCTGTCTCCTGTGTATGCGGCATCAAAATGCTGCCTTTTTGTTAGCCGCCCTGAGTCCCTCTTCGAGGGTAGAGAAGGGCGGGGTTAGAAATAAATGAGATAAATAAATAAAACTGTTGAATTGTCTGATTTTTACCCCAATAAGAATTTTTTCTGTGAAGGTATTCATGGTGAAGAGGGATAGTAGAGATGCAAAAACTCAACCCAGCAAAAATGGCACATATTACCTTTCTACAACAGGTGTAGGTGACCGACTGAGGACAATGGACCCCCAGCCACTCACAAGGGCTGTGTTCCACTTATGAATTGGCTGCCGTAGCACTTCATTTTGCAGATGTCGCAGGAGTGGCAAAACCCCTACCATTCCTTTTGTAAATAAGTACCTTGTTCTGAAAGAAGATTCATGCAGCTGCGAGTTCTACGAGTTCTTGTACTTTAAAACAAGGCCGACTCCATTCTTTCTCCAAGGAAAATGGCTGTTTCTTTGGAAGACAGCAAATCATCTCAAATACCCCACGCCAATCTGGGTCTATGAGATATACACAGACATATACACCCCACTGTTCCTTGGATATGAATCTGTCACTGTAGAACAGTTCTCTTATCTATGGATTCAATATCCATAGTTTCGCTTATCCATGTTCCAAAAAACATTTTCCCCCTGGAAGTGATTATGGATCTGTCTAGAGCAGTGTTTTTTTAAATCTTTTTTGAGCCGCGGCACATTTTTTACATTTACAAAATCCTGGGGCACACCACCAACCAAAATGACACTCTAACACAGTAATACATATAGTTAATATGTGTTTAAATGTATTTATACACTCAGTTTGAAACCTGGGCCGGTTTCGATGAACACAACATATATATGACTTCCTCTCACATACTTATACATGGCTATCATGTCTTCTCTCAGCCTTCTCTTCTTCAGGCTCAACATGCCCAGCTCTTCAAGCCACTCCTCGTAGGGCTTGTTCTCCAGACCCTTGTGAAATTTCACCCTGAGTGAAACTTGCTTCCAGTTAACTATGGATGTCATGAAGCTGTTATAAACAGTTCCAGGGGGAGAGGAAGTCTCGAAAAATCCAGTAAAACAGTAAAAAAAACCCAAACCATTTCCAAGCGGAGAGGCTCAATTTGTTTCATGGAAACCTGTAAATGCTTCAGCCTCCCGATGCTCCCAGGTTTGCTCACTGCCCAATTCACCGATGTGGAGCTTCCGACTTTGGCAGTTCTCGTGAGAAATTCAAGCCATCGCAAAAACGCCAACTCAATCACTTCCGCCCAGTGCTCTGCTTTTGCGGAGGGAGGAGGGAGGCAGCGAAAGAGGCCACACAGATCTATGAAATGTATAGAGTATGGACCCATGCTGAGTCGAGGCTCCTGAAGGCTTCCTCAAGGTGGGCCTGGCCCTGGCATTCGGAGGAGCCCTTCCTTTGCCTCGGGGAGGATCTTTGGGGAGGGAAAGAGGGAGAAAGAGCTGCTAGGAGGGGAAAGAGTGTCAATTTCCCACGGCACACTAGTGTGCCACGGCACATTGGTTGGGAAACACTGGTCTAGACCTTTGGTTCTCCAGGTGTTTTGAACTTCAATTCCCAGAAATCCCAGCTAGTTTACCAGTTGTTAAGAATTGCGGGAGCTGAAGTCCAAAACAACTGGAGGAGCAGAGGTTGGGAACTACAGGTCTAGATCTTCCAGTGCACGTCTGTGGTGTGCTTCTGGCCCAAATGCTGTCAAAATGTAGGGTTTGCTACTATCCAGAGTTTCAAATATCCATGAAGAATCTTGGAACATATCCTCCCAGTGGATACTGTACCTGTAGTGTACTGTGACAAATATGTTAACTAAAATGTCCACACAGGATTCTTGGTGCTTTTAAATGCTGTGTTCACATATATTTATTTATTTATTTATTTATTGTTCCTTCTTGTATTCCGCTCCTCCCAGCAGGCTCGGGGCGGATAACATCATAAAACCGGCTGACATGTAACATTCATGACGCCGTACAATAAAACAGCATAAAACAACATAAAATACACATTAGTCCCGAGTTAACAATTGTGTCAACAAATGACAATTTGTTACATATACAAAAATGTAACAAAACATATTTTTATGTGCTTTTCCTGCAAACACTTGGAAACATAGTGCAAATGACAATTGTCGATAAAGTCTTTTCCATGACAAAGAAAGCGAACTATTCTAGAACTAGGTCACATTGACGAGAGCCATCAGAGACCAGCGGGGAAATTGTGGGGTCCTCTCTAATTCTTGGTGATGCTGTTAAAAGGCTGAAGCGCTTTCAAAATGTTGCACTCCACTACTTTGGCCCAAGAGGATTTCTCCAAAACAGCTTGGGGCCTTGACTGTCCAGTGAGATGAAAAAGACACAGCCTTTGGTACATGTAATTGCAGAAATGGACGGGGAAGTGATGCAATTTACTGAGGGCCACTTCTAATAGGAACAGTCTCCAACTGAGCTATTTAAGGGCAAGATCCATGAAAAAGCACTTTGGGGAAACATGATCAGTAAATAGTTTTTTTGTGTTGTTATTTCCCCCCCCTGTGAGTTCATAGACTAGTATTTCTTAAAAGTGTGTAAGAAAATTCCCAGATGTGCCAATTCTCTTAGTGTAGTACTTCTGGGGACTTCAAGCTGCTAAGACCATTAGAGCTAACAGTTGCAGTTGAAACGGGTTGTATGAAGTTCTCAGAGGTTTGAACAACTAAGTGGAAAGAAGCATGTCAATGACACCCAAATACACCTCTCCATATCCTTTCTAATCTGTTGCCCTTCCAGTGTTTTGGACCATAATGCAGTTCAAAACACAGGCAGGATGATGCACTGAGTGAAGCTGAATTAGAAGAGAGCAGGTACTAAATAACTTTTAATAAAGGATTCTTTTTGAAAATTAAGTCATATCCTAATGTTCATTCTTTCCCAATAACAATGTGATATGGATTTGTGAATGTCTGGAAGCAAACCCCAGTGGATACCAAGAACTCACTGTCTTCTACTGCCAACTTGGCAAACTGTTTTGTGTAGCCTGAAAGAATGTGTGTTTCTTCATTTTTAATAAGTGATTCACTGGCATGCGGGTATGTTACTGTTTATTATGCTATGGATTTTGCAAGTTTAATTTTCCTGAAACAAATTATACAAGTGTTTTAATCAAACCAGTTAATTAAAAAGCTACAACCCCTCAATGTAATATATGATAGCCATTGTAAGTAATTATCTGCCTTTTAGCTAGTCTGGCTAATGATCATGTAAATGTATACCTGGATTGTTTAGGTTTCTCCTTGACATTAAGTCTAGTTGTGTCTGACTCTGCGGGGTGATGTGCATCTCCATTTCTAAGCTGAAGAGCCGGCATTGTCCGTAGACACATGCAAGGTCATGTGGCCAGCATGACTCCATAGAGCAGTGTTTCCCAACCTTTTTTTGAGCCGCAGCACACTTTTAACATTAAAAAAATCCGGGGGCACACCACCAACCAAAATGACACAAAATGACACTCTAACACAGTAAAGAATGGCTGGGGATGGTGGCCTGCTGGGAGCAGCTGCTGGGAGTGCCAAAGCCTGGGGAGGAGCCAGGCCATGCCATGTCCCCCCCTCCCCCTGGCTTCAGCTCTCCCAGAGCTTCTCCAGCCTTGAGGGGGCAGTGCCAAGCCAGCGGTGACAGAGCCAGCACAATACTGGCTTGACACTGTCCCCTCAAGGCTGGCAAAGCTGTGGGAGAGTTGAAGCTGGGGGGAGGAGGGGGCAGAGCCAGGCCACACCATGCCCTGCCTCCTCCCCCGGCTTTAGCTCTCCACAGCTTGTCCAGCCTTGAGGGGCAGTGCCAAGCCAGCATTGTGCTGGCTCTGCCATTGCTGGCTTGGCACTGCCCCCTCAAGGCTGGACAAGCTGTGGGAGAGCTGAAGCCGGGGGAGGGGCGGGGCCAGGCCGCGTCATGCCCTGCCCCCTCCCCCCCTGGCTTCAGCTCTCCCACAGCTTCTCCAGCCTTGAGGGGGCAGTGCCAAGCCAGCAGTGGCAGAGTCAGCACAATGATGGCTTGGCACTGTCCCCTCAAGGCTGGAGAAGCTGTGGGAGAGCTGAAGTTGGGGGGAGGGGATGGAGTCTGGCTCGCTAAAGCCGCGTGGAGGAGGAGGAGCATGAATGGTGGATGGGCTTCAGTGGGCGGGGCTCCTCCTCCACGCGGCTTCAGCGAGCGAGGGGTGGGAGTCAAGGCGGATTGGAGGCTGGCTGGGGAAATGGCTGAAGAGGCGACACCCCTGCTTCTTCTTTTTCTTCTTCATCGCCACTGCCCAGCCCTTCCTCCCCCCCCCCCAAGCAGCAGGAGTTCGGCAGGAGGAGGGGGGAAGGAAGGGGGGCAGAGAGCTTTTCTCACGACACAGCAGGAGGTCCGTCACGGCACACTATTGTGCCGCATCACAGTGGTTGGGAAACACTGCCATAGAGCATCATTACCTTCCCGCAGATGCAGTACCTATTGGTCTACTCACATTTGTATGTTTTCAAAGTGCTAGGTTGGCAGAAGCTGGGCCTAGCAGTGGGAGGTCACCCCGCTCCTTGGATTTGAACTGCCAACCTTTTGGTCAGCAAGTTCAACAGCTCACCAGTTTAATCCACTGTGCCATTGGATTGTAAATGATGCTATTTTTTAAATTTTATTAAGGAAAATGCAATAGAGTCTCAAATTCAAAAGGGCAGTTGTGGAGATTTTTTTAAAAAAAAACTGCAAGGAAAATTGGCTGGCATAAGTCGTGATGTTGTCTGAATTTTTTACTTAAAGGCAAGTCCTACAAGGTTCTATTAAACTTACCACCAGATCAATATGCAGAGGAGTACATAGCTTTGATTCACCACATTAACCTTTCTCCTTAGTTTGAAAAAGAGTTAATAATCTGGGGATGACCTTTATAGGATGGGCAGGAACTTTATTTGTGTATGTGTATGAAAAAAAGATAGTGAGAGAAGGCTAGTAGTGAGTTGTATAGAATGACCTGCACACCCATGGGAGATACTTTCCTGAACTTACAGTGGAATCTCAAAACTGCCGACAATAGCAAATGCTATTTAAATGAACTACTTCTGGTGGTCTACGGACCACAGGTTGGGAACCACTCTTCTAGGGGGATGGATACCTTGTGCCCTTTTTGTTATATCTTCAAACTACACAAAGCACAAGCTTGTCTCTTACTGTGAGTGACATGCACCTTGATATATTCATGACAGCTATAAGTATAGGTGGTTGTCTTTGAATGACAGTACACAGAAACAACACTGTTCTGTATGCATTATTTTTCTCCCCGATTTCAAAACAAAGAAATAAAAACAAAAAAATACTTTACGTATTCCAACTTTAGACTCATTTTGCAGGGATGAAAATGTCAGCACTGAAATGGAAATCTTGAGGAGGCATAGATGTGAAGAGCAGAAAAGGAATCTCACAGCAAGAACAATTCACTCCTTCTGGGCTGCCAATATATTTTTTCTCATGCGAGGCAACAGCAACGTTTCAGCCTCTTAAAGAATGTTTGGGAATATTTTTATATTAACACTCCTGGCAAGGAGTAAAGTGTGTGTGCGCAAGGGAATTGTTATACTGAGCATGGGCCTTGATGATCATGCTGGTTCTTATGATAACGGCAAAGACTCATGCAAATTCCAGCTCGCAGCAGGAGCAGCTGTATGACAAAAAGGAAACTTTTGATATGTCAATATGATTAGCTTAAAGAAAACTCAAAACAACTTCACATCCTTGTCCTATTCTTTAATCTGACTGTTCTGGTTTTGGCAAAGTCAGGGGATATTCCCTAGGTTGTTGGAAGTTCTGGAATATCCTGGAGTTTTGCAGTAGTCTGGACCAGTGTTTCTCAACCTTTTTGGTCGCGCAACTTTTAAATTAAAAAATCCTGGGGTTTTGACACAAACACTACTCACACCCAGGGAAAGATCAGGAGGAGAAGGGAGCCGGGCCCCCAGCAGGCTCGGGCCCCCATGGCTCGCGCCGCGTCTCGTGCGCGTTCACTTGCTCAGCCTGTATGCCGTATGCCGGCCGGCAGGCAGGCATGCGCGCCGGGAAGGCCTCTGTGAACAGGCCCAGCTCCAGGCCACCTCGCCCGCACAAATGGGCGCCGCCATCTTGCCAAGCCGGGGGCGGGGTCGCCGAGCACCATTCACCTGGGCAGCGTGGCAGATGTGTCCCAGCCCATTCCCCTCTCATCTGCCTCCTCCTCCTTTGTGCTGCAGGGGAGAGGGGAAAGGGGCTGGGACACATCCGCCACGCCACCCAGGTGAACAGCGCTCGGCTCAAGGAGGAAGGCTTGGATCCTCTTTGTCCTTCCTCCTTGAGCCGAGCACCAGAACGGTGTGGCAGATGTGTCCCAGCCCCTTCCCCCTCTCCTCCGCACCACAGAGGAGGCGGAGGCGAGGGGGAACAGGGTCGGACACATCCGCCCCACCGCCCACGTGAATGGCACTCGGCTCAAGGAGGAAGGACGAAGAGGATCCGATCCTTCCTCCTGAGCTGAGCGCCGTTCACCTGGGTGCCGGGCGGATGTGTCCCAGCCCTTCCCCCTCCCCCCGCAGCACAAAGGAGGAGGAGGAGTGGGGGAAGGGGCTGGGACACACCGCCACATTGCTCTGGCGATCGGCTCAAGAAGGAAGGACGAAGAGGATCGGATCCTCTTCGTCCTTCCTTCTTGAGCCGATCGCCAGAACGCTGTGGCGGATGTGTCCCAGCCCCTTCCCCCTCTCCTCCGCAGCACAGAGGAGGAGAGGGGAAAGGGGGTAGGACACATCCGCCACGCCACCCACGTGAACGGCGCTCGGCTCAAAGGAGGAGAGGAGCCCAGTGGGTGGCTCCAAAATGACACAGCGTCATTTTCCAGCCGCCCATTGGTCTCCTCTGCTCCCTTGCATGTTGCCTGTGTTTGGGGAGGGAGCCCAGTGGAGGGGGGAAGAAAGGGGGGCAGAAAGCTTTTCAGGCGGCACACCAGGAGCCCTGCCACGGCACAGGAGTGTGCCGAGGCACACTGGTTGACAATGACTGGTCTGGACAGCTGAACTGGGTACAATTCAGCCTGATCCAATGTCCAGATAGACACCATCACTTAGCCATAGACTCATAGAATCATAGAGTTGGAAGAGACCTTGTGGGTCATCCAGTCCAACCCCATTCCACCAAGAAGCAGGAAAACCACATTCAAAGCACCCTGGCAGATGGCCATCCAGCCTCTGTTTAAAAGCCTCCAAAGGAGCCTCCACCACACTCCGGGGCAGAGAGTTCCACTGCTGAACAGCTCTCACAATCAGGAAGTTCTTCCTAATGTTCAGATGGAATCTCTTTTCTTGTAGTTTGAAGCCATTGGTCCTAGTCTCCAGGGCAGCAGAAAACAAACTTGCTCCCTCCTCCCTATGACTTCCTCTCACATACTTATATACATGGCTATAATGTCTCCTCTCAGCCTTCTCTTCTTCAGGCTAAACATGCCCAGCTCTTTAAGTTGCTCCTCATAGGGCTTGTTCTCCAGACCCTTGATCATTTTAGTTGCCCTCCCCTGGACACATTCCAGCTTGTCAACATCTCCCTTCAATTGTGGCACCCAGAATTGGACACAGTATTCAATGTGCATATTGTATTCACATACAGAAGTAGTAGGCCTGTCCCAAGACACTTCCGTTTAGTATCAAGTAAAATAAAGGTTTAGCCATTATATAGAAGAGCTGTCACACTTTGTCCCTTATTTCACCTGGATTGAAAAGTAGCACTCTCAGGCTTCACACTCAACTGAATGGCTAGATTTAAAGAAACTTATTCTACCTCTTGCACTAAAACTTGTGCTTCCATCTTCCATCAGCAGCACTGAAAGAAAGAAAAGGAAAGAGGGAGGTCAAATCATTGTGCATCTGTGATCCTATCTTGAAATGTATTAATTCAGAATACAAAAAACACGAAAAGCCTGTAGTAGATCTGCTGCTCTTCTCATTAACAGTTCCCAGATGCAATCGCTCTCATGCCCAAGAAATACTGGGAAAAGTTTGGAGAGCCATAGCCTTTATTCTGCCTTGAGAAAACTTGCTACCTCAGGGATAGAAATAAGCAATGTGGCCACCCAGAAAAAAGCCGCAATTTCACATTCATCTCACTAAGGTAGTAGTTCCCAACCTTTTTTTGACCATGGACTACTTGACCAAGGACCACTCTACAACATTAGTACCATAAGGGTTATGAATCGGTTTTTGGTCAACTTTAGATTCGGTTTGGTTATATGGGGCGCTGATTCAGAAAATTGCATTGGAGAGACCACATCAGATCTAGTTTCTGATCCAGAACGTGTGCCATCCAGTAGTCGCCATCTACTTGCCCACAGAAAACGATATTTAATAATCTAGAGCTGATGTAGTATTAGTAGTAGTAATCTGTCATCGGTAGTCAGCCTCTCCCCTCCTGACATCCCTGTTGCCTTGGCACTATAAGGGGTTTTTGCGAGACGTCGCTTTCGTTGTCATGTAGTTTTGTGTCTACGGTGTAGTAATATTGAGGCCATGGACCATATTTTCATTCTTGTGGACCATAGGTTGGGAACCACTACACCAGGGCTGCCCAGGAAGTCCTTCGCGATCGACCAGTCAATCCCGGGACCAAAAGAGGTCAATCCCATCCGGATGGGGCCCTTCTCAGAGGGGGGCAGAGCCAGGCCCCGCCCCCTCCCCCAGCTTTGGCACTCCCAGCAGCTTCTCCAGGCTTGAGGATGGCAATGCCAAGCCAGTGGTGACTTGGCATTGCCATCCTCAAGCCTGGAGAAGCTGCTGGGAGCTCCAAAGCCAGAGGGGGTGGGGCTTGGCACGGCCTGGCTCCACCCCCTCTGGCTTTTGCTCTACTAGAAGCTTCTCCAGGCTTGAGGATAGCAATGCCAAGCCAGTGGTGGCATAGCTAGCACAAGGCTGGCTTGGCATTGCCATCCTCAAGCCTGGAGAAGCTGCTGGGAGCTCCAAAGCCAGAGGGGAAGGGGCAGGGCTTGGCACGGCCTGGCTCCACCCCCTCTGGCTTTTGCTCTACCAGCAGCTTCAGAGGGGGGCGGAGCCAGGCTGCACCAAGCCCCACCCCTGGCCCTCCCTCTTCAGCCTTGAGGAGGTAGGTAGATCTTTCTGACTTGGTTTTATTATAAGTAGCTTGCATGCTGAAAAAGTGTGAGCACCTCTGCACTACACTATAGGACCCTCAACCAAAAAAAATACAGTAGAGCAAGATATATATTAAATCTGCAAAATTTGAGATTGCAATGAGATGCGATGATATACTATCGATATAATTTGTCCTTGTATTGTCAAAGGCTTTCATGGTCGGAGTCACTGGGTTGTTGTAGGTTTTTCGGGCTGAATGGCCATGCTCTAAGTATGGCAGGCATCCTCAGAAGTTGTGAGACCTCATAACCTCTGAGGATGCCTGCCATAGATGTAGGCGAAGCATCAGGAGAGAATACTTCTAGAACATGGCCATACAGCCCAAAAAACCTACAACAACCCAATGACATGTCCTTATCAATGCATGCTAGGGCAGAAGGTTAGTCCTAGAAGCAAAGCACACTGCATTTAGTTTATTTTCTCCCATTCCCTCTTGCAGCGAGCTTAAAGTCATTTAAGCAGTGCATTACCAGCATTTACAATCTCAAAATATACATTTTGCTTCTCGAAAATGCAGACTCATAAACAGAGTTTCTACAGTAAGTTTCCTGCGCAAGACCCCTAAACATAATGGTGCTCTCAGGCCCAATTTGCAAGGCACCTCCCAAATCATATAGCTCTGGCTTCCATTTCAAAACACGGTGCTCCAACATTTGTATAGGTCTCAAAAGTGTATTTGCAAGCTATTCATAAAACACTCCAAATCAAACCATAAACAAAATATTTAATACCCAAAAGACAGAAATCCATGCCACAAAAAATAGGGAGCGGCGAACAAGGATTTGAAATATTCTTTTGCATGTTTTCCCATTCTTTATCTGTTTCATGTTTAACCATGGAATAAAAAAAACAATTTAAGAAGACAACAATTTAAGGTGGGGATTGAGAAATAGAAAACAAAGCATTGAAATAAATTAGTCTAAAGGGCATCCCTTTTCATGTCTCCTATCAAATGGCCAGTCTGTAAACCGAACTTTGTTGCTGTTTTAAATATACCGTAATTCAAAATTGTAAATGTTTCAAAGCAAAAAGAGAATATCCCAAAAGAAAACCACATACCTGATGGCCAATTGTTTCTTTATGGTAGTAGAAGTACTCCTAGGTGATTATTATCGGAAGAGATTTCTTCTTTCTGTGTGTATTGTCCATCCACGTTTACATGGTACTTAACACAGTGCTGCTATTCCTGCCATTATTCTTTACTAGCACCATCTGGTTTCTCTGTTTAAGTGGAAAAGACTATGTAGTTTTCAGAAGCCGCATTCTCGCACAGTGTGAAGTCTTACAGATAACCGGGGGAAACTAGACCTTTGAACAGCCTTGCTGGGAGACAGAGGCCCGGCCGCCAAGGAAGATGGTGTGCAGCTGTCAGAAACCTGCTGTCTAATGGCAGTCCTTCAGGATGGGATCCACTTCAGCCCTGCAGGAAGCCCTTGTATAGCCCACGCCTGGAAATTGTTGGAGGCTCTGCTAAAACCCCCAGGCTTCATTTGCTCCCTGAAGCCACCTGTGAGACTGGAAACAGCACAGCAGAAGGCTTCAAGTGGGACGTCCCCTGCAGCTGTGCTCAGAGCTTGGGGCACCTATTAGAGAATTAGTAGGAAGTTTCACTCCTCTGTGATTCTCAACAAAGAAAATAAGCCTTTTAATCATTCTGGCCCAGTTGGGTGTCAAATCTGAATATGGCCAGGCTCCATAGCTGCAGGAAATACCTTTCCATCTGGACTGTGGTTATGTTAAACTTTTGATGCAACCAAAAGTCACTGGGTTACCTCACTTCCAATCCCAATACACCACAGAGTTGCCTCACAAAACCTGGAGATTCCTCTCTAGAAATTTGTAAGATCATCCAAGGCAACTCTATGGCAAATTCTGGGGCAAGTTCACCATATGGGTTCTGTGTTTTGTTTTTTCGTGTCAGGAGCGACTTGAGAAACGGCAAGTCACTTCTGGTGTGAGAGAATTGGCCGCCTGTAAAGATGTTGCCCAGGGGATGTCTGGATGTTTTACCATCCTGTGGGAGGCTTCTCTCATGTCTCTGCATGAGAAGCTGGAGCTGATAGCGGGAGCTCACCCTGCTCCCTGGATTCAAACTACTGACCTTTCAGCCAGCAGTCCTGCCCACACAAGGATTTAACTCATTGCACCACTGGGGGCTCCTGGTTCTGTGCTTAAGGGGGATCTACGTTATTGTGTTTGTCCAGTGCCTTTTCCTATGTAATCCTGAGCATATACTTGCTTATGTTCATGTGGAAAGAGTAGAATGCAATCCAAAGGCATACCTATCCCTAATAATATCTGATTATCATGAAGATGATAGTTGTTTTAGAAAAATAGCAAAAAAAAAAAAGCACAGGCAACCTGGCACATAAAGAGATCCAAAGCATAGTTAGGCCCCTTCCACACAGCTGCATAAAATACACAATGAACTGGATTATAAGGCAATGTGGACTCAGATAATCCAGCTCAAAGCAGATATTGTGAATTATATGCCTTGATATTCTGGGTTCTTTGTCGGTGCAGAAGGGCCCTTAGTTACACCTGTAACATCAAGGAGCACAAGCATTACATGTGTGAATCAAGCTGAAATTAAATTAGCCAAAGGTACAGAAAGAAGAGGCAGTCCAAGACTGGTTTCCTTCAATCTCCCTGAATCAAAAGGTGATAGTTTTAAAATCCCTCTCCTTAAACTGCCTCAGGAGCTAGATGTTTTCTCTTTCTTTCCTTTCTCTGAAGGCAAGTAGACAACACATGTGGGATCTGTTGGCATAGACCCGGATACTTCAAGACATGTAGGAGGAGAGGCAACAAGCACATATTCTCGATGAATAGTTTTTACTTGTCGATTACTTGTAACAACCCAAGAAACCAACCTCTCAGGAGCTCCTTCTTGATATTTCTTTAGTTCATTTTAATGGCCTAAGGCCTATGGAGTTTGTGCTTAGTTGAAAAGCTAACGGATACATTTGAGATGGTTGGTATGGAGTGCTGTGAATACCAATAAATTAGGAGCTGCCAACTCAATGCAAGTATGAGAAGATATTTTGCTGCAAAACACAACTGCAAATTGCATAAGTATTGAATTTCCTTCAGAAAGAAGAGTGTGCTGTTAGATACTTAAGAACTGGTGCAAGTCACCTTCCCTGTAAAATATCCTAACCCTTATAGAATGAGAAGTAACGCATGGTCCCCCGTGTACATTTGGACTGTGGCTCCCATCAATCTTAATCAGAGCACCTAATGACGGGTGTTGGAAGTTGCAGTCCAAGAACATCTGCAGGGTCGTAGGCTGCCCACTTCCACCCTATATTCTACTGTAATTAAGCTTGAGTATATGGAACTAATTCTTCCTACTTTCCTGCTAACCATCTTCAAGTTCATCTTCAACCTTTTTTGTTGACCAGGGATCTCTTTGACCAGGGACCACTTGACCAGGGATCATTCTCCAACATTAGTACCAAAAGGGTTATGAATCAGTTTTTGGTCAACTTCAGATTCAATTGGGTTATTTGGGGTGCTGATTCAGAAAATTGCATTGGATATACCACATCAGTTCTTGTTTCTGATACAGAACATATGTTATCCAGTAGTAGCTATCTGCTCACCCACCGAAAACAATATTTAATAATCTAGAGCTGATGTGGTCTATCCAATGCAATTTTCTGAGTCAGGACTCCAAATAACCCCAGGTACAGGCCTAAAAACAAAGACACCAAGGCACCCCTGCTTCCAGGCGCCACATGGAACGGCTTTGCTCATGGAGAGGGAGGAGGAGGAGAAGCACCAGTCAGGAGACTTGCTGTCATGCCTTTCATGGGTAGTCAGCCTCTCTCCTCTTGACATCCCCGTTGCTTCAACACTATAAGATGGTTGTGAGAGACCAGTCTCTCTCGTTGTAACGGTGAGGCCACTGACCACATTTTTGTTCTTGGGGACCATTGAAGCACTTGTAGATTGTAAGTGCATGATAATCTCTTTGTTTGTAAAGCACCACTTATCTTATTACATATTTTGTAATTATACATACATTATCTTGCAAGAGCCAGTATGGCATTGCGGTTTGATTGTTGGCTTAGGACTAAGAGAAACCAGAGTTTAAAACCCCACTGGGAGGCCTTGGGCAAATCACACCTTTTTAGTATACAATGAAGGCAACGGTAATCCTTGGGGGAAAAACCCCTCTACTAAGAAAACTGTATAATAGAGGTGTAGTTCTTGAAGGCATTTAACAACAACTAGTACATTATATAGGGATGAAATCTCTCACCTCTCATAATATTCCACCAATGTTGGCTGAGGATATATTTATTTGTTTGTTTACGACATTTATATGCCGCCCTTCTCACTCCGAAGGGGACTCAGAGCAGCTTGCAATACACACACACACACACACACACACACACACAATATATTAAATTATTAGCATAGTACAATATCAGTATTATATATTACTATATTGTACTACACCATTATATTGTAATATTATTAGTAATATTACATGTAATCCTCTTCATTGGTGCCCCCTTGTTCTGGGGGAGAGGCTTGCGTACCCTAAGGAAGTTGTGAGCTATGCTGATGGTGGCATAATAGACACCGGTAGGGCCTCCCATGCCAGACAGGTCACAACCGAAGGGACTGACAAAGAACAACAATGGGCAGGATGGGCTCTCTAGCCTTTTGGCAACCATCCTAAGAGAAGGAAAACGCTAATTTCACACCTGGGCAGATGGTGCTCGTCTAACCCTGTAAGGTCAACCATCCAGAGAAGAAAACTCAAATCAAACCTACGACCTGAGGACCTCGTTGCCACCGCCCCAGCTTGCTAGGCCCCAGCAGAGGAACCTTTGGTTTAAAGGGTGAGGCCAGTTCTGTGCACGCTGCGCTCCACCAGAAAAATCCATTGCACAGGCTCGAAGAACACATCCAACCTTGTCATCAACGCGCTTGTAGAAAGCACGGGATGAGTCCTTCCTAAGAATCTTCGTTCACAAAGTAATGCCAGAGACATGTAACATAAAATATATAATTGTAATATTGTATTATTATTATAATTATTATATTGTATTACATTATAATATATTATATGTATATACATTATATTTATTAGTAAAGCACAGGAGACAAGATGGAACTGTCTTCAACTGTAGCCCCCCCCCCCCTTCACAGTTTACAGCTGTGAAATACAGAAACATTAGCAAGAGAACCAGATTCCCGATAGAAATGTGCCATACATTTCTAACACTTTCATATATATGCAGGTAGTATCTATAATTTCCAGATTTAAGTCTCACATCCTATTTTGCTGAGCTGCTTTTGTTAGGCTTCAAGGCTAATTCCTCCATTTTTTGTTTGGATTGGGGTCAGCTGTAGACATTTGTCACTTCAAAGAATGTCAAACCGTAGTGGCTGAATACGTATCTATTGTCAAATAGCACCAAAGTATAAGAGAGCAGCAGGTGACAAATCTCACATTGCTAGTGTACCGGAGACTATTTCTCCAGCAGGATGAGTGAGCTAGTCTTTGTGGCACCTTGAATTTGCACATTTTATGACAAGCTTTATTCCCCCCACCTTCCCAAAATGTACAGGGTATTAATTTTTTTCAGGCCATGCATATTAGAAAACACCCTGTGTGTGGGCAGACCCCTGCTGCTCTCCCACATGTATTCAGATGTAGTGGAAATCTGGAGCTTTTTAAGTTGTCAGCCTTGTACATAGGGCACGAGGAATTCTATTTTCACTCATACCACAGTGAGAGATTAGCAGCTTGAAATCACTTTGACAGTTTGTTACTCTATTGCATACTGCAGGGAATTTTAATTCCAACCTGTGAAATTGTAATTGCTTCTCAAAAAGAGGAGAGGGATGCTGGGTAATGGCCACAACCACGCTCAGTATCAGAGTTGCCAGTTACTGCCACTTTAGATATTACTTGCTGTTATTCAGAAATCACTCCAGCTTTCCATATGGGAAGCTGAACTGGGAAGTGAGACTAAATTAACAGGAACTGTCAGATGTTCTGAAATCGAGAGGCAGAAATGTGACAGAGGTGGCGGAGCTCCCCTCCAAATGTTCGCATTTGTTCTCTCCCCACACCCCAACTCATGCAGTGTTGTACTTTTCCACATCACCTTGTCTGTAAATCAATACTTGATTTGCAGCGCCAATGCAATACTTAAGCAAAAACCCTTCTTAGACATATTTACGAGAAATAAATAGAAATGATGGAAAGATGGTTCAGAACGAAGAGTTCACTGTTCAGACAATGCACAGCAAATTCATTTAGTCACTTGCTGGTGGCCTTTTTCATTTTGTTAATCACTTTGTGTAATTTATTCACATGTTTCTTAGATCTGTGGACAGTTCAATCTGTAAGATATAAATGCAGATGTATAACTAACACATATTAGATAAAGTGAGTTTGCACTTGTTTGGTTGAGTCATCTAGCAATCCTTTCCTGTTAGGGCCACAGTGTCTTGGAGCTCATTCTCCACACATCATGGCTATTTCCTTCTGAGTCAGTAACTTCATCCAGGTTTTGGCTGTAGGAAGCCTTCTGGGTCTGTGTTGGCTACTATTGACTACAATGTACGAGGGTATTAATATGAGAAGTATGGGAACCAGTGTGAATGCAGACAAACCAGTGGACACAATTCTATGTTATTATGTGGGGATAACGCCCAATGAGCGCAGTGGGGCCTCCTCTTCAATAAGCTTGCTTAAGACGGAATTATACAATGGGCCCTTGGTATCTGCAGAGGATTGGTTCCAGCATCCTCTATGGATAGGAGCCTACTGTATAAACCAATGGTTCCCAACGTTTGGTCCTCCATTTGTTTTAAACTTCAGTTTCCAGAAATCCTAGTTGGTTTACCAGCTGTTAGGAATTGTGGAAGTTGAAGTCTAAAATACTGGAAGGACCAAAGGTTGGGAACTACTGGTATATACCTTGCTTCATGTTTGCAGTCTCTTGTAAGCACCGGGAATGTGGCGCAGCTGGCTAAGTGTCAGCTGCATAAGATCTCTCTGACCAGTAAGTCATGAGTTTGAGGCCTGCCCGGGTCGAGGTGGGTGCTCGGCCTTTAAGTGTAGCCTGCTGTCAACCTTTGCAGCCCGAAAGACAGTAGCATCTGTCAAGTAGGAGATAAAGGTACCACATTAAGTGGGGAGGCAAATTTTGACTGAATTATGAGGCCATAAAAAGAACTTCAGGAATGCGGAGGGAACAACGAGGGATGCTGGAAAATGCTGAGAAATGAGGAGTGCGTCAGCTCCCCTTGGTGGCCAGATTTGCCTCTGTTTGTTTTTATGTGTGTAGTATGTCAAAATGTATGTACTGTACTGTGATAAACGGCAGGGATTGTCTGCTTGTAAGTGTACCTGTAATCCGCCCTGAGTCCCCTTCGGGGTGAGAAGGGCGGAATATAAATAAAGTAAATAAATAAATAAGTCCTGTGAGTCTTATACAGGAAGCTCCTATTAAAGATGTTGTTTGGCAGCAGTTGGGGCAGCCACAAGTACCACAAATCACCATGGGTGGTTAGCATACTTCCCACCATGGATTCACATGTGCAGTATTGTGTACACTTGAAACTAGGATGGGTTAAATTCACAGATTATGAGCCGGTGGTTAAAGCTGGCTCCGTTCTACATGGTTTTTTAAGATTCTCAAATGTGTTGGACATAAAATATGAGGACAGAGTTTCTTGGACTTCAACTATGAGATTCTTCTAGGCTGCACTGGGAGACGTTCTAGATTTAGGTACACAAGTGATCATCATTGTTGAAGGAAGAATAGTTGACTTGCTGATCTGGGACTTAAGCACACCTAAGCCACAACCCATGGGCCTCTACTTCTAAGTAATCACACATGGCATTGTGCTTTAACGTGTATGGCTCTCAGGCCAGTCTGGATACCAGAACTCTTGTTCCAAGAAGATTCCGGAAGCACAATATCTTTTTTTCCTTGTAAAAGGCAAGGAGGAGCAGAAACACCCACACTAGCCTGGTGTCATCCACCCTTTGCTATGCTCCTGAATCCTTGTTTTCACTGGTTAGGATTGCTAGTGCCTCTCAACGTACCTGCCACAGAAAGGGCAGCTGGCTCCTCTCCCAACCCATACTACGAAACTCTGCTGAGTGGATTTCTTGCTCTACCCAGTTGGCCAAGACAACCTTGAACAATGTGATCTGAATAAGATCTAGGACAGTATTAAGATTTCAAGATTGACGTACTTGTGCTCCTATGAACATTGAAGAAATATATAACAGCATAGGCAATATTCTCAACTCAGTCTGGTATGGGAAATTTGAATATTTAAGGCAAGAGAAAAAAGATTGCATGCTTATTTTTGTGGTCCCCTTGCCTCATATGAATGGGCCTGTATATACCCACCAATGGAAGGTTCCAGAGCCAAGTCGCCTTGGCAAGGAACTCCAATCTGTCCTTTCTTCCACACACTGCCAATTACACCAATGCCACCTGTATCTCAGGGCCCATATCCCATGGCCTTTTAAAATTTTTACCAGAGGCGTCCAAATGACGCCTCTGGTAAAAACAAATTAATTCGGAAAACACCAAGGTTTCTTACGGTTATATTTTGCAAGCCCTGTTTTATCCTTCTTACATTCTGTTTTTAATTGTTGAATTTTACAGTGTTTTGTATAGATGCTTATTAGGTGTTGTTACTTTAGTTTTTAACATGACTGATCTTTTATATTGGCTTCTTACTGGTAAATGTGCAGTTCCTAACACTTGCATTAGTGCACCTCATTATGTATATTTTGCATAGTCTGTTTTATTCTGTTTGCATTCTACTGCTGGATTTTACAGTGTGTTTTATAGATGTTTGTTAGATGTTGTTTTTGTTGGTGGAAATGTATATGACCCTTGGTTGGAGCATTAGAACATAAGAAGAGCCATGCTGAATCGGACCTCAGCCCATCTAGTCCAGCATTCTGTATCACACAGTGGCCCACCAGTTGTACACGGGGATCTCGAGCAGAAGGGAGGGCAAAACCCTGACCTGCTCCCGACCCCCCACAACCAGTACCCAGGGAAATCCTGCCTACCTCAACCAACTCCGAGGTGGCACTTGAATGTCCTTTTCAGTAACTACCGATACACTTGGTATCCATGAATCTGTCTAATCCTGCCTTGAAGTTGTTCAGGCTGACAGCTGTCACAACCTCTTCTGGAAGTGAGTTCCATAACCCAATGACCCTCTGGGTGAAGAAATATTTCCCTTTATTAGTCCTAATTTTCCTACCTTGTAGCTTCAGGGATTGCCCCATAGTCCTAGTGTTTTGTGACAAAGAAAATATTTTTTCTTTATTCACCTTTTCTATCCCATGCATGATTTTATACACTTCGATCAAGTCACCTCTTAAACGCCGTCTTTCAAGGCTGAAAAGACCAAGGCGTTGCAACCTGATTTCATAAGGGAGCCGCTCCATCCCTTGGATCATTCTTGTTGCCCTTTTCTGTACCTTTTCCAGTTCCGTTATATCCTTCTTAAGGTGCGGAGACCAGAATTGTACACAGTACTCCAAATGTGGCCTTACCATAGATTTTTAGAGAGGTAATACAACATTTGCTGACCTATTTTCGATTCCCTTTCTGATCATGCCTAGCATAGAATTTGCTTTTTTTTTTACTGCTGCTGCGCACTGGGTTGACATCTTCATTGAGCTGTCCACCAAGACCCCAAGATCCCTTTCCTGGTTTGTCTCGGAAAGCTTTGACCCCATCAATTGGTAGGTGTAGTTGGGGTTCTTTGCCCCGATGTGCATGACTTTACACTTGTTTAGGTTAAAATGCATTTGCCACTTTGTTGCCCATTCACTCAATTTCGAGAGATCTTCTGGAGCTCTTTACAATCAGTTTCATTTTTAACTTGAACAATTTAGTGTCGTCTGCAAACTTTGCTACCTCAGAATTCACAATCCAGATTTAATTTTAAAAAACTACCCTGAACAATTTACCTCTTTCCACCCAGAGAAATGTCCGTTTATTACCACCCTTTGTTTCCTACAGTTTAGCCAGGTTCCAATCCAGGACAAGACCTGTCCTCTGATTCCATGGCTGAAGAGCTTATTTAGGAGCCTTTGGTGAGGGACTTTGTCAAAAGCCTTTTGAAAGTCAAGGTAAACAATATCAATTGGGTCCCCTTTATCTATGTGTTTATTTACACCCTCAAAGAATTCTAACAAGTTAGTAAGACATGATTTGCCTTTGCAGAAACCATGTTGATTTTCTTTCAGCAATGCCTGTTCTTCTATGTGCCTAGTAATTTTTTCTTTAATAATGGTTTCCATCACTTTGCCTGGAACTGAGGTTAAACTAACTGGTCTATAATTTCCTGGATCACCCTGGATCCTTTCTTGAAGATCGGAGTTACATTTGCCTCCCTCCAGTCCTCGGGTACAGTGCCTGATCTTAGAGAAAGGTTATATATTTTGGCTAGAATTTCAGCAATTTCACACTTGAGTTCCTTAAGAACTCTGGGGTGGATGCCATCTGGCCCTGGTGATTTGTTGACATTTAGTTTAGTAAGGCATATGAGAACATCCTCCTTGTTTATCTCTATCTGTTTTAATTCATTTAATTCCCTCCCTGAAAAAACTGACTCAGCTGCAGGCATATGTTGTCTGTCCTCCTGTGTGAAAATGGAGGCAAAGAAGTCATTTAGCCGCTTAGCAATCTCCTTGTCTTCACTTATTGTCCCTTTCTGACCATTGTCGTCGAGTGGCCCAACTGCTTTTCTAGTTGGGTTTCTGCTTCTGATGTACTTAAAGAAGTTTTGTTGTTTTTTTTAAATATTTTTAGCTATATGTGCCTCAAAATCTCTCTTGGCTTTCCTGACTGTTGCTTTGCATTTAGTTTGCCAGAGCTTGTGTTCCTTTCTGTTCTCCTCGGTAGGAAGAGCCTTCCATTTCTTAAATGAGTTTTTCTTTTTTCCAATCACATCTTTTACTTCATTTGTAAGCCATACTGGTGTCCTTTGGACTTTCCATGCCTCTTTCTTTTTATTGGAATGCATTTTAGTTCGGCCTGTTTTAAAGTATTTTTAAACAGTTTCCAAGCATTTTGGAGGGATTTGATTTTTTTACTGCTCCTTTTAGTTTGTTCTTTACAATTTTTCTCATTTTGGTGAAATTCCCTTTGTGAAAGTTTAATGTCTCTGTGTTAGTTTTCACTGACAGTTTGCTATCCAAACTTAAGTTGAAGGTTATTGTGTTATGGTCACTGGTACCTATGGGCTCAGTTACAAGGACATCTTGAACAAGATCTTGTTCATTAGTTAGCACCAAGTCCAGGATCCCCTTTCCCTGGTTGGTTCCATGACCATCTGCTCAAGGGAATAATCAGCTAGCATGTCGAGGAACCTTGTCTCTCTTTCATGCATAGAACAAGAATTTGGCCAATCTATTTGGGGATAGTTGAAGTCCCCATTATGACTAATGTATTTCTTTTTGAGGCCTGTTTAACTTCATTTTCCAGATAGCAGTCTGCCTCTGGAGTTTGGTTGGGAGGGCGATAGCAGATCCCTAGTGCTAGTTTAGTTTTTGTCCTGGGACTTTTATCCACAATGTTTCTGTAGGTGAGTTTGAAATTTCTTGAAATTCTAATTCATGAGATTCTAGCTCTTCATTTATGTACAAGGCCACACCGCCACCGTTTTTCCCTCTCCTGTCTTTCCTGTACAGTTTATAACCTGGAATCTTTGTGTCCCATTTGTTTTCCTCCGTCCACCAGGTTTCTGTTATGCCAATAATATCAATATTTTTTTCTTTTGCCAAATATTCCAACTCCCCCATTTTTGTTTGAAGGCTTCTAGCGTTTATGTACAGACATTTATATTTATTTCTCTGGTGCACTTTCAACTTTGGCTGTTTGTGACTATTTGTAGAAGGCCTACCATGTCCTACCTCTCGACTACTACTATCTATCTTTTCTGTTGACTCAGCCATTTGTGTATGGATTTCGTCCTCCATACTTGGCATTTCACCCTCTCGAACAGGAAGCTGCCCAGCTCCTGTCGACTTTCCCCTAGGAATCAGTTTAAAAGCTGCTCTGAAATCTTTTTAATATTAATCGCCAGCAGTCTGGTTCCATTTTCGTTCAAGTGTAACCCGTCCCTTTTGTACAGGTCTGGCTTTCCTGAAAATGTTCCCCAGTTCCTAACAAATCTAAATCCTTCCTCTCGACACCACTGCCTCATCCACGCATTGAAGCTCCTGAGTTCTGCCTGTCTGGCTGTCCCTGCTGCAGGGAACAGGTAGCATTTCCGAGAATGCTACCTTTGAGGTCCTGGACCTTAATCTTCTACCTAGCAACCTAAATTTGGCTTCCAGGACCATCCGCTTAGCCTTCCCAATGTCATTGGTACCAACGTGTACCATGACCACTGGCTCCACCCCAGCACTATCTACCAGCCTATCTAGATGCCTCGTAATGTCCGCGACCTTTGCACCCAGCAAGCAATGTACCATGCGGTCATCACGTCCATCACAAACCCAGCTTTCTATGTTCCGATCGAATTACAATCGAATTACCTACTACAAGAAGCCCACCTCCTACCACCCGTCGAGAAGTATCTTCGGTGCCCGAAGGTATGGGCACAGCCTTTGAGGAAGGGGTCCCAACTAAGGGAGCCGGTCCCTCTTCCTCAGACTGATGTGCTCCCTGCCCAAGACCCCCATTTTCCAAGGCAGCTGGAGGGCTGCTCATCACGGAGTGGGATGCTCCTATTGCATCTCTGGAGATCTTATCCTCCAGCCTCACTTCCTCTCTGTGCTTCTCCAGGTCTGCTACCTTGGCTTCAAGGGAAGAAACACGTTCCCTGAGAGCCAGGAGCTCACTGCAGCGAACGCACACCCAAGACTTCTGCCCGGCAGGCAGATAGTCATACATGTGACACTCGATGCAAAACACTGGGAAACCCCTCCCACTGCTGGCTGACTAACCTCCATTTCTTATTAATATGGTTTTTTTTAGATTAACTGTTTTGTTGTGGTCTTAATTTACTTAATTTAATTTTTTACAAGTCTTTGGATATTTCTTTTCTGACTTGTTACAAGTTTATGCTTTAGGTCTGCTAACAAAGACCTAAAGCAATACTAGAATCTAAACAACAAATTTACAAGCCCAGGAACTTACCAGTGCTCCTTTCTTTCTCCTTTATTTATTTTCTGTTTTATTCCTTATTTGAAAGTAGTCTGCTTGATCTGCTTCTCACAAGGACAGTTAGCTGAACATTAATACATTGATTGATTCGTTAGTTCCGAATTAATTCAATACCCCATTAGATCCTGGCCTTCCTGAAAGGTCCAGGTCTAATTGGGTATTTGGCCTGTGGGGACTCAATTCCGGGTAGTCCTGGGACTACCCAGGGATGAGTCCCCATTGCCATATTGCACATTCTGCCCACCCCACCCCCAAATTTACCCCTAAAAGTTAAAGAAAATGTACTTGCTTCCATAAATCCCCCCCTCCCTAAATCTCCTGGTGCATCATTTCTTCATGTCAGGAGGGCACGAGGAGTGAAGTTGGGATGGCATGTGCCCCCCCCCGTCCCTGAATGTCCATTTTTTGGGGTGGAGTGAGAACTGAAATCCGTGCCAAAGTGGGTTTTTAAAAAAAACCTTTTGGTATGGATTTTAATCCTGCCTGGAAGCACCCTTAGCTTCTCTTTATCTATTATAAGAGCAACACCATCTAAAGTGTCCTCCTAACTTCAGCTGAGGTTTTTACTCTGTTCCTTAACCTTGTCATACTCACAGTTGCAGTATTTACAGCTTAGTCTTTTGACCTAAGAATTTTGAATTGGGTAATTTAATGCTCTGGATCCTGTTTGAGCTTAGAAGCTACGTAGAGTCATCTCTGATTAGTACTTGATGGAAGACAAGGTGCTGTGGGCTGATTTTAGAGAGAAGAATTGGGAAAACCACTTATGCATATTCCTTACTGAAGGAAACCTGATGAAAAGTGCACAAAAGGCACATGCACATAAATTTAAATACAATAAAGACATGCATAAAGTAAAAAGAGGTTTAATAATGATTGCCGTACAAGAGGATGATCAATTACTTGCCCTATGGAAAAATATTTTAATAATTTATTTTTCTACAAATTTACGCCTATACATGGGCAATAATGAAAATTGCACAATTTTCACAACTGCCACGCAGAGACAAATATATCATGTATATATAATACATATATATATATCCACAAGATCAGAAAATGAAAAATTGAGATGTGGAAGTCATTAGAACACACCAATAATTTGATCTTACAAATCTAAGAACTTATGTCGAGTCTAAGCAGTCTCTTATCCAGGTTGTAAGGCCTTGGAGTAGAAATGATCATCACTTGATGTTCAGCTATGACCTTTTCAGTGTCCTGATGAAATCACGATCCAGTTTGGATTCTCTCTTAAACCCCTCCATAGTAAAAGGCAACCAAGACGGCAAGAAGAGCCACACTCAACGGCAGCAGCTTCAATAAACTTCCCCCTTGTTGCCAAGGCAACTGCATCGCCATCCTGTGGCTCAATGGTACTTTTTGCCTCTCAGCAGATGGATGGGCTTTCGCTTCCGAGCCATTCTCCAGTGCATGTCTGAACTCCTGTGGAGAAATGCAGAAATTGAATTGAGAATAGCTGCAAAGAACATTTGGCGTGGATCGAGGACAAAAGACATTTTCCTTCAACTCCGAAGAAGCCGATCCCTCTTGCGCCCTCGAATAAATTACAGAATGAAATTCAATTGCACAAAACAAAAGGGCCGATGCCGCTGCTACGTGGAAACCAGCCTTTTCAGTTAAATTAACTGCTAAAGCAATAAAGCTGTTAAGTTTGTTTTGGATGAAAAACCCCACTGGTTATATATTAAAGTCATGCCAATTAATTTCAGGTCTTTTTTTTCTTTGCTGCAAAAGGCAAACCTGTAGCGATAAAGGGGTCCAGCTGCCTTTCCCTTTGCACTGCAACACTATATCCAATGGTTGTTTTTTTGGTCCCACACTATGCAAGCTCAGCGGTGTCCTCATATCTTCTCTACAGTTCTTGCTCCATCTCTCTCAGGAGTGGCTTCACTAAAGCATTCACCCTATCGATCACATTCAGAGTAAATATTTCCACACAGGGCAGGGGCCAAAATTGTATGTCAAAATTGTATTTTTTGGATTGCATTTCCTAGTCATTTGAGTCAACGGTAAGGTAATCTGGGAGGTGCAGTTCCAACAAGGGCCAAACAAATCCCCTCCCTGATATAGGGAAAAATAAAAATGGAAAAGCATGGGGTGAATGTGGGTGTATCTCTTTCACTCTATGAAAACAAGGTGCTGCAGGTATAGTGGGAAACCACGGTTAGGTTCTTGTTTCCTAGCAACTGAAATATTTCCAAATGCAACGATTTCAGGTGGCTTATTTATACCCCTGTTGTATATTTCCCCCTTACAAATGCCATTCTGGGTGAAATTCAGGTGGCCTTTAATCACTCTTTCTTGATTTTAACTGCTCAAACAGACAAATATGGCCAATCCCTCTGAGAATAAAGAGCTTACTGTTGTTTTCCACATTGCCCTCCATATGTCCTACCCTCAGGACTCTAGAAAAAAAGGAATACAAGACAAAAACCTTCTGGTATCATCATGAATCTGAGCAAAGGTAACACGGGTGCTTTTCTCCCCATTATTTTACTATGGAACATGTCTGGGGCTGCAATTACACTAAAATTAATGCAGTTTGACACTACTTTAACTGCCATGAATCTATGCTATGGAATCCTGGGAATTGTAGTTTGGTGAGGTACTAGCAGTCTTTGGCAAGGAAGGCCAAAACTACATCTCCTGTGTTAGTATTAAACCATGCCAGTTTGGTTTCAAACTGCATTGATTCTATAGTGTAGCTGCAGCCTGGGTCATTTGCCAAGCTCAGGGACTTATTTTAAGGTATGGAGAGGCCCGGGGGGAATATTTATTTGAGACCCCTTCCAGAAGTTTGTATGGTGGAGTGGTCAGTGAGATGGACTGAGACTCATGAAAGCTAGCGAATTAGGCCCTGCTTAGCCATGAAGTTCACTAGGTGAACTCTTGGTTTAGCCTTCCTCTTGAAGTACTTGTAAAGATATAGTGGAGAACAGGAGGGATATTACTAGAATGACTAACACAATGACTGAATACAAGTGGGCTGGGTTGTAAATATTAGCAGAATATGTTGTGGTTTTTCCTCTCTAGGTTTATTGAGCTCGTGGGATTCTGCAAGGAATAACTTGGCAACCAAGTAGTAAGGCTAATGCGACCTCCTCCTTGCATTAGCCCTCCTCATAGGGAGGTCTGGGACAATCACCCCCTGTAGCACCTCACCCCCCTGCCATGATTATGTCTCTTTACAATGGAAGTTCTTGCGTATGCTATTGAGCATCACAGCTCACCTATCATTTTAGCAAGGGTCAATTATATTTAACTCTATCATGCTCAGTCACATCTCTACTGAAAGGAGGTAGCCCATGCTCACACTGTCAATATGAAAATGCCGTTATTCATAAATTCCTCCATGTTAAATATACCCATCTCCCCAATCAATAAGGTGTATTTAATTCATCTCCAGTACTTCAACTTCTCCAGGTGTTTGTGGGAACACATTCTGGAATAGTATGGGTAGAATCCTAGAATAGGTAGCACACTGGAGATATTCGCAGAGGCAAAGGAAGAAACCACAAGAGCCTAGCAGCATCTCATGAGTATGATGGATCAAATGGAAGACCAGGTATTATGAGAATGCTTGAGAGTCCAAAAGTGACAGGCAAAAACCTGGAACCTCAAGCCATGACTTTGTGTGTGTGTGTGTCTGTCAGGAGCGACTTGAGAAACTGCAAATTGCTTCTAGTGTGGGAGAATTGGCCATCTGGAAGGACGTTGCCCAGGGGACGTCCTGATGTTTTGATGTTTTATCATCCTTGCGGGAGGCTTCTCTCATGTCCCCGCATGGGGAGCTGGAGCAGACAGAGGGAGCTCATCCACACTCTCCCTGGATTTGAAGCTCCAACTGTTGGTCTTCAGTCCTGTTGGCACAAGGGTTTAACCCTTTGCACCACTGGGGGCTCCTAAGCCATGGCTGATACCGAATGAGAGACTACCCCCTAGGGACCAAGAAGACTGGGCAACTTGGAAGGCACTGAACAGACTGGGTTCTAGCACCACGAGATGCAGAGCCAACGGTCGTCCACGCTCTGGTCACATCCCGAATAGATTACTGCAACGCACTCTACGTGGGGCTGCCTTTGAAGACAGTTCGGAAATTGCAATTAGTCCAGTGGGCGGCAGCCAGATTGCTAACGGGAGCTACATACAGGGAGCATACCACCCCCCTGTTGTGTCAGCTCCACTGGCTGCCTGTCCAATTCCGGGCTCAATTCAAAGTGCTGGTTTTGACCTTTAAAGCTCTATACGGTTCTGGCCCAGCTTACTTGTCCGAACGCATCAGCCACTATGTCCCACCTCGTAATCTAAGATCATCCGGGGAGGCCCTGCTCTCGCTCCCACCTACGTCTCAGATGAGGCTGGTGGGGACGAGGGATACGGCCTTCTCGGTGGTGGCTCCCCGCCTGTGGAATGCGCTTCCTATTGATGTACGATCCACCACATCCCTCTTGGCCTTCAGGAAAAAAGTAAAATCCTGGCTGTGGGACCAGGCATTCGTACAACAGCACAAGTCAGCATTTTAGATTGGTTTTTAATGAAAGTGGGTGATTATGGCCAATGTTTTTATGGACTGAACATTGTTTTAATCCAGAGTGAATGTGTATGGTGCTAATGTAGTTGTATTTTAATGTATTTTTAATGTATTTTAATTGTTGAAGTGTTTTGGGGTTTATATTGTTATTATGTGGGCATCGAATTGTGCCGTACTGTAAGCCGCTCTGAGTCCCCCCTTGGGGGTTGAGAAGAGCGGGGTAAAATCCCGAAATAATAAATAAATAACCTTAAACAAAGGGGCCACCAAAATGGAGTCCACGACGTGTGAGTGTGGAGAAGAGCAAACCACAGACCACATATTACAATGCAACCTGAGTCCTGCCACATGCACAATGGAGGACCTCCTTATAGCAACACCAGAGGCACTCCAAGTGGCCAGCTTCTGGTCAAAGGGCATTTAAATATAATGCCAGGTTTTCAAACTTTGTGTTTTTTTAAAATACATTTCAACTGTACCCTTGGTTTGCTTCTGATACAAATAAATCTTGCTCAACGGTTAGCTACCATACAGTTCTCCTCCAGGCAACAATTGAGGGCTATACTTCCTCACAACACCTCCTTACAAAAGGATTGAAACTTATTTTCCCTAAAAGCCCTCTAGGGAACAGAGGTTTTAGCTATGTGTTGCCCCACTGGACCATTGTGGGTTCAATAAAGTCCACTTTTACAGAAGGAAGTGATCTATATGTTACTTCTGGATTATTTGCTGGTTTTTTTTTTTAAAAAAAGCTTCTCCTGGGCTTAAAATTGTCAATAGCAGTATTGCATATTTCTATGTCAGAGAAAAGTCTGGTATATGAATTCATTGTGGGTGTTTGTTGGGCCTGTGGTTTCTGTGGCTTCAGGAGTTGTGGGTTGTGGTGGTGTGCAGGGATCTGTGTGATTTTCAATGCAGGGCCAAGGTGATGAAACTCTGGAAAAGCAGTTAAGTGAATTTAGTTTTTCTGAGAGTCCAGTGGGCGGAAATTGAGACACCTGGCTTGCTGATTCTAGCCGCAGCTGTTACTTTCCCAGGGAAAAGGGAGGGAAATGTTAGAATGCTGAGATCTTGTTATTAGCCCTGTGAAGGTTTGAAATTCGGTTCCTGGTCAACTTTCGATTCTACTGCAAGCAGTTCCATGAACTCCTGATTTCATGATTTTTGGTCATTCATGACAGAACCTTGAGCTTGCCTTTTTTTGGGGGACTATCCTAGTTTTAAGTTCTGTTGCTTCTTAGTGGATTTATATTCAGAGAGCTTACGACTTAATTAGCCTGAGGCTTTGGGAACATTTCCTGGGATTTTCTCAAATGCTTTTTGCCTTGGCTATTTTCATGTTTACTGTTATTTTTTTGGACATTGTTTACTTCAATAAATAGACTGTTATTTCTAGCCGCGGTTGTGTGAATATTTAAAGGGCCTTGGTTCCCGGCCAGTGTGCGACTGTGCTTGAAATGTGTGGAACTTATGGCAGGGTGAGCCAGAAAGGTGAAGAAAGGAAAAAGAAGCATAATGTGTATGCCATGTAAGGAGATGGGGAAATCAGAACTACTGTATGTCCACCATTAAGTAGAGACTACTAGATTTCGCCACAAAATATTACTTATATAGATAGCTATTTCCACACAGTAACAGGCAGAGTAATTAAAATCAATTGTCTAATGAATCTGAAAAATTAATAACTGGTAACAACTATTTCATTCCCGGAGTCAAACCTAATTAACCTTTGTACGGAGAAATAAACTGGAAACCACAGAGTGCCAATTATTAAACATTTTACTAATTTGCAACAAAAGCTAGCTCATAATAGACTTCATCTTGTAGACTGATTAAACTTGGAAGAAAAGCTTGCACAGAATAGTATTCACTTGAGGCATCTAATTATTTCCTTGGATGCCTATTAGGTTTTAAAATCCCATTATCAATTTACTACATCCAGTGAATCATCTTTCTCCTAAGTATCAAAATATCACAATTATTTTATATATTAAGCATAGGCTAATACCTAATTTGATCAACATTACCAAAACTAATAGTCTAATAATAGGTGTTTCAACATGACCAAAAGAAATTTAGTGGGTGAAAGCAGACATATTTTGTTGCAGGGTCAATAGTTTAGCCAAAGCCAAAAGTTTTTTTGCATAATGAAAGGACCAACATTTAAGTTTACACATTTAATTTGAGAGTAAGTCCTATTGAATTCAACAGGACTTCCTTGTTAATTCAAGGACTGTACTATTGACCTTTTTCATATGATGGCCTAATACCCTACCTGTCCAGGAACGACCTGGCCACGGTAATCCAAGCGACGGTCATCTCGAGGTTAGACTACTGTAACGCCCTCTACGTTGGTCTTCCCTTGTCGACAATCCGGAAACTCAAGCTAGTGCAGAATGCCGCTGCTCGCTTGCTGACGGGATCGCCAGTAAGGGAGCACATCATGCCCATCCTCCGGCAACCGCACTGGCTCCCTATTGAGTACCGAATTGCCTTCAAGGTGTTGGTATTGACCTTTAAGGCCTTACACGGCCTAGGGCCTGCGTACTTGAGGGACCGCCTTACCCCGTATTCTCCCCCGAGATAATTGCGTTCAGATGAACAGAATCTGCTACAGGTACCATCAATCCGCTCCTGCCATCTGTCGACAGCTAGACAAAGAACTTTTTCTGTGGCAGCTCCGGTGCTATGGAACTCTCTCCCTGACAGTACCCGAGCCATCTCGGAGCTGGCCCCCTTCCGAAGGGCTTGCAAGACCGCCCTTTTTGGACTAGCCTTTAACTAGGCATATTGGTTTTAAGAAATATGCCTGTATGTTGTCCACCACTTGTGCTGTGATGTAATTGTGTTTTAATATGTTTTATGCTTTTATTGTAGGGCCACATGTCTACTTGTTTGTGACATGCCGCCCATCTATTTTACTGTTATCCGCCCCGAGCCTGCAGGAAGGAGCGGAATATAAAATTGAAATAATAAATAAATAAATAATATAGACAAGACATTTCATTTCAGAAGCCTCTGTGACATGTAAACCTGCTTGAGAAATTACAGTATGCCTATCTGAAAAAAAGTTGACTAGGACATTGTACACATCCTTATTTGTTGATATTGTTGTTACTGTCAAGTCAACTTTGATTTATGGTGCAACCATGAATGAGAGACCTCCAAGTTCATTAACTGCTCTGTTCAGTTCTTTTGAACTTGTAAAGGGACTGGGCTTAGCACAGCAGGCTAAACCGCTGTGCTGCAGAAAATCCTGCCAATTGGAAGGTCGGCAGTTCGAGCCCGGGTTGAGGTGAGCACCCACCATTAGCCCCAGTTCACCTGCCCACCTAGTAGATTGGAAGCAGAATGCAGGTATTAGCGGGGAGGTGCCCTTAAGGACACTGATCAGAGGAAAAGCTCCTCGGCATGGAAGATGGAGCGATAGTCTCCCCCGCTCCCAAATGGTCAGAGTCAAGCGCAGTCTCCAAGATGCCAGAAATAAGATGGGAAAAATGCCTTTATCTCTTTTTTGTGTTGTGTGTCCTTGTAAATTGTATAATCGGCATTGAATTTTTGCCGTATGTGTGTTCTATAAACTGTTCTGAATCCCTTTGGGGAGAGAAGGGCGAGGAATAAATACAGTAAATAAATAAATAAATAAAGCTGTTGTTTCCTTGGTTAAAGCAATCCACGTATAGTGTGGCCTTCCTCTTTTCCTATTGCCTTCGAATTTACTAAGCATTGTCATTTTTCCCAATGAATCATGCGATCTCATGATATGTCCATGAGATCAGAGTCACTTTAAAAATCTTTGCTTCTAGCAAAGGCTGAGGCCTGATTTGCTCTAGAAATCATTTATTTGTCCTTTTAGCAGGTCACGGTATTCATAGACTGCATTACAACTGTCCACTGTTGTCAGACGCCAGCCTGATTCCTTAGCCAAACCAGACCAAAGCCATGTTGTTTCTGAGATTCCAACTAGGCCATAAAGCAAGCCTCTGCAGAGGCCTCCAGTTCAATCCACATTCAAGGACAGGCAAAGCTTAGCTCCATCCCGGGCCGATAAGAAGAGCTGGGAAAGTGGAGTTGGGTTAACTTTTTTCCTTCCAGGTGCAGGCACTAATGAGTTGACATACCATTCTGATGTGGGAGGCTTGAGAAAGCCCAGCCGGGGATCGGTTCATGAGAACCAGTTACGACGCACCTTGCGCCGTAAGGATCAAAGCCTGTGAGACCTATTTAAGTTAGGTCTTAGAGCTGTGTGGCATCTCTCGCCAACGTTTAGCTTCAAGCCACGTCTTCACGGAACTCTGCCTGGGCCGTTGGGCCTTCCAGTCTTTGGACTCTGTTTGCCAAGTCTTTGTGCCAAGAACTTATCCCTGGATTTAGCCCATTGGGGCATCAAGACTCTTTTTACCTATTTGATCCTGTTTTACTTTTGGACTATTGCTTTGCAATACCCTGATGCTTGAGAGCATCAATGGACTATATTTCTACCTTCTTTACTCATCTATTCTAAATAAAGCATTTAATCACGGCTGGTCTCAAGTGGTTTACTGAGGGATCCTTCAGGTTTACGGTGCCTCCTCATAGCACTAATTACCTCTCTTTACCCTTCAAGATCTGCTCTTCAAAGTCTTAATTTTCTGATTTTTTGACTACAGTCTCTCTTTTGGTTAATTATTGAGACAAAGGTATAGAAACCATTAACTATATCAACATCTTCCTTAGTCACTTCAAAGTTGGAGCTCCCGGTGGCCCAATGGGTTATATCCTTGTGCCGGTAGCAGTTTGAATGTGAGGAGAGCGATTGAGCTCCCTCTGTCAGCTCCAGCTCCCCATGCGAGGACATGAGAGAAGCCTCCTACAAGGATGGTAAAACATCAAAACATCCAGGCGTCCCCTGGGCAGCGTCCTTGCAGACAGCCAATTTTCTCACACCAGAAGTAACTTGCAGTTTCTCAGGTCACTCCTGACACACACACATACACAATTTCAAAGTTATATAAATCAACTGCTAGCACTATTTTTGCTTTAGAAAGCAAAAATAATACCCAATGTCTATTTGAATATTCAACTGTAAGCCTACTTCTTCCCGTTCTTCCTTATTTCTTATCTTCTGCAAGTAATATGCTCTCATCTGCATTTCTGAGACAGTTGATATTCCTTCCCCAAATATTCATGCCTGCTTCCTCTGAGTCCAGCCCAGCTTTCCATATGATATGTTCTGTGTATAAATTAAACAGAGAGAGTGTGTGTGCGCTAAAATGCAGTATTGTCTGATCTCACTCCTATTGGGAAACCATTCTGTTTCTCCATTTTACGCCCCAAAAGCGACTTCTTATTCAGACTATGGCTAATACACCCAGACATGAGATGTTGTGAAACATGTTTTTTTTAAAAAACAACAATCCGTATTTTCTCATGATCTACATAATAAAAGCCTTACAATTCATAATCATGGAGTTATAATAATGTATTTCCAGTGGAAATAATTAAATTTCCACAGATCTGGAATAAATATAAATTTAGAACACAATCCCTTACACCTCTCCCAGATCATTAAGTGATTAAATTACTAGATCAATAATTTCTGAATCTAACACTTTGAAAAGATTATGTGAGTGGAATGGCTTATGCAGATACTATTGATTTGCTCGAGGACAGTAGAATGTTATAGCATTTCTCATAGTTCATGGTGTTTTTACACAGTGTGCTAATCCTCCTGGACTCCTCTGAGGACCCATTGGTTATAAATCAAACAGACAGTTTCAAATACAACCTAAGTGAGGCAATAGGTATTTCCCTCGGGAATTTCCCTCATATTAGATTCTATTTATTTAGACTGGTTCTTTTTAAGGTCAGATATCTAACTAACAGCCATAACAAGCTTGGGAATGGTAGTATTTACTATTGAGAAGCAAATCTTTGGAAAAATCCACAAAAAACTTGTAAGAGTAAAAATGTGAATGAGTAAAAGATAAAAAACATACATGGTGAAATAGATTCTGGAATTCATGAGAATAAACCTATGAAAAGAGATGAATTTAGGACAATATTTCCCTTAATAATGTCAATAAATTACTGCAAGTTTATGAGAGGATATGATAAAGCCCTTCCCATGTGACATTCTCCTTTCACTCTAGCCTCTATTACATACCTTCTTCCTTCTTCCTAACCTATTCTAACTGTTCAGTGACTTGTGAGCAGGGAAAATGAGAACTACTATAATAATCAATGCAGAGAAATAGAGATGACATTCAAAAAGGAAGAATAAGAGATCTCTTCCACAATATCTGAGAAATCAAGGAGAAGTTAAATCAACAGTGGGAATGCTGTATGATCAGCAGGGAAACACAATGCACAAATCAAGAAGAAATAACAAAAAATGGAAATACGTACTACATTGAAGAACGAAACTGCAACTACCAGCATTTCTCACTACTGACTAGGGGGTTAGTGATAAGTGCAATGCAACAATATCTCGAGGGTGATACAATTCTCAGCCATGATCTATACTAGTGATATTCAACCTGCGAGTCCCCAGGTGTTTTGGCCTACAACGCCCAGAAATCCCAGCCAGTTTACCAGCTGTTAGGATTTCTGGGAGTTGAAGGCCAAAACATCTGGGGACTCACAGGTTGAGAACTACTGATCTATACTAATAATTAGGTCTATGATACATTATAAGAAGCAATGGCCTCTACTTATATGACTCACTTCTAGGATTTCTGGAAGTTGAAGGCCAAAACATTTGGAGACCCACAGGTTGAGAGCCATTGATGTATACCAATAATTTGGTCTAAGATACATTACATGAAGCAATGGTCTCTACTTATATCACTCACTCCACTCTTCCCAAGCTGTTGCTCTTTAGTTGTTTTGACTGTAACTCCCACAAAATCCTAACAATCAAGGCCAATGATCAATAAAGTTGTAGTCAAAACTAATTATAGGACACCAGGTTGAGGAATGCCGACTTACATAGATACAACCCGTGTTGCATTATTTATTTATTTATTTATTTATTTCCAATATTTCTACCCCGCCCTTCTCAACCCCTGTAGGGGGACTCAGGGCGGCTTACAACGGCAACAATTTGATGCCGACCACATACAACACATTACGTACAACATTATACAATAGATAAAACAGTAAATTAAAATATATTTAAAACATTATTATTATCATATAGCCAAATCAAAGTCTGATTTAGCAACCGATGACCCAGTCCAAAGCCTATCATAGTCAAAATTCTAGTATTATGATTACTGCCAAACTTATTGTCCAAAGGCCTGGTTCCAAAACCATGTTTTGAGCTTCTTTCTAAAAGAGAGAAGAAATGGAGCTGACCTAATCTCACTAGGAAGAGTATTCCAGAGGCAGGGGGCCACCACTGAAAAGGCCCTGTCCCTCGTCCCCACTAAATGCACTTGCGAAGAGGGCGGGACTGAGAGCAGGTTCTCCTTGAATGATCCAAAATTCCAAAGTGGTATGTAGAGGGAGATACATTCAGACAGGAAAGCTGGGCTGGAACCGTACAGGGCTTTTTAGGCCAAGACCAGCACTTTGAATTGTGTTTGGAAATGTACCAGCTGCCAGTGGAGCTGACATAACAGAGGGATGGTATCTTCCCTGTATGTCGCTCTAATTAGTAATTTCCCAAGACCATCATGAATTTCCCAGGTTTGTTAATTGGCCTTCCTTTTAATTTTTTTTAAACATATATTATGAAGGTAAAGCTCTTGAAACTCTTAATTCTTACTGGAGAGTTTTTAAAAATTGATTTTTTCATGATAGATTTACATGAAATCCATTAAATGCTGCAAAGCTGTTTTGTTTTGGCCATGATGGCTGAGTTTTAATAATTAATTATTTCATTTTTAAAAATCAATGCAGCATGAAATATGACATTTTTTTCTGTAAAAGAAGTTATTGAAAAAAGAGAACAATACCTGTTCAGTTTCATAAGGGTTTGTTAAGCAGAATAAGAGAGGGAGAAACGAAATATATGTAGAAAAAATAAAAAGAAAGACCTATTAACAAACCTGGGAAACGCATGATGTTTTGGGAAATTCCCAGAGTCTAGTGTAAAATTCCCCAACTAGGAGGCAAATAGTCAATACATCAATGAAAGTGGGCTTTCAACTGTTTTTGACGGTGGCAGCAGCAGAAACATAAGGTTTCGCTAATAAGGTATAATATGAATTATTAAAACGCTCAGTGTATGATCAAATGCATTTCAGATTATTTTCTGAATAATTCTGTCCTGATATATGCTCTTATTCAGCCACGCTGATCCCCATCTTTCTGAGGCACCTGAATTAAACTGCAACCCATGCATTAAATCTGCAATCAAAATCTGAAATTTGCATCTGTTTATCACAGTGAAAGTTTTCAGGAGACTTTACCGTGTCATTAAGCCTAGGAAATCTGAATCACCAAGCACAGAAACAGGTGTGCATACAAAGACTAATTATTTTCTAGACTGGCAGAAACATACATACATACAAATGAAAAACATGATTAGAAGATTTAAAAAAAAGTCCAGACACGAACTTGCACTGTCCCAGTTGTGATTGTGTCTGCAAACTTTAGTAACTTTTGAATATATCATGATATTATTGAGAGACGGACCTTCTTGGTTATTTTAGTTTTTACTTTTCCGGGGTGAAAAATAAAAGCTATCCATAGAAAACAACGGACAAATCTAGGTTGTAACTATAGCTCTGGAGAGACGAACCATTCTGTCTTCTAAGAGAAGGCAGCAAATGTAAGATTTGGTTGGGATGGTTACTAGGCATGAGAAAAAAAAATCAGAAATACATGAAAAATCAGATATGAACATATGAATTTAACTTTAGAAGTGGGTTTTGAACCATGCAGGACAGGATGTGTGTGTGTGTGTGTGTGTGTGTGTGTGTGTGTGTGTGTGTGTGTGGTGGGGGGATTCTGAATTTGAACCTCTTACCAATTTTTCCCCAGAAATATTCTATAATGTTTGGATGTCTCCCAATGTTATTTTAATTTTCACAACTGTTAAGAAACTTTGGTAAAGGCAAGGGAATTTTAAAAATCTCATTCTTTCCGAGAAGGGATGTGGTGGGTGTGGCTAATCATAGCCATCTTAACTGTCATTTGGGAAGGCCAGGCCCCCAATGGTAGAGATTGCAATAGGCTGTGCTGTTACACTACATTTCCCACAATGGACACCTGCTCAGTAGCCAAATGATGGCTGAAGGACCCAAAAATAGCTGTCAGTAGCAGCCTTCATCCAAATATAAAATAAACTGATCGAATCTACAAAGAGGTCTAAAGATGGCAGCAAAGCAATAAGCAACTTTTGCAAAGCCAAGAGAACATAAACTGCTTAGAAAACCGATCATTTTACTTTGGCCTGATTGCCATGTACAAGGCAGCACTGGGATAGCCAGCCACAGCCACAGCCAGCAAGCCAGCCCTTTATAGTCAGTAAGTAATGATAAAATAAAATGATGATTGCATCTGCAAATAGGAATAAACGGATGGATATATCTTGAGAGTCCTGTCCAACTCAGTAGAGGGGGCAAATGGATATCAGCAGAGTTTGGATGGTGCCTTTCTGCTCAGAAGAAGGGGGTCAGTCTAGATGTCCTTTGATGAGATCCGTACTATGATTTCTGTTCTCCACCAATTTAACACAGTTTGTGCCACACAAACAAAGTTGCTGGTGTGGAACAACTACTTTCAAAGTAAGGACCACCCAATGAAAAAGGAAATAACTTTCAAACCAGGAACAGATTTTCTTTATTATTAAAAAAAAAGGTTTTTTTTATAAAAACTTTGAAAATTCACCAAAATTCATGGATAAGTCAAAGGTTATGAAATCTGGTGAGCTAACAGTGGTCCATGTGTTCTACCAATGTAGCAAGTTTTATCAGGATGGTCTAAAAATGAGGGAGGGAGAATCCCCTGAAGATTCCCCAGTGCCAGTGCTGTTTTTCCCTACTGCGCATTAATGAATTGATTTGGAAGTTTCGGAAAGTTCTGACCCTTTTTCTGAAAAAAAAACCCAACCAGAAGTGACTTTAGAATCAAACCACCAGCACCCCCTACATCCGAAATGAGTTTTGAACCAATATTTTAAATCAACAAAGCCTAATTGTTATACCTTTAGTAAGATAAAGTAACAACACATAATGCATTTAAAATAATTGCTCTAATTTCACTATTAAAACTGAATCTAATTGCTCCAATTTCTTTTCTTATGTTTCCTCACTTCAACTTTTCTTTTATCCTATACTCTCCTCCTTTTCATAGCCTTCTTTGCTGACCTCTCCATATTGCGGCCCTTACTGAAAGCCTCAAAATCTCCCCTAGATGCTACGTTCCACACCAAATTGCAAGCATCCTTCTAATCTGCTGGACATATCACTACTGAATTCAGACATGCCACTGTTACCCCTTAACCCAAATATCTCTTGATAAATAATCTGTGACCCACTGCCCTCTCTGAACTCTCGTCTGCTCTTTATCCTCTGTGACACAGAACATACAGCTTGCTCTTTCTCTCTTTACTCTCGCCTCAAGTTCTTCTTTTAACATATCTCAAAAACCCGAGCACTCCATTAAGTCTGCTCTTATCAAAACCACCAGTGATTTCTCTGCTAAATCCAAAGGTCTTTCTACAATCCTCCGCATCCATGACATGTCTGCCTGCTTTTGATACTGTTGATCACTCATCTTTGCTTGACTCTCCATTCCCTCTTCCCTCACCTTTTGGTTTAGGTCTCGGTGTTTCCATTCTCACAAAATGAATCCAACCCCTTTATCTTCTTACCGAGATGCTTCCCCTCTACTTCGTTCTCTCTACTAGGATTCCTGCATGGAATCCTAGTAGAGAATATTTGTATCATGCTCCAAGTTCTCATGCTAATGTCAGGGCTCCAAAGGCTGATGTAGGATTTAAATAGTGATTAACCAAGTGCAAGTCCAGCACAGAGAGTTCAGCATTAATACAGCCTTCTTTATATCGAACTGTTATGGTTCCATTGTCTTCTAATATTAAGTAGTTTGGGTGGCAGCTGGCATACATCTAAACACCTGGGGGAGTGACTTGAGAATCTTTTAATTTCATGCTTAGTCAAGTTTTAAAGTCGTTAACAGAAACTCTCTCACTGGAAACATCAACTTCTGGGAATTGTTTTGAAAGGCTTCCCTCACCTGATCACTACTAGGACAATCTTTAAAAACCTCCAAGTGCATGTTGGGAAGATCTATGCGCTCTGAAGGTTGCGGTTAATTTATATTAATTGGTCAAATTACAAGGTGTTGGGAATTTTCTGGGGCCTGCTTCCAAATGAACCCTCTCTTCTCAATACGTGTGTCCTATCTGGAAAGTCTGATTGTCAACATATATGTATCTGACAAATTTTGATTCTGATTTTGTATATTTCTACATTTAGTATTCTCTAAAAGGATCTGTCCACTTTCTTGGATAAAGCATACACATTTCTAGAGAAGGAGCAACACTGCAATCTTTGTCTGCAAAACTATAATCTCTTTAGTCTCTTCCTATAGCTCTTCCCAACCCCTTCTGGATCATAAATAGATTTCTCCCTCTATCTTCCAATGACATGTTTCTTCATAATCTGGTTATTTGATGGTCACAATCCTACATATCTGCATGCCAGTGATATCATTTATGAGAGAAAAAATACATATTTCATAAATCATAAAATGTAGAGCAAATAATACTTTCCAGCTTAAATAACAGCTTTGTTCCTATCTAGTAGCATTACAGGATTTACCACTTAGAATGGAGAGATGGGAACCTACGTGAAAGAAAACCTGCTTACAAAGATCAGTTTTAGTGGGCCGAGAGAAAACATAATCTGTCCGACAGTAGATGATTTGGTGATTGACTCAAACTGATGTGGTAAGTTCACTAATGGCAACAGAAATGACAACTTCTCTGTTAATTTGTTTTGCAACCTCTGGATTTTAGAAAATACACACAAAATCATACTTCTAAAACTGTTGATTTCCATCTTGTCTCCTGAAAAGATCACCGATAAAGAAAAACACGGTTATCAGAAAAAGCTCCCTGAACCTATTCATTTATGTTTCCAATGAGATCACAAATTATGTGAAGTTAGGATCTTATCACTCATTGCAGTACCTTAAATATCTGTCCAACACCCTTGGCCCCAGCATGCAAAATGGAATTTTCATTGAACATTCAGTTCTTATAATATAAAGGTTATCCAGATGTGAAGAACAGCCTTTCCCCATTTCTCCTAACCTCACTTACTGGAGGGAAAGAGCTCGCAGCAAAACAGCTTATCAATATGTAACAGCCAGGCAACCAGAGGTATGGCATAATTATCTTTGCAAGAATGCTTTTTAATACTCATGCATCACTAAGATTAGCAAAAGTAATTCCTCTCTCTCTGCAGGTTAGTTACATTAAATCATTTAAAAATGTTTACGGTGGAAACGGTCTGTTTGTACTGATTACATATGATCTTGGAGGTTCTAAGCAATGCAATTTCTTGTAAAATGTGAGCAGCCGACTCTTCTGATGTGTTTATAAGCTTAGCAGGGATGCTTCGAGCCAGCTCTCTGAGCCTATTCCAATCATTTTTGTGAAACCCAAAAATAGTTCTCATAGAAACTGGTCAATGACGAAACTACCTATCAAAAATCCAATGAAAGAAAAATGTGCAAGAAAACCTAGGAGGCACTCTTTAAAATGACAACCATATGAGACAGACATGGAGGAGAAAAGAATACAAACTTACAGTACAATCACCTTGTGACCTTGGCTGGTTCATGTTTTGAGATGTTATTTTTGGCGACTACATTCTCAGACTCAGAAGGCACCACAACTGTAGTTTTATACGCCAAAGTGATCTCTGAGGAAACAGGAGTTTGATTTCTTCCTCTGAGGGAATTCTGGGCTATTAATCTGAGTTTACAATGTTCCCAGGCTCTTTGTTTATGTGCAGACATGCATGTTAAACAGTTTGGGTAGGAAAAAAGCTTCCAACAAGATAAGCACCATTTCTAGTGCTTATCACGTATAATAGCCTTGGAAAGAATGGGCAGTATGTTGTTCCTAGAAGAATTTTTTTTGAATAAAATTATCTGGATCCCTCATGCACTCGTTCTTCAGCAGCTGTTTCTAAACTCAGATGTGCTCAGAATATGGAACCCCTAATAGTTTCTTTCCTGCTTCAAATGCTGGTCAACTGAGGTACCGAGGATGCAATACACATTCCACTGAAAGTGAATTAGATTAGGGGTTTCCATGGTTTTGAAATATGCTTTTGATATGAAATGAGAATATGCAGAATAACCTTCCTCTGAGAACCATAGCCATCATACCATCAGATATACCACCAGCCAAGCAGCTGGGTTTTAAACTCCCACCAGTTCCAGCCTGCAAGGAGTGTAGCTCAAGAAGATCAAAAGGGCAACATATTTCTCACTGCAAATATATACTAAGAGCAATCTCAATTTTCCAATTTTATGTAGCCAAAATGAGATGATACACATAGCCGTGGGAGATTTAAAAAAATGTGTTGCAACATCCAGATGTTTCTGGACTACAAACTTCCATCAGCCCTTGCCTACAAAGTCAACAGTGAAGGATTTTGGAGCTTGTGGATCAACAACACCTAGAGGACCACAAGCTGACCCACTCTCTTATTTGTAGTAAATTCCAGAATTCAGGCCTATAAATAAGTACAAACAAAATATATTGCATATGTAGTATTTACAGTGAAAACTGGTCCAAAGTACACATGTGCATGGGGTGGGGGTGGTCATATAGAGGAATTAATGTATCCACATAAAATAATAGTCAATAAAATGGCTGTGTATTCCTGCATAGCGTGGAGTTGGACTGGATGGGTCTTGTGGTCTCTTCCAACTTTATGGTTCTATGAAAGCCATGTGTATATAAATGATGACATTAAACTGAAAAATGAACAATTCATTCATAAAGTTGACTATCATCTTGCTTCCACAATAATATTATGAAATGACATAAGAAACTGATTTAATAACAACACAATATTAAGAAAAATCACATTGCATTTTGGTAGATAGGATTATGAAGTTGACTTGTTTTGAGAAGCCATGGTAAACTACTGTTAATCTAAAACTGATTTGGAAACTTCTGATTTCCTCATGATCATTTTGGAGAAAATAAACTGAATCAACTTGTAGGAAAGACAGAATTGGTAACATTTTGAACTATTAAAAAGGGGTTTCTACAGTATAAAATGCAATTTATTTTATTCTTTAGTACCTTACTGGAGGAGAAAACATTGCTTGGCTTATCTGTTCTGTATTATAGAAGTTGACTGAAATACCTATTCCTAACTTATACTCTACTTCTATTTTTGTGCTATAATAATAATAAACTTTATTTGTACCCCACACCCATCTCCCCAATGGGGACTTGGGACGACTCACATGAGGCCAAGCCCAAACATCAAATTACAACAAAATAAAATCAAGAGCATCAACAATAAACACAATAAAATACATACATATAAATTAAAAAACCCAGTATACAACTAGCTATTTAAAATCACAAGGAAAGGGCGGGCCACAGGCACAAATATAAAGTGTTAAAAACTCAGGTTGAGATAAGCGGAATAGTATTTGAATAAGAAGTGTTTCCAAAAGTAGGAAGCAATAGTGGATAAAATTTACTCAAAGTATAACTTCTGCTACAAAGCCTAAGAAGTAATTTAAGATATACAATATGTAAATATTATTATAACACTTCTCTTGTTCCATATACGAGTTTCCTTGGTAAAAATATGTAAAAATAGACCTAGACTAGGAATATAATGGTGCAAAATCTTGAGTACTTAGGACTGAAAGAGTGAAAGCTAGAAAGGGCATGGATACTTTTAATGGTTGTGTAGAAGAGATCGTTTCAGCAGGGCTTGCTTCTTTACTGGTTCTGTGACAACTAAGCAAACCCACCTGAAATTCCCTCTTCTACACAACCACTGAAGGCACTACAAACACACTCCAATTTTCAGTCTTGCAACCTTATAAGTACCCCAACCAACAGGCTAAACAAAGACCTCGGCTTCTTGGATCACTGCAAACCACACACCGACTTACTTTGCATGAACAAGGGATATGTGATACACTCCATGATGGTTTTTTTTTTTTAAAAAAAGCTAACGTTCTACTTGAAGTAACTCACATTTTTCATTTTTCATTTATTGCACATTTTGAAGAAAATGAAGAGCAAACTAAGAGCTCAATAAAAAAAGAACATAGCACTCCCTGAATTGCTGTTGATATGTAAATATAGCACACTTTCAAATTTCATAGAGTCATAGAATCATAGAGTTGGAAGAGACCTTGTGGGCCATCCAGCCCAACCCCCTGCCAAGAAGCAGGAAAATCACATTCAAAGCACCCCTGACAGATGGCCATCCAGCCTCTGTTTAAAAGCCTCCAAAGAAGGAGCCTCCACCACACTCTGGGGAAGAGAGTTCCACTAGAAGTTTTTCCTAATGTTCAGGTGGGATCTCCTTTCTTGTAGTTTGAAGCCATTGTTCCACGTCCTAGTCTTCAGGGTAACAGAAAACAAGCTCCTCCCTCCTCACTATGACTTCCCATCACATATTTCTACACGGCCATCATGTCTCCTCTCATCTCAGCCTTCTCTTCTGCAGGCTAAACATTCCCAGCTCTTTAAGCCACTCCCCATAGGGCTTTTTCTCCAGAGCATTGATCATTTTAGTCGCCCTCCTCTGGACACATTTCAGTTGTCAACATCTCCCTTCAACTGCAGTGTCCAGAATTGGACACAGTACTCCAAGGTGTAGTCGGACCAAGGCGGAATAGAGGGGTAGTATGACTCTCCTAGATCTAGACACTAGACTCCTATTTCTTATTCTACTTTAATTTCTGAAACCTGCACACAACTATCCAATACTTAAAAAACAAACATATGTTTGTCTTAATTCAAAAATTTGAATTGAAAGTAAATGATAGCAAAATCCTTGTTCTGCCAATAAATTAAACAGAAATCAATCAGTGACAAATTTTCTATCTGTTTCATTCACACAGACAGATGAACTTGGGTCTTTATGTGAGTTCAAAATACAATTTCATACAAATGTTTCAGGAGGCATCCTGTTCTTCTCACACAGATGCTCTAGTTCAGCTTTTTACAATCTTATTATAATGTTCACACCTTAGGAACCATTGTATAAAAATTATTATTGTCTATAGGTAAAAAAACCCAACTTCTTCCGAGCCATTTCTTCAGGTTTGGAAACAAGAAATGCTCGGGGCTAAATCCAGAGAATAGGGTGGATGAGGGAGCAATTAGTATCCTGATTCATGGATTGTTGCCATGGCAACTGCACATGTGTGCACCCTTGCATTGGCCTGGTGCAAAAGAACTTTTTTCTTGGCCAAATGCGGTTGTTTCCCCCCCTCAAATCCTCATTAAATCAACCCAATAAGTTGGCATAATATACGCCATTTATTCTTTTACCCTTTTAAAGGTAGTCAATGTGGATTATACCGCATGCATCCTAAAAAATGGTCACCACGACTTTATTGGCTGACAAACCCACCTTGGCCTTCTTTGGCGCCGATTCACCTGGAGAAACCCACAGTTTTGACTGCTGTTTGGTCTCTGGTGTGTTGTGGTGGATCCACATGTCATCCACGGTTATGAAACGGCGCAAAACCTCGTCCATATTGCGGTTGAACAATGCCAAACACTCCTGCGGAATTGTCACACGATTGCGTTTCTGGTCGATTGTGAGCAAATGCGGCACCCATCTTGCGGAAAGCTTTCTCATACCCAAGTCATCATTTACAATTGAAACCACTGAGCTATGTGAGATGCCTATGGCTTCCACAATCTCTCACACTTTCAATCTCCGATCGGCCAACACCATATCATGAGTTTTTTCAATTGTTTCGGTTGTAGAGACCTCAACTGGGTGTCCAGAATGTTCGGCAACTTCCCTGCTTGTACGGCCACAACGAAATTCGGTAAACCACTTTTTTACCATTGAAATTGATGGTGCAGAGTCCCCATAGTGTTTATCAAGCTTAGCCTTGGTTTGAGTGATGGTTTTTTTCTGCTAAAAATAATGCTTAATGAGCACACAAAATTCACTTTTTTCCATTTTCCCCTCAAATCATGTGGTAGTCTGCTATCATTGGCTGTCAAACAGAAACTAAATTACCCAGCTTGTTCAAATGTTGACAGGAGTCAACTGACAGATGCCTGTTGACAGGTGCAGTGTTGCCCTTTCAGTTAAGAGGCGGGAAATTTAAAAAGTCACGGACTTATTGACCCACCCTCGTATACTTTCTGGTGGCAAATGTCACAAATCTAGGAGGAAAAAAGTGTCCCCATGATATTCATTCCAGAGGGATATGCAACTTCCACCATTTCCTTGTAATAAGACATCAAATCCTCTTGCACTAAATGGGCTGGAGAACAGACAATAGGACATTGGCCCCAAATCAGTTCTGTGCTCAATATAGCAATGCTCTTTTGGCTCGGTAGAGGTGTAATGTCATCACCATTTAATGAAGAAGAAAAATAAACAAGCTACTAAGTTTTACTGGCATTTACTTACTTTGTGCTTCATGACAATGATGCCAAAACTAAGGGAGAACCTCGGCATTAAACTATGAGAAATAATATTAATGGTAGATGAAGAATGCAAGCATTACTGGTTCATCCAAGGGGTAATAAACATATGGAATGAGTTATGCCAAAATGCAAACCAAACCCAAGAAAAATTAATTCCAGAGATGCAGCTATTTCGAGTGCAAGAGTATTTTGGGCATACAAAAAGAAAGGAAACTAGGATTATGACCCAAAATGAACATTAAAAAACTGTAAGCAGGGCAGCACTTACTATTTTTATATTCAATTAGCGATTTCTCATGAAACCATCTCTCAGACTAACAGCATTCTTGTCTGATGATTCAGCTGGATTTTATCAAAATAATCCATCATCATTTTCTCCTTGGGGCCTTGAAAGCTGCTCCATCCAACTATACACTCATGAAGATACTTTAGAAAACAATACAAAAACAATACTCCTTTTGCTTTCAGGACCCAGAAAATTAAAAAAATACAGTTTTGTAATTACAGGGGGAAATCGCAGCTATTTTTCTAAGACATACTCATCCTAAGATGGATATGCCTTTTAAAACTCGTAGATATAAAGCACAAGTGGGACCTATGTACTGGGGTGCTGCTTAAGGTCTTAAACTGAGAATTACACCTGAAGTTATGCTTTCCTGTTCACTTTTTATAGAGGGAGCTGAGAAATGACTTGGACATGCTCTGTAATGTATTTCAGCTGGTTATGAGACCGTAAGGCCAGAAAGCACACAGGATTCGTGTAACATTCACAAATCTTGCTTGCTCCTTTTCTTCCAGACTAATAGTGTTTCCAAAATGGTGTTATTGAAAATGTAACAATAACACACACACATGGTTTAAAAATGAAGATGTCAGTTTAGCGGGCTGGATCCAACATTTTCTAACTCTGATAACAATATGTAATGCGATTTTTGTTCCTTGGTTATAAATGTTATTTCCGGATTAGTTCTATGATAAAAACACAGGAAAGTTTATTAAACTGCAAAAACTTTGTTTATGCGAGACATCCTGCAGCGACTTTTGCTATAGTTTTTCAATGAATATCTTACAGAGTCTCAACCAATTCAACATAGTTTGCAGCAGCCACAAAAACAAAATTTCTGGAATATAACAATCACTTTCAAAGTAAATACTGCACAATTAAACAAGAAGTAACACTTTCAAACCAGGAACAGACAATTTTTAAGATGGATATCAACCAACAGTGTGTTAATATTAATCATCTTACACATGTTTTACTCTTTGTTATGCCCATTAAATGTTTATGCTAAAAGCAGAAATTGATATTCTGACTGATTAATGTGAAAAATAAACTCAGGCAAAACTCTAGGAAGGGAAATCTGCTGAAGGAACTGTTTGCATCCTCAGAATCTAGAGGAGGCGAGTTCCCTTTGCTACTTCCCTTGGCCTCGGTGCTCCACATTCTTGTTACATCCTGAATAGACTACTGCAATGCGCTCTCTGTGGGGTTGCCTTTGAAGACTGTTTGGAAGCTTCAAGTGGTCCAACGGGCAGCAGTCAAATTCCTGACTGAGGCAGCATACAGGGAGCACACAGCCCCCCTGGTATGTAAGCTCCACTGGTTGCGAGTCTTCTACCAAGCACAATGTAAAGTCCTGGCTTTAGCCTATAAAGCCCTAAACAGTTTTGGCCCAGTTTACCTGTCCAAATGTATTTCCCTCTATGATTTACCTCAGAGATTAAGGTCGTCTGGGGAGGCCCTGCTCTTGGTCTCACCTCCTTCACAGGTGTGGCTGGTGGAGATGAGAGACAGGGCCTTCTCAGTGGTGGCCCTTCGACTGTGGAAGAGCAGCCCCCTCTCTCCCGTCCTTCAGGAAGAAAGTATAAACATGGCTATGGAACCAAGCTTTTGGATAGCAAGTCCTAGTGCAATAAGAGAATAATGAATAGTAAAATGACAAATGGAATGGCCTGGGATCATGATTTTGGACTGCGTGATTTTAATTACTGTTTTAAATTGACTTATTTAATGTTTTTGGTTTTAATCTAACTGTGTATTTTATTATATGTATGTTTATGGCATAGAAATGCTGCCTATTTGTGAGGCCACTCTTGAGTCCCCTTCAGGGTGAGAAGGGCAGGAAATACAGTAAATAATAAATAAATACTGCAGGCCTCCATTACCCCTGCCCCAAATTCTCTGAATAGCATCTTAGGCCAGGGTTGGAGGCAGGACCAATACCTGTCCTAATCTAGATTTAGGCCTCTGTCTTCAAAATGTGTTTAACACTTCATCCTCTCTCAGGTATAAATAAGATTTGAAAAAATGAAGTAGTGGAGGGGATGACAGTATTGTCCTCCACAAATATGAATTCTACTCCCTATGAAATTTTCCTTCAGCCTACACATTTCTTGAAAATCATTTACACCTAGAATTCCTACATTTCTACCTTTGCCTTGCCGATTTAGCTTGTGCTTTTTCTTTCAACACCTAAACTGTATTTCTAAATACTCAACTGACGCTTTAAGTTACTACAATGATAGAAATTTCATCAGTGAAGGAGTATTTCATTGGAAGAAAAAGATTTTTGTGGAGAGCAGTCATCTCATTTTGCCCTTCCTCACAGCTAAGCCCTGTAGATCAGTTTAAGATACTGCTAAAAGTATACGTTAGGAAACACCAAACCTCTCTTTTAATAGTTTAAGCGCATGAGACCACATGAATCAGTAACTACAGCACACATTCCGAAATAACATGCCCTTGCTCCAATTTGGAGATTGGCCAGGGTCCAGTTCATACGACTAGGCAACCACTAAGTGACCACATGAAATTCAAACCAGGTAGATGCATCTCTATAGCATGAACTTCTCTGTTCAGCAAGTCATTCAGATCTGCTAGTTCCACCATAGCAATGCAGAACTATTTTTACCTAGTAAAAGTTTGATGAAATTTGTATGATAGACACAGTGGTTGACTTAATGAATGCTTACAGTGACTTGCCATGAGGAGCAGTCTTCATGCTACTTATCACTTCAAACAACCAGCATACAATTTATTGCTTTTCCAGATCGGATCTTATTCTGAACTTTAAAGGTCTAAAGAAAATCAGACTTTGTTTGATCTGTAGAAAGTGTCCAAGGCTTATGTCCGTAATTCCTTGATGATCAAATTCTTAGTAAAGAATGCTAAAGCACTGTTTTAAATTACTTATTCTCATTTTTGACCTATATCCTGAAGATTTAAAAAAACCCAGTTGTAACCAAGACAGCTTCTGAACAAGGTACTCTAGCAATATTAACAACTCAGTTTTTCATAAAAGTTTTAATCATTATTTCTGCTCATCATTCCTTTTCTATGTCATATATCCATAATTTACTGATTCCCCAAGCTACAAGATTGTGGGCAGTATATATTTTCATACGATTTCTCTTCTCTTAAATGTAGAATTACTTTTAAATAGTTGTATGCTGCAGTCAGAGAAAATAAATGTTTCAGAACATGCACATTGTGCTGTTCACACACTAGTACAACTATTCTCATTATCGTACATTCTGGCATATAAGACGACTGGGTGTATAAAACAACCCCCAACTTTTCCAGTTAATACACACACACACACACACACATATATATATATATATATATATTCATCATGCAAAACTACCCCTCTTTCAACGCACACTAAATAAAATATTTTAAAACATCAGATTTGATTTCAATATGGCAATTTTCAGATTACCATGCCTCCTCCTTTGCCTCTCAGATCTCACACATGAACACCGCTTCACTACAGTCATCTGGAGCAAGATCTGAGAGGCAGAGAAGGAGGTAAATAATAGGATACAAGGGTGGGTGTCCCGGATGCCTGTAGCTTGCTCCGCTCCTCACTTACACCTTCCCGATGAGGCGCCCCCTCACCTCATCATCAGGACCACTTCTTTCCACAAATCCTGGTGAGTGAATTTTCTTCTACTGTACTTGAACAGCGCCACCCTTGCTGCTTTCATACGGTCACTGCATATGGCAGGGATGTGGCCATGGCCGTTTTTGAGCTCTCCCCACCATATGCAGTGACTGCAGATTCTCCAGTCTGGCTAGGAAGTTTCAGCACCCGTCCTATAAGACAACACTTGGCGTATAAGATGACCCCCAACTTTTGAGAAGATTTTCCTGAGTTAAAAAGTAGTCTTATATGCATGAAAATACAGTATTTTTGAGAAACGGGGGAGCAAAGAATTACTTTTTAAAAATCTAGCTAAAATGTATGACTTAGCCAATGATTTTTAAAAGGGAACTTACAATTCTGCTCCCCATATTATGGGGAGCCAAACGTTATCCCCTACTTTCTGTCCCAATGGGTTGAACTATGTGGATTTCAATTGCTTTTAAAATCCCAAATGGGTTTATCTCTTAACCAAGAAATTATATCTCAAGCAGGAAGGCAATTCAGTGCTTGTTCTGACTTCAATGAAACACCAACTAAGAGGCTTTCATCATCTAACAGCATTAATCTCTTTGTGCTGTTCAAGCAAGGGGCATAATTGTCACTGTGAGAAAAGGAGATGCTGATGACAACGTTCATTACGACAAGATGACAAGACTGAGTCATTGGAGATGATGGGGCATAAGACAGTTCCAGCAGCCATGCTCAGCAGAACTGTCTTATGCTCAGCACTGTTTCATGTGCAGCACAGACTATAGATAATCCTTCTAGTTAAAAAAAAATCTCATGGAAATGCAGTAGATAAATAAATAATTCACAGTGATTTACCATACTTATACCCCACCCTTCTCAACCCCAAAGGGGACTCAAGGTGGCTTTACACATAGGCAACTATTCAATGCCTTAAAAACAACATACAATTAAAATTTTAATTAAGATTAAATTACACATTAAAGCAGTTAAAACATTAAAAACAGTTAAAAACAGTTAAAAATGCCCTGTCTAGGATGCATGCGACCTGTGGAGCCCAGTTGCTGCTGGCACAGCCTACGAGCCCTCCCCGTCATCAATTTGTGTTCTTCCTCATTGGCAGAACACTTGGAAAACTCATTAATCAGGGAAGGCTGTGGAACAGTCCTATCAAAGAAGCAAGGTGAGGACAGTCAACCTCTGATGAAAGATATTAATGATGTCTAGGATAGAGTTATTTCAACATGGAGTTCTCATGGAGAAAAATAGAAATTGTCCAGAATCAATAAAGTAACCATTAACACAATGTAGTTCTGGATGCTCCAATAAAATTGAAATGTCTAAATATAAACAGCAATCATTCTTTTGGCACAAGCATTGTTTCTTGAATGTCGCAATTTGCCACATACATGACTTAGTTGCATCTGAAAGTGATAATTTGCACTGACCAACAAGCAGGATCAATGGAAGAAAGAAATATATTAACTTCTACTATGTCTTGCAATAATGCGTAAAACAAATATTTGTCTATGCCAGCGATTATCAAAGTTAGGGCTCTGCACAGCATTGTCAGGGGTCCTGTAGCCCTCCCTGCTCTGCCCTGCCTAGGAAAGTGACCTGTGGAGCCCAGCTGCTGCTGGTGTGGCCTGCGCCCCGCACCACCACCAATTTGTGCTTTTCCTGCTTGGCAGAAACAGGTTGGATTGGGTGGCTCCAGGGGTTACTATAATTATTATTATTGCAAAGGTTGGATGGCCATCTGTTGGGAGTGTTTTAACTGTGCTTTTCCAGCAAGGCAGAAGCAGGTTGGACATTTTTAGCAACTTCAACTCTGAGAAAATGGTGCAGAGGCATCAGGTTGCCACAGCTTGTCTGGAGCATGTTCCCCAAATCAATATAAAAAGCTCGAGCTGTGGGACTGTGATATTTTGTTGTACGGGCACTATTGTAGTTCTGTGCACCTACCTAAACAGGCAAAGTAAACAACAGCTGCTGGAAGAATCTCTCACTACACAGACTGATCAGTGAAAGTGGAAGACAGATAAGCCTGCATCATCAGGTTTTTAATTTTTTTAACTTACTTTAGGTTTACTGGTACGTTGATAATAGAATATTTAAAAGATAGGTCCAAGTCTGTTACCTTCCCACAGAAGTGGTACCGACTGATCTACCTATTGATCTACTAGGTTGACAGAAGCTGGGGCTAAGAACGGGAGCTCACCTCATCCACAGATTCAAACTGCTGACCTTCCTGTCAGCAAGTTCTGTAGCTTAGAGGTTTAACCCGCTGTGCCACTGCAGCTCTGGTGAAAAGTATATCATTCTTTAATTAATTCATCTTTATGTGAATGATTAAAAACCTTTGGTAAAGAAGTGATAGTGAAAAGGCATCAAACCATTTCTCTCAACTGGTTCCCAACAAATAATTGCTAGTTGAAGTTGTCATGTGCTACGATTACCAAAGGACTGGACTAAGTCTATACCATATGTACAGTTTCAAATATATATCTGTATGATTATATCCAATTTAGTCTGAGTCAGAGAGGACCTACTGATTAGTGAGACTTTTACGAGTGTTGACTCAACAAATCCCATTCATTATGCAATCCTATTCTAGCTAACACTAAATCTTGGATTTAGCCCATATTGGCTGCTAATAGTATAGCTTTAGCAGTGGATTCAGACCGGAAATCATATTTGGTTAAAACAAAGGGTGCTTGTCTTTATCTTTTTCAATGTTTTCCATCTTACGTATTACTACTGCTTCTGAAAAGGCTGACATGTAAAGGTATATGTGAGCTAAAACCTAGTTTAAATTACATTTTAGTTTTTTTTAAAAAAATGCAGCTTTTAAAATATAAATATGAAACAGAGTACTATAAATAAAGTATAACCCAAAGTATTGGACCCCCCCCCCACTTCCAAATTGTGGATAATAGCAAACCCTGCATTTTGAAGCATACTGTAGAATCACACTGGGTACGTGAAACTGTGGATTAGGGGGTTGCATTATAATAACAGACACAAATTTTAGACACAATGCTTGCATAGTTCTTCTTTGATTAAAGTAATACCAATAACAATAACTCTGACTTACCTCTGTCAAACCGGAGACCTCTCCCTTGGCAAACGGCCTAGAGATGGAAGGAGTGAACACTTTGGCATCTGACACTGGGTGTCCCTTCATAAAGTGCTTCCCTGCTTCAAAAATATCCACTTCTACCATTTTACCCATGAATTCAGGGTTCTTTGGCACGAGAACCTTAAAAAAAACCGAGACTTTCTCTAAGTTGAAAAATTAAAAGATCCTTGGATTCTACAATTCAAAGTAATTTAAAAATAGTCACATTTACATTATTCATATATTATATTAACATAAATGTTGGTAACATCTTTATCCGTTTCACCTGCAGCATCATATTTACTTTTTGTCCTCCTAGTTCTTTAAGTCAAATGGTTTCAATTGTATTTTATATAATTTTATGTGTGAGGCTATCTCTAATCTTTTTGTACTAAATGTTTTTTTAGTTTTCAAATATTTAATCAATAGGATTTATAGTTAACTACATATTTTATTATTCAAATATCAAATTACTCCTACAATCACATATGCATAAAGTTGAAAATCAACTGCAAAGCATTTCTGCCTAATGAAGTTTATTCTAGGTCTGTCAATCTCTGCACTAAAAAGTGAGGGATGGTGCCATCTAAGTAAGTATTAATCATGGACAAGGACACCTTCACATGATGGATATAATCGTTTTGAAGAAAGTACTGTAAGTCAAAAGCTTCATTTCAGGATTCTCCATGATGGAGCTCTTCACATACACTGGACTGAAAATCTTATCAGCCAGCCATGACTGGACCAGTAGTTCAACACATCTGGAGGGCATCAACTTAGAGGCAGTTTGCTTGATAATTATATAGTTATACAATTATATCATTATTTCAGTAAGAATGAAAAGGAGTTTGTGTCTGTACGTCTGAGAGAGAGAAAAGAAAGAGAGAGAGAGAGAGAGAGAGAGAGAGAGATCAAATGTGTATTATTCGTACAGTACCTGTTCATAGAATCGATTATGAGCAACATAAAACTTGGAATCAAATGACTCCTCTGTCACAAGAACTTTCTGCCTCTCTCCAATCTATGAAATAAAAAAGGTAGAAAGAAATCAATTCATTAGTAAAGTAAGTTCCCATCTGATATGTTGACAAACCATTCCATGGGATAAGTTATCTTTGGAAAAAAGACGTAACAGACTTTATATTATTACACATATGTAGAGTTTGAATTTAGTCTGAATTTCAAAGTGATCTTCATCACTACATCATAGATGTTTACCATTAAAGCAGAAGTCAAGGGGACATAGACAATGTTATAATAGCAGGAAAAAGGACAAACAATGGTGTTTTTCTCCAGCACCTGGGCTTCCATTTGTGAAATTACCATATTATTGTAATTAGTGGAAATAGTGCCTGTCATGGATTGTGCACCAGTCTACGGAAAGGGCTGTGAAGCAGGCTCTATTGATACTCAGAATTTCGTAAGTATATCTCCAAAGTCTCATGTATTGTTATGTCAGATAAAAAATAATTGAGACAAGGAGAAGATGAGTATGTATCCCAGTGACTATTTTGACAGAAAGAGCAAAATAATGGTTCTACTGTATCATAGTCACACTGTACTATAGCCAATCTTGGGTATACTCTCCTTGTTGCAGGCCTCTTTGTGGCACACTCTGAAGAGAAAAAGCAGTACAAACTCGTGTGTATTTTCTCCTATTACAGAACATTATAATCCAGAAGACCAGCCTTTTGGACAGATACAGCAGCTCTACTCCTTATTAGAGGAAATCCGCCAAGAAATAAAAAAAAATCCAGATAACCAGAATCTATGTGACAAAATGGATATTTCTAGATTATTGTTTCCTGGTCTCCTTTGACAAGTGCAGCTACCAGGTTTCACAAAGATAAAAAGTAAAGGTTTTCCCCTGACATTAAGTCCAGCCGTGCCCGACTCTGGGAGTTGGTGCTCATCTCCATTTCTAAGCCACCTCCAAGGTCATGCGGCTGGCATGACTACATGGAGCACCGTTACCTTCTCGCCGGAGCGGTACCTACTGATTTACTCACATCTGCATGTTTTTGAACTGCTAGGTTGGCAGAAGCTCACACAGAAGCTCACGCTGCTCCCCAGATTCAAACCTGCGACCTTTCGGTAAGCAAGTTCAGCAGCTCAGCGGTTTAACCCACTGCACCACCTCAGCTGGCTTCCCGAGACAGTGGTGATTTCTCCTCTCCGCAGAATGGAACTGAGCCCCAAACATCTACCTTCGATATATGAGGTTGATTAATATACAAATATAACATAAGGCATTAATAATCATGGATTGTCGATGCTAGAAAAAACCTCTATTTTTATATGTAAATAGACACCATGCCTGAACCTCAAGACAGCTATCAGTTATATCATCTTATTGCAATGAGTGTAGCTGTCTGGGAGGCATAATCCTGTATAACTCTTGCATGTACCACAACCATTTTTTTTACGAATGAGGTTGTTCACAATTGAGCCACTATGCTCACAGAAGGACCCTGAGTGAAAGATCCTTTTATTTGTCAACTATGAAAGAAGGGGGTGTGCCGCAAACTGAGCCCTCATGGGCAGTGCTAGATTCCACTGGCGGGGCCCCTATTGCAGTGATATCTGGGCCGGGGAGGCGCAGCATTAGGCACAGGCCGAAAGCGAGAGGCACCCCGAGTCGATCTATGACTCGGAGTGCCTCTGACCTGCGTCCTATCCCGAAGTACACTGATGACAGGTCTCCAATCTCCTCCCCTACCTCTCTGGTGTTAGTGAACGTGCGTTCTGCCAGGAATAAGACAGCAACCATTAGGGACTTTATTGAAGACCAGCGAGCCGATCTTTGCTGCATTATGGAGACCTGGCTCCAAGACGGCGATGACATCTGCCTGCAAGAACTGGTCCCTACCGGCTACGCCGTCACTCACCAGAATAGGAACGGGAGGCGTGGGGGAGGCGTGGCGATCCTCGCCCGCGACCTGTTACATCTTAGAGCGGTCCCTGCGTTGGAGGCAGACGGGATTGAAAGTGTTGGCCTGATGTGGGGAGCCCCGGAGAGTATAGCCTTCTTGCTGGTGTACCGAGCACCTAGCGCACCGGCAAGGAGTCTATCCCTGCTGCTTGAGACTGTGGCGGAGTGGGCATTGAGGTTCCCTAGACTTGTGGTGCTGGGGGACTTCAATGTCCACGCCGACACAGCCTCCTCTCCATCTGCAGCAGGGGACCTGGTGTCGACCATGGTGGCATTAGGCCTCTCCCTTTCTAGGTCGGGCCCCACACATCGGGCTGGTCACACCCTCGATCTGATCTTCTCTGCAGGTGTCCAAGTGTCCGCCACCTCCGTAATAGAGGTGCCATGGTCAGATCACTGTGCTCTAAGAGTCCGGGTTGAACAACCATGCCCCCCCCCGGCAAGGGTGCCGAACCAATTTGGGTTCGCCCGAAGGGACTTATGGAACCAACCCGGTTCCTGAATGCCCTGAGGGATTTGGAGCCTGTCAGCGACTCGTCTGATGAGCTAGTCACCATTTGGAATTGTAAGCTATCTGCTGCTCTCGACGAGATCGCCCCTAAACGCCCTCTCAAACCCCGCATACGTTGTTCTCCGTGGTTCACTGAAGATCTCCGAACCATGAAGCGGGAGAAGAGACGGCTAGAGCGCATGTGGAGGAAGCTCCGTGACGGACCTTCGGAATCAGCTTATAAGCTCTTCATGGAAGCTTATGAGCATGCTGTCAAGGAGGCGAAAAATTCCCACTATGCCTCCTTGATAGCGTCTGCAGATTCATGCTCTGCTCAATTGTTCAGGATAATTCGGCAGTTGACGATGGTCCCTACCATCCCAAATAATGATGATCGGGCCCTCTCAGCCGAGGCTTTTCAGAATCACTTTGCAGACAAGATTGCGACGCTCCGCCGGGACCTCCCTGCCACGGTTGATTCAGTACAGGAGCTTGAGACTCCGTGGCCCTCTGCCGGATCCACCTTCGACCGGTTTTGGCCACTGGACGCAGAGGATGTTGACAAGATTGTCGCAGCCCTTTGTCCGACCACCTGCTCCCTCAATCCGTGCCCCTCCACGCTGATTCGAGCTTGCGTGGAGGGGTTACGAGACCCTCTGTTGAATATAGTCAACTGCTCCCTTGAGCAAAGAGCTTTTCCAGAGGAGTTAAAAGAGGCGGTGGTCAGTCCATTGCTGAAGAAGCCCAGGTTAGATCCCGCAGCTCCCTCCAATACCGCCCAGTGTCCAATCGTCCGTACCTGGGCAAGGTAATTGAGAGGGCAGCAATGGACCAGCTGCAGGCATTCTTGGATGAGACAACCTGGCTAGACCCCTTCCAGTCCGGCTTCCGTTCAGGCCATGGGACGGAGACTGTCCTGGTCTCCATCACAGACCTACTCCGCTGCCATTTGGACCGAGACGGATCGGCGCTGCTCGTGTTATTGGACCTCACAGCAGCGTTTGATACTGTCGATTACCAACTTTTGACACACCGCCTGGAGGTGGCGGGGGTGAGGGGGACAGCCCTCAACTGGCTGTCCTTCCTCCAAAACTGCCTGGCAGCGAGTGAAGTGGGGAGGGGTGGCCTCCGAGGGCTCCCCCTTATGCTGTGGGGTCCCTCAGGGGGCCATTCTCTCCCCGCTGTTATTTAACATCTATATGCGACCACTCGCCCAACTGGTGCGGAGTTTTGGGCTGGAGTGCCATCAGTACGCTGATGACACCCAGCTCATTCTGAGGATGGACCCCGGGGTGGTCTCTGTACCCGATAATTTCCATCTCTGCCTGGAGGCCGTTACTGGATGGCTGCGAGCCAGTAAGTTGAAGGTGAACCCGCGAAGACGGAGATCTTGTGGCTGGGCCGCCCGGAGGGGTAGAGACCCAGTTGCCGGCGTTTGACGGTGCGGCCCTTCGCCCGCAACCGTCTGTAAAAGTTTGGGGTTCAGCTGGACGCCCAGTTGTCTATGGAGGAGCAGATTGCCTGCGCCTGCAAGACAGCCTTCTTTCATCTACGTCAGGCAAAACGTCTGGCTCCTTACCTCTCCCGTTGCGACCTGGCCATGGTGATCCAAGCCACGGTCATCTCGAGGCTCGATTACTGTAATGCGCTGTACATTGGCCTACCCTTGTCGGCAATCCGGAAACTTAAGCTGGTGCAGAACGCTGCAGCGCGTCTGCTCTCGGGAGCCTTAAGATCCGACCATGTGACTCCACTCCTGCGCGAACTGCACTGGCTTCCAGTTGAATTCCGGGTAATCTTCAAGGTGTTAGTTCTAACTTTTAAGGCCTTATATGGTTTGGGGCCAGTGTACCTGAAGGAGCGGCTTACCCTTATGTGCCCAGGAGATCACTGCGCTCAGAAGGGCTCAACCTTTGGATGTGCCTAATATCAGGGTTTGCAGATTGGCTACTACACGCCGGAGGGCGTTTACCGTAGCTGCGCCAGCTCTGTGGAACGGCCTCCCCGAAGAGATCCGGGCCATCCGGGTTCTTCTGCCGTTCCGCAGAGCAGTAAAAACATGGCTATTCAGGCAGGCATTCGGCCCATAGCCAACTGCCACTATCTGTACCTGCGGGTTCGCTGCTAGCATGCCATTGCTAATTACTGCTATTGGCTGGCAATATGTTTTAATTCGGGTGTTTTAACTGTTTTACTGTATTTTATGTATTTTACTTGTTTTTACTTGCACTAATCTTGTGAACCGCTCTGGGCGCCAGAGAGAGTGGTATATTAAGTTGAACTTAATAATAAATAATAATAATAAAGTCTAGGTGATTATTGTCAAACTTGGCCATATTTAGACTGACACAAATTTTATTGATTTTAATGGGAAATCTATACTAAATAAGACTATGTCTGGATCCAACCTAAAATCTATAAATGAATGTTTAATATTTAGTGAAAACAAAATACATTTTTTGTATCTAACCAGTATTTTAAAATGTGATGAACAATGAGAAAAAGCCGAAAAATTAACTCTAGCACACTGTGAACAATTAGAAGAAAAGGTTCACACACAATATTGTTACCCTAAAGTGAGAAATATTTCTAACGACATTGCAAAAGATACTGCTCTCAAACACTTTTATGTTTAATACCATAATGCTACATTGAGTGATTTTCTGTAATCCTACTCCATAAAAATATAATCTGGCTTTTATTTCAAATGAATAAAAATGATAACCTTTCACTTCCAGTTCTTCACTGAAAACAACCAGCACATATAAAATATCCATACACAAACTATATAGTAATTTCATAAACTGCTTATATAAATATGTACATAAGAATTTCCTGCATCTCATATAGTTTGAAAACTTTTACATTGTTTCTTGAATTTCTATGCATACACATGTTCTTAACAATTAGAGGAAAACTTCTCTGGTGATAGATCTAGAACAGCTCCAACAATCTGTTGAAGCTGGAACCAAGCAAAGCTTATATGACGAAGATATACCGGAAAACAGTATTAGGTCTGAGAGACATGTTTTGACCCAGGATCATCTTGAAAAACAACTTGACACCAAGAGACTACCAAATTAAAGGGAGTGGAGAATAAAAATAAATAAGAAAACCCAAGAACTAAATAGCGGGAAGTGACCAAATATCAATTTCTGAGTTTGAAAATCTACCACCTTTGGATACTGCCAAATGATGCGGTACCTCTCTTCCAGCTGGGAGGGAGACTCAGGTCCCTTCCACACAGCCAGGGCCGGCCTGACCTTTTCCAGGGGGGTAGGCGAAGAAAATTTTGGAGCCCCCCCCCCGGCCGCCGCGTCACTTGGTCCCGCCTCCGCCGCCTCCACAGCCGCCGCACAGCCGGCCCAGCCTCCCTCCAAAGCACGGACATTTCTGCGCATGCGCGAATGTCCGCACATGGGCACTGCGTCCCGAGTGCGCCTGCGGCTTTAGCTTCAGCGGCGCAGGCGCGCTCGGGACCCAGTGCCCATGCACGGACATTCGCGCATGTGCAGAAATGTCCGTGCTTTGGGAGGCGCCCTGCCGCAGCCGGGCGCTGGGCCGGCTATGCAGCGGCGGCAGAGGCGGCGCGGAGGCAGGGTGGCGGCGCGCCCCTCCCAGCCAGTAACGCCCGCCCAGCCGGTCGCGCCTTACGCGGCGAGTACATTGCGGAATTGAAAAGGCCGTCTCTGCACACAGCCATACAACCCAGAATATCAAGGCAGAAAATCCCTCAATATCTGCTTTAACTAGGTTATCTGAGTCCACACTGCCATATATTCCAGTTCAAAGCAAATAATGTGGGATTTTATTCAGCTGTGTGGAAGGGGCCTTAGAAACAGAGTGGTGGAGGTCACAAGGTCCTGTGGCTGCAATTGTTTGCAGCTGATCAATCTGAATGCAACATTCTCTTTTTACCTACTGACCGTGCCTGGATGCCTTGCATCCTATACCATTTCTGTAACAGCCCAAGTGCTCATGTAATTGTGACTCAAGCCACAGAAAATACAGCACTATAACAGCAATGCTGTACTTCTTTTGATTTTGAAGTTTTCCTTTCTGATGCCAAGGATGTTTCAGGTTAAAAGCTGGAATTCGGAGTAAACCATGTTTTGAATACTGAAATCCTCACAAATCATATCTTTTTTTCTTTTGATTCAGTCATCTGTTTGATCAGAACGTAAATGGATGAACACGGGACTTTTGGTAAAAAGGTTCATCTATTCACTTTAGCACCTGGCACACATATATCAGTCTTATTTATTTATTTATTTACTTTATTTATATTCCGCTCTTCTCACCCCGAAGGGGACTCAGAGTGGATTACAGGTACACATACTTAGCAGACAATTCTTGCTGTTTGCACATACAACATATAGACGAACAGAGGCAAACTCTGGCCACCAGGGGGAGCTGACACACTCATCTCTCAGAGTTCCAGCATCCCTTGTTGTTCCTTCCGCATTCCTCCGCTGTTCCTGGAATGATTTAATGGCCTCATAATTCAGTCAAAATTTGCCTCCCCACTTAATGTGGTACCTTAATCTCCTACTTGACAGATGCAACTGTCTTTCGGGCTGCAAAGGTCGGCAGCAGGCTGCACTTAACTCATGGTCAGAGCACCCACCAGCTCGACCTGGGCAGGCCTCGAACTCATGGTCATAGAGATCTTATGCAGCTGACACTTAGCCAGCTGCGCCACATTCCCGGTCTTCTTCACCCTAGGAATGATTTGGATTGAAATTCCCATCACGCTTTAGCAGGAATAGTCTATGAGCAAGAATCAAGGGTGATGGAAGCATAGATTGAAAAATAATGAAATGAACCAGGGTGTACTATGTAACAATTCACTTCTTCATCTAGAAAATGTTAAACAGAACATACATTCATAAATGCTCTGGTTCGCAATGGCTTATGTTATGGATCTCACAGATCCTAGCTAAGTACTAACTGTAGCTTCAGAGATCTTACAGATGGAATTTGAAGACATATTAATACTGCCTATATACCTAGTGTTATAGATGAGTCCTTGAGTGAGGCTGACAGTCTGGCCCTTTAAGGCTCTCTGTGTTGCGACACCTAGGGCTTTTAAGGTACCCTTTAGTGGCACAAATTCAACTGAATCTTCAAGATATGGGAAAAACATTAGCTTATATTCTACTTTCCTAATATGGCATAACATGCAACCATATAACATAATCTTTTTACACTGAACTATACAATATGTGTAGCGTTTGAAATGCTGCGCACACAACCCTCGATGTTCTCCTCACCCTCATTTAGCAAAATAGATCTGATCTAGGCAACAGATGTGCACAGTGCAAACCTCCATCTTTTCAAGTATTTCTCTGCCTGGCTTGAGGCTGGAGAAGCAGGAAGGATTAAACAGAAGTCAAAGAAAGCCGGGCTTGAATAGCTCCTAGTTAGCATAACAAAAGGAAGTGCCTCAGTTGTTCAGCATTGGGCAATGCATCTCATTAAATACAAGTGAAAGAACAATTATTTGGGCCCCCTATGAATACTGTTTGGCACTGAGATATATATCAGAGAGAAATAGCACGGCCATTCTGCTGCGAGAGCTTCTGCTTTCCCAGCCCAGCGATTCTGCTTCAGGGTAAATAGCCTTCTTCCATTACTCTGCACCTGCATCTGACTGCTTCATTTTGATTTGGCCTCCCGCTGTGAAAATGTCGTTTTTCAAGCAGCAAATCCAAGCCCTGCAATGCAGTTCATATGAAAATTATATTCAGGGATGTCAGTGGTGACCTAAAAATGACAACTGGGCCTCAATCTATCTGTTTCCTTTAAAATTCTGTTGCATTTTATGGATTTCCACTGCCATACCGTTGCTCTTGTTTTCTATAATGGGATAATAAAATTAACCTATAAGGTTGTCATTCTGGGAAACCATATTTGTATGAGAGATTAAAATTTTTTAAATCTCTCAGTTAATTCTATTCCTTGGGGACTCCCCCAAAGGTTGCCTCTTTTGATTTGCGTTACAGAAACATGCTATTGGAATGGACAAATAACCAAAGGAAGTAACATTCAGGAACTGCAATGAAACCTACAAACTAGCATACATTTATTATCTCTCAGCCTTATTGTCCATAGTTACTACCTGGCATTCACAATATATTTTAATAATATCAATCATAGTAAATCCACCAAATGTTTCATCGCGATTTGCATAAATACGTGAACAATGAAATCCCAAAATCTATAAAAGCGACATCCAATATAATTATTTCCAACTAAAAATGAGCATGAAACCTAACTGCATTCATACAGTTCCCATGTATATCTAACATATATGAATTAGTAAGCAAAAATTCGATATATTTTACAACGGTAATAAAATTATTGTTTTAAGACTGATTGTGATGTTTTCCAGATATTTTGAAAATTGGACCAATCTAAGTAAAAGTTCTTAATGTATTATAGTCTTCACATGCTTTTCTGATTATCACCAACTGGAGAAGTTTAACACAAGGAACATTTGTCATAAACATTTGAGACACAATTTCACATTGTGGGTCTTTTGCACTTTTCCACTTACAGTTAATCTGGACCCTAGTACCTCTTAATAGATTATGTATTGGGTTTGATTTCCTTTTGGCAGGGTACTATATATGTGGCTTACTAATGAACAGGGTACTATATATGTGGCTTACTAATGAACAGGGTACTATATATGTGGCTTAGAATAAAAGGCAATACCAAAAATAGCCTAAATAAATCTTTTTCTAAAACAATTCTTGATTTATGTGATAACTAAACCACATATAAAAGCTATTCATATTTTGTCCATGAAAAAAAACACCAAATATTTTTCTCAATTTCCCCAAGATCAGTAATTGCTGCGTTTGTTTAATACAGTATTAAAGTGGAAGTGCCAACAAGTGCCAAGCTGACCTCTGAGCTTCCTTCTACAATCAAGCAGATCTTTCTCCCTCTCACAAGCTTTGGCCAGTGTTATTTAGGCTCAGTGTGGATGGGGATTGTTATAATTTTATGTGACTTGTTTTATACTTTTGTCCAGTTTTACCTGTTGCAGGTTATATGTGCACCCTGGAGAGTCTTTTAAGCCGCTACAAGTCCCTTCGGGGAGATGGTGAAAAGATATAAACAATGATGATGATAATAGTAATTATTTTCTGTCCATGGCACCAAACTAGACTTTGCAACCATGGCTAGAGGCATGAGTAGCCCAAGGTTTACTGTTAATCTTTTATTTTCCTTTGTTTGATGATGTTTGTTCCCTTTCCTTGTTATTTGCTGAACTGCTTGTGTTTAGTACAAAATTGCTATAAACATTCAATATATTATTACCACCTTTGCACAAGTTAACAAAATGTCCAATAAAAATAAATAAATAAATAAGCAGGTTTGCTCTGGTGCATTTGTAACACTACATGGCTTCAAAAGGAAGAATCCTTGCATGTTAAGGGAAAGTACACAAGCTGAAAGACCATCCCCAAATATCTAGGTAGCTGAGCCATGTTATACTTACAGTAGGATGCGCAACAGCAGGATGGTATTTTGGTTTCTCTGCAACCCTGGTGTAAGGTAAAATTCCCTTGCAATTTATCCTGTCCTAGAACAATAATGCATTCCTGTATGTTTCTCATTTGTTGCAATTGTGTTTGTATTGAACTTCATGATAGATTGTGACTGTCATGGTCAAACAACTCAATATGAGTAGACACTTTTTGACTTCTGTTTTGTCTTGATTTATATATTTTGCAGTGAGACAAGTTTGCCCTTTGGGGAAATGAATCTGACATTTTCATTGTCAAAACTAAGAAGACAGAAAGAAGAAGACAAAAACTGAACCCTGAATGATGAAAAAATGCCTAGAGTATTACACAGCCTGTATCTATCAATATTGATCAAAACTGAGAACATGCTTACTCGCTGGCATGTTGGCTCCATGTCTAACTTGCACAATCTGACATACAAAAGGGGGATGGATGGAAAAGCATTGTAGCAAGCATTGAGACCTGGCATCCTTAGCTACAAACCCTATAACAGACTACTGTTAATGCCTACCTAAAGATCCTATGGGAGAATAAAATACAACTTAGCACTTTGAGTAGCAGAGGGTAGTGGGTCCAACTGCCATGCTCATTTCCTGGAGTATTGCTGACAATACGTCATTCCCAGGCATTGTGTGCAAAGTGGAGCTAAGTTCAGCAAGACTATTTGTAATGCCGTTTCTTGCTGCTCTCTGCCTCTTCTATTTAGGGCTGTGGGTGGGGAACCATCATAAGAAGATCCCACCAAAGATCAGTATGCCTAACCCTACCTTCAGTGGGCAGATATACAGGGTATAAATTCTATAGTCACCATATAGCACTAGTCTTTAAAAGTTCTTAAGGTTTCCCACTCGCAACCCCTTTCCACCTGAGAAGTTTTTACATGGCCCCAGATGTATAGGTGTATAAAAGAGGCATAAAATAAAACATACATTCATAATAGATCAGCATTTTTTCCTTTTATGTGGAGCACAGCTGCAGGGTCCACTGTAAACACTGCATGTGTTGCTATCAGATTTGTGTGAATAGGAGGCATTTAGAAAACTTTTACTGATGCCAAATTTTCATGACCCCAACATTGAGCTAAGGGGACCCCATGTGGGTTGGGACCCATAGTTTTAAGAAACTACTCTAAATATATTTATGTTGCTGGTAATGTTGAGCAACACATTACTTTGTGCAATATAAGAAAAGGCATATTTACCAGGGTTGTATCCACATTGTACTTTTATACTAGTTTGATATCACTTTAACCCCACAGCTCCACTCAGGGGTTTCTAAGATGTGTTGTCTGAGGAGAGACTTTGAATTATTTGCAGAAAGTGCAAATCTCAAGGATCCCTAGAGTACAGACATTATCACTTAAATTGATACCAAACGGATTTAATTGTGCAGTGTGGCCAACAGATAACAGAAGAGACTCTACAGAATGAGACTCAGAGAGACAAATGTCCCAGTTTGAATATAAAGGTAGAATCAAATTAAATAAATGAACATGGAAATAAATAATTTCAGAAGCGAAGTATCAGGATCCCTCTGACATACACACAGAGAGTAAGGTATTCACCATATATCCAAAGGTCGGATGGAGGGGAAAGCATTATCAGGTGGTCAAACACCAGGAAAGGCCATAACATTAGACAAGGAAGAAAAATGCTATAAACACTGTTCAGAAATCTTTATGTGTAAAAGAGGGGAAATCCATTACAGAAAATTCTATATAAGATTGCCTTTAGCTTGAAAAAAAAACCCTTAGACTAGATGTGCCATATTCCCCACAACACCCCCATCTCCTGTTAGATGTTTGTGGAATTCATATATTCATGAATGCAAGAGTTATTTATGCTTTTGAAAAAGCAGCTCATACATATTTATAAACCCTTAATTCTTTAAAGGGACTGTGAAAAATGTATGCTGCTATCATACTGTTAAGATCCTGCCACCTTTACTATTTTGGAATATTTTATCAAATAGATCAAGTCTGTTTCTTCCATTTATGATAAAGAGAGCATGATGTTTTAAAAAACACTTACATGTGAAACAGGCACAAGCATAATTATACCTACACTGTACTTTTAGGAAGAGTTCTTGGCTTGGATTTTCTAGAAAATTCTTCATATATGTCTGTATCATCACACACTAAATTAACTATGTCTGGTTACCTATCCTTCTGTTGATTTGCACATTATGTTCTTCTAAGTTAGTGGTTCCCAATGGGTGAGTTCCCAGATGTTTTGGCCTTCAATTCCCAGAAATCCTAACAGCTGCTAAACTAGCTGGGATTTCTGGAAGTTGTAGGCCAAAACACCTGGGGACCCACAGGCTGAGAAGAACTGGTCTAAGTCATAGAGAAACCAAACCTTGGCACACTAAGTGTAAACTACCCTTCCACAAGCTGATTTCAGTTTTGGCTGGTGGGGATGATATCCAGCTCAGACATTCTGAAACAGGGTCAGGAGGCTAGTTAGTTAACGGAAGAGCCTGGAAGACCAAGATTTGGGATCTTTGGGGTGTATGATTCCTGAATATGATTTATCTCTGCTATGGCTAATTGGGGGACAAAGAAAAGACTGAGAACAGTCATTGGTTGGAAAGAACTGGAAATTTAGAAAAGCGGAAACTCTTGTTTGCGGACAACATATATGGAAACAGATAGTTTGGGAAAGAAAAGTCAAAAGAAATGGACAAAATGAGCAACCTTGAATCTTACACTGGAAAAAAGTCAAAGCATTTTGAATATTTTTTTAAACACTCTTCTCATTCCTTATGCTTTGGTTAGTTTTTTTTAAAAAAAAATGAATGATGTAATTTGAGACTTGCAATTATATCATAAGACCCTATCCCTTGTAACACCATAAGGCACAATCCTTCCCTTTTAAGTTTGAGCAATGAAGTCTCAGGACCTGTGATGCTCCAGACCTAGCAACCCGATGTTTGATGGAGAGAAAACACCACTGAGAATGTCTGCCCATTCCAATGTGCTAATGGTGATATGTATGTGGAAATGGGCCAAACTGAACTCAGCAGGAATGAGGTTAGAATCAGATTGATGACATATTTTCTTAAGGGCGTTTTGCTTAGTAGGGAGACAACCTAAACTGCCATTCGTATATGCACATATTTGCCAGCATACTGTTGCAATGATATTTGAATTGAACTCTGAAACTGCTCAATTAATAGCATAAAACTTTATAAGGCACTAAGCTGTTTTCGCTTATAGAATTACTTTTAACAAAAAAAATCATTTTCAGCATAAATTTGTGATTCATCAAATACCACAAAGCTCCGGGATTCCTTAGTATTGACTCCAACGAAAAAAAGCGAATTTCAATGTTTTCTTCAATAGTGAGCAGTACTGTATACTTTCTTTAGTGATTTTAGTTATATATCTTAGTACTACCAATACAATCTTTTTAAGGCAAAGTAGTTTATTTTTAAATAATTAGAAGGATAATTATTGCTTTGCCTAGTTCACATTGTACACAATTCTTTTTTTCCATCCATTTTCAGATGGAATGACAGAGGACAGAACAAAAACTAAAGCAGGGAAGAGGCAGATATATAAATATTTTTGAAAGAATAGATCTTTACCATTGCATTTTCTACCATTTTCCTTAAGAAGAACTTGTTGGTTGATTTAAACTCCTCAAACCAATGACTTAAAAGTGGACTACTAAAAGCTCATTTGACATACTGAACAGGTGCATTAACAGAAGAAGAAACTCTATTGAAGCACTGGATGAGCATTCCTTGTGCAAAATGCTTGGAACCAGAGGTATTTTGGATTGGGAATATTTTCAGGTTTTTGAATGCCTGCACAGTATTTGCTTGTACATCCATAATGAGATATCGTAGAAACGGTATTCATCTCTAAATCTTCATATATGCCTTATACACATAACCTGAAGATAACTTTATACAATAGTTTTTGTGCATAAAACAAAAGAATCAGAAAGGAAAGGTGCCACTCTCTCAGCCACCCATGTCGATCATTTCGGATTTCGGATAATTTTGGATAAGGCATGTTCAGCCTGTAATTTTATAACAAAAGTAGGAAGGTTTCTGCATAAATTCAGCCTGCGGAATTGGGTGGAAGTAAAGATTTAGAATTATTTTATTTAGCATGCTAATTTTCTCTGTGTAGGGTTAGTTTCAGGTGGGAGGAATTTTAAAGTAGCATAGTCCAAGAGAAGATTTCCCTCTTAGCAGTACATCTTATGCATTTCAATTCAGATGTAAGGACCACTGAAGCTTTTACATGCAGGTCAGTGACCATCCAACTGCAGCCTCAATATTTACTAAAATGCAAGTTGAAGGGAAACTTCAAATGAATATTATAAAAATAATTAGTAACAATGGTGATTTAATTGAACGAAGCATTCCAAGACCATTAGAGCCTTAAGTCTTTAAAAAAAGACTCGGGTTCTAAAGCTCGATGGACATTAAAAGAGGAAGATATTCTCCTTCTTATCAAAACTTGTAAGACTGATATGCATTTATGTCTGCCTGTTTGACGGACAGCCTTTCTATTTTGTATAAATAGGATTAATACCAAAACTTTATCTGAGGAGGTAATATTCATACATTTTTCAAGTGAAAAACTTCTCGAGGACGGATCCAGAAGTGGAATATGCTTGGATGGATTGGCGCAGGATGCCGTACACCTTTGAAGTGTTATCTCATTAGACCATATGTGACACAGGACAGACATCTCTGCAAGTATTAAATAAGTCTGAAACTATTTTCTGTACTTTCAGAAAAGTTCTGTGCCACCTAGAAATAAACTGCATTTCACTATCAAATATGTTTCTAAAAATTATTAAATAACGTGGGTCATTGTTGAAAAGCAATACCAGACATTAAGTTTTTAAACAGTGATGCCATTTACAGAAAAAAAATTTGCTTGAATACCATAATGGCTTTTAAAAAAATAGAAAATATATTAAGATGAGATGATGAAACACCATACTAGCAACTGATATTCAGGAACCTTATAAAACTATTTACATGGTAATGGAACAGGAAAAAATGAAAAGTCATTATACACCACAATAATATTAAAAGTGATATGATTTTAAGGGAAAATTAAACTGTATACTGTATCCTACTATGGTTGGTTTTAGCTTTGTGAATAGATTTTTTTTAAAGGCATGGCCCTTTAAAAAAATACAATACTGACTGTTTCCTTGAGCATTGCAGATCCCAATGAAATTGGTTCAGCCTGTTTGGCTCAAGTGCTTTTCTTTTCCAGAGGTTGAAATCCCTACTCTTTTCAACAACTGTTTTGTATTAGGGTTGGCCTAACCAGTTGCTCAGTCCAGAGTGCAACATCACTCTCCTTTTGCCAAGGAATTTTCAGCTGTTCCAAAGACATCATCACAGGTGACATGTCTAGCCTAGTTTCTCGACTGAAGAACACAAATGAGAACAGACGTTTCTAAATTCTGCATTTTCACTATGTGAATTAAAACAAAAATAAAGAAAAAATTAGCACTGTTAATGGTTGACGTGTCAAGCAGAAATAAGTAATCACATTGATTTTTTTTGTCAGTTGTTAAAATAATTGTGTACTAAGCTAAGGTTACAAATTGTACCTAAAACTTTTAACATTTGATTACAATGAATTAAAATTCCAATCACCGATATTAGCACCTAGTAATAGGATGACTTGATTTAAAACAGCTTTAACCACTGAAACAGCTTAAACCACAAAGGGCGTATCTACATGGGAAACAAAATTTGTAGCCTTGAATCAGGCTGGCATTCTGCCAAAGTGTTTACACCACTCTGTTCCCATGTCAACATCAAAAGTGGAATCCTTGCTGTCTACTTGGGCCGAATCTGATTCAGCCCCACTGGACAGTCACCCTTACATTTGTTGTTTTCCTGACCTTAGTGGCAACCACAGAACTCCAGAGTGCTACTGACCATCAGTTGGCTCCTTTGCCAATGTCATCAAATGCATTTGTTTATTTTTATCCCACTTTTCTTCTGCACCAGGGACTCAAAGGTGCCCTTATGATTCGGAGTTACTAGAGGTAGAGAGGGACCAGGCTATATTTCTCTTATATTTCGACCAGCATCTTGGACCTGGCAATCCCTATCAACTAACAGCACCACACCTTTAGGCATATGGAATAGCTTTATGAACGTTTCAGTTTTGTTATGCAAACCTCCTTGACAAGCCAGAAATATGTCATGCAGATGTCAACAAAATTATACTTATTACCTAACATGCTTAAGACACCCGAACAATACTTACTTCTTCATTCTGTAACATCACAATGGTTTTATTTTAAAGAGCGGTTTAAAAGATTCAGAGATGCCTTATCACCACAAGCTATAATGTTGAGATATCCCTGGATCTGCACAATACATCATGGCTTATGTGTTTTTATAAATAATTATGCTGCAATTGTAATTTGCAGCTATAGTTCAATCTTGCTGTTAGAGAATTATTTTAATCACCTTAACTTATAACATTCTTCCAAGACTGATATTATTGACTGAACTGTTATAAAATTATACGTACATGCTGAAGTAATGAAGGAAAACCAAACACTTAAATGCAACATTCTGAAGTATGAGAGAAATAATCTCATTCAAAAAGTGAATGCCACATGCTTTCCTCCTCAAGATATACCAGTTCCTTACAGTTTAAAAATCTCATATTTGAAGCTCTGAAGCCACACTGAGAAACCTGGCCAAAGTTCTAAGATTCCCATAATATTGAGTGGAAATAAAAATATTTGATTATCCCTTATGAAAGAAACATATGTACAGCAAGCCCTTTTGGCGTGCCTGAACACACCTCCAATTATAGATTCATGAAACTCAGGCTATCTCATGGAAATTCCAGGCTGTGTTTTGCAGAGTTTTAGTTCAAGTGGATTTCCCCAATATTTTAATGTATCATTATCTATACAGGCCTAGATAGTGTGGAATTCCTCCTATGGAGGACTCCAGAGTACTGTTGTTGAGTCAGGAAAGCTGCAGACTCCTTCAGATATTTATTTCCTATCCCTAAACAGTTTGGCTAATACTGAGGTAAAGAGGTTAATAATGATCTTCATGATCCTTAGCCTGGGTCTATTCAAGTTGTGTGAGGCTCATGGAGGCCAAAGCAGTCAGATCAGGAGTGGAGAACCCTGATACAGATGTTGTTGTCCCAGGGTCCTTTCTTAATGCTGTGATTATAATTTAGTTGCCATAGTTCTATCCTATGAAATCCTGGAATATGCAATTTGTTTGTGTACATATTCCTTCCAACTGTCTGATGACATATGGCGATCCCATGACTTTCATAAGGTTTTCTGAGCAAGAAATACTCAAGAGTTTGTTCTCCCGAAGTATACCCTACAACAGTGATTTTCAACTTTTTTTCAGCCGCAGCACATTTTTTACATTTACAAAATCCTGGGGCACACCACCAACCAAAATGACACAAAATGACACTGTCATTTTACTAACTCACCCTCCCCCCTTGTGACGCTGCTGCTTTCGCCAAACCCCCCTCTCACCACCCCCCCGGGAGGCCCACGCGCAGGAGGCCTGTCACCGTCCCGCGGGGGAGGGCTGCGCTGAATGGCCGAAGTGCATGCGAGTTCGGTGGAGCAGGATGAATAGAAATTGAGCACATGGGGTGGGTTCGAGCCTCGGAACAAACTGCGGCGGACGCTCACAGCCGTCGCCACCCCCAGTTCTTCCCGAAGGGGTTTAGCCCCCCAGGAGTGCCTCCCCCCACGTGTCCCTTCGGCTTCCCTGCTGTTGCCTTGGGGCCAGATCAGGAAGGAACTAAGCTGGGCTGTAGAGCTGTGTATCCTGGCCTCTGTTATGCTCTGCTTGCAGCGAACCCGGAGCCCAGCCAGGAGAGGCCAGGAGATGAGGGGTTGCTCCCCTTCCCCTGGTGATCTCTCACGGCACACTAGTGTTCCGTGGCACACTGGTTGAAAATCACTGCCCTACAACACCTAGTATTTGTTGGCAGTTTCCCATCAAAGTGCTAATACAGGCTGAACCTGCTTAGTTATTGAGCAGTTTAGGGAAGGATACTCAACCAGAGAGGTTTAGTGCCTCACCAAACCACAAATTCATAGGTTTGATAGGCTACAAACAGGGCTACTAAAAGATATAATAGTATAACTTTGAAGTATGGAAGGACCCTGGTTTCATGAGCTGTTTTCTTCTTTTCATTGGCTTTATGCATGGTTCTAAAATCCCCTATGTGGAAAGGTAGTATAAAAATGATTTTAAAAATACATATAAGTAAAGAGAGAGCACAGACAAGCCCACACTTTTGATTTTATTACTTCAAAACACTAGCTCTTAGACTGTAGTTCTCTTAGAAGCTGAAGCAGAAAAAAAATCTGGTGGATTAAAGATAGAGAATCACTGGTTCAAAATTTAGTTCCACAAATCTGTATGTTGGAGAAATCAATATTTATTACAATGAAGAAGACTACTCACTCTGAAAAAAGGGCCGTTTTAAAGTAATGTATGTAAACCTGCCTTCCATGAGCGGCATACCCATGGAAACCAAAGCTTTAAATCCTTAATGACCTCTTTTCCATTGAGCTTCAGGAAGAATAATTAAGCCTCAACTTCCATTCTATCTATGTAATGGAAGATGTAATACAATACTGAAAAGGCCTCATTTTAGGAAAAGCTTGAAGTATTCAACTGATCTGCAGGAACAGATGATTGCAAATGGATACAATCATTTCTCTACAAGTGAATTTCTTCCCTAGTAATTAGCAGATTCGGGTAATTTAAAAAGATTAGGAGGAACTACCCAGTATGAAATAACTAAATTGTAATGAAATAGTCTGCTGCTGATTGGCAATATTGTAAAATCACTTGGCAGAACCATCTAAATGTTCATTTAACACAGAAAAGAAACGAACACATTGCCATTGTTTATCTGGAGGGGAGATACATAAATTGAACATTAATTTGCCAGGGAATAACAGTTAACAAAACTAAGCTAAATCCAAATCTGGGGCAGGGAACATGTGGTCCTCCAGATGTTGGACTACAACTACCAGCAGCCATAGCCATCACAGTCCATGGTGAATACAGCTGTGCAGCGGGTCCAACAACAAAATTCTGAAGTGTCAAAACATTTCCTGTAGTCTGTTTGCTTTCAAATGGATGGCTGGGATACAAGCAGTAAACCTACCATTTCCTTTTGTCTTTAAAATGCTTTTTAAAAGCATAATAGCAAGAATGTTAAAAGGGGGGGGGGGTAAAAAAGGAGGGAAGAGAGAAAGAAGCAGAAAGACAATGCTCTTAACAAAATCATGTACTTATATTTCGCGTAAGATCAGTGTGCTTCTCACACTAAGAGCAACTTACTGTTTCTTAAGTTGCTTCTGATATAAAAAATTGATTCGTTCAATTTTTATGCATGTAACATTTCTGTTGTTATTATTATTTATATAAAATGTATATAAATAATAATACATTATTATTTATATACAAATGTGACTCTGGGCCATTCCAGACAGGGCAGAAACCCACAAGTAAGCGAGTTATTTTAACCCACTTCCTTCCGGGTTTCTGTACCCACTCCCAATCCAAACTCCACGCTTTCCCTTGATGGATGGTAGATGCCATTCTGGGCCAACTGGGATGGCATCCAGCCCCATTTCCCTCAAAAAATCTTAATAGGGGACTGCTGGAGGGCAGCCCCCTCTGCAGAGTACTCCTGATGTGTGATGCATGAGGAAGTGAGAGGTGTATACTGCAGAGGGACCTGCACTGCCATCAGAACCTTCCAGTAAGTTTTTTGGGGGGAGGGGAATAGGGGACTGGGGGGGAGGGGTGGATGCCCTCTCACTCCTTTGGACTTTAAGAGCCCAAAGAACTGGGATGGCTGTGGAGATTGATCCTGGGACTGCGGAGGCAGTTCCGGGAGTCAATTCCCACAGGCCTGGAACTGGCAAAGATCTGGACTTTCTCTTAAGGTCCGGATCTTTGCAGGTGTCAAATTAATGCAGAGTAGCCTTGGAAACTCTGCATTGATCTGGGTTTACCTGAGGTGTCATTTGCACACCTCAGGTATACCCATTACTTATCACGGGTTATCAGGTTTGTGTAGAAGGGCTCTCAAAGCACCAGTCCTGCACACACACACAAATCACATATAGCTGTCTGGCAATTGTGTTTTTGCACAAACTCCCAGAATACTCATACAAAAAACAACAACAAACAATACCCAGGCATACTTCTGTATACTTTCCCAAAACACTTTGAGATGTGCGCAAATAGGGAGAAACTATGAAATTCTCACCATTGTCTTCCCATTTCTTAATTAGTGAATGAACAATAGTGTGCTTCTTTTCCAGGTTCAAAGGAAAAATCTCATTGTGAGAGATGAGCAGCACTTTTTGGTTTCTTTTTTGGAGGTAGCTACAGTGGTATATGGGGGGCAGCCTAACACAGAAAAATCTCACATGTGTCTCATTTGTTTGTACGTAGTGCATGTATGACCAAAGCAACATTAATTTCTTCTAGGCAGGTTTGGAATTGGTATGCTAGTCTAGACTTTTTAAAAGGCATACTTGGCTGCCATTGTCACCTGTGCTTCCAAAGACAGTATTAAATATTGAAGAACCCTCCAAATATAATGTTTGCCCTGTAGGGCAATGTATTTCAGACAAAGATGTGCCCCTCTATGCAGGGCATAGAGTACCTTCATCTTGTCTGGATTAAATTCCATCTTGTTCACTCTCATCCATCTCAAAAGTGCTTCCAAACAGCTGGTCAGGAATTTCACAGCTTTGCCAGGATTTGCAAGTGAAAAACAAAGGTAGAGCTGCTTGTCATCAGCATATGGCTAATTCCACATCTCATATGTATACACCCAGGATAATTATTTGTAGGAGCAGAACTACAACAGCTGCCGCAGGAGGTGGATGTCGAGCACAACCATCTTCCCCAAACAATTCAGCACTGGCTGGCTTAATAAGCACAAAACCTCTTCCCAAATGGATTAAAAAAAACAGCAGGTTATTCAAAAAGCTTGAGACTAGAAGCTTTTTGGATTTCAGATTTTCTTGGATTTTGGAATAACTATATTTGCATATACATACGGAATGAGATATATTGGAAATGGGTTTTTAAGAATGTCATTTTTATGTTTCAACTGATATTACCTTTTTATATCAGTACCATCGTTTTTGTAAGCTGCTTTGAGTCTGGGGTAAAAAACACTTTTTATAGAGACCTTCCTACACTGAATGGTACTTTACACCTTTGTAGATACTCTGACCCTTTTCAGATGTGAGAGGAAGTGAGGCACTATCTGGATTTTAATTTTCTATTATGGTCCTAATATAAACGGTGAGACTAGTTTTTGCACTGAACAAGGGAACATCTCTCAGTAAGTTCTACTTGCTTCCCATCTGCCTTTTGTGCAATTTGGGGGAGCATTCCATAAGCAACACCACTACTGAATTTTTTTTTTCCAATTTCAAGACTTTGGGGGGTTGGGGAGGAACATAAGGCTGAGATAGTCCAGCAGCCTAACTTTCCAATACCTGCAGCTGTCTGGACTGGTGGTTTCGATCACCATTGCTTGATGTTTGTCCCCAGCGTAATGGGGAGGTAGCATATCAGATTCCTGCAGATGCTGGCAACGGGAAGCAAAGCTTTGACATCCTGTCACAAGGATGACAGGACAAAATGCCCTGCACTAAACAACAGCTCGAGCAGGGTAATTTGATGTATCGGGTTCTTAAGCTTCTCAGATGCTGAAGTCAGCGTGGCATGAGAGATAAGGGAAGCAGTATTTACTTTGCTGGATAGGATGGTGTTATATGTGCAACTCCGGAAAAAAGAACCCAAACCCTACAGAATGGAGGGGGAAATATGTAAAGTCTGATTTTCCTACTAGTTCTTATCAAAAGCAATCAAAACATAACACTTCTTTCTCGTCAGTTCTTCTCAGTTTAATGTTAATATTTAATGTTTGTTTACCCTTATGACAATTGTCTTGTAATGTTTTACCAGAGGGTGTAGTGGTTTGAGCACTGCAATATGACTCTGGGGATCAAGGTTCAAATTCCTGATCAGCCATGGAAACCCACTAGCTGATTTTGGGTAAATCACACTCTCTCAGCCTCAGCGAAATGCAAAGACAATCCCTTTCAAACAAATCATGCCAGGAAAACTCCCCTTAAGGTCTATCCTACCCTTAGATTCCTGTTTAGGAATCCAAGCAAACCACATTTTCCAACGTTGTTAGAATTTCTGCTTTCATAAAGCAGTCGTTGGAAAAGATGAAGTCAGACATACAGTTGGAGAATAGTTACTCCTCCCCAGACACATAGAGTAGGATTACAAAAAAGTATACTCTTTATTTCTAACATATGAGTTGATCTAACTGCAGAAGTTTTCCAGTAAACAGAACATTTACATTGAACACTGCTGTGTTTGACAATAAATTTCACACCTCATTATTCAAGGAAACCTTAAACTCTATCAATGCTGTTGATTGATGTTCACGATAGCTTTCTTTTACCACCTCAGTTTAAGATTCCATAGCTGGAAAAATTACTCACAATGAGAACATTCTGGTATATCTTAACCCAAACCACACAAGTGAGAAGTTTGGATTAATGAGCAGTGTCCAAATACTCTAACAGGATCAGATCCGACCTGTTCTTGGAAGCTAGACATAGCCAGCCCTGGTTAACATTTGAATGGGAGACAACCAATGAATATCAGATGATGTAGACTATATTTCAGAGAAGGAACTGCCAAATCACCTTTGAGTATTCCTTGCCTATGAAATTCGTAAGGTTTTCCTAGTCCTAAATTGACATGTGCCTTTAAGACTGATTCCTACTTTAGCATGAGCTTTCATGGATAAAAATCCAATTCTTTGATGCGGTACTGATTAGGATAAAGAACAAGGAGAGCTGAATGCCCCCGGCCACCACCAATAGCAGACCAGTTCTATGAGGTTTCTAAATTATTTCCTGTTTATTCTTGTTGAGAAGAATTACTTGTTTAACCACTTTCCACACCCCAAGCTCTCAAACTGACTATAGCCAGGAGAGGTCCATACAGACATCATCTTTCCACTACTTTGCACAGGAGTTTTTAAGGCTGGAAATCAGGTCCATGTCTGCTGATTCCATTTTTCAAATCATCTCCACTCTTTCTATTTTGAGTGTTGTGTCTTAAGATACCTACTTTAACAAAACTACTGGTGTTGATGCCAATGGTAAAGAAACCAACTTGTAATCAGGGACATTCTCACCATGAAGGAGCTGATTGGAAACTGAGCTTCCATCCAAAGAGTTTCCCTAAAATGTTTCACCTATCCCATTTTGACAACCAAGGATTTGCTGTCCCCTGCTCCCCATGTCCTTATATGCAAGATACCTTTGAAATTCCTTTGGCTTTAAAAAAAGAAGAAACAAAAAAATGCAATTTGAATTATATAATGAAATTGGGGTGTATGAAGTACATAAAAACAGATGTGACAAAAAAATCTAGACAATCAGCATATAAAATCAGTAATGCCATTTCACAAGTTGGGCAGCTTTCATGACTCATCTATATAAATAAAAATGTAATGTTCATGTGTGGGATTAACATAACTGAAAAACTACTGGATGAATTGCCATCAGATTTGGACACAATACACCTATCAGGCCAATGAGTGACCATCACTCATAAAAACAGTGAAAAACACAGCAGAAGAGACTTTAAAAAAACCAAAAAACAAAAATGCATTACAATGCATGTGCAAAACCACGTTTAAACTCAAACACACACATATACACACACAAAAAACACATATACACAGATTGGGCCACAGCACGCATGCGCGAAACCACATATATATACAAACACACACATATATACACATATATACACACATAAAACACATATACACAGAATGGGCCACAGCACGCATGCGCGAAACCACATATATATACAAACACACATATATACACATATATACACACATAAAACACATATACACAGAATGGGCCACAGCAACATGGAGCAGGGGATGGCTAGTATGAAATAATCCAAGAATAACGCAGGTTCCCAGTCTGGGTGTGATCCTGGATTCATCGCTGAGCCTGGAGCCCCAGGTTTCGGCGGTGACCAGGAGAGCATTCGCACAATTAAAACTTGTGCGCCAAATGCGCCCGTACCTTGGGAAGTCTGACTTGGCCACAGTAGTCCACACTGGTTACACCCCGCATAGATTACTGCAACGCGCTCTACGAGGGGCTGCCTTTGAAGACTGTTCAGAAGCTTCCAACGGACAGCAGTCAGGTTGATAACAGGAGCGGAACTCAGGGATCGCACAACTCCTCTGTTGCACCAGCTCCACCGGCTGCCAGTTTGCTACCGGGCAAAATTCAAAGTGCTGGTTTAGCCTTTTAAACCCTAAATGGTTCTGGTCCAGCTTATCTGTCTGAATGCATCTCTCCCTATGAACCATCTAGGTGCTTAAGATCTTCCGGAGAGGCCCTGCTCTCGGCCCCACCTTCTTCGCAGACTCGACTGGTGGGGACAAGAGACAGGGCTTTTTCAGTGGTGGCCCCTCGGCTATGGAACGCCCTCCCTAGGGACATTAGATCAGCCCCTCCCTCCTAACATTTCGGAAGAAATTCAAGACCTGGCTGTTTGAGCAGGCTTTTGCAGATAAAATGTAATTATTTAATTGAGACCTTTGGAACGACGACGATGCAACGGAAACAGATTTCAATAATGAGAGGCTGAGATTTGTATTTTATATTTTTAACTGTGAATTTTTTGCTTTTATATGATTGTTTTATTAAGTATTATGTATTTTTATCTCTGGGCATTCATTGCCATGTGTGCACCGCTTCGAGTTGCCTTCGGGCTGAGAGGGGCAGTATAAAAAGATAGTAAATAAATAAATAAATAAATAAATCAGACAATCACAAACACAATTTACATAGAAGTGAACTGGTTTCTGAAGAGAAAAACCAGTGCTTTCAATCACTCATGGGAAACTAGTGAAACTATCTCAGTACTGGGAAGATGTGATCAATATATCAGAATTACATATTTATTTAATTCTATTGAGTTGCAACTGTCCCCTTGATTCTCTCCACAATTATACTTGCATTATCTAAAAACCTCATCTTTTGCCATAGCTATAGACCACTTTAAGAACAAGTGTCCATTACAGTTGAACACACACACAATCAATAGCATTATATACAGTTTATTAAAACCACTTATCAGGGCAATATTTCAAATACTGCTGGAACAAATCCTAGTTAAACACTGTTCAATGGGACACCTGAAGAAGCAGGACAAATAATACAAGTGGAGAGGGAATGAAATCTTTCTCCTGAAAGATCTGTGATAGGATCATGGTAATATGAACCATTTTAGTCTGCTTTTGTCAGACATAAAGACCACCACCACACTGTTTCCAATGAATATTGGTAATTTACCTGACTATCAAGTTCTGTGGTGTTACAGAAGAATGTACGCGGAAACTGCTAAGCTGAAGAAGCCATTTGAGAATGTTGGGTAACACATTAAAATTTGTTGGAAAGATTAAGGTGGCTTATTGCTAGCTACTTTGTGATTACAAAATGAACCTGAGTTATTATGGGTCTATTGTATTAATAGCTCCCCACTCTTCCCATAAGCTTTTTCATGCATATCTGACTTAACACGGAAATTTTTCCCATGCTAGTTTCTTTGGTGAAGAAACAGGTTCTTTTTTTAAAAAAAAAAAAACAGGAATTTCTATTCTCAGAGCCTTTACCACCTCTGTGATACAGAGAAAGAGTAAAACTACTGCTCCAAAAAGTGGTTTGGAAACTTTAGTTCTAGTTTCAGTTCATGATGTAGTCAAACTATTAACAAAAAAGGGTTTATAGGAAGCATATGTTTCTTGTATTACAGCAGCTTCATTGTCTCCTGGTCTGTTTTTAGGCACAATTCAAAGTGCAAGCTTTAACCCATAACTCCACATGTAGCTTATAGGTTATACATGCAAAAATGGGAACAGTCTAAAAATGAAAAAGGGGACGATTTCTTTTTTACTGCTATATATAGCTGTGGGACATGAACAAAATGCTGATTGCAAAAGAATCAATAACAAAAGTTAGAAGTAAACAACTTCCATCATTTAGACTCCCCTCTCACCCACTTTCCTACTTTGGAATGCTAAATAATTTGATATTTTTGCTGAGGAACCATGGTAGGAATTTAATATTATGCAAGACCGCATTTTTTCACCTGCGACAGGCTAGGCGGCTGCCTCCCTACTTGTCCAGAGGCGACCTGGCCACGGTGATCCAGGCGACGGTCATCTCGAGACTGGACTACTGTAACACCCTCTACATTGGCCTTCCCTTGTCAGCAATCCGGAAACTTAAGCTGGTGCAGAATGCTACTGCTCGTCTACTGGTGGGAGCATCGGTACGAGAGCACATTACACCTATTTTACAGCAACTGCACTGGCTACCAATAGAGTACCGGATTGTTTTCAAGGTGCTGGTATTGACCTTTAAGGCCTTGTATGGTCTAGGACCGGTGTACCCGAGGGACCGTCTCACCCCATATGTTCCCCTGAGATCACTAAGTTCAGAAGAACAGAACCTCTTACTAGTCCTGTTGATCCACTCCTGCCGGCTATCTACAACGAGATCGAGAGCCTTCTATGTGGCAGCACCATCCCTATGGAATTCCATGCCGGATGAGGTCCGCGCCATCAATGAACTGGCTCCGTTTCGGAGAGCTTGTAAGACATTCCTGTTTAGACAAGCCATTAATCTTACTGGTCCTTGAGGATAGATGCTAAGTTTAGAATTATAATTGTAGATGCTCTGTAGATGTTTGTTTTTATGTGTAGTTGTTGTATTTTATGCTTTTAGTACTACTGTATTAAATTGAATTGTGGATGTTTTATATGTTTTATGTAAACTGAGCTTGCTGGAAGGAGCGGTATATAAGAATGAACAATAAATAAAATAAATAAATAATTGGAAACAGCTCTAATGAAATTTGTGCATAAAACAATCCCTATAAGAAAAAACAATGAGGAGTTCAGTTTACTCCAATGTCATTGCCGTATTTTTAACCTGGTACCCAACAATGCTTCATACTCATGACTGAGAGAATTATAGCCAACTAATTTTTCTTATTAACAGTACTGCTTCCACATTTTATTGCAGACAGTAGCAGTAATTTCAAGATAGTTACACAAACTTCATCTTGACAGCATGCCTATTTCCAGCAGCCATCATATGGAAATCAAGGCATAAATCCAGGTAATGAAAGCTGTCGAACTGCTCATAAAATGTCACATTATTATGAGCGTCCACTTAATTTCCCAGATACTGTACTGTCACTCAGAATGCTCTCTCCTATCTAACAATAATTCTGACCTGATATATGGTCCAAAATTACACACTACACACACGTACACACACAGAGTTCATATTGTTATAGCTGTTTCAGTGATTCCTTAAAAAAATTCTTGAGGATGTAACAGATCTTTGCGTAAATAAAATGTTTACGTAAGACAATACATGCAACTCTTATACCAGAAAGAATCAATGAAAAATATTTGCTACACATGGTAGGTGGGAGCAAAGATGCTTCTTAATATAGTCCAGCTTACATCTCTTGGCCCAAGAGTATATTCCTTCAAAACATTGGACAGTGAAATTCTGAAGGTATATACTTTTGCAGGTTGTCTGCCGCATTCAACAGCTCCTTTTGCAATGGGTTTTTTTCCTCATTCCTCCTTCTCATATCAGAAAGTTAAAAAAAACACATTAAGATAACAAATAAACAAAGACTACATTGTGGAAAGGAGTTGCAGCAGCCAATGGTTTTGCTCAAGAAGAGGTTATTATGAAAGGACATAAGAAGACAGGAGAAAATAAAATGAACCAGCAATATGGGGGGTGTTCATCCAAAAATGCTTTTAAAAGTCTATCACTTTGACATTGAAAACAAAATCGACCAAACCAAACTTCAAAAACGAATACATAAAAGTCTGCAAGAAAAACATCCAACTTTCTTACCCTCTTTCTTATCTCATCTGTCTTTCATGGTATCAAAAATGTGCTCTAAAGAATTTCCCAATCCTTTAAAACAACATGTTTTAAGATTGAATGGACAGCTTTTAGAGTCCTGGGAATTCCAGTAGAAGTAGACTTTTAGCCAAGATATCAGTCTCTGTCTACTCCCAAGCACCTTGAGTCTGTGTGTGCTGGTTTGTGACTGCACAACAGTTAGTAAAAAAAATCTCTTGGTTGAGGAAAGTGGTCACACACAACCTGTTTCAAGATAGGACACATTACAACACTGTGCCATTATGAGTTAATTGCTCTCCTATACAATTGGTTCAAAGAACCCAGGACAGGTATGGGGGGGGAAAACTGTATGAAGTGATCTAACGGTAATGTAAGCTCTAGTCTACATTCTCAGCCTCCAAAGCACAGCTTTCCAAACTGTGTGCCATGACACATTAGTGTGTCGGCTGCAGTGTGTAGGTGTGTCATACAAATGTAGCGAGAAATTTCTGAGTCTATGTGAAATACATCCTATATTTTGCAAAATATAAATGAAAGATTTTCTTGAGATCTTGTGTCCCCATACATTAAATTATTACAATATATGTATGTGTTCGTATCTCTTGTAAGGGATTGATTTAATCTCATGGGGCTGTGGTGGCACAACGGGTTAAACCATTGAGCTGCTGAACTTACTGACCGGAAAGTTGGCAGTTTGAATCCATGGGATAGGGTGAGCTCCCACTGTTAGCCCCAGCTCCTGCCCACATAGCAGTTCAAAAACTTGCAAATGTGAGAAGATCAATAGGTACCGTCTCAGCGGGAAAGTAAACAGCGCTCCATGCAGTCATGCTGGCCACATGACCTATGGACAACACAAGTTCTTTGGCTTTGAAATGGAGATGAGCACCACCCTCCAGATCCAGAGATGAGCACATCCACCCAGAGCCGGTGATGAAGCAGAAGCTTTTACCTTTATCTGTGTTTCATTGTTTCGAGGCATTGACTGTTTGCCTTGTGCCTGTATATGTCTGCCTGTGCTGGAATCCGCCCTGAGTCCCCTTGGGGAGATAGGGCAGAATACAAATAAAGTGCTGTTGTTGTGTTATCATCATCATCTCTGGTTTGCTAGTAAAACTGAATGACTGTGTTGCGAAATGATGCATGTCTAAAAATAGTGTGTCACCAACATGAAATGTTTGGAAAGCTCTGCTCTAAAGACTTGAGTTGATCATATAAAAGGAAATAAGGCAATGCATTGGACACTTGAACAGACAAGAATATCAATAATGGAATTGTAACATTACAATAATAATACTAATACTACTAGTAATAATAAATACCAATAATGAATTTATTATCCGCCTCTCCCTGCAGCTTGAGCAGGATACAATAACATTCAATTTAACACAAAAGTGTATACGTTAGTCCTAGGTCTGTTTGGTAAACCTGCCACAGGGAGGCATCTAATATGTCAATACTGAATCCAGCAGGGTAGATGAAATTAACTTGGCACCATTCTGGAAATTCCAGTTTGATAACTACTAGGATGTAAGATGGAAAAAACACATTAAGCTGTCTTATCATCGGGCCTCAAAAAAGGTCTGCAACATATGAACACATTACTATGTTCAGAAACTGTACTGTTGTCCTTAACTGTTTAGGGCAGGCCTCTTCAACCTGTGGCACTCTAGATGTTTTGGACTTTAGCTCCCAGAACACTTGACCATTGAACAACCTGTCTAGGCTTCTGGGAATTAGAGGCCTAGACACCTGGAGGGATACAGTTTGAAGGGGCCTAGAGCTCAAATTCCTGCTCAACCACACAGACTCACTTGGTGATCTTTGGTAAGGGATACTCTTTCAGCCATAGAGGAAGGCAAGGCAAATCTTTCTGTGCATCTATCACCAAGAACAATACATAATAGGGCCAGGTAGCCTTAAGGTTACCAGACAACCATCAGAAACAACTTTACAGGCTCACAACAACAAAGTAATGCAAAGGTTCATTTCTTCTTCATGTCTCAGGAATATCTGTGTGTCTGCATGTGTGTTTAAGTCTCCCGATGACCTATGATCACCTCATAAATTACACAGGCTTTATTAGGCAAAAAATTAATAATAATACTCAGAAGTGGTTTTGCCAGTTCCTTCCTCTGGATTAATTTTTCTATAACGCTAGTCAATCCTCTTTCCATGTCATATTTATTTAAAATTCATGGATGAAAACTTTGGAAAAATTGCAAGAGAAAAACAGAAGTGTTGAAGGACTGCTCAGTAGACAATACTAACAAAAATATATACATTCATGGTCAAATTATGCAGACCTAAAGTGTTCTCTGTGTCACGTATTACCATGTAAAATAAACATTGTGCAACAGCAGGGGTTAAGAGTTAAAAAGCAAATTCGTTTTAATGACTTGAGGTCCAAAGGTTTGTGTTTTAGCATTAAAATATTCCTTTGATCTTTGCCATGAAGAACAAACAATTCTTGTGCTTTCATCCATAAAAAAAGACTTTCCTTCTACTGAACTGAGGTTGCGATCTTTCATTTCAGAAGAGAAATGTGGCTGCGCTGTTCTCCACAGTTACAGAACATGAGACCACTTCATCAAAAAGTCAGAATATTTCTGGCTGAAGGTAAACAAGTATAAAGGAATGTGAGGATAAATTAAAAGGGGGATAAGACAGACAAGCTCTTCAAGTTGTAAAATAAAACAGCTATGGAGAAAGTGAAGAGACCTTCTAAGGACAACCAATCAACACAAAGAGTCAAGCCAGATCAACTGCTAGCAGATCTTTACAATAGGAACAGCACATTTACTATATACTGTAGATAGATAGATAGATAGATAGATAGATAGCCAAGCTGGAATGGATCACGAGCAGTTATATATTCCAATGAATACAGCACACTAAAATGATGATATCTCTGAAATATCATCATTTATATTCACTTCTTCAGTGAAAAAAATGATGTGACCACATTGCAGAATTCTTGCAATTTAACACATTAACTGCCATGGCTCAGTTTTATGTGATTCTGGGATTTGTAGCTTTGTGAGATATTTACCATTCTCTGTCAGAGCTCTGGTTCCACAACAAACTACAAATCTCACAGTTCCATAGGGTGAAGCCATGAAGGTGTCAAATTCTCCCATATGGATACTCTCAATGATAGTCTGTAACCCTAGGAGCTCTCTGCTACTGCTTTAGGGGTTCTTGAGGCAGAGCTGCTGTAAGAGAAATCCATCTTGACACTTACTTACTCTTGTGTCTGTGGACATCATGCAACCTTAATGTTTGAGCAAAGGTTTGAATTATTTTCCTTAGATCGAGTCTGATTCTTTCACTAGACTACCCCTTCTCTGAATAACTTTTATTCCCTCAACCAAATGTAATTTATGAATGAGTTGTTTTTTATAAAAAGACTCAACTGAGGCTTTAAAATATATTTTAAAAACCATCTCTATAATGAAATACAATGAAATACTTGGTGGAATATAGCATGGGACTTAGGACTGCAAGTGGATCTCTGTGTGTGGGAAATGGAATTGAGTAATTTAGCAAAGCTTATCTTCTTTTTGAACCCCTGGTGGCACAATAGGTTAAATCCTTGTGCCAGCAGGACAGGTCAATCAACAGGTTGGCGGTTCAAATTTGGGGAGCAGGGTAAGCTCCCATCTGTCAAGCTCTAGCTTCTCATGTGAGGATATGAGAGAAGCCTCCCACAGGATGGTAAAACATCATCAGGGTGCTCCCTGGACAATGTCCTTATAGACAGTCAATTCTCTTACACCAAAAGTGACTTGCAGTTTCTTAAACCACTTCTAACACACACAAAAAATTCATCTAGGGGCTGCCACGATATAACAACGTACCTTGATCTATTGCAGAATGGCAGCTAGTGAAGCGACAGATACATCATTGTTATTGTTGTTGTACTCTGCCTTTTCTCTTTCAAGAGACTTAAAGTGGCCCTGAGGTGCAATGCACATCAATGAGCATTGAGGCAGACCCCTGCTAGGAAGCACCAGAGCACAACAGGAATGCCCAATGTATACCAGAAGTGTCCACTGTGCATCATAATGAACATGATGCCCAATGAACATGAGAAGTGTCCGATGCACACTGGAAGCACCTGAAGTGCATCAGGATGCAGTTGTAGGTCCATAAATGTACATTTTTACAGCATCTTCACAACACAGGTAGATTAATAACATTGCAAAATGTAGAGCATGATGTATAATCTCATAAACTTTATTCCTTTAATTGTTTAACCCCACTTTTGTAGTTTGGAGATTTCTCAAAGAGTGAACTGCATCTCTTGGAAGTCTCCTGGATTGGTAATTCAATTTGAAAACAGTTTTCAGAACCCTATTAAAAAACAAACAAAAAACTAGCCCCATTTTTCAAAGCCTACCACTTCTATGCTTCCCTTTTACATTTTGTTTTTGGCACTTTGTGGGTAGTCCTTGTGGTCCTAGAAGATCCCAGAGGAGAAACCCGACCACCCAGCTGCACCCCAGCTGCTTAGCCCAGTTGTAGTTTTGCTCACGGGTGGCCCCTGGATTAGGGAGGATGCACTAGCAGGATGTGTGTAATGAGATCAAAGCAACAATGTATTTCCCACAGAAGCTACTAAACCAGTCTCTCCTTCCACATCTGAAAAACTAGAATAGCACCAGCTTAGATCACAGTTTGGTGCATGTAGCAAACAAATCAAGCTGAATTAAGAATCTTGTTGACCATAGTGCCATATTAATGAAAAAGAACAACAGTGGAAATATGTAACCAGGATATAATACAGTATTGCACTTCTGGGTATCAGAGATATCTTAGAATAACTTTGTGTTTTTGAGATTAATCAGATGTCCAGGACAGAATTAGCAAGTTGCTAGTACCAAATCACTAGCAATCAAGTTTTTTCTATGAAGGATATTAGCAAAGGACAGAGTCACACTTTTTTGTGGTGCAGCTCTAAACTTTTTATACATGTGTGTATATGCCGTCAAGCCACCTATGGTGAATTCATGAATTTCACAAGGTGTTTTTAAGGCAGAAGTGGCCTTGCCAGATGGGCATGAAATGACCTCACTAAATGGCAGCAGAGCAATATCACATGGTTCAAATGCTGGCTCCTGCTCTGTATTGTGTTTTGCTGTGGATTCTCAAATATCATTTAAGTGAACAGGTTCCCAGAATGCTTCATACCACAGGCAAACATTTTTTTTTAGCATGAGGTCAATTTTCAAAAAAAGAGAGAAGTAATTAAGAGTTGCTTTTAAGCAATAAAGAAGCAAAGAGCTTCTTAGCGAAAATATATTTGTAATTAATTCCTTTTTAGCCATATAGCAAAAACTGATTTCTTTTAATAGTAGTCCAAGAGCTTAATAAATGAATGATCGTGCCATGTAGCAGGGTAAACCTGGTAGTTTTATCCATTTTAGTGGGCTGCATTGTCTCAAGCAGATCACTATACTGGAAAATAGTGATGATGTTGTGTTGACATTACTTGTTTCAGCCAATGTTGATGCTGATATATCAATTTTTAGGAATGAAATCTAGATTACTAAGATATCTATATTAGATTTATATTTTATATTATACTCATTTTAAAGCAACGTAGAAATTGAATGGCCTTCTGGATGCTGTTGTACCTTCTAAAGTTACTAAAAAAGGACACATACATTAGAGCAGTAGTCTGCATGAATGAAAATATGGTCTGTGGCCTCACCATTACTACACCATTGCCTCAAAAACATGCGGCAACAAGAGCAGCTGCTCTCGTGAAACCCTTTTACTGCAAAGGCAACAGAGATATTGAGAGGGGAGAGGCTGACTACCCACGAAAGATTACTACTACCACATCGGCTCCAGATTCTTAAATATGGTTTTCTGTGGGTGAGCAGATGGTGGCTACTGGATGACATATGTTCTGTACCAGAAACTAAAGCTGATGTGGTCTATGCAGTGCAATTTTCTGAATCAGCACCCCAAATAACCAAATGAAATCTAAAGTTGACTAAAAAACTGATTCGTAACCCTTTTGGTACTAATGCTGGAGAGTGATCCCTGGTCAAAGTGGTCCCTGCTCAAATGATTCCTGGTCAAAGATATCCCTGGTCAAGTGGTCCCTGGTCAAGATGATCCCTGGTCAAGTGGTCTCTGGTCAAAAAAAGGTTGGGAACCACTGCATTAGAGTATTATGAGAGAAATTCATGTCCAATAATGAACAGAGGTTATATTGAGCTGAACATATATAATTAGAATTTGTTCCATCAGATTTGAAATCATGTACAAAATAGCAGGTGCAGTATTGTGAAATACATAAATAACAAATTACTTTGATGTAAAAGACACAGTTTGGAATGGCCCGCAGAGTAATGTACAACTTGAAATTAATTTTGCACCTCATCATTTTGACATGTTGATATTTGTTATATTATCTCATGCTCGATTTTAGCTAGAAACTGATGGAACAATACAATCTTACCCATATGCCCTCAGAAGTAAGTTTCATCAAATTCAGCAGAGCATAGTCACACATACATTTATACAAAATTGCAGTCTGAATGAAGTATAACTGTGTTTGCGAGTGTCTATGAAATATATACATGCATGTGAACAGAGAACTCTCTTTGCACACTGCATAAATTATTTTTAATTTTAAAATATCTATCAATGCAATTATTTCTAATGCTATATACTAAAATCAACACTTTCAGACACTGATATGCATGCACATTAAATAGTCATGCATATATTTTCTTGGTTTTCTTTTTCTAGGTTATGATTAATGCAACCTATCAGAAGCCAGATGGTGCAAAACCAAAACCATCAATCAAAATGAAAAGACCACTGAGTGCTATTCCACAATGATGTGCTTGCAAATGGAAATTTTGTTCATAGACCCCTGGCTATGATATGCAGAGCAAACCATAAACAGGGTCGCACTCCTGCCAAAGAACTGGCAGAGATGGCCTGTGCTTTGTTAGGTTAAAAAGCCAGCGAGGTAATGTTTGTTGCCGGCAGTGTAAAAGACTATACAAGCCCAAATGCTATTTAGATTGAAAAAGAAAGAAAGTTAAAAGTGGGCTTTAAAATTATTTTAATAATGTTTGCACTGATGACAGTATCTGTCAAACTGTCCATTTGCCATTGATTTAATATGGGATAATGCCATGCATTAACAAGCAGCTGCCACTGTCTGCCTTGACACATGAATCGGCATTTAATGACTTGTCCTGCTCAAGCTTTTTAAATACAGTAATCTGAAATGTCTTGGTTTAACAATGCATCTTTTCCCTCAAAAGTCTTGAAAGAAAACAAATGCTCCTCCACTTATACAATCAAGTGTGATAGCTGGCTCTTGATTCAGTTTTCTTAGCAAATGAGCATTTGGAATATGCATAATTTGACATACATGAAAGCCATCAGCAAATCTCACAAACAGGTTTTTCTTTCTTATACAAAGACTTTGTGTGATAATGTAAAATACATCTCTTTCATCTCTCAGAGTGTCTCATATAGATACAGTACTTGCAAAGGCCTTCATGAAACTTTAAGGTTTCCTACAAGTCACTAACATCACAAGAGTCCCTTGAAAGCCAATAAACCTGCTTTACACTCATTTTTGGTAAAATTAATTTTCACTGGACCCCTCTGAGGACTAAAAGACAGTCCATTTTAGCATCTCTATGTAGTTCCACGCAAGGGTGATTAGCAAATGAGTGGAGGATGCAGATGGGCTAAGAAGAAAGTCTTTCAAAATTACTATTTTGTGATTTAAATTGCATTGAAAATCTTGTTATTGAAAATGAGGAAATAAATCTTTAAAATATAAGCACACCTGAAGAAATGTAAAAAAAGTCATTGTATTTTTACTTTGTCTTGGTGAGATTTCTTAGTGGGTTCTTACCACTACACAGTGATAGCCACCAGCCACTTATATATAAAAGGTATGTTTTCGCCACTGTAACAACTACATAATGAGAAACATATGAAAGGTTTCAGTCCTGTGAATTGCCAAGTGTCCTCTGCACATTTTAGTGGTAGTTGGTAGCTCACAAGGTTAGTGAATTTGCTCTGGTTTTAGTCTTTACGTGAAATGAACTATCCACAGGGCTGAAAGTATTTGGGGAATAGAGCTCAGCACCTTAGACAACTCCTTGAGAAGTTCAGCCTAAAACCTGAAGCCAATTCACCAACCAGCTGACATGGAAGTCACCAACCACATTCACAAAAAGCCCATTCATCCTCATGATTTGATAACAGGAGACGCCAAAAAAACAAGGCTGTAGCTCATTCTAGGTGACATAAAAAGCTCCACAGAGTGATGAGATAAAATATTTGTGAGAATGATGCTCTGAGCTGCTGTTGTAGTGCCAATCAAACAATCAAAACCATGGACTATTTACTTCTCTAGTGAAATATCCCATAATCATGTGAGCTTTTTAAAATTCTAAATTAATGATGGTTACACTAAAATAAACCAAAAAAAGTCCAAAGATAGATATGCATCACATGGCCATTTTTAGATATTTTTTCTAAGTAGTTGATAGGGATCTCAAAGTCAAAGATTTATTTAGTGCATCATGTTTCATGCCGCCTTGAGTCACCCACGGGATCGAGAAAGGTGGTATATAAATACAGCAAATAAATAAATGAACCATACTCTAGAAACCAGAAGATTACCAAAAATTGGACAGACACCCACAAAGGAAGTTGATAAAGTTTACAAGTGTGCAAAGCTTTGAACCCCAAAGTCAGGATTAACACGTAATTTTCCATTTGTGTGTATGGCTATGAAAGTTTGATGGCGTTAATCAGAGAGGGAACCAAGAATTCAAAACGTAGTGATGGAGGAAAGTTCTGCAAATATTAGGGTCTACTAAAATGACAAATCAATGGGTCCTAAAGCAAACCTAGCCTGAACTCTCCACATAAGCTAAAATTTATTTATTTATTTATTTATTTATTTGTTGGGATTTCTGCACCGCCGACTCCCGGGGGCTCGCGGCGGCTTACAAAGCCCGTGGCACAGCGCCAGAGGTTCAACATAAAACACATCGCAATAAAATCACAGTTAAAACAGATGGTGGCTATAAAACAATTAAAACAATAAAACAGTAGCCAAAAGATCAGCCCAGTAAGCATATACAGGGCTTACTCCCCAAAGGCCTGCCGAAACAAATGAGTTTTGCAGGCCCGCCTGAAAGGGAGTAAATCCCTCAGGGTTCTGGCCTCGGCCGGGAGGGCGTTCCATAGCGTAGCAGCTATTACAGAGAACGCCCTCCGGCGGGTAGATGTTAGATGGGCCTGTTTTGCGGATGGCATGACTGGGCATATCACATTATAATACTTTTAATACTTGGCAAAATAGGAGGAAGTAAGAAGAGAGAAAGACTGCATTACAGATAAATTCAATAAAAAAGCCGTAAGCTGGAGTATAGAGGATCTCAGAAGGCCACTGATGACAGGTGTCAGGTTTCTTAGACAACTTTCATTTGAAGGGTTGCCATAAGCTGATGCCAACTTAATGGCAATTAAGAACCTAGTATTAATCTAAGACAATTATTTGAAATATGCCTATCAATACAGTGCACATATATAGTTAACCCCCCATCATACCTCTTCAGTTTCTCTACTAACCATATTAATGATAGGTATGGATCACAATCTATATTGCCTTCTTTTTTGAGGATGCAATTCTTAGGCAGGCTAATAGCTCAAGATTCGGGGGTCCCCTAAGGTCCAAGGGACATGACAGTGAGCCTCCTTCTTTTAATTAGCAGTTTTTCACTAGTTGTTTTGAGAGTTCTACTTTTCCTAAGGCAGGAAAACCCTTAGCCTAGCTCTACATAAAGGCGCACCAGGCCAAAAATGGGAAGAATATATATACATTATATAATTGGATAGCATTCTGCCAGCCTTTCTGCTTTAAAAAAAAATCTGCTAGGCTTTTACAAAAGATCAAGTACTGAAACTACTTTAACCGCAACACACTATATCTTCATGCCTTTAGGAGAATCCTCTGTTGCACTATAGAAGAGGCTGTAATAAAATCCTTGTTCCAGGGGGAATGCCCTGTGAATAGACCACCTTTCCGTGTCGGGAACAAAAAAAGCTTTCTCTCCCCTTTCATAGCTCTGATTTGCTTTTAAATAAAATGAAAAAACTCTTCTCACATGCAACAGGTGATAATGCCTTTTAAATCAGAACAGAAGATATTGAAGAGACAAAGTAGCTTAGGAACTGCTTGACATAAAGACCTACCAATGACATAAAGGGCTAATGCTCATCTGGGAAGAAATCACAATCCCAATGCCTCAGACAACTAGGCCATATAACACTAGAAAAACAGCACTACTTCTTTTCTTTTTTTTACAGAATATGCCACAGTAGCACCTCAGGGTGAACACACACAGCTTCAATCTCCTTTTTCCCTTGCTAGCATGCGATGTGGTAAGCATCCATGCTGGATAAGCTCAGACATACTCATTTGAAGGCAATGGGAGGCAACCTGGGGTCCTTTAGATATTGCTGGAGTGTAATTCCTTACAGCCATATCACTGGCCAGAGGTGGTAGGAGTCAAGAGAGCAGTGACAGGGTGGTGGTGGTTAAAATCTGAAAGAGTCTTGGACTTTTGAATCAAAAAGAAACAACCTATGGCAGTGTTTCTCGGATTTCTTAAAGTGGGAGACTGGCAATTTTTATTTCCTAATTTGCCATATCTGTGCCCATTGATAACAATAGTTTCTTTCTTTCATGGAACCTCTCCTTAGAGTATTAGCTGGTGGCTTGAGAGTAAAGGGGCAAAAAATTAAAGAAATTAATAGAATGCTTTCAAGCTCTAAATGAGATTAAAGTCTACCCAAAGCCCAATGGTAGTTTCATAACAGGAAAAAGCTCATCAGGACTTTCAATAATTTAACTTCATTTTGGATGAAAACCAATAAAAAAAATAAAAAGAATCAGCTGAAGTAAACTCTCAGTTTGAAGCTTTCCCATGGCATGCAGAAACATTTTTTTCAAATTTCATCAGCTTTAGTAATTTGTTAACTATAACATCTGCTTTTCTACAGGATTTTCAGCAGGCACTTGAAGATAGAGCATAACCTTGTCTGCTTCTGTATCTTTTACAACAACCATAGGGCCTCTGAAAAATGCTGTGAAAGCCTTAAAGATGACTGTATATCCCAAGTAGTGCAAAGTACTTTAATACCTCAAAATCTCAGAACAATTTATTTATTTATTTATTTATAATAAATAAATTGCCACAGGGGGACTCAGGGCAGCTTCACAATGCATCAATGATGCTGTACAAATACAATCAATAAAAACAATTAGTACAAAATATTATTAAAACATTAATTATTGCATTAACATGCCGTTACAACCAGAGTTCAGCCAATAATTCCAATATCGTCAATGGGATAAATGTCCCTGAGCAAGTGCAATCAGGTATCACAAAATACAACGGAAGGGGACCTCCACACTTAATACAAGAAATGTTTTCCATGATTCTGAGAAGTAAAGTGAATTCTAAAATTAAGATCCTGTGCTTATCCACAAAGGCATCGTTTTTATATTGAACCATAAAAAATGCAGAGGATGCATTGCTCCATTCCACTATATCTTGCACCATTTGATCCCCAGCATCACATTTTCTCACAGAATCCAAACAGAACTAAGATGTAGTATATAAGTAGGCATTCCATGGTATAGCATTTGAAGGATGTACAGTTTTATACCACTTCCTCTAATTTCAGCCACTTGCCACGCACAATTTGTAACAAAAAGGGAGGGAAACCAACCAAGATACTAATTGTTTTCCCCAACAAATCAATTAATTTTTGCCAATGGAACATTTTGGAATGTTTTGTTTAAGGCAATGGAATTACTTTAATGCCTCCCAAAAATTGTCAGCCCTCAGAAGAATAACTTTTGGGGGGATAATGGCAATACAACACAGAAATGACATTCTCTAGTTGTCAGCTGTCAGACTTCTTTTCAGCTGGGAATTCTCACTGGACAAGAAATACAAGGAGTATACACAAAACCAGAAAAAGAAGGAGTCAGAGGACTCTGTCAGCACATTTGAGACTACAAGATTTAATTTAGTCCAAAGTTCATGGATTTAAATTCACCTCTGTAGATGCACTGATAGAGTCAACACTGAGGACACAAGCATATTACCAGTTAGCTAGGTTAGTTTTCATTAGTAGACATGAGGAAGTGGACTGTAATGCATGAAAGTTCATGCTAAATTTCATCAGATGCTGTTAAATTTTAATATGTATGTGAACCGCCCCGAGCCGGCCGGGAAGGGCGGAATATAAGTCTAAATAAATAAATAAATAAATAAATTCCTCCTCACTCATTTTCCGGTTGAAATTGATCAATATGGTTTTCTCCCTCAAATCTGTAAACTTTATTACAATGTTAGTACTAACATTAAGTCATAGTATGCTTCAGTTTACATACATCAGACAATATTCCCCAGCACAACCAAATCAGGTTCGGGGAAAAAAATTCTCTTGTATGAAGTAGAAAAGAATAATATTTTTCTGACATGTGTCTGGCAAGAAATTACATAGCAGAAAGCCCTTAAGGTGCACAGATTTTGTTGTTTTCTGTAACCTTGACCTTTGTTCATCTCCTCTTTGTGAACAGAGTGGGAAATGAAGTCCTAAATACTGGTCTACAAGAAAGACATTTCCTCTTGCAGAAATTTCAAGACAGAAAGGAAAGAATGCTGTATATGATAAAATACAATTATTACATTTTATGTTTATTTATTTATTTATTTATTTTCAGGATTTTACCCCGCTCTTCTCAACCCCCGAGGGGGGACTCCTCGGGGGTTGATATTCCATGTGGAAATATTTCTGAATAATTTACCCCTTATTCAGAATCTCTGCACACATTTATCCAATTCATCAGCCCCTCACAAAGTAATATGGACTTGTCTGGGAAAGAAAGTAGTGGAAAGGAAGGAAGAAAAGGTAGATTTCTCCTTCTGAACGTTGGGATTTTGCTGGATTACAGCCATGTTGTGGAAGTATGTTCCGCTGAGGTCATTTTAATTTACGTACTTCCAAGAAATGTAAAGAATTATCCTTTCAAAATTATATCTGTGGAAAATGTTAGCAGCTAAAATATGTAAAGTGAATTAATTTGCCAAGTCCTCTTAAAGCAGCAGCTGCATCAATGTATTGAATTACAGAAACTGTAACCTAGACATCGTAATCTGATGTGAACATTATTAGGTTACACCAAATGTTTAAACTAAAAACAACAGCATAGAGCTTGCTGCTACCGGGTTTTGGAGAGGTTTGGGATGAAGAAATACAAAAGGAAAACAGACTGTTTCAGAAATATTTAAATGAAAAGTGTATAAAGTGCATCAAATATTATTTGGTGTCCAAGACCACATTCTTTGGGTCTTCGTGCATTTCTCCCCCTATTGCTTCATGCCCATTTCCGAGACCCACTCAAAAACTATGGCTCTGAGGTCTTTAAAAATTGCTGCACAATTCTGTAACTTCTATTATTTATAAAAGCCCTTAAAACAAAGATCAAAAGAACAAGTCCACACATTTACATTCTTTTCATTTAAACAATTTTCCCTGACTCTTTTCACCTCCTGATGAGTAATCTGAAAAATAAGTCTAGAAGTGCACAATCAAAGTCAAAATCATTTCAGGATACTTTGATATAGTGCCACAAAGGATACGAAGGAAGCACAGGTTGTAAATGGCCAAGTTCCAATATGAGTGCTAATAAAAGAATAAGAGGGGTTTTTTTGTACCATGAATGAAAAAAGAATTGTGTCACTGGGGAATTCGAAGAAGGAAAAAAATATCAAAGCTTTTGGCTCTTCAGTTGCTGTTCTTTATTAGATCTTAATTGATCTACTATTAAATTTAGTTTTAACCAGCTCCAGCTGCAGAATGTAATATAATATTCCCTTCAAAAATCATAGTTGTCTTTTTTTTAAAAAAAAATCAAATTATACAAGCTTTCACATTTTCCAAATTAAGCCTGTACAGTGGCTCTCCAAGAAGTGAAAATGATTTCGAATTCGGCTAGTGTCTTCCTGGAAAATGTGATGTAACATGACTCCAGAACCACCTCCTTGCTTTTGCCTAGTTAGGGCTTAGGTGATGGAACATTTCCTCAGCAGCTAGAATACTTTTGAGATAAAGACCGGGCTGTGGCGCAGAGAGTTAGTAGCCAGCTTCATTAAATCACTACAGACCGAGAAGTCATGAGTTTGAAGCCAGCCAGGTCAGAGTAAGCTCCTGACCATTAATAGTCTAGCTTTCTGTTGACCTGCGCAGCCTGAAATACAGAAAAACAAGGTATAGTTCCACAAAATACTAAATAGAAAAAGAGGGAGCTCAATAAATCATGCACTGTCAGAATGTACAATGTAAATATGTTATTTTCAATATATCACATCAATATTGATGTGATATATTGAAAGTAACATATTTACATTGTACATTCTGACAGCGCATGATTTATTGAGCTCCCCCTTTTTCTATTCTGTGCAGCCCAAAAGACAGTTGCATCTGTCAAGTAGGAAATTTAGGTACCGCTTTATGTGAGGAGGCTAATTTAACTAATTTACGATGCCATAAAACCTTCCAGCAGTGTGCAGAAGAATGTGGAAGTACTCCATCAAAGGACTCGGTGTCACAAGTGGATGGTGAAATCAAGGATACCCTCATGAAGCCAGAAAAGCTGGAATGTTAAATTGTTTCTGTGTCTGTCTATATATGTTGTCTGTCTAAATGGCATTGAATGTTTGCCATGTATATGTGCATTATAATTTGCCCTGAGTCCCCTATTGGGTGAGAAGGGCGGAATATAAATTCTGCAAATAAATAAATAAATAAATAAATAAATGGTAGTGTGCATGCAGCCTAAATCCCTTTCTTTACTAGCCAGTAACCGATCTTCTGTTCCTTTTCCCTGTAGCCTTTCACCCTAACTGAAAACCTGCTTTGGGTACCCTTAAGATATGTGCCCTTAAACCTCAATAGTAGGTTTTGGGGGTGGAAGGTAGGGACTGCAGTGGAGGGGGAATTCTGATAGATGGAAACTGTTCCAGAGAGCAAAATAACACAATTGAGCCCTCTTCTGTATTTATTATTCCTTCTATGATGGTAATGTCACTTCCCTCAATATACCTTTCAAGGCACAGGTCAACACTCACTGCTTTAAACACATGAAACCAAAAACCCGTGAACAATTATGGCTGATTTAGAGGATATGTAGATTTAGAGGATATGTTCCATAGTCTGGAACTCCTACTAAAATATGGGGTGGGGAAATCTTAATATAAAACTGATTAATGTAAGATGTACTGCCAACAGGTTGACAAAGCTCTTGCATACAAGGTAAAAAGTTAATGCATCTAGGCTCCAACGAGCAAAAGTGCTGAAATTTCAATTTGAAAATGTACTAAACTATAAAGCCAAAATAAAAGTTATTATATCCCCCTTTGATGGAAAGAGCAGGCTTTCATTTGCATTATTAGGCAGCACTATAAACCCACCAAAGCCAGTGGCTGAACCAAAAGTCAAGCAAAATGGAGAGACGTCCAGTCAAAGAGCTGCAATATAGCTGGTACTTTTATTCTCTTGGGATCCTAGCAATATCTTATCTCAGAGCAACAAATAGAATTCAGTTCACAGAACAATCAATATGGCTAAAATGTACACCATCATCACTGGCATACAAACAAAGATATTTACCTTGTGATCATATGGGTTGTATGAGTGAAACAATCGAGACAGTTCTTTTGTTCTTTGTTTCTTCTGTAGGAAATAAAAGGAAAATATAGTATTGTAAGATTAAAAAATTAAAAGGGCTACACATACTTACTACTGCATATACAGATATAAGAAAACAGGAATTTGCCAAGAAATTTAAGCTGCAGAAACATGTTTTCACCAAACTCAGGGGTAACTACTTTTCTGGTGAGGTTTTAGAAAACGTTAAGATCACAACTCCTATAGCCTGCAACATGTTTCTTAAATATACTATGCTAACTGCTTTATAGAAAACCAAAATCTTTCCAAAGTCATTCCTGTGTAAGAAATTACACATTTTGTGGCCAATAGTACAGGTGAGATGTAACAGCTTTAGAATGTTCTGGTATGGTGGATTTTATTTACTAGTGAGAGGCTAAAGTACTTCAAAGAAATATTTCACCATAATGTTTCAACTCTAATTCAAATGTTATTCATCTGGGTTTTATGCTGCAACTTGAGTATGCCTAATGTATCCTCTTGAAACTCACTATATCAGGCAGCAGGATAGATAATGTGACGAATTAGGGTTCGCTACAGCAAGCTACTCATCATGACAGAAGCCCACTGTATTTCTTTCTTATGCTATTTCTCCACACCATATCTCTCAAGTGCCAACTAGAATACTTCTGGATTCCCTTAACAATGCACAGCTGATTAAAAGAATCTTGCTGGAGGGTCTCTGCTAGTGCCAGCTCTACAGTAGGTTAGTTATAGGCTAGTAAGATTGTTGTTGCTGCTACTCCATCATAGATGGAGCAATACACTCATAACAAGCAGAAAAGCTGTGTCAAGAGAGCATAACAAAAGAAGGGAGAGTTCACGCTACAGAGGCTAGATGGCCATCTCATAGGCCATCTGTCAGAGGTGCCTTGAATGCAATTTTCCTGCTTCTTGGCAGGGGGTTGGACTGGTGACCCATGAGGTCTCGTCCAACTCTATGATTCTACATGGGAAACCTCTTCTGGCAAAAAGAGATACATTTGCCCTCTTGGAAGTCTGTAGGAGTGCCAGTCATCTTTTAAACAAATCACCAAACCTCTCTTTCTTTGTATCATTTTTAAAAAATCCCTCATTTTTAAAAAAAAGAATTGGGTTTTTGAGCACTCCCATGGCTTTTGACAGGCCACATGACCATAGAAAATGCCACAGGTCACTAAAGTTAAATATGGTATAGAAAGAACATACGTAGGGCAATGTGAATAACGTTCATTGAGAGTCCTGCTCGACATTTCCTGACTATTATTCATGGTCTTTAAAAAAACTAAATCAGCCTTTAAGTCAAATCTGGAAGACTACAAATGAGGTAGAAGACATAGACTGCTTACAAAAGAAAACCCACCCCATCCTCTCAGAGACATCCTAGGCTAGTTTTACATATAGACATGGAAAATACACATGCATCTCTTTCCTCAGTAAATTAGTGAACCCATTTTATAGTATTCCAGTAAAAATACCAGCTCTACCAATGTCAAGAAATAGTTTGGCTTCAGCAGCAATGACCTACTTCTAAGAATCAGTCAGGTTTTGGTCATTGAGGAGCAAGGCTACACTCTAGCAGCCCACCCCCAACTTTTCCAAGCTTAACTTGAAGTTTATTCCTTTCTTCCCATCCATTGTATCTCTCACTCGACCCTTACTCTTCCTTATATCACTTCTATCAACTGAAAAGTAATTCTGATTAAACCATGTATGTAAACAATATATTCAATGATCAATTAAATTATAAGGGGTTTTAATAATATTCTGAATGGAATAAGGCTACTGAACTAAATCTGAATCAAACCCTCAAATTGTTGCACAATTAAATACTCCCTTTACAAGCCAACTAGAGCTTAAGATCTGCTGGGGGGACCCTGCTCTCGGTCCCACCCCCTATGCAAGTGTGACTAGTGGGGACGAGAGACATGGCCTTCTCCCCTTGGCTGTGGAACTCCTCCCCTAGTGACATTAGATTAGCCCTATCCCTCCTGGTCTTCAGGAAAAAGCGAAAGATGTGGCTGTGTGCACAAACGCTTGGAGAATATGGTAAAGGAATCTGAATTTAACGTTGCAGTCCGAAAAATGTCCATGGGAAAACTTGAAATTCGGAAAGTATGACTTGGCACTTTATATGTTTTAATCTGTTTTATATGTTTTAACTGTTTATATGCTTTAATTGTTTTACAATTTAATGTGGTTCATGTATGTGTACGTTGCAGGATTGAATTTTTGCCGTAGTTTGTAAAGTCACTCTGAGTCCCCTTCAGGGTGAGAAGGGCGGGATATAAATAAAGTAAGTAAATAAATAAATATCATAACATAAAAAACAAAAAAAATCCCATCCGCCTAGAACCCACTGTATCCACATTTATTCCCCCTCTGTCCTCCCCACTTTATTTTTTGTAAGAGATTCAATCCAATCACTACTACTAAAAGAAAATGACCTGTTGGATCTATAGCAGTTGTTTTCAACCTGTGGGTCCCCAGTGTTTTGGCCTACAACTCCCAGAAATCCCAGCCAGTTTACCAGCTGTTAGGATTTCTGGGTGTTGAAGGTAAAAACATCTGGGAACCCACAGGTTGAGAACAACTGATCTATAGTGATTACACTGTGCAGGAAGTTAGGTACAAAAGCCCAGGAGGCCTCTTCCAACTTTTTGATTCTATCTAAATGTTCATTCACTCTATAGCAATTCATTGCATGGGTCTACTCCAGTTGAAGCTAACAATTTGGGTTTAAACCAAAGCCTACTTTTTAAAGACAGGATAGAAGAAGAAACCCCCCTCTTACGATTTGTGCTGGAATCTGATGCATTTTTGCAGCAGGGGTCCCAGGGCGTGGGTAAAACTGGTTAATAAAAAGACTTGGAAACTTATACTCTTCTACAAGTTTCAAGGTTTCTTGAAAATCTTCATCTGTTTCCCCTGGAAACCCACAAATGATGTCTGTAGCGATTGTAATTCCAGGCACTCTGAAATGAACAAAAACAAAAAGAGTTAAACTGAAGCCTGGACATACCAACTTATTCCCTTAGCAAAACACTATGTATTCAGAGTGTTGCATCGTAAATCCTTACAGTTCTTGACAGCTGTACAGAATCTGGATTTGCTGTGGAAATGACAATTACTGAGGTACATATACACAGAGGAAAGAAAACACAACAAAAGTCATGTTGTTTCCTTGTCACGGTTTCATTCCAGTAGAATTTCTAACAGGTTGGGATGCATACTCCTTGCCTACGCTTTCAGGTTTAATAGACATTGACTACAATGCAAAAAGAAAAATCTGTAAAATTCCTGATTTATCATCTCATTCAATCGAAGTCAAAGGCCAACTACATATGTGCATTACTTGAACTGCACGTTGAATATTGAGTTGCTCCCTACTTTGGTGTTGATTGCTAGGGAAATGGCGGTGATCATTGCAATGCCAGCGCTTCTAAGCATATGTACTGAATTTGTATCAAATATACTTCTGAAATCTTCCAGGACCTGTCTGTATGTTTAATCTAAAGTCATAACAGAGAAACCTTCCAAATTCTGCTCTTGTCCCATGTGGACAAAATCTGACAGCCTTACGTGAGACAGACTATATTAATCTATAAATGAACAGCAGGTAGCCCTCTGTGACATCTCAGAGATTAATAAGATGCACATTACATTTGACAAAAAGCAGTTATAGTTTAGCTATAGCAGTCATTTTAGTGACACAGCTGGCAACAGAAAAACATGTAATACCTACAGCATTGGCAATGTCATCCACTTCATGTGTGTTTCCCAGTTTCTATGGGAACGTGAATGGGAAGTTTCAGTCATGGTGGAGCCAGGAAAATGTCTATGACACCTGACTAATAAAATACATCTGAGTGAAATGGAATAGGATTTCTTTCTTAACAAATATTCAGAACCAGCACAAGCACCCAAAGGTTCTTTGTGATTTTAATATGGAAAATGGGAACTAATTATTATTTTTTCCTTTCTTCTTTTACAATAAGGGTTTTCAAACTAAGAGAATCCCAAGTAAGTAAACAGGTCCCACCCCTCTTGGTAATTAGTTTCATTCCATAACTACTTGTACCATCAAAGATTTCTCTCCAACGTTCAATCAAAATCTACCTTCCGGGATCTTTTAAGCGTTAACATAATCTAGGCCAAAAGGTTCATCGCAAATCATAAAAGAACCATTTGCTTTCACTAAGATTATTCTGAACTAGAGTTTTCCAAAACTTTCATGCTGGTGACACACATTTTAGACATACATAGATATACATAAATTGTAATAAAATGTATGGGAACATAATATATTTCATGAAAATCTTTCATACACACACGTTTTAAATATGATTGATTGCTTATTTCACATACTCAGAGGTTTCTCATTAGGTTTGTATCACATGCATACACACTGCAGTTGACACACATATGCATCGAAGCACAGTTTGGAAAGCTCTGTTCTTGATATTTGTCTAGAGCAGTGGTTCTCAACCCATGGGTCCCCAGGTATTTTGGCCTAAAACTCCCAGAAATCCCAGCCAGTTTACTAGCGGTCAGGATTTCTGGAGTTGAAGGCCAAAACATCTGGGGACCCACAGGTTGAGAACCACTGGTCTAGATAAATGATTCCCAAGCACTACTCCTCCATGCGTTTTGGACTCCAACCTCCAGACACCTCAGCTGCCTTGGCCAATGTTCACGGATTCTGGGAGCTGAAGCCCAAAACACAAAGTAGATTACAGTTTTTCCCATCATTGTCTTAGAAAACTTTCTTGATAAGAAAGAACAAGTAGGTACAAGTATCTCATTTTCATCTATGAAATAGTTCAATAATTATTCTACAAAATATTTACATAATACATTTACAAAGCTATCACAGACATCCCATAGACACTTGGCACCACATAATGCATATCAAGCAAAAAGGGAAACAATGCAAGTTTAGAAGCCAGGAGCTCTATGAAACATCTGTAAAACAAAATAAAACAAATGAAAGGACTGTGTAATATAAAGCCAAGTCGTTAGCATCTATACTGAAAAATATATACATGTAATTTACTTAAGATATTTTAAATTTAGTTCTTGTAAACTTTACTATATAAGTACATTGATTACTCATTCTTACTCAAATGCTTATAATAAATTCAGTTGTGAATGGGTTTATAGTTCCAATGGTGTTCATACAGTTCCAATAAATGCATCAGCAGGAGACCATGTTGGCAGACCACCTGCTAAAATCTTTTATATATGTATGTGTCCCCACTGTGTCACAATTTTATTGCTTTGCATTTTCTATTTTTTATAAATAAAAGACCATAGTGCAGTTTGTTGCAAAAATAATTTCTGTTGTATTCTATTGGCACCAAAAAAAATACTGCAGCATGTAATACTATTGTGTTTTCTTTTAAAAGTCAGTAATGTAACTTACAAAATTACAAAGTCAGCTGTTGCATGTGAGCAATCTCACATACAATCATATCCTCACACTTTTTCACACACAAGAACAATCCTGATGAGAGATCTTCATTTTATTCACAATTTGCTATTCTCAAATGTCTTAACATTGTGTTCATAATAATTGGTGTCAACCTATCTGTGATGTTTGAACCTTTTGTCAATACTTTATGTGCTTTTCTGAGACACAGCAACATCTCTCGATGCTTTTATCAACTAGTAAGTTGTCACATCATATACTTAGCCACTTAGTTAGCTCATTCTGTCCACATAATTATGCCAAGCAGTATAGATAATTTTGTTATAGGCAAAAACATAGTAAAATATGTTAAAAACAACTAAGCCGTTACAAGCAGGCTATGATAAACAGCAATCTCTCTGACAATCCTATACTACAATATGAAGTGGCAAAAAGAATTTTACAGCACACCAGGTCTGCATGTGTTTTAAAGAGTCGCTAGCAAGGCCATGCAATGGAGCTGCAATTTACTTCTAGAAAGAAGTAAATTAGCTAAAATAAATGAGAGTCTTTCAAACAAACTACCGACACTTGGAATCAGTCTCAAAAATTGTTTACCAGATGATATACAACAGGGCATTCATAGCCTGAACATGTTTTGTATCTAAATAACTGTTATGTATTATATTACAACTTCAACACAACAAGAAGAAAGGACTTTTATTTGAAGGTTTTTTCCTAATTAATAAAGAAAATGAGTTGGCAAACCAGATTTTGGTGGGAACTAATAGCACTTGATTGCTAACTGAGCTTTTCCAGTGTTCTTTGGCTTTTTCTTTTGAACTTATTGACATAAAGGTTCATTGAAATATGAAACATATTGTGTGTTGATGAAACAAGCCATCTTTTCCCTGTTTCTCTGGCTGTAGCACAAGATCCTAGAGGTGGCTTCCTCAGTAAACAGACATGCTTAAAATGCCTTATGCATCTACTTTTCATCACCAATTTCCTTGAAGGAATAATTTCACTTTGGACTCGCACCTAAGCTTATTTATCCTTAAATAGCATACATCTCCCATACAAATGAAACCTTGTACAAAACTTCATTAAAGATTTATAACCTCAGATCATTACTGTTTTATGACTTTAAAATGAGAGACTTAAGACAAAAGCTCAACATCCTTAAACTTCATTTCCATTAAATCTCTAATAAATACCATCTGGTGTGTACTTTGGGGATATAATACACGTCAAAACCTCAGCCACATTATGAGAACCAGCACCAAGTTTATCTGAAATGCATATTTGAACAGATGTGTTTAAATTACATCTCCTTCTATGCACATGCATAAATTCAGAGCAAGAGTGTGTTGATTTAAAATGCATAAAAAGGGATTTGCAGATGCATCACAAGTGAATGGCATCTCGATAGATCCAGGCTCACATTACTAAAGGTCATTATTAAACCAAAGGTCTGCATTTATTAAGGGTTGCATATCATCAGAACTGGTTTAACGTTTGCAGTATGACAGCAGTCATGGAGAACTGTCAAGCATTTTTGTTACCTCTTCATAATTATCAAAGAAGATTTCACAAAATGCTGCTTACCAATTTTTAAAAATAGGGCACAGTATTACTTGGCCTTTAATTGCTTCATTATGTAGCAAACTGTTATTTACTACACACGCAGAGGACCTAGACTTGGAAGATACACCTTTTGTTTTGGCATGATGATCAATAGTCAAAATTATACTTATTTTTAAAACAGTGGCGTCAATGCTAGCTTTGCTGATTGACACACTCAGTGAGTGAATAATTGGAAGGTGCACAAGCATAGCACACAGTGCTCAAGGATGGAGAATCAAATTTACATCCTCACTAAACCTAACCCTCATCCTCACTGGAATAAGTCTCAGCTTAACCTTCAATATTAGGTGTGGGTTTGTGTTTAAAATAGGATGACTGAGACCTATTAAGGAAAAACTCACCTCCACCCCCCACCCCACAAAAGGAAGATTTGATACAAGTCTCTAGTTATTCAAATCCAAAGAGTCTAGTTAAAGATTTTAAAGAAGCAATCATATCATTGATTTTTTTAAACAACACGAAATACTTCCCTCACTGAGAAATGTATTATTTATATATTGAAGCTCAGATTGAACTGCATTTCTTCCTTGGAGGACCAGCTAGACAGGATTGAGGGGACAGGTTATCCTCTTCATTCATCCTAGCAGTTTGCCCATATCTCTGATGTCCACCAACTGAAATTGATCCCATGTAATCCTACTTATAGAGTTGCTGCATTTGGTATTATACTGACACATACGTCAGCTCTTATCCAAGAGATTTTATCTATGGAATGATTGTTAAAAGTATGACAGCAAACTATCGAGTGCTCTAGAACTGGACTTAGTGGGGAAGGTGCCTATGCTGAATAGTTCAGGTGGACAAAAGCTTGCAGCTAGAATGCATGCAGAGAAGTAGGCTTTCTTCATTTAATGTATTGTTACTTTATAGGAACAAAGATGTCTTCTATATTGTGTTTTGTTGGGTATACGCTGAGTTTCCCTCTACCTGTGCTCTAGTCTTCATCCTTCCTGGTCTTCTATATACCAAAGATCATGATTTTCAAACTGGAACTGCACAATTTCAAGAAATGTTAAAGTATTCCTAGATAGAAAGTGGTTAGAAGTGTCAATCTGAAGCAAAAAAGGGTCTTATGGTGCCTTACAAGCACACCAATCTAATGTAGAGTAAACTCAAGTAGTTTGTACTTTAATACATTTATCAGCCTGGGCTGCCATTTGATTCTTCTTTCTTTCAAACTTGGATATGCTTGTGCTTTTCAAAACTAGAGGCATGCCCTTAAAATGATGTGGGAAATGGTTCCGATTCATTAGTAGATTTAGCAGAGGGATCTTCTATTAATTTCTATTTTCCATTTCTCTTTTTTTTAGTGGAGAGGATGGGTTTCGTACAGGAAACGCAGATTTCTATGTTTTCATTTGTCAACATCGTCCTGCTATGTGGAGTTTATGATGAGACTAGTTTTCCTCCAAAATTCTGAATGGCAAGCGACTATCAATACTTGTTTTCTCCTTAGCTCTAAGATGGCAAGGCATGATGCTCAGTTCTTAGAATGTGGCTTAGAAGGCCACAGCCAAAACAGAAATGTCTCCAACTCTTTCTTCTGAAGGGAAGAGTGCAAGAAGCCTTTCCTAGAACCACAGCTGTGAAGAGGAGAAACCAAGAAAGAAAAAGCAGGAGGGGACAATCACATCTGCAGTCTTGGCTTCCAAGACCAGACAAAACTTGTGGTCTCCTTACTAAAGATGGCAGTCAACCAAGTTTTTGGGACAACCATAATCTGATTTCCTAACATGTTGAGACAGTCTCACTCCCACAATCACTCCTCCCTCCATACCTCCAATCTGGACCAGGAGTGAATGGGCAAAATTAGTGCTAAAGTGACATTTTGGAACTCTTTTCCTTTATGGTGTTTCCTCAATTTAAAGATCATGTCAAACTCCAAATCACAAAGGGATAAGGGTGCAACCTGTGTGCCCCCATCACAAAAAAATTAATGGCAGCTTTGAGTCATGCGTTCATATATTTTAAACTGGAATAAGATGTGTCAGAAGATTTGACCACAATTCCTGCTGTCACAGCTATTTTGGACCATAGTTCTGCTGAAATCAATGGAACTAAAGTGCTAAAATATGTGCAACAGGATTGATGCATGGCTACCTTTTCTGTGACTTGCTTGTGAAGGCTGTGATCAAAGGACTTGTATACTTGCTTCAGAAAATGGTTATTGCCAAGAGCTTTCAAAGTCCAGAAGCTGCCTCTTGGAGAAATGCTCTTCAGCAGAGTTGAGGTGAGGGAAAAGGAAAATACTAGTAAACAAGCCTGCTAGTTTATCAATTATTACATGTGCCAGAAGCTATTTGACTTCAAAGAGTTTAAACTCAATAAAAAGCCATTGCCCTAAGGCATGAATTTACCTTTTTTATTGTTCATGTCAGCGGAAAGCTTCTCTTTAATGGTTCACTACCTTTTTGGTTACTTCACAAATCAGTCAATGTTTGGAAACATGTTACTAAGACAGCAGCACTTCTTACTGTTCTTGCAAAAATTAAAGCAAACAGTACACTTTTAAAATTCAATGAGTACTTTGGGGAAAAAACTAGGAAATTAATGTCAGACAGCATACTGTCTGCATTTGCTATTAATAGGATATTGAGTAACACTGTCTAATGATTTCCCCATTCCTAAACAACACATTACTTTTGCCACTGGAAATGCTTTAGGAATAACACTCAGTATTTGCAGTGTGGTATTTTTGTCTAAGGCAATGGTTCTCAATCTGTGGGTCCCCAGATGTTTTGACCTTCAACTCCCAGAAATCCTAACAGCTGGTAAACTGGCTGGGATTTCTGGGAGTTGTAGGCCAAAACACCCAGGGACCCACAGGTTGAGAACCACTGGTCTAAGGCATGTATGTGAAAAGGAGTAGGTCCTCTAATCAACAAGTAATACTATCCAATGTGAATTTTGCTAATGTCCTTGCCTTTGTTTCATAATCAATTACCATTTATGCTCATGTATAAATGGACCTCACGTATAAGTCAAAGACAGTGTTTGCCACTATTCTACTGACAGAAAGGAATAGTTCCTTTTTATATAAGAGTTAAGGTACAGTATTCATATTGACCCATGGATAAGTCAATCTGTGTTTTTTGGATTGATTTTGACTATTTTTTTTAGACTTATATGTGAGTATATAGGATAATCTCCAGTGCTGTAAATAAAACAAATCACTAGGCAGTTGTTTTTCAGCCTAACCTGCCTTAAAGGGTTATTATGAGAAGAAAGCAGAAGGTAGGAAATTCATATATGTGAGGATAGATGGAATATAAATGTAAAGAAACAAAATGACTGATAACTAGTTTAAAAGAATCCAATGCATGCAACTAACATTAAAATACAGTAAACTTTACAGCATCAAAAGAAAAATGGTCATTAAATTTTGTTCTGGGCACAGACTACTCTGGTTGATGTGGCATTTTACTCTTAAGCGTAAAAAAAATCCCTGCAGATTAACATTCTCACAATGAATATTAAGAGTTGCATTTCTGACCCTTTTCAAAACATTAATGTAAAGTTCAAGGAACAGTTTAGAATAATAATAATGATAACTCGCTGTTTTATTTTTACCCAATAAATCTGTCAAGGTACTGTTCCCACATGGATTTTCTAAACAGTGGGTTGACTTTTAAAAAAAATTAAAAACACAATGCCATATTAATTTTGGATGTAAACAGCTGACAACTGAATTTACAACCTCAATAGAGTGCTAGCCAATCAGAGGCAAAGTTGTCTTTCAGTCCTACAGTTTGAGAATTTAAAAAAACCCCTCAAAGTAAAAAAGTAAGATGAATTACTTTTGAATTTGAGACATGCCTGCAGTCTAACTTTCTCTCCCTTTAAGTAACACCAGAAGTGCATTCCACAGATGATCTTAAGGTCCAGGTAGGTAAATATGGGAGATTCAGATCACCTGGTTCCAAGATTCTTAGGTTTCAAAGATTAACAGAGGTACTTTGAAAAGGAGCTGGCAGCAAGTCAAGATTGAAAAACAGTGGCACAACATAGATCATATTGATCTGCTTTGGATGAACATACATCTGCATGTGAGCATGTATGACTGGCTGAGTTTTACTTACTGATTTTACTATCAATTAAAACACACAAACAAGACATCATAAATTAGATGAATAAATATTTGATATGTGTATTTTCTGGTGTATAAGAGTACTTTTTAACCCAAGAAAATATTCTCAAAAGTCAGGGGTTGTCTTATACATCGGAGTCGCCTTATAGAGTGGGTGCTGAAACTTCCAATCCGGACTGGAGAATCTGTGGTTGCTGCTTATAGTGGGGGAAGCTCAAAAATGGAAGTGGCTGCGTCCCTGCCGTATGCAGCGACTGTATGAAAGCATTAAGGGCAACGCTGTACAAATATGGTAGAAGAAAATCCATTCATCAGGATTCGTGGACTTAATGCTGTCCCAATGGTGAGGTGAAGGGGCACCTCACTGGGAAGGTGTAAGTGAAGGGCGGAGCAAGCTGCAGGCGTCCGGGGTATGGAAAAAAGAGATAGAGTGACTCTGGGTCCAGAAAAACACACCTCTTTTTCCTGTCTGGCCCGCCCTTGTATCCTATTACCATACCTCTTCCTCTCAGATCTTGCTCCTGAAGGAGGTACAGTAATAGGAAAATTACCATATTGAAATCAAATCTGATGATTTTTAAATTTTTATTTGGTGTGCGTTGGAAGAGGGGTAGTCTTATACAGCAAGTATATCCCAAACTCTATATTTTAACCAGAAAAGTTGGGGGTCGTCTTATACGCCCAGTCATCTTATACGCCGGAAAATACAGTAAGCAAATTACTCTCCAGTGCCCTGATATAAACAGAAGCAGGATGCTCCTCCTAGATCAGTGGTTCCCAATCTTTTTTTGACCAGGGACCACTTTGACCAGGGACCACTTGACCCAGGACCACTTTTCAACATTAGTACCAAAAGGGTTACAAATCAGTTTTTGGTCAATCCTAGATTCAGTTTGGTTATTTGGGGTGCTGATTCTGAAATTTGCATTGGATAGATCACATCAGCTCCAGTTTTTAATACAGAACATATGTCATCCCGTAGTTACCACTGGCTTGCCCACATAAAACCATATTTAATAATCTAGAGCTGATGTGGCAGTAGTAATCTTTTATGGTCAGTCAGCTTCCCTCGTTGCTTCAGCACTATAAGAGGGTTTCGCGAAACCAGTCGTTCTCACTGCTGTGTGGTTTTGAGGCAATGGTGTAGTAATGGTGAGGCCATGGACCATATTTTTGTTCTTGTGGACCACTGGTGGTCCATAGACCACAGGTTGGAAACCACCATCCTAGATCATTTCTTGAAATTTCAGCACTAGATAACACCTCTGTACTTTCTTTCCAGAAGCCAGCTGCCTGCTTCTGTGACCAATTAATTATAGAGATACAGAAATCAGGTTAAAACTGAAATGTTTTTATTCTGACAGGTCCTGGTAAGATCCCAATAATTACCAGCTTCATTGAAATTCACATGTAAATCATCAGATTTAGCTTCCAGCCCATTCTGTCCCCAACTATGTCTAATTTCCACTGTCTGATCTTCCCACTCACTGAGTACAATCAGGTCAGAAACAGAAAAAATAAGTGGGAAATGTCTAATATTACTTATTTGTTTCCAATCAGATCTCTTCTTACCCCATTCTCTTTCATATGGCTATTGTTTGGTGGATTCTTGTTCCATTGGCAATGTTCACCTGCCATTATTGAGCTGCTCTTACTTGAAGGCCTCAATAACTTTCTAGGAAATGCAACTCTCCCAAACACAGTACTGCAATCGGTTAAAAGTGACTACTTTTAAAAAATAATTTCAGAGCAGAAGGGCTTTCTGTGCAGAGTAGATACCATTTCCCAACACAAAATAATAGGCATTATGACTATTACAAAGGTCTGATGGATCTGAGGGAATTTCAAAGAAAGCTATTAAGTATGTGGAAGGAGGAAATCTAAAATAAATACATTTTTGACCAAGAGTGAATACAGAAACTAAGAAAAGTACCCACTCTATTTCCCACAGTGTTAGAATAGGTCCTCTGTAGGCTAGTCAATAAACAAATAATATGTAAGGAATGAAGAAGTATGTGTGTGGAAGTTTGAAAACTAATACCTAAAGACACAGCCCAGTGTTTCTAAATGCAAGGTCAAAGAAGAGAAGATTGTAAACTGAAGTTAACCAAGTTAATTTTTTCTGGTTGCTACCCAACCAGCTGACCTAAGGAGTTGCCTACCATGAGGCATGGAAAATCCAGCTTGAGTTGTTTCCTAATCCACCAGCAAAAGTTTTGTCTATTATTATTGTCTATTATTAGACAAAAGTCTTACTTTTTCTAAATACAAACAGCTGATTTATCTGTCCATCCATCATGTCATCCATCTCCATAAAAGTATATTTTTGTTGTTGTTGCTATTGTTGTTGTGTACCAACTTATCCTTAATTGAGCCAATCACAATTTTTTTTGCTCAGATGGGGTTTGTCTGTGCCTTCCTCTGAAGATCAGAAAGTGTAATTTGCCCATGTAAATATTCATGGTTGAGTGGGGATTTGAACCTTAGCCTCTCCTGAAGCCTATGTTTGACAGTCATGTAAACAATTTAAAATGGTTACAAGTGAAAATGTGGAACTCAACAGTAGAGAAATATTCCAGCTTCAAAGATTTCTGGATTCGTAATAGGATCACAAGTTGAAAAATCTAAGATGTTATATTTAGCTTATTAAGAGGAAACAGGACATGGTTGGTGGTATGAAGTACCACAAAGAAGCTCATTTTATCCAAATGCTTTGACCTTTCACATTGACAGAGAACTAAGGCCCCTTTAGGCTGTCAGCTCTAGGCAGTAGTCACAGAATCAAGGTTCTAGGACCACTAATTCTAGCAAGGGAAGTGTGGCTTCAAAAAGTATTTTGAAACTCACCACTTTATTGTGGCACTATCAAACAGATCTTCTTTTGCTACCTTTCCCATTCATCTCCTGACTTATACACCTAGTGAACTTTTACTGATGGCAGTCACCAGGTGATCGAGTTAGGATGCTTGTAATAACTCAACCAAGGGAAAAATCAAGACATTGGTTTTTATTCTTGCTCAAGGTTCAACCTAACTTGTAAAGTAGCAAAACGTTAATAATCCTTTAAAGGTTCTGTCATGTTCCATGTCTCTCTGCAACACATGAGGGTTTATAAATGATGTGGTTGAAGCTCAGCACACTAGAATTTATTATATGCACATACACACATATCCTCCAAGCAAGAAATCATCAAAAATTTTGTAGGACCCTGGGTCAGTCAATTTTCTATGCAACCCAATACTGTAAAATCAGAAATGGATGACTGTAATTGGCTCAGGAGTAGGCATGGGCAAACTTCAGACCTCTATGTGTTTTGTTGTTGCTGCTATTGTTGTTGTATACCTTCAAATCATTACTAAATACAATGTGCTGGTTGTTATCCATAAAGCACTAAACTATTTGGGCCCAGGCTATTTGTCTAACCACATCTCCCTATATAGATCATTTCATGCACTGTGGTCAGAGGAGGGGGCCCTGCTCTTGGTCCCACCCCCATCACAAGCACGGCCGGTGAGAACGAGAGGGGGGGGCTTCTCTGTGATTGCTCCTCATCTCTGGAACTCCCTTCCGAAAGAAATAAAAACAGCCCCTACTCTCTTCTTCTTCTTAACCCCCCCCCCCCAAAAACTTTTAAAATGCACTTCTGCACACTGGCATATGGGAAGGAGGAGGACTAGGACACTTTATATCAATACCATTGGTAGCTTACTTACTTGTACCCCGTGGCCATTATGATACATTTTAAAGAACAACTATAAAAGCAATTGTTATTACTATGATAGACTTTAATGCTGATGTTTTTAATGTAACGTGTTTTTGTGATTATTTGTATCCTGTTTCTTATTTTGATGTTTAATTATTCTATGTGATTAGCTCACTGTTGTCATTATTTGTATTTGCTGCATTGCTTTAATGTACAGCATTTGTACTTACTTGGGCATTGAATGTTTGCCCTTTTGTGTGTTAAGTGTCCTGTGTTCCCTCAGGAGATAGGGCGGTCTATAAATAAAGTTTTATTATTATTTATTATTGTACTTCAACTCCCAGAAATCCCAGCCAGCTTATTGGCTGCTAAGAATTGTGAGAGTTGATGTCGAAAAAGCCTGGAGGGCCAAAGTTTGCTCATGCCTGCCTTAGAGCCAATTTCTGATTATTACCACTGACCAAAGGATTAAGAGGAACCTTCTCTTTTAAAAAGCAGCAGTGATTCTTGTCTGGATAGGAGTAAAATCAAGAGAAATTGCTCCACACTAATGCAAGGCATTTCAATTGGAAGCTTCCTTAAATGCTAGCATGGGTATTTCAGGGAACATTGAATAATTCGTGTTGAGCTTGCATTTGATGGCTTCCAGCATAGAGTCAGAGAAAAATTTAAATAAATATGAGGTTCGGAAAATTCCATCAACCATTTAAAATGATAATTCTATTGCTATAAGTGCACGAGCTACCAGAAAAGCCGTATTTTAAAAATCCATTAAGAATCCTTCATTTGAAAAGGATTGCGATCTGTTGGGTCAGTGATCTGTAAATGAAGAAGGATCAGCAAAAGTGCTGTAATTAATTTGAAGGTGTTTGTCAAAAATTGCTTCTGTTAATACTACTTGCATGATGATGGTGAATGTTAGTGGGGTGCCAGTGTGGTGTAGCTAGTCTGAATAAGTGCAATAAATTTGAATGACTGCATGTACCTAAATGTAGATTCACAAAACGTGACAAATGTTTTGCATTTCACAATCCCAATCTGATTTACTGTGTTTCAAACTTACAGCACCAATGCATCATCTATTATTCTACCCTTCTTCACTAAAACCAGGACAGCTTTCAATTTAATATTCTTAATAATGATAAAAATAAAATATAGTGAGAACAATTTAAGAACTGGAATTCTTCTCTAATGAGAAGTGCAATGCCTATTTAAACACAAATATTTTGATTATCCCACAGATAGGTTAGCTGTGGGAACTTTTTCCTGGGGAAGAGAAGAACCATGTTTATTACTGGCATAAGTATGAATAAATATGTCAAGAAGAGATATATAATAAATATATCAATACCACTCAACCACCCACCCACGCATGCACACTCAACAACAACAATTAGGGGGGGGGGGGTTAAATAAAAAAGACAGATATAATGATAGTATTATAATGTTTTGTCTTAACATTTCCACTGGCAGCACATTTCCTACCTTCGTGGCCAGATCTCCCTCCATGAGCCAGCTCAAACCCTCCGCTCCTCGGGGGAGGCCCTCCTGTCGCACCTGCCAGGCTCACAGACTCGTTTGGTGGGCACAAGGGAAAGGGGCTTTTCTGCTGTGACCCCCCGACTCCGGAATTCCCTGCCCAGAGAGATTAGGAAAGGCCCCACCTTGGAGACCTTTAAAAAACATCTGAAAACCTGGCTTTTCCGCTGTGCCTTTGGAGAGTAATTATTTAATTTCTACCATTGCTCTCTTCAATGCCCCGTTCTTGGAGTCTATCCCCTTCCTCCATGTAAAGGATACTATTCCGCTTATCTCACCCTGACTTTTTAACACTTTATATTTGTGCCTGTGGCCCGCCCTTTCCTTGTGATTTTAGATAGCTAGTTGTATACTGTTTTTTATTTATATGTATGCATTTTTATTGTGTTTATTGTTGATGTTCTTGATTTTATTTTGTTGTAATTTGCTGTTTGGGCTTGGCCTCATGTGAGTCGCCCTGAGTCACCATTGGGAAGATGGGTGTGGGGTAAAAATAAATATTATTGTTATTATTGTTATTATTGTTATTATTATTATCTTTCCCTCATCTATGCTTCCCTTTCAGATATTCATATTACACACAAATTGTCTCTATTACCCCCTCCCTTCCAGTCCTTAATATATGATTGGGGGTTCAGTGGCAATCACTCTTGGTTCTGTGGACTGTACTGCCAGGTCCGTTATTCATGTATTTGGCATCCATGTTTTCAATTACCCAAAACACACACACACATGTTTGTGGGCCTCTCTAGATCCTCTGATGCAGTTCTATGGTATGCTTCTGGCCCATGTCTAGCCAAAATATAAGGTTTGCTATTATCTCTAGGTTTTGGTATCCACTGGAGGTCTTAAAATGTATCTCCTGTAAATATTGGTGTCATCGTCTACTATGTTTGGATACTACCCTTTATCTTTAAGGTGACCAACAGACTGTTTTACTGAAGCCAAATGTTGCTACTTCTGTTTAAACTGATGCAAAGAGATTAATCACACTTTGGGATTGGTTCTGGATATACCATCGTCAGTGAAAAAACACTGATATATTGCAGCCGCTGCTTCTCCCTGCTAAGCTTTGTAATGGAGGAGCTCGAGATGGAAGGTTATACTTCTTTCATCTCAGTTACTTGACTGTGGCATCCTTCCTTTTCTTAGGTTGGGGAGATAGTGGTACACAAGTAAGAGAGCAGTTCAGTCTCTCGTGTTTCTTGCTGCCTCTTCCATCTAGCTCTCTTTTCTTGTTTTGGGAAGATCCTCTGATGTCTAAACGCTCAAGAAATGTCTACTAACTTCCACCTGATGCATATCTCAACTCAACTTTATTTCTTACTAGCTTGGGGACCCGGCGGTGCCCGAGTCATTTGAGAAGTGCAGCAGGATGTAGAGTGGGACATGGGGGCTCTGTGTGCCAAGTTTGGTCTTGATCCATCATTATTGGGAGTTGCAGTGGTATCATGAAATTACTGAAGGTTGTGGAAGTCCCATCATCTCTGGTCCACCCTCCCCCAAAGTGTAGTAGGATGTAGATTGGGTCATGGGGGCTTTGTGTGCTAAGTTTGGTCTGTATTGGTGAATGGATGAGGGTTGCATTGTTTTTAGGAAGTGAGTGAAGGTACTTCAAGTCCCATCATCCATGGTCCGTCTCACACAAAACAGCACCAGGATGTAGAGTGGGTCATGAGGGCTCTGTGTGGCAGGTTTCGTGTTGATCAGTCATAGGATTAGGTTTGTAGCAGTCTTGGAAAGTGAGGGGAAGGTACTGCAAGTCCCATCATCCATGTTCTGGCCCCCTCCAAACTTCAGTAATATGTAGAGTGGGTCACTGGGGCTCTGTGTGCCAAGTGTGGTCTTTATCAGTGTTTGTTGGGGGCCACACTGGTCTGTGGGAACAGAGGGGTGTGAAAGTACTACAAATCCCATCATCCATTGTCAGGCCTCCCCCAAACCTCACCAGGATGTGGAGGCAGTCATAGGGGTTATGTATGCCAAGTTTGGTCTCGATCAGTGATTGGATGAGGGTTGCAGCGGACTTGGGAAGTGAGTAGAGGTACTTCAAGTCCCATGATCCATGCTCCACCCTCCTCCAAACAACACCAGGACGTAGAGTGGGTCATGGGGGCTGTGTGTGCTAAGTGTGGTCTGTATTGGTCCTTTTTGGTGGCCTCGGTGGTCTGTGGGAACCAGAGTGTTTGAAAGTACTACAAATCCCATAATCCGTGGGTCATGTCCCCCGAACCGCACCAGGACGTAAAGGGGGTTAGGGGGGTTATGTGTACCAAGTTTGGTGCAGGTCCATCACCCGCGCTGGTCGCTGTGGCCTGTGAAAGTGGCTGCCACATATCCGCCCTTCCGCCCTCCCGCCCTCCGCACACATACATACATACAAACATTCCGCTTTATAAAGGTATACAGATGAGTCGCCCTCCACCAAGGTGCTCTAGGCGACTTACACAGTTAAAATAAACAGGTTACATAGTCACAGCTTGTTACTTAACAATCCTAGGCTCTTCTGAAGAACCATGTCTTGAGTGCCCCTAAAATGTATGTAGATCGGGAGTGGCTCTTTGGTCTAGCGGTAGGGAGTTCCACAAGATTGGGGCTGCGATTGAGAAGGATCTATGTCTTGTGGACTCCAAACGAAGCTCTCTAGGGCCAGGGACATAGAGAAGATTCTCATGAGCTGACCGTGGCAGTCTCTGGTGGTGGAGTGGCATTAAATGGTCTCTTAGATATGAAGGACCCTGACCTCGAAAGACCTTGAATGCTAGGACCAGAGCCTGCTGGCCCTACCTGAAGAAAAATAGGACAGGAAACCAAATAAACTTTGATGTCTAAGTTAAATAACAAGATTACCTATTCATCTTCAACTACATATACAAAAACCAACAGAGGTGATGGGGAAATATGTTCAACCACACTGAAAGCAAGCCCGACTAGCTGAAGGGGTCAGGTCAAGCTACTTCCCAGTACATGTTATCAGAGTCAACCACCTCACTTTTTCCTAATTCTAAGGCTATTCTTAGTTAAAACTGCTGTAAGTAGGACTACATTCCTTGGACATTTACTGAGAGACCTTTGGGTATAAATCAAATCATTTCACAAAACAATGAGCCAAACCGAGACTACAGATTTAATTCCAAACCAGAGATTCTCATTCATAGGAATGCAGCCTATATGCTTTGCCCCATATAAACATCATCTTCACCAAGTTAATATTTGCCAGGCTCTTTCAGACAGATGAACAATTTGATGTACTTTCTGCTACCTTTAGATGCATTTCATTTCTAGGAGTATCCGTTTAAAAGTAGCAAATAAACACAACAGAGCAGGGGTGCATAATGGGCACCCCTTGAAGCATTTCTACATGCCTTGTTTTCACAAATATTTCATGTACACTGTCTCCTTGAGAAATACAAACTTTGAATTTCAATGTAGTCTGGCAGTTTCTGAGATGTTTCCCAGTGTAATATCCACGTCCCAAAAGATATCCAACCTGAGCTAGACCTGCTGTTGAATTTGAAAATTAAAACCATGTAGGGGAAGAAGGAAAATCTAGTGGGCCTACTGAAACAGACACACACATATTCTATTAATACAACATATTATTGTAGAAACTGCAGGCGTCTGGTGTAATGTTTTGCTTTTGCAATGTCTGTGATGAGATGTCTATAGGGGAATAACTGTATAGGAAGGTCATAGTTGGCTGGTTCTAGCAGATGAGACACTACAAATAAAGACCTCCTAAATACAGAAGTAAAAATAAATGAGCTTTGCAGATGTGAGCTGGTTCAAATATCCAAAACGTCTCTCTCTGTGCCCATTCTGTTTCCATATGCTGGGAATCACTTCTCTTATTTCTAGCAATATATTGGCTGCTGAGATTTACTATGTACAGAGGTATAATTTTAAAATGATTTTCAGTAAAACAATTTTTATGGAAGTTTAGATAGTGAAGTTTTATCAGTTAAAAACACAAAAGTAAAAGGAGAATGACATAAATGGACACAAGTATACAATAACTGGCTGTCAACAGTAGATATTAAGTAAATACACAAATATTTTATGCTGCAACTACTGGATTTAATACATTTCTATATATATAATCCAGTGGTAGGTGGGATGTCGTATATAGACAAAGAAACTATGGCTCACTGCAGAGGCACCAAACTTGGCAGCCTACTGGACCATTACACTCGCTACAGACAACAGCAAAAAAACCCGACCTACATACCTCCCAGCACCCCAAAAAACGATCCCCAAAAAATGCCAACCCGGCCCACTTCGCTGCCAGCGCGAGCGTTTAGAACGTTCGCACATGGCAGCCAGAGCCTCCTCCGCCTCCTCAGGAAGGCGGCGGCGGGGGGACCTGGAAGGAGGAGGGGAAACCGGCTCCCCTCCCCCCAGCCCCTCCCACCTCCTTCCGCACCCCCCCCCCCGCCGCAGCCGTCCCGGCAGCTTCCCTCCCACCTCCGCCAGGATCGGGACCCCGGTTCTCTCCCGATCCCTGAGGAGGCAGGAGGAAGCTTTTCCCCGGCACCTCTTTTCCCTCCTCTCCCGCCCCTCCACCTCCTCCAAAACACCCTCCCACCCCGACTCCCCTTCACCCCGCCCTCCTCCTCCTCCCTCCCACCCCACCCGCGCCCCCGACTCCTTACCTGCCGCATCCCGCGCCGCCCGGTTCCACAGCCTGGCGGGGGGGGGGCCGGGGCAGGAGGCGGGACACGCCTCCCCCTCCCTAGCCCCTCCCACCTCCTCCCGCTCCTCCCGCCGCCCGGTTCTGAGGCCTGGCGGGAGGGGCGAGGCAGGAGGCGGGACATCCCTCCCCTCCCTAGCCCCTCCCACCTCCTCCCGCTCCTCCCGCCGCCCGGTTCCGAGGCCTGGCGGGAGGGGGCAGGGCAGGAGGCGGGACATCCTCCCCCTCCCTAGCCCCTCCCACCTCCTCCGCGCTCCTCCCCGCCCGGTTCCGAGGCCTGGCGGGAGGGGGGCAGGGCAGGAGGCGGGACATCCCTCCCTCCCTAGCCCCTCCCACCTCCTCCCGCTCCTCCCGCCGCCCGGTTCCGAGGCCTGGCGGGAGGGCGCGAGCAGAGGCGGGACATCCCTCCCCTCCTAGCCCCTCCCACCTCCTCCCGCGCTCCTCCCCGCCGCCCGGTTCCGAGGCCTGGCGGGAGGGGCAGGAGGCGGGACATCCTCCCCTCCCTAGCCCCTCCCACCTCCTCCCGTGCTCCTCCCGCCGCCCGGTTCCGAGGCCTGGCGGGAGGGGGAGGGGCAGGAAGCGGGACATCCCTCCCCTCCCTAGCCCCTCCCACCTCCTCCGCGCTCCTCCCGCCGCCCGGTTCCGAGGCCTGGCGGGAGGGGGCGGGCAGGAGCGGGACATCCCTCCCTCCCTAGCCCCTCCCACCTCCTCCCGTGCTCCTCCCGCCGCCCGGTTCCGAGGCCTGGCGGGAGAGGGGCGAGGCAGGAGGCGGGACATCCCCCCCCTCCCTAGCCCCCTCCCACCTCCTCCCGCGCTCCTCCCGCCGCCCGGTTCCGAGGCCTGGCGGGAGGGGCGGGCAGGAGGCGGGACATCCCTCCCCTCCCCTAGCCCCTCCCACCTCCTCCCGCGCTCCTCCCCGCCGCCCGGTTCCGAGGCCTGGCGGGAGGGCGGGCAGGAGGCGGGACATCCCTCCCCTCCCTAGCCCCTCCCACCTCCTCCCGCGCTCCTCCCGCCGCCCGGTTCCGAGGCCTGGCGGGAGGGGCGGGCAGGAGGCGGGGGGGGCGGGGCAGGAGGCGGAGAGAGAGAGGGAAAGAGACTCCGCGCGCCCGGGTCCAGAAACAGCTGGGAGGCGGAGGAGGAGGCAGCGGAGGGGCTCACGGCCCCCGCCTTCCCGGTGGCGAAGGTCCCCTTTCGGCCCAGTGATGCCGAAGGTCCCCTATCGGAGGAGAAGGAGGAGGAGGACACAGCAGGCACCACACCACACACACAAAAGCCACAGCGAAGCGTGGCCAGGTCAGCTAGTTTCTATATAAACCAGTGGGCAAATGCACTTAGCAGCTTTATCAGATTATTTAACAGTGAGGCACTATAGGTTGTATCCTTTACCCCAGGGCTGTCAACTGGCGGCCCCGGGCCGTATACGACCCCCAACCCTTCCCCACGGCCCCCTACCCTCCTGCAAGATATCTGCCTTTTAAGATTAAAAAAAAATTTAAAATATTTTTTGGGAATATTTTTTTGGAATATTTTTTGAATATATTTTATTTATTTTTTTCTCGTGGTGGGGGGGGAGAGGTGGGGCAGGGAGGAGGAGCAGGCTCTCTTCCTCCTCCTCCTACTTCCCTCCCTCCCCCCTCTCTCCCTCCCTCCTTCTTTCTCTCTTTCCCCTTTCATTCCTTCCCCCTTCCACCTCCTGAAGGAAAGAGGGAAGGAGAGAGAGAGAGTGCACGAGTGAGAGGGGGCGTGGCCAGAGCGAAAAAGGGGCGGGGCCGAGTTCAGAGCGGGGGAGGGGTGCTCATTCATTCCCTTTCCGGCTTCCTCGTCTCCTGAGGCTTCGTGCCATGTTTGGTCCTGATCCATCATTATTTGAGTCCACAGTGCTCTCTGGATGGAGGAGAACTACAACTCCCAAACTCAAGGTTCAGTACTTTCTGTTGCTCTCATGAGAGTTTAGGTTTGATTCAACATGGCTGAGGAATGCTTTGATTGTGTTTTCCCCTTATGGCAGAAGGAGATTGGACTGGATGGCCCTTGGAGGTCTCTATTCTAGGAACCCATTGTAATTATTATTATTATTATTATTATTATTATTATTATCATCAGAGGCTGAATGGCCATCTGTGAGGAATGCTTTGATTGTGTTTTCCCTTATGGCAGAAGGAGATTGGACTGGATGGCCCTTGGAGGTCTCCCTATTCTAGGAACCCATTGTAATTATTATTATTATTATTATCATCATTAGAGGCTGAATGGCCATCTGTGGAATGCTTTGATTGTGTTTTCCCTTATGGCAGAAGGAGATTGGACTGGATGGCCCTTGGAGGTCTCCTATTCTAGGAACCCATTGTAATTATTATTATTATTATTATTATTATCATCATCAGAGGCTGAATGGCCATCTGTGAGGAATGCTTTGATTGTGTTTTCCCCTTATGGCAGAAGGAGATTGGACTGGATGGCCCTGGATGGCCCTTGGAGGTCTCCTACTCCAGGAACCTGTTGTTGTTGTTGTTATTATTATTATTATTATTCTTAGCAGAGGCAGAATGAATATTATGCCTTATCATTCAGGGTTATAGGCCTGTGTGGAAGGGCCCTGGCTTCTTATTTGCCTTCCTTTCCACACATCTGAATAAAATCCCATGTTATTTGCTTTAAACCAGATTATATGAGTGTGGATTCCGATAATCCAGTTCAAAGCAGGTATTCTGGGTTATATGGCTGTGTGGAAGGGCCCTGAATCCACACTGCAATATAATCCAGTTCAAAGCAGGTTTTGTGGGGTTTCCTGCCTGGATATTCTGCGTTATATGGCTGTGTGAAGGGCCTGAGTCCACACTGCAATATAATCCAGTTCAAAGCAGGTTTTGTGGGGTTTCCTGCCTGGATATTCTGTGTTATATGGCTGTGTGAAGGGCCCTGAGTCCACATTGCAATATAATCCAGTTCAAAGCAGGTTTTGTGGGGTTTCCTGCCTGGATATTCTACGTTATGGCTGTGTGAAGGGCCCTGAGTCCACACTGCAATATAATCCAGTTCAAAGCAGGTTTTGTGGGGTTTCCTGCCTGGATATTCTGCGTTATATGGCTGTGTGAAGGGCCCTGAGTCCACACTACAATATAATCCAGTTCAAAGCAGGTTTTGTGGGGTTTCCTGCCAGGATATTCTGCGTTATATGGCTGTGTGAAGGGCCATGAGTCCACACTACAATATAATCCAGTTCAAAGCTGGTTTTGTGGGGTTTCCTGCCTGGATATTCTGCGTTATGGCTGTGTGAAGGGCCCTGAGTCCACACTGCAATATAATCCAGTTCAAAGCAGGTTATGTGGGGTTTCCTGCCTGGATATTCTGCGTTATATGGCTGTGTGAAGGGCCCTGAGTCCACATTGCAATATAATCCAGTTCAAAGCAGGTTTTGTGGGGTTTCCTGCCTGGATATTCTGCGCTATATGGCTGTGTGAAGGGCCCGGAGTCCACACTGAAAGCAAGCCCGACTAGCTGAAGGGGTCAGGTCAAACTACTTCCCAGTACATGTTATCAGAGTCAACCACCTCACTTTTCCTAATTCTAAGGCTATTCCTAGTTAAAACTGCTGTAAGTAGGACTACATTCCTTGGACATTTACTGAGAGACCTTGGGTATAAATCAAATCATTTCACAAAACAATGAGCCAAACCGAGACTACAGATTTAATTCCAAAACCAGAGATTCTCATTCATAGGAATGCAGCCTTATATGTTTTTGCCCCATATAAACATCATCTTCACCAAGTTAATATTTGCCAGGCTCTTTCAGACAGATGAACAATTTGATGTACTTTCTGCTACCTTTAGATGCATTTCATTTTCTAGGAGTATCCGTTTAAAAGTAGCAAATAAACACAACAGAGCAGGGGTGCATAATGGGCACCCCTTGAAGCATTTCTACATGCCTTGTTTTCACAAATATTTCATGTACACTGTCTCCTTGAGAAATACAAACTTTGAATTTCAATGTAGTCTGGCAGTTTCTGAGATGTTTCCCAGTGTAATATCCACGTCCCAAAAGATATCCAACCTGAGCTAGACCTGCTGTTGAATTTGAAAATTAAAACCATGTAGGGAAGAAGGAAAATCTAGTGGGCCTACTGAAACAGACACACATATATTCTATTAATACAACATATTATTGTAGAAACTGCAGGCGTCTGGTGTAATGTTTTGCTTTTGCAATGTCTGTGATGAGATGTCTATAGGGAATAACTGTATAGGAAGGTCATAGTTGGCTGGTTCTAGCAGATGAGACACTACAAATAAAGACCTCCTAAATACAGAAGTAAAATAAATGAGCTTTGCAGATGTGAGCTGGTTCAAATATCCAAAACGTCTCTCTGTGCCCATTCTGTTTCCATATGCTGGGAATCACTTCTCTTATTTCTAGCAATATATTGGCTGCTGAGATTTACTATGTACAGAGGTATAATTTTAAAATGATTTTCAGTAAAACAATTTTTATGGAAGTTTAGATAGTGAAGTTTTATCAGTTAAAAACACAAAAGTAAAAGAAGAATGACATAAATGGACACAAGTATACAATAACTGGCTGTCAACAGTAGATATTAAGTAAATACGCAAATATTTTATGCTGCAAGTACTGGATTTAATACATCTATATATATATAATCCGAGTGGTCGTGGGATGTCGTATATAGACAAAGAAACTATGGCTCGCAGAGGCACCAAACTTGGCAGCCTACTGGACCATTACACTCGCTTACAGACAACAGCAAAAAACCCCGACCTACATACCTCCCAGCACCCCAAAAACGATCCCCAAAAATGCCAACCCGGCCCACTTCGCTGCCAGCGCGAACGTTTAGAACGTTCGCACATGGCAGCAGAGCGCCTCCTCCGCCTCCTCAGGAAGAGCGGCGGCGGGGGACCTGGAAGGAGGAGGGGAAACCGCCCCTCCCCCAGCCCCTCCCACCTCCTTCCGCACCCCCACCCCGCCGCGCCGTCCCGGCAGCTTCCCTCCCACCTCCGCCAGGATCGGGACCCCGGTTCTCTCCGATCCCTGAGGAGGCAGGAGGGAAGCTTTTCCCGGCACCTCTTTTCCCTCCTCTCCCCGCCCCTCCACCTCCTCCAAAACACCCTCCCACCCGACTCCCCTTCACCCCGCCCCTCCTCCTCCCTCCCACCCCACCCGCGCCCCGACTCCTTACCTGCCGCATCCCTTGCCGCCCGGTTCCAAAGCCTGGCGGGGGTTCCCGGGCAGGGCGGGACACGCCCCCCTCCCTAGCCCCTCCCACCTCCTCCCGCTCCTCCCGCCGCCCGGTTCTGAGGCCTGGCGGGAGGGGGCGGGGCAGGAGGCGGGACATCCCTCCCCCTCCTAGCCCCTCCCACCTCCTCCCGCTCCTCCCTCCGCCCGGTTCCGAGGCCTGGCGGGAGGGGGCAGGGCAGGAGGCGGGACATCCCTCCCCCTCCCTAGCCCCCTCCCCTCCTCCCGCGCGCTCCCCGCCGCCCGGTTCCGAGGCCTGGCGGGAGGGGGGGGGCAGGAGGCGGGACATCCCTCCCCCTCTAGCCCCCTCCCACCTCCTCCGCGCTCCTCCCCGCCGCCCGGTTCCGAGGCCTGGCGGGAGGGGGCGGGCAGGGAGGGACATCCCTCCCTCCCTAGCCCCTCCCACCTCCTCCCCGCTCCTCCCCGCCGCCCGGTTCCGAGGCCTGGCGGGAGGGGGCGGGCAGGAGGCGGACATCCCTCCCCCTCCCTAGCCCCTCCCACCTCCTCCCGTGCTCCTCCCGCCGCCCGGTTCCGAGGCCTGGCGGGAGGGCGAGGCAGGAGGCGACATCCCTCCCTCCCTAGCCCCTCCCACCTCCTCCCGCTCCTCCCGCCGCCCCGGTTTCGAGGCCTGGCGGAGGGGCGGAGGCAGGAGGCGGGACATCCCTCCCCTCCCTAGCCCCTCCCACCTCCTCCCGTGCTCCTCCCGCCGCCCGGTTCCGAGGCCTGGCGGGAGGGCGGCAGGAGGCGGGACATCCCTCCCCCTAGCCCCTCCCACCTCCTCCCCGCTCCTCCCGCCGCCCGGTTCCGAGGCCTGGCGGGAGGGGCGGCAGGAGGCGGGACATCCCTCCCCCTCCCTAGCCCCTCCCACCTCCTCCCGCGCTCCTCCCGCCGCCCGGTTCCGAGGCCTGGCGGGAGGGGGCGGCAGAGGCGGGACATCCCTCCCTCCCTGGCCCCTCCCACCTCCTCCCGCTCCTCCCGCCGCCCGGTTCCGAGGCCTGGCGGGAGGGGGCGCGCAGGAGGCGGGGAGGCGGGCAGGAGGCGAGAGAGAGGGAAAGAGACTCCGCGCGCCCCGGGTCCAGAAACAGCTGGGAGGCGGAGGAGGAGGCAGCGGAGGGGGCGCTCACGGCCCCGCCTTCCCGGTGGCGAAGGTCCCCTTTCGGCCCAGTGATGCCGAAGGTCCCCTATCGGAGGAGAAGGAGGAGGAGGACACAGCAGGCACCACACCACACACAAAAGCCACAGCGAAGCGTGGCCAGGTCAGCTAGTTTCTATATAAACCAGTGGGCAAATGCACTTAGCAGCTTTATCAGGTTATTTAACAGTGAGGCATTATAGGTTGTATCCTTTACCCCAGGGCTGTCCAACTGGCGGCCCCCGGGCCGTATACGGCCCCCCAACCCCTTCCCCACGGCCCCCCTACCCTCCTGCAAGATATCTGCCTTTTAAGATTAAAAAAAAATTTAAAATATTTTTTTGAATATTTTTTGGAATATTTTTGAATATTTTTTATTTTTTTTTCGCGGCGGGGGTGAGGGGCGGGGCAGGGAGGAGGAGCAGGCTCTCTTCCTCCTCCTCCTACTTCCCTCCTCCCTCTCTCCCTCCCTCCTTCTTTCTCTCTTTCCCCCTTTCATTCCTTCCCCTTCCACCTCCTGAAGGAAAGAGGGAAGGAGAGGAGAGAGAGTGCACGGCCAGAGTGAGAGGGGCGTGGCCAGAGCGAAAAAGGGGCGGGGCCGAGTTCAGAGGGGGGGGTGCTCATTCATTCCCTTTCCGGCTTCCTCCTCTCCTGAGGCTTCGTGCCAAGTTTGGTCCTGATCCATCATTATTTGAGTCCACAGTGCTCTCTGGATGGAGGAGAACTACAACTCCCAAACTCAAGGTTCAGTACTTTCTGTTGCTCTCATGAGAGTTTAGGTTTGATTCAACATGGCTGAGGAATGCTTTGATTGTGTTTTCCCCTTATGGCAGAAGGAGATTGGACTGGATGGCCCTTGGAGGTCTCTATTCTAGGAACCCATTGTAATTATTATTATTATTATTATTATTTATTATTATCATCAGAGGCTGAATGGTCATCTGTGAGGAATGCTTTGATTGTGTTTTCCCCTTATGGCAGAAGGAGATTGGACTGGATGGCCCTTGGAGGTCTCCTATTCTAGGAACCCATTGTAATTATTATTATTATTATTATCATCATTAGAGGCTGAATGGCCATCTGTGAGGAATGCTTTGATTGTGTTTTCCCCTTATGGCAGAAGGAGATTTGACTGGATGGACCTTGGAGGTATCATATACTAGGAACCCATTGTAATTATTATTATTATTATTATTATTATCATCATCAGAGGCTGAATGGCCATCTGTGAGGAATGCTTTGATTGTGTTTTCCCCTTATGGCAGAAGGAGATTGGACTGGATGGCCCTGGATGGCCCTTGGAGGTCTCCTACTCCAGGAACCTGTTGTTGTTGTTATTATTATTATTATTATTCTTAGCAGAGGCAGAATGAATATTATGCCTTATCATTCAGGGTTATAGGCCTGTGTGGAAGGGCCCTGGCTTCTTATTTGCCTTCCTTTCCACACATCTGAATAAAATCCCATGTTATTTGCTTTAAACCAGATTATATGAGTGTGGACTCCGATAATCCAGTTCAAAGCAGGTATTCTGGGTTATATGGCTGTGTGGAAGGGCCCTGAATCCACACTGCAATATAATCCAGTTCAAAGCAGGTTTTGTGGGGTTTCCTGCCTGGATATTCTGCGTTATATGGCTGTGTGAAGGGCCCTGAGTCCACACTGCAATATAATCCAGTTCAAAGCAGGTTTTGTGGGGTTTCCTGCCTGGATATTCTGTGTTATATGGCTGTGTGAAGGGCCCTGAGTCCACATTGCAATATAATCCAGTTCAAAGCAGGTTTTGTGGGGTTTCCTGCCTGGATATTCTGCGTTATATGGCTGTGTGAAGGGCCCTGAGTCCACACTGCAATATAATCCAGTTCAAAGCAGGTTTTGTGGGGTTTCCTGCCTGGATATTCTGCGTTATATGGCTGTGTGAAGGGCCCTGAGTCCACACTACAATATAATCCAGTTCAAAGCAGGTTTTGTGGGGTTTCCTGCCTGGATATTCTGCGTTATATGGCTGTGTGAAGGGCCCTGAGTCCACACTACAATATAATCCAGTTCAAAGCTGGTTTTGTGGGGTTTCCTGCCTGGATATTCTGCGTTATATGGCTGTGTGAAGGGCCCTGAGTCCACACTGCAATATAATCCAGTTCAAAGCAGGTTATGTGGGGTTTCCTGCCTGGATATTCTGCGTTATATGGCTGTGTGAAGGGCCCTGAGTCCACACTGCAATATAATCCAGTTCAAAGCAGGTTTTGTGGGGTTTCCTGCCTGGATATTCTGCGTTATATGGCTGTGTGAAGGGCCCTGAGTCCACACTACAATATAATCCAGTTCAAAGCAGGTTTTGTGGGGTTTCCTTCCTGGATATTCTGAATTATATGGCTGTGTGAAGGGCCCTGAGTCCACACTGCAATATAATCCAGTTCAAAGCAGGGACTGGGACTTGAGACTGGGATTTTGGTGTTCATCTCTATCTCCAAGTCAAAGCCCGGTGTCCTCCACAGACACCTCAAGGCGGGAGAGGGTGGAGCCGGGAGGGGCGGGGCAGGGGTGGAGCCAGGGAGGGGCGGAGCCTGGGTGGAGCCGGGGAGGGGCGGAGCTGGGGTGGAGCCGGGGAGGGGCGGAGCCGGGGCGGAGGCAGACCCTTCGGCCCCCAGGTCATCAGTAACTGGAATTCCGGCCACAGGTCGGTAGAGAGTTGGACAGCCCTGCTTTATACTTTCTATCCCTATGATATTCAGATCTTGATACATGTGGCTTATTGTGGAAACAAGGATCAGCGATAGAGCTTTAGCGGAGACCCCTTTTCTCTATAAATCTTCCAGGAGTGAATTTCCCTTTATCTGGGGTAGATTTCTCACTTACTGTTGTCTCACCCCCGTTCTTAACTATGAGTCATTTGTAAGTCAGAAGTTTGTAACTCAGGGACTGCCTGCACACCTAATGCACATAATCTGAAGATAATTTTGTACAATAGTCTTAACAATTTTGTGCATAAAACTAAGTTTGGATAGATCAACCCATCAAAAAGCAAAGGTGTCAGTCTCAGAACCCATGTGTAGATTTCAGAGTTACAGGGGTGCTCAACCTGTATAAAACAGTAGTTGTCAACTGCCAAAGATCAATGGGCCTTCTTTAAGCCTCAAAAGTATGCAGTTCACAACGAAGCAGTTCAAATTAAAAGACTATGATGAAAACTTCTAATGTTAGCAACTATAATGCAAAATCACAAGAACAATATATGGAATTATTCCCTCAGACCGAGGGATAATTGCATTTATTGTTCTTGTAATGTTGCAGATACTGTATATAACAGAAAGAAAACAGCAAGAAAAAATATATAACTGAAATATAATACAGAATAATCCATGTTGTCTGGAGATGATGAGAAGCACACTAGCTGAGAACCAGTGGCTCTAACCCAGTGTTTCCCAACCTTTTTTGAGCCGCGGCACACTTTTAACATTAAAAAAAATCTGGGGGCACACCACCAACCAAAATGACACAAAATGATACTCTAACACAGTAAAGAAAGGCTGGGGTTGGTGGCCTGCTGGGAACAGCTGCTGGGAGTGCGAAAGCCGGGAGGGGCGGAGCCAGGCTGCGCCATGCCCCACCCCTACCCCCGGCTTCGGCACTCCCAGCAGCTGCCCAGCCTTGAGGAGGCAGTGCTAAGCCAGCGGTGCCAGAGCCAGCACAATGCTGGCTTGGCACTATCCCCTCAAGGCTGGAGCAGCTGCTGGGAGTGCCGAAGCCGGGGGAAGGGCAGAGCCAGACCGCGCCATGCCCCTCCCTCCCCAGCTTCGGCACTCCTACAGGCCGCACCATGCCCTGCCCCCTCCCCCCAGCTTCAGCTCTCCCACAGAGGAGGAGCATGAGTGGTGGACGGGCTTCAGTGGGCAGGGCTCCTCCTCCACACGGCTTCAGCGAGTGAGGGGCAAGAGTCATGGTGGGAGTCATGGCGGATTGGAGGCTGGCTGGGGAAACGGCCGAAGGAGGCAGCGCCCTGGTCCCTTCTTTTTCTTCGCCACTGCCCTGCCCTTCCTCCTCCCCCAAGCAGCAGGAGTTCGACAGGAGGGGGGGAGGAAGGGGGGCAGAGAGCTTTTCTCGCGGCACAGCAGGAGGTCTGTCACGGCACACTAGTGTGCCACGGCACACTGGTTGAGAAAGACTGCTCTAACCAATCACTATATAAGATTTTTAGATGGTGTACTATCACAAGTTTCAATCAAAATACAGTCTGACGGAATAATCTGCATCTTGGATTCTCAGACCATTCTTACCCAGAGGAAGCACATTATTCCAAAATAATTTGGGAAAACATGCCCATGCAAATTCCTTGAGCATGACCCTCATCCTTTTCAACAATATGGCTCCTTTACATTCCAAGATCTGCTTCCCTATGTCTTCTTGGAAACTGGTAAATATTTTGGATCCCTTCAAGAGATACTAAACCTTTGTGTGTAATTTAAAATCAACAGTGAAAATGGTACTCTTAACCCGCTCAACACATAAAACAGCAACAAAAAAGATACATATAGGCTATTAAAATAAATCAGACATTCCACTTAGGGTCAATCAGTGCAAATTTGAGTGAATAGTCTGCCCACAGTTCTCAATACACAATTGAACTGTTCATTCCCTAAGCTAATGAATGTTGGTTCCTGCCAATAGATAAAGAAGTCTCTGTGCAAATTAGAGCCAACAGAACATATTTCTAAATTGATTTTAAATAGTCAAAATAATTCATACTGCTATGGAAAATGAACTTGAAGGATAGCCATAAATAGCCATAATTTGCTAAAGCAAAGCCATGGATTGAGACACAAAAGCGAACCTATCCCATACACAAGGAAGAAAAGGCAACTTTACACAATATGATCCAGTTTTATGTTATTGCAGCCTGTGCCTTTTTTTGCATGCAATGTCAGCTATCCTGAAAAGATCCATTAAAGAAGATTTCAATGAAGTACATTCCAAACATTCTATTTATAGCTATTCAGGCATAAAAGTAATTTGAAACACATTAGGAACCCATTGAACAAACCACATCAAAGCAATTCTGGGGTACAAAGCTTGAAATGCAGAAAGAAGATTCTCTGTCTACCTTAATTATGAAGTGGCAAGTAACTGCAGGTAAAATGAAAGATATTATAGAGGAAAAATGTTTTCGATATATAGTTAAATATTATACTTACTTTTCTTTAAGGAAATCCACCACCCTTCTGAAGTCTGACACACAATATTCTCTCTTCATGTCCATGAGTACACTATCAGAGGCAGATTGAACTGGTACATGAAGAAAAGCATAGACTCTCGGATGATTGAGAATTTTTGCCATTTCCTAAGATATAAAAAGAGTGATTTTGTATTACATCATGATAGTTTAATCATTGTCTCCATGCATCAACAGCACATGGAAAACTCATATATAACACACCTATTAGAATTAACAATATTATACACACTAGGGAAAACTATGCTGGAATGCCAAATGCATTTAATATAAAATAAAAGGAAATATACTATGATGTTTCTGTATTTTGGACTGACCTTTAATTGCACAGAACTACACAATAATGATACAACAAATACAACATGCTTATTTTACAAAACTGTCAGTTGAAAGACTGTAATCAATAGCCCAAGTTTCAGCTGGCTGCCATTATTATTATTGTTATCATCATCATCATCATCGCAAAATGTTGATGATTTTGGACAACTTTTTTTAGTTAGGAGACACTTATGATATATGTTTTTACTTCATTTTGCTAAGATATTATATGTTAATGTTTTTAAATATTTTATGCTGTTGTTGGCATTGAATTGTTGCCTTGTTAACCACCCTGAGTCCACCTGTGGGCTGAGAGGGGCGGTATAGAAATATAGTAAATACATAAATAAATGTTCCACCTCAGACAGTCATATTTTCTTCCGGCACCAAACACTTGGAAAATAAAATGTATACAATACACTGGAATTACCTTGAGATCAGAAAATATCCTAGATTACTATTTATACTTGTTCATAAGTTTTTGTTTTTTTTAAAGAAAGGCATTAAAAATCAACCCAAAAATATGGGTCAACTTATTCATGAGTCAATGTAAGATACAATATTAAACTGGGGTGGGGAGGGCAGGGTTAGGAGTGGGAGCTTGCTCATTATGATAGAGAGAGTAGAGGAGGTGATCCTTCTTTGAGGTTCTCCTAAAATGGATTAAGCTATTGCCTTTTACCACTCAACTCAAAGAAAGTTAAGGTACAGTAATAACCCTTATATATATAAAAGGGACTAGAGTGGTGAAAGTGAAAGCCATCACTAGGATTGGTGTCACACCCATGGGCCTCCAGCTATACTATGGAAGAAGGTCAATGAGGGTGACACAATGTGTCCCACACAGTATGGAGGCATTCATTCTGATGTCACATTCTCTGATGGTGTCACCCAGTGCAGTCCACATTCACCCACTGACACCACTGGTCAAAGGTCATGAAGAGTTGGAAGCGACTTAATGAATAAACAACAAATGGTCAGAGACTGGATCGAAGTAGTACTGGTACTTCCCTTTCTCTGTGGAATGACCCCTGTCTTATCCATGAATGTTACCAAAATCTGTAATTTTGACCCAGAAATCTGCCTGTGACTTATACACGAGGACAATTTATACACAACTATATATGGTAACCTAATAAATACTTTTCCCCAAACATCATCCCCTTATATAAAATATATTTATCAAGATATGCTATTTTTTTAATATGATATTTCTATATTCTCATTCTCTAATTTCAGGATTATATCGAAAATACAAGTCTCAGCAATCAAATAACAACGTATTCCTTCATATTTGTTACTGCAGACTATTCAGATGATGTCACAAAGTTGAAAATGTATCTGATCATCTGTCAAGGAGCACAAAGGATTTTCTGCATTAAAGTCAAATGACAGATTTGTAACAGCAGAAGTGGTGGCTGAGAGAACTTTAATTATCCATCAGAATATAAATACTTTAGATAGTGATATCTCATTTGGTTATTAATTAATGTACAAATATTAAAATAAGACCTGAAGACAGTTAATTATGTACAGTATCCGTATTCTCTATATTAATAGCCTTATCTTCATTCTTGTGTCTTCAGCCAGCAGAAATGATAAAGTCTGGTACTTCCTTCTTGAAAAAGGATAAAATTGTATTATTTGTAAAATTGTATTTTCCAATGGTGCTTAGATATGCAACTAGAAATGACTGAAGACTCAATTAATGCTGATCCCCCTGCTGCTACTAATCCATGAACAAAATCAGCTTCGGCTACACAGATTCACTATAGGCAGATGGCATGTACAAATGACTGTCAGAAGACTTGACACTGAGCACAACATTTAAGAGTGGAACAGTCTAAATTCAAATCCCTCAATGAACACTGAGAATTAAAGAAAACACTTGGTGTGGATATAAATTGTTGTAGACCATTTTGAGAATCAAGTTCAGCAGAAAATGTAGGTAGAAAAATTAACTTTGATCAGAATGAAGAATTCCATTTATCCAATGAGCCCCCAATTACTATTAAGCAACAATGCACACATGTTGATGCTATGCGCCTTCAAGAGAACTCCAATTTAAGACTAATCTAATCATAGGGTGATTTTGGAGAGAGGGCAAGACTGAGTCAGAGAAGACCTGCCTTGCCTTCCTCTGAAACCTGAGATAGTATGACTTGCTCAACTTTGATCCGAGGACTTCCATCCAACATACAAATTACTACACTGTGCTAGTTTTTGCATACCTATTAGTTGGTGCTATATAAATAGTTTCTATTCATTTGCTTGTGTGTTGAAATTAACAAAATGGTATGTTGACTACAAAGAATGGATGTGAACAGTAGCCCGTCCGTAAACAAACCTTACTGTCACAACTGTATTTTTTATTTATTTAATTTTAAAATTTTATATCCCGATCTTCTCTACCTCCGTAGAGGGACTCCAACCGGCTACAACTGTAAAGAACACAATGGAGGTGTATCTCTGGGACTGACCCTGAGGTTGTGGAAAATTAGAAAGGTATAATAGAATATGAGCAGAATGGATCAAATGAGTGGAGAATATACTGTAGAGATTAGTCATGACCTGGGTGGAAGAATAGCACTAAAGTGACAATATTAGATCCTGGCAATTTTAGATCGGTCCCCTCCCTCCTGTCCTTCAGAAGGATGGTAAAGACCTGGCTGTGGGACCAAGTCTTTGGGGCAGTGCAATGAGGCAATAATAGATGGTTTTAAACAGTTGCTTGTAAAGTTGATATAAGTGATGTTAATTTTTGTGTATATTTATAGTTTATGTCCTGGCACTGAATGTTTTCTGTATATATGTTGTGCTCCATCCTGAGTCCCCTGCGGGGTGAGAAGGGCAGAATGTAAATGTTTAAATTAAACAAATAAACAATCTAAAGAAACAGGTGACCACGAAGAGCAATGAGGCACTGTATTCCACCATGTCTAGCTATTGTCACTTATCAGCTTCTTCTTTGGTCACCTCAAACATAAATACACATCTGATGTCTATCAGAGATCTAGTTCATTGACTATCAGAGATCTAGTTCATTGTGGAGATAGGAGGGTTCAAAGTCCTGGATCTATATGACATCAGGAGCTCGTGTAGTGCAGAAAGCAGAAGACAAGTTGGAGTCCTAAGCTGTTTAAGAGAGCAGAAGGCAGCACTTAGTTAAGCATTGGCTGAAGGGTGGGAATCTTCATAATTCGGATTCATTAGAAAAAAACCAAGACATTGTGTATCCCTGAACACAACATAAAACATGATGTGATCTCTTCCAAGCCTTAGGATCAAGCAATTCAATTGTGTCTTTTTCTTGACAAACGAAGATTCAGGAAGGGCTCATCCCATGCTTTCTACAAGCGCGTTGATGACTAAAAAGGCCAATCCGAGATAGGCAAGTCCGGTTGCAGAAAGCACAGCAGAACGTCTTCTTGGGTGATGTTGTTTCCAAGTTGCAATTCTTTCTGCGGTGTCGTTTCTCTTTGAGACTCGTTCGGCGTGACATCTCGAAAGAGGCCGCAGCATTGTGGATAGTGCGTCTCCATGCCTCCCGCGATGTGAGGTCAGGCTGGACTATTGTTGGTGATCGATCTGGCCGAGTCTGAGATGTTGTTTCAGGGAGTCCTTCTATCTCTTTTTTGGGGCGCCTCTTTTGCGCTGACCCATGGTGAGTTCACCATAGAGTAGTATCTTTGGGAGACAGTGGTCCTCCATCCTAGAGATGTGTCCTGCCCAGCGCAGTTGTGTACTCAATAGCATGGCCTCAATGCTTGCTCAAGGACAGCAACATTCATCACATAGTCAGTCCAGTGTATATTTAGGATTGTGCGAAGCATTCAGATCAGAAATAAATGTGCCATAACAGAGAAGTTGTGGGATTGGGACTTATGAGGTCTAGGTTGAAGCTGCATTAATTGTGAGATTCTTCAGGTGATGTGGGCTAATTGTTCTCCCTCAACCTAAGCTATTATAAGAATGAAGTGGGGAGAAGTCCATGTGCCACCGTGGATTTTGATATCAGCAGAGCAAAGATGACTATCAAAGCAATCAACTAATAAAGGAAATAGTACACATTCTTCAGATACTATTCCACTTTGGATAACAGATGGTGGATATGCTTTCCCATATGAAAAACAGGTAAAACAATATGGTATAAAGATTATATGTATTTGCTATGAGAGGGTGGTTAAAATGAAATTCTCCCACATCTCTCATGCACAGATATTCGTAAGTGCTATATTGTTTGGCATTTCCGAGCACATGGTTTCAGGACTTTGTCTGATGGAGAGGTCAAAAGTGAGAGAAGATTTCCTTTGCTAATACCAGCATGGAAGGAAAGAGAAGGTGAAATGTTAGCTGACAGCACAGAAAGAAAATAGCAATGACACGAATTTAACACACTCTGCAAAGACGGCAAGTCTGTTAACATCAGGAAATATGTTTATCCCACTTGCTAAATACATTTCACCTCTTCCACACAACTTCCCAGCACAGAATATTAAAATACTTAGTGTGTGAGAGAACAAAGAAAGAGAGGAGAGGAGATTAACTGAAGTACTAGAATACATTTCTAGCTGCCATGTCAGGGCATGTCTGGGGAAGCCATCTGTAGAGTATCAGCTTAAATGGGACTACTGAACACAAATGCTGAGTTGACATGAAGAATCAAAGAGAAAGAGCAAAGAAATTCTATTGTAACTTGCAGCACCCTTGGCATTCATGTACATTCAAAGGAAAACACACACACCACACAGGATCTTCTCAGTGGCTGATATATCACTGAAACATTCTGAATTAATAATGAAGGTAAAACTCACAGATGGCATATGGCAGAGTTTGAACTAGATTCATTTTGACAGGTGACACGGAAGACTATGCATCTCATGATGTGAAATTAAGCATTTAAAAAGGAATTGCTCAGTGTGAATGGCCTTTTAAAACTCAAGGTATACATATATGCCACCACCCTTAAACATAAGGTGCTATATAGTCTAAAAATGATGAAAACGTTTTAAAGTTTGATATGAAGTAACTCCTGAAGCAGCAGCTGCGAAATGGGCAGTATTCAGAGACGACTCTGTTTGAAGGTACATTAATTTTCTTATATAATATGACTCCCAAATTCATGGGAGACATGTTTCTGAGTTTGGTATGAAAACAGAAATCTGTGTGTAACAGCTAACGCTTTTGAAATAATGATTTCGACTGACAGTTATCACGGAGCTGAATGGGGGACCTAGAAAATTCTTGGAGAAATATTATCTCTGGGAATTTGCTAGGTCCTACAAGGTGACTTTATAGTAATTTCTGATGAAAACATACCATAGAATTGTCTGGAGGACCTAGAAAGTTTCTAAACAGGACATATTTTGTTGGATGCAGTGTAACTGTGGGTCCTGGTCCTATAGTTTCACTGTGGGTAAGTACGGTGCTTTAAGGAAATCTAGGTTTTTTGATGGTTACACAACTGTTCAAATCCAAAACTATCAAGATATATTAGGTTCAGTTTTAATGTATGATTTTCATTTATTTAATCAATAGCCATAGCTAATGAAACTTCGAACAACATTATATGGTCAGTGTAGATTCATATAATGCAGTTCGATGCAGCTTTTGAAGCAGCATATAACATTAAAAACAAAAAAATGAAAACCTATACCATATTGTAACAAATATATTAAATAATCAATTAAACAATAAATTGAAGTTATTAATTAATCAAGTAAAGCATTAGTTCTCATGCTCAGTGACTAACTCAAATCAGGAAGATCTGAAGAAGATATGGGTTTCTGACAGACATCTAAAGCACAACGAAGTAACAGCCCCCAATACCAAATGTACAACATAGTCCTCCATATCTTAAAATTCTGACAGCAGTGGTTCAGGCAGCCCAAAGCTGGAACACATGTTAATGGCACATTATCTTATTTCATAAACATTTAAAAGGATATCACCAACTAGAATGGAATAATTGAATCAATTGAACCCAGAAGTGTCAACTTATCTAGTTCACATTGTTTTACTGGTATCTTTCATTATGACAGATAGACATTACTAAAAGCCAGTATTCAGATTTCAGTATTCCAACTAGCCTCTTTAACTCCTAACAATTCAGAGTGTGACTGAACAGTCATCTCAAAAATAACAACAGGAAAAAAAATTAATAGGAACCTTTACTCTATGCCAGATGTCTTAGAAACTATTGAAGGCTTAGATGACCAAGAAATAGTATTAAAGAGCTCAGAATAATGCATAAGCATGTCCTCTAAAAGATAAGCAAGAAATGAAGGAAGGCCGTTTTGTAAACTAAAATCCAAATGTATTTCTCTGCTTAAAAGAAAAGAAAAAGGATTCCAGGCAACTTTCAAAGGGGGAAAGGGAGAGTGATTTAGGCTCTACTGAGGCTTGACTCCTCATTCTCTAATCTAAAACGCCATTGGCTCCTTAACCAATTTTGATTAATGTAAAAGCGACAGAAACCATACTTGCACTCCTTCCTTCCATTCATATAAGTAAAGGAAGCTAACAATGGCACATGTGATAGACAGTCATCACTCCACTGTGCAGAAGGTAGGGAGGGGCATAGCCCATGTCCACAAAAGTGGGGGAAAAACAGAATTTGGGAGGAGGGGGAATGAGTTCTGCCATTGCGGTCCTTTGGGATGAGGGTACCACCATGGTCCTGAGAGAAGAGGATCAGCAGCACTTTACTTATTATGTGGATTCTGGTTACGTTAAGGGTCTAGACAACAAAAACATTTTTTTGTATATTACGTGTTGGTTCCAGACCGAGTATTAGAATGAGGGAGACTTGACCTCCCTCTATTCTGTATGCCATCCCCAAGGGTGCTGTCGACAACCTTCCACCAGCGCCTTCTCCATCCCTGTTATTAATTAATGCCAGGTCTGTTGTTAACAAAACTGCGACCCTCCAAGACTTCATTCTTGAACAAGAAGTGGACATGGTTTGCATTACAGAGACCTGGATCTGTGAGGGTGATAACATTCCCCCATTTGAACTAACACCCCCAAGCTTTAAGATATTTCAACAATCTAGGAGCGAGGGACGGGGTGGAGGGGTGGCAATTCTCCTCTGTGACCATTTCATTACCAAAACTATTCCTATTCCAAAGTTAGCTGGCATTGAATGTATGGACAGTAGAGAGGGTGTGGTCATTCTTCTGATATACCAGGCACCTGGGTCGCTGGGAGATGGCCTGTCCACACTATTGGACCTGGTGACAGACTGGGTTTTGAGATTCCCTAGACTTATTGTCCTGGGGGATTTTTAATGTGCATGTTGATGCACATTACCAGTAACAAAGGACCTACTATCAACGATGGATGCTCTAGGGCTCTCTTTAATTAAGACTGGTCCCACACATTGGGCAAGGACCTGATTTTTAACATCGGATTGCGTATGTCTCTATCCGCAGTGACTGAAGTCCCTTGGTCCGACCACTCTATCCTGAACGTTTGGATGGAGATTCCATCTCCTCTTCCCCAGGATGCAAAGCCAAATTTCATTAGGCCTAGGAGCCTTATGAAACCTACCAGGTTTCCGAGTGCGCTTAAGGACTTAGGAAATGTTAACGATGCTCTTAATGAGCAGGTTAACAATTGGAATGCCAAGCTGTCAGCTGCTTTAGAGGAGATTGCTCCTAAACGCCTCATCTGCCCCCGCCGCAATCGCTCTCCTTGGTACACCAGCGAGCTGCGGCTGATTAAACGAGAGCGAAAATGGCTGGAACATCGGTGGCGTCGGAATCTGGATGAGAAGTCGTTGTCTGCTCTTAAGGCCTTTCATAAGTCCTATTAGTCACCTGTTAAGGAGGCCAAAAGAACATACAACTCCTCTCTGATAGCTTCTGCCAGATCCTGTCCAGCGCAATTATTTAAAATTGTTCGAGCCATGTCCAACTCAGGTCCCCTGGTCCAGGATCCGGCAACTTCGACTATCACAGCTGGGGCATTTCAGAAGTTCTTCAGTGATAAGAACATCATGCTCTGGCAAGAACTGCTCCCTACAGCGGACACACTGCGTGAATTGGAGACCCCATGGCCATCCGATGGGCCCATCCTAGACAAATTCTCCCCACTGAATATTGACGATGTCACCAGAATTCTCGCTGCCGCAAGATCAACCACTTGATCTCTTGATCCATGCCCCTCCTTGGCTAGTCAAGAACTGCTTAGAAGGATTACAAGATCATCTGAGGAGGATAATCAACAGCTCCCTTGAAAAAGGGATCTTCATAGACAACTTAAAAGAGGCAATAGTCCATCCTCTGTTGAAAATCCCAGCCTCAATCCAACGACCCTTGCCAATTATCGACCGGTTTCTAATCTCTCATTTTTAGGCAAGGTGATCGAACGGGCTGCTCTAGGGCAACTGCAGCGGTTTTTGGACGACACAGCCAGTCTGGACCCTTTCCAGTCTTGCTTTCGCCCTGGCCACGGGACAGAGACCGTCTTGGTCACCATTACAGATGAACTCCGCTGCCAGCTCGACAGAGGGGGGTCAGCGCTGCTGGTACTCCTTGATATTACTACCGCATTCGATACCATCGACTATGACATACTGATCCATCGACTTGCCATATCCGGAGTTCGTGGCCAGGCCCTTAGCTGGTTTGACTCATTCCTCCGAGGTCGGGGTCAGCTTGTGGTGTTTATGACTTGTGTTTCCGAAAGATCCCCTCTCTCTTGTGGGGTGTCTCAGGGTGCAATTCTCTCCCCTCTTCTTTTTAACGTCTACTGTATGTCAAGCCACTTGCCAGTCTAGTGCGGAGTTTCGGGCTGGAGTGTTACCAATATGTGGACGACACCCAACTCCTTTTACGCTTGGAACCTGGAGCAACCTCAGTACCGGACAGTTTCATCTTGTGTCTTGAAGCCGTGTCAAACTGGCTGCATACCATCAGATTGAAGGTGAATCCGGCCAAGACTGAGATCTTGTGGCCTGGCCGCCCGGTAGGTGTGCTGCACCATCTGCCCACCTTTGATAGTGCTCCCCTATCTCCATCCGCTACTGTTAAGAGTTTGGGTGTGGTCTTAGACACACAGCTAACCATGGAGTCCCAAATCGTGGCTGTTAGCAAGCAGGCCTTTTTCTACCTTCATCAGGCAAGGCAGTTGGCTCCTTACCTGTAAAGTGAGGCCTTGGCAACAGTCATCCATGCCATGGTTACATCTAGGCTGGACTATTGCAATGCCTTGTATGTTGGCCTCCCTTGCTCAACGACCCAGAAAATTCGGATAATCCAGAATGCAGCAGCCAGACTACTTGCTAAATCCCCTATGAAAGGCCATATAACTCCTACGCTGCGACATCTCCATTGGCTCCCAACGGAATATCAGGCCCTGTACAAGATGCTGGTTCTGACTTTTAAAGCCTTGTATGGCCAGGAGCCAGCGTACCTCAGAGACTGCCTCTCTTCTTTCCACCATCAACGGTCGCCTTGCCCCACACAATGAAATCTTTTGTATGTAACAGGTCCCAGAGAAGTACGTCTTGATAGTATGACACGCAGGGCCTTTTCTATTACTGCTCCTGTTTTATGGAACTCTCTGCCCCCTTATCTAAGAGCTATGCACGATTTGTGATCCTTTGCGCAGGCACTTAAGACCTGGTTTTTTTAACAGAGCTTTTGTTTTATAATTCTGATTTTAATACTTGGCTGTTTTAATGCTGCATCTTTATGTAAATCGCCCGGAGCATCTGGGATGGAGGGCAATTAACAAATATTAAACTGAATGAATGAATGAATGAAAAAATATATCATATTTCATTTGTGCTTTGTAATTCATACTACCTTGATAATTTAATGATCAATGACTATTCTGATAAATGACCACATTCAAGATTTGTATTTTCAATTCTTTTTCCCCATTTCATTTTGTATATTTTTGTTAATTTTTTCTTTCACTTTTCCAGACAGAAGGCATGACTGCTGATTCCACTCACCTTCAGACATTATGAAGTGAATTTATGAGCAAAATATTTCTAGTTTTGATGACAGATAACACTTATAATTAGAAGTCTTTAATTCAGAGGATGTAACAAGGGCAAGTTTAGTCACCACTATGGTTGTCTTTTTGAACGTACTTCTAGGTGCTCTAAAATATACGGAGGGTTTGTCATGCCAAGTCTCAACATTGCTCCCTCAGGGATTACGTCGACCAGTTTCCAGAGGAGAGTCGGGAGGTCTGTCCCAATGTCTCGTCCATAAGCTCCAGTGTCTTCGCTGGTGAGCCATATTTCGCATACCCCTTCTGTCAGAAAGAGAGAGGGAGAGAGAAAGAAAGGGAGAGGTAATTGATAAATCTGCTTTTGAGCTTGCTATTTTATCACACAACTGCTCATTCTCTCTTTTTTTAAAAAAAAATGCACTATTTCATAAGCCTAAGTATTATGCATCGAGGCTGGCTATCCAATTGCAGAGAAAGAGAAGCATATCCCTTGGGTAGCAGAGGGTTACTGAGTGCATTTTATGAGTACCAGAGTGCTACAACAATGCTGTAAATTATTGCTTTGGCGTGATTAACATTCACAGCCAGTGACTAATGTGAGACGCCTTCTTAATGCAACTCAGACACGAATAAAACTTCATTCCCTTTTCTAAGAGTATCTTGCTTATTAGGCAGCATGAGCAATGCGAGTGAAGCAAGTACTATGTAGTACTGGGCAAACTGTTAACAATCTGCTGACTAACTGTCTAGTTAATAGCCTTGTAAAAGGCAAAGTACTTATGGTCCCCAAAAGCCAAGGGCTGACTATATGACTGTACTGATTACCATTTATAATAAAGCAACTGTTACACACTGAAGCATTTACATCTTATTTACAAGGATATATTACAGTCTGCTAATTGTAAAAAGACAATGAATGTAGGATGAAGAAACAGTTACTGGAGGAAAATGCTTTTTTGTTCAGCTATTAGTCAAGTAAACTGTGGTAGCAGGAAGCAGTAATATTTTATTTGCCATTTTAGAGAATACGGTTTTCAAGCATACATGTCAATAACATCCTGTTTTCCAAGAAACAATAATTACTGTCACAATCATGACGATTTGTTAGTAATGGAGTTTGTGTAGTTTTCAACCCCTCTGCATTCTATTAGCCTTTTATAGTAGCTGTCCCTCTACTTTCTACACTGTATTATTTAATTGGTGTTTATTAAAAAAAATTGTGTGGGATTTTTAGCCATCTTGAGTTCCCATGGGGAGAAAGGCGTAGTATAAATAAAGTAAATAAAAATAGTTTCCATTTTGAAGGATTCATCAAATACACTTTTTTAAAAAAAGAAATGTAGTTTTAATTTATAATTTTTCCAGTCAAATTTTTCCATATTTTTGACCTTGCAGAGGTTTTTTTGGAATAATAATAATAATAATACAATACTGCTTTATTTATAGCCCACCCTATCTCCCAGAGGGGACTCAGGGCGGCTTACAACAAAATAAAACACAATGGCAACCGAGCAATGCCGAGCATAACATATGACAAATCAAAAACAAGCTCAATTCAAATTATAAAAAGCAACTTAAATAAATAAGACATACTACAACGCACACAATTACAACATATTAAATTCTTTAAAACTTTTAAAATTCAACTAAAATCATTGGAGTGAAGATGATAAACAGCAGATTAGTGAAGGTAGATGTTCAACAACTAGGTGAGAGTGTGTATAAGGAGTAATTAGTCCTCCTCTCCATAGGCTAAAGTGCATAAGTACGTTTTTAAAAGCTTTTTAAAGGAGAGGAGAGAGGGGGGCATTTTTAATTCTTTAGGGAGGGAGTTCCAGAGGCAGGGAGCAATCACGCAGAAGGCCCTCTCCCTCTCATCCCCTCCAGCTGCACTTGAGACGGAGGTGGGACTAAGAAGAGGGATTTCTCACTCGGGCTGATTTGTATACCGAGATGCGGTTTTTCAAATGGTCTGGGCCTAAACCATTTAGAGATTTTACTGGAATGCTGCATTGTTGGGTGCCAGATGAGTGCAAAGAAATGGCCAGCAAGAATAGGAATGAAAACTATTATACAGATTGAAAGCAACCAGTCTTCTTCATAATCTGCATAGGTGGGATTATTAACCTCCTGGTGGGTTGAAAATTAAATCACATAAGAGGAAGCAGCTGTAATAGTAAATAAACAGCAACACAAGTAAGTATGTTTAATGTTCTACCTTTGAGAAGCTAAATAACAAGGATTGGCTATCACTTGAACAAGCACCAGTAAAAACTTTTTACACACCCCTTCTTTTTATGAAAAACATAAAACATCAGGACACATTGCCTGTTAATTTAGGGTAATCCCATAAATGTAAAAGGCTTTTCTTAGGAAAGGAATACTCAGAGATTATTTTACTAGTTTGTGCCTCTGAAATATAAGTTATAACACCTAGCATTTGTTGGTGATCTCCCATCCAGCTACTAACCAGGACTGAGCCGGCTTAGTTTCCAAGATCAGCTGGTTTTGGGACCTTGAGATTATTTAGACTCCTTTGTGTGAATCATAATCAGAAAGTAAGTATGAAGGAAAGATGAAAATTACATGCTGTAACTATATGAGGTCTGAAATGACAAACCATAGCAGAAGTTGGAATTAGGTTTGGAATTTAATTTGATAATATTTAATATTAGTAATTGTAGCAATAACCATTGCTATGAACACTAAAAACCGTCACTGTTAACTGGTTAAACTATACTTAATTAATTCAGCATTTAAAATACTAGATTTTGTAACAGATCAGACAACTGACACAAATGACATGGAGATTGTCCACACTGACAGTAGAAACATACTGGCATCATCAAGGATGAATGTAATTAGTGGATGTTTAGCTCATAATTATAACCTTATCAAACTCTTCAAAGTGTGTGATCCATCAAAGAGGTAGGTGAGTGTGATCAGAATGGGAAGGAAGAGAGAAAGAAGCTGAGAGAGATGGGAATGGGTGAGATGAGATAAAATGTTCATGTAAAGGTTCAAATGCCTACTTCTGTGTGAATAAAACAATGATTACAAAAGTTGTGAATGGAATTTACTTCTGAGTAAATATAAGAGCAGAGATTTAGTGGAATGAATTTTCTGGCTCTAAATTAATACTATCTTAACCAAACATGATACCACATGTAATCCATTGAAGCAGGGGTAGATAGAAAGTGGAATGGGAGCAGGAGAGGGCAGGGCAAAGAAAGGAGGAAAAGGAGGATGTGTATGTGAACAACAATAACTAAAGGAATGCACGATGTGAGCAACAATAACTAAAGGATTACAAAAGGGGTTCACTGAAGATCTCATAAAATATTGTACAATGTAATAATATATAACAGATACCAGAATAAAAGGAATAGACAGTCATAATACACTCTGACTTGCATGTCACTAGGTGCTGGTGAAAGGAACACCAGCCTTTCAAGTTTAATGGGGCTGACATTCTGTAACGGCCATTTCTGCTTAAGGGGCAACTATTCCATTTACCAAAATGACTCAGTTTCCCTTCCTATTTTCTTCAACACTTTTCTGATTCTTGTTCTTTAACTTCTTCCCAGGGGGCTCCAAAATTTCTCTGTTTTTTTCTCTACTTCTACTACTTCTCTACTTCTGTAAAGATATCAAACAAATGTTTGAGTTATGAGTATCTGTTTCTTTTGGTTTATGTGCTGTAGTAGTACTACTGGAGGTGTGTCTAAATAGGTGCAGCTGGGTTTGCCTGACTCCAGTAGGATGTGGCAGCTGTGTTTGTACAAATCTCCTTTGTTAGGTTTTTGGCTTTTGCAGTTTTCTTACTGTCTATGCTGGCTATTGTGCTGGCTGAAGTTCCTGGCTGATATACTGCTGTGATGCTGGAATGCTGTAGACTGGAGAAATTCATTTAAATGCTGAAATGCTGAAGCCTGGAGAAATGGATTCCTATACTGCTGGAATGCTGTAATTTGGAGAAATGCATTCGTAAACTGCTGCAATGCTGAAATGGTAACAGGGATGCTGGGAGTTGAAATACTGTGTGAGTTAACACAGAAGCCTGTTACTGAAGAATGTACAGACTGTTTATTGAAAGAGCATGTTGCTGTTTTTTTGTTTGTTTGAAGCTATATTAGTAAATTAAAGTTTTTGCCTGTTTTTTATATGAAGACAAACTTTGTTCTTTTTGCTTCTGTTTGCTCAAATACCCATCAACCACCTTCTTCTGTTTTCTCTGCAACTGTGGATATAGAGGATTACATGTCCCATTATCCCATCTCCAACCGACAATCTGTGATATGGTGAGCAGATCAAGTGGCCTAATAACAAAAGCAGTATATTGCATTTCCCCCAATCCTAATCCTTCTTCTTCTTCAGTGCCATAAGTGAAAAGTCATATATACCACTAGAACCCCTGAATCAATAAAATTTATAGGAGGTGTCACCTTTCAGTGCCCTTCTGGAGTACCAGATTGATATATTAGGCCTCAGTCTTTTGGTTCTCTCACACTTTAACATGAATTGTTGAACAATTAAATACAGAAGAGGGTTCTTCTTCTATGAGGAATTGATTGATGTGCAAACTGATCCTTTCCAGCTCGTGAAATGGTTGATTCCCCCCCCTCTCTGTTGTCTCTCTCTTAGGGTTTAAAAGTGAGCAATTCAATATGGCATACATGTGAGAAAGTAAAATCAGTGGGGATATGCTGTGATTTTTTTCTTAATTTATATTCATGGTAGAGTTATTTACTCTTATTAAGCAGCATGACTCCCATATTTGCAGAACCTATACATGGTGTTTCATGTATTGATGATTTTACCTCCTGTAAAAGGTATGCTCTGTTTTCAGTTCCTCTAAATCAGGGGTACTCATTAGGTAGATCGTGATCTACTGGTAGATCACGTAGGGTGTCCTGGTAGATCGCAGGCAGGGCTCAGTCCCGTCCTGCAGGCTCCCGACACCGCCCGGGTGCAGAAGGAGATTGGACTGGATGGCCCTTGGAGGTCTCTTCCTATTCTGGGAACCCGTTGTTGTTGTTGTTGTTGTTATTATTATCAGAGGCTGAATGGCCATCTGTAAGGAATGCTTTGATTGTGTTTTTCCCTTATGGCAGAAGGAGGTTGGACTGGATGGCCCTTGGAGGTCTCCTTCTACTCTAGGAACCTATTGTTGTTGTTGTTACTATTATTAGTAGTAGCAGAGGCTGAATGAATATTATCGTCATTATTATTATGAATAAATTCAGGGGCTTATTATACTCACATTTAGTTGAATTGAGTCTTAAAATATATTATATGGCTCTCACTGAAATAAATTTCCAAATATTTTGCTTTTATGGCTCTCTGAGTAGTGGGTAGGTAGATCATTTTGACTTGGTTGTTTTATAAGTAGCTCGCATGCTGAAAAAGTGTGGGCACCCCTGCTCTAAATGCTCGTCCCATTGAAAATAACGGGGTTTACTATTATCCACCATGTTACATATCTATGAGTGGTTCAGGAACATATCCCCCATGAATATGAGGATCGTACTGTACTTATTCATTAATACAAAAATGTAAAAGTATTTCCAGGATACCCATCTTCTTTGTATTATCCATATGTACAGTAATACCATGCCAAATGTAAAACGAAGGTGAAAACTTTCTTCCTCATTGAACTTTTGACCGGCTCTCATCTGGCTCCCTGTGGACATAAGAATTATTTCCAACACTATACCATTGTTTTTTCAAGGACTGTTAAGGGGATTTCCAGTATCTTGCAACATTGATTTCTACAGGTAAGAGCAGACTCAACAGAAAGTCTGCAGAAAGTTTCTCAAAGTTTAGATGCAATAATTTGATGTTTCAGCTGTCTTTGCATGTTTTCCTTATTACTTTTCAAAACTATTTTATCAGAGGACATTTTGAAGAAAAACAACACCTCAATTACATTGCTTCTATCAGAGCAGGCAGTAGAATTTGTACAAAGATATACATCGAAGGGACATCCAATTCAAGCTGTGTAATTTATTTGAACTGCATTTTTATGTTGCACAAACAACGCTTGGAGATTATCTTTATCCAGTCACCTATACCTACCTACTCAGACTCAGTCATGCAGTTTCTGCATTTACTAAAGGCAAGCACTACCTAGTATGCTAGAGGTAATTATGTACAATATTTAGCTGAGTGGATCAGGCCCACACTTTTAAAATATAGATTTTAATCTATATTTTAAATCTGAAGCCATTATTCTTTTGAAAATGTCCACAGCATGATCATTTTATGACAACAGACATACATTTATAGCATTCTTACAAAGATGGTGGTCTTTGAGCACAGGATTTTTATCCCATTTCTTTTTGTCACCTAATCAATGAATACTAATAATATACCAACTGTAGACTACTGAAGGACTAAATAAGTTTAAACAGTAAGCATTTATTGTCAAACTCTACAGCTTATCTGTGAAACTACAACTGCCATGGTATAAGAATACCAAAAGTATTTTCTTTGACCTCTCTCTTCGTGCTTTGTCTACTACAGTGAGATTCACTGCATGATGCCACAATGGGAGAAACCTACGGTAATTCTGACCTTCTTGGTCACCCTCTTATCCTTATCAATAATTGCCCAAACCCTTTGCCATTCCTTTTCCAGCAGAGAATGCTTTTGGCAGCTTGCCATGCTCTCCAGAACACAGAAATGTCTCCCCTACTGTACCACAGACCTTCTAAAGAAGACCATCTGCCAAGGATAAGTCCAATTTAAAACCCTTTATCAAAAAACTCCTTGCAGTCCCAAGGATAATTAATCTGAAGTTGCCATTCCTGCTCATGCCCTCAGAATTCATCATTAACACAACATAAGCTTGAAAAAAAAAATAAGTCAGAGATGGAGAGGAAGGCTTATGAAATCAAGCCCAACATAGAAAAGCTCATTGTTAAAGTTAATCTTGTGGTGTCTAAAGTTTTTGGTTTCAATTATCAGCACTTTCCTAAGCTAAAACGTAATCACTAGGGTAAATCCTATCTTATACTTTGGCAAAAAGTTGCACACTTGGAGTTTCAAACTTGGAGTTTCCCCAAACCCAGAAACATTCTGACCTAAAAACAAGAGATGCAAAGCAGGCACATGGAACAAAGAAGAGTAAGGCTGGGAAAGCAATTTCATACGTTACTATTTTTTATTCACACTAACACTTATTGTTTCTACCTCTCTGCCCAAAAATACTCCTTTAAATACTACAGAGCCAAAACCCCAAGGTACAAAAGTTTATGTGTGTGAGAGTATACCACATCATCACTTTTTAAACACTTCTGAGTGGCTGAATTAAGTTTAGTACAGATAATATAATGCGAATAACTAAAATGAAATTGATGCCAATGATTTTTTAAATAAAAAAATACAATTTTTCCAATGACACAAAGGTCTGTTAAGAAAACCACCACCTCCTCATAGGAGAAAACAACACACAGGTTTCCACACATACAATTCCATATTCTTTCACCACGTGGCAGCTGTCATGCCCTAGGGCAGTCCCCTTGCTGCTGTTGCAACTGGTAGAGGAGAGGGTGGGGGGACAATGCAGATCATAGAGGAGCACCTGATCTCAGTGTGGCGGGAAGATGGGGAGAGATGAGGTTGTGCTCTCAAATGAAGGAAGCCCACCTTTTCCTTTTCTCAGGAGTTCTTCACAGTCTAAATCAACTCGTCCCATTTCTTCTTTCCATTGGTGAGGAGGAGGAGCAGCAGCCCTGCCTAGGACTTCACTGCTACAATTGGTGGTGAGTTTACAGATGAAGAACAAGGGCAAGAGAATAGTCTCCTGTGTCCTCTCCCAAAAGGGGCAAATACATATATAAACAGATATAAGTTACAAAGAAGACGCTAGTCAGAGTGTACTGTGCTTCTTGCATATGTTCTGTATTAATGGTAGCTTCATGTGCAAATCCAGTTTTGCTGTAATTTAGTAACAGTTATCTATCTGCTTGCTACTTGCAGGTACTAAGGGCCCACTGTACAAGTCTTACCTGTGCCCATGATCCAGTACAGTACTTAGCTGAATCTGAAGGAAAAACCCATACACAGAAAAGTGCAATTCGATTGAAACATTAATGGTATTAACATAAAACAATAAGGAGAGGGTAGCATGCAATTAGACATAAACTGTGCCACTGGAGTTAGAAAACTAATAAATAAGATATTGGGGAAACAGATGTGTTGCAATCACTGGCTATTTCTAGCTACTGAATCAGCTTTTTGTTTTGGCTTCAAAAAGAAACCATAGATAATGCATTGAACTGTTAGACACCAAAAATGAAGGTGAAGAAAAGGTTCCAGCCCTAAAACTGTTCAACATTATTTGGAAAAGATGATTTAAGTATGGAAGCTGGGTAAACAATAATTTTTTAATCATTTATGTTACATATCCTATATGCCATTGCTTGTTGTTCGAATTCGCAGTTTAAAAGTTATACATAACATTTTATGTAATTGATTATATTGTTTTATGTTTGATTTTACTTTGTTGTTGTGTTATCGGCCCCGGCCTCATGTAAGCTGCCCCGAGTCTCCGTTGGGGAGATGGTGGCGGGGTACAAATAAAGATTATTATTATTTATCTGTTTTCCCAACAACTTATTTATTAGTTTTCTAACTCCAGTGGCACATTTTATGTCTAACTGCATGCTACCCTCCCCCTATTGTTTCATGTTAATACCATTAATGTTTCAATCGAATTGCACTTTTCTGTGTATGGGTTTTTCCTTCGGATTCAGCTAAGTACTGTACTGGATCATGGGCACAGGTAAGACTTGTACAGTGTGGGCCCTTAGTACCTGCTAGTCAGAACCCTTCATGGATACCCAAATCCCTGGATGCTCCAGTTCCATTACATAAATACAATAACATAGTAAACAGCTACCCATTATGTAAAATGGCTAAATCTAATTTTTAAAAAATAAATGGGGGGGGATGTGGGACAGGGAGATATTTTCATGTTGTTGATGCTGGAATCCATGGATACAGAAGGCCAACTGTACATAGCTTGGCATATGAAGCTGAAATTTTGTCACGTAAACTGAGTAATCAATGACGACTGGATCTCAAGTCAACTGCACTGATTTTTTTTTTTTGGAATTATTATAGCTTGGCTTATGGAGCTGAAATTTGGTCGCCCGAACTGAATCAATCAATGAAAACTGAATCTCAATTTAGTTGCACTGAAAAAATAGTTCAAACTAGCTGTACCCGGCACGCGTTGCTGTGCCCTATTTAGGAGATGCGAGAAAGTCTGAGTATGTAAGGGTTGGAATTGTTGTTAGTGAATTGGGTGTTTTATGTTTGTGACTCAGCTCTTTGCCTGCAGTCCTTCGGGTTTGACTTGTACCATAGCCAGGATGGATCAGCTTGGGGAGGGCTTGTCCTGTCAGGGGATCTCTATCTTCACAGGTGCGTCCAGTGTCTGTTGGGGGACTGTTAAAAATCCTTTCCGTATCCTTTTTAGCCACCTTTCTCAAGATCTTCATGTCTAGCTTACTTTCTGCTCCTCTCTTTTTCAAGATGTCCTGCTCTGTGTCTTTTGCACCCATTGGTCGATGTCCGATGAGGCTTTCCCCATCATGGTTTTCTGATTTGAAAGTGTTGGAGGAGGCTGTGGCACTCATCTGACAGTTTGTTATGGGTCAGAATGTTCCTGTTGGCTGGCCAGTACAGCAGTTATGCAAATCCGCCCTTATTGGCAGCCAATCATGTTGTCAGAATGTAGAGGCTGGGGGAGTCTTTGGCAGCCCCGGAGGATGCTGGGAAATGTAGTTTTTTTACTCGTTGTTTTGGGGGCCTTTTAGGTTTTTTGGGGGGGGGAGTTTCTTTGCTATAAACGTACCTTGCTTGAGGCCTATTTCTGTTGGCAAGTTTTGTGTTTCTGTGTTGTAAGGTTTCTCTGTTTCAGGTAGTCTTCACATGATGACTGTTCCTTTATATATATAGATTATGATTGCTATTACTATTGTTGTTGTTGTTGTAGGGCCCCCTGGTGGTGCAGCAGGTTAAACTGCTGAGCTAATGAACTTGTTGACTGAAAGGTTGGCAGTTCGAATCTCGGGAATGGGGTGAGCTCCCCCTGTTAGGCCCAGCTTCTGCCAAACTAGCAGTTCGAAAACATGTGAATGTGAGTAGATCAATAGGTACTGCTCTGGTGGGAAGGTAAAGGCACTCTATGCAGTCATGCTAGCCACATGACTTGGAGGTGTCTACAAACAACACCAACTGTTCGACTTAGAAATGGAAATGAGCACCACCCCCCAGAGCCAGACATGACTAGACTTAATGTCAGGGGAAACCTTTACTTATTGTTGTTGTTATATTTAATTTCCCCCCACTTTTCTCAGAGCTGAGACTCAAAGTGCTTTAGTCCTAACAGACATTACAATTAAAACATTCAAAAGCTAAATATCAAAATAGAAGTATTAAATAGAAGTATTAAAACACAGCAATTAAAATACAATTAAGACAAATAAATAAATAAAACTTTAAAAATCAATTTCCTAGCCCAAGGCAGGACTCCCTGTTTTGCTGTTTAAAAACTTTCTGTTTTAAAGGCTTGCCTGAATAAAAAGTTTACAGCTTTTAAAAATCCCGTTAATTTTTATAGGAGCAAGGCATAACTAATTTAGATTTGATCCAACATAATGCTTAAACTAGAACATCAAATCCATTCAGTTATTTTTTTAAAAAAATAATCCAACTTCCACATATTTACCTTTAAAGAAAAAGTATCTAGATAACGTTTTTAAAAAATGATAATGTATTTCTCACTTCTACACTAGAGAGGCTTTTGCCAGCATTAAATGGCAAATGGAGCATAACTGACTCCCTCTGCCTATACAATGCAAACCATTGTATCTGCTTCTAAAAGAGGTCATTCTACCCCTATAGGGACTTCTGCTTTTGTGGTCTAATAGAGGATAAACTAACAGACATCACTCATCGCATAGCTTGAGTAGAAGAGAGAAGGCTGATAGGAAAGGGAAGAAAACCCCATAATGGATTGCAAACAGTATGATACCTACACTTTAGTAACAAAAACAAGCTAGAAAGAAATCTAAGACAGAAAAGTATCCATTGGTTTTTTTAACCAGCATCTTCATCTTTATAGCATGTATACTCAAAAAGGAGGGAGGGCTAAATCAATGACACAATTTGTCTTTATGATGGTTTGCTTATTATACCTGTCCAATTTGAAGCTGCTTGGAAAGTGGAAGAGCAGAAAATACAACATTCCAAATGGATTAGAAAGAAAAAGGAAGAGAGCTTGGTTTTCTTCCAGCTGTGCATTTGTTCTCTTTCACATACACCCACCTGAGTGCAAAAGGTTAAACTCTGAAATATAGTATGTCAAAATAGTCACAGTTCTCCTTCAAAGGTAATTTTCAAATGAATGATCCCATTTGGTAAACATGCATTGCATCAGAACAGCGAAACAGGAAACAAAGAGAGCAGGGAAACCAAGTTCTCCTGATCTGTAATGGAATACTGGAATGATTTCTTCATCTCTTTGGCATCTTCAAATCACGTGAAGAGATATAGGACTGGCTCACTAGTTTCGGTGACACAGAGCCCACTCATTTAGCTTCGGCCCCAGTTCTGAGTCCCAGAAAAGGAACTGTGAAATGAATAACACTATGTAACACAATTATTGTTCCTGAATTATAAATGTAATTTCCTAACTGGTTCTATAATAAAAAATGGAAAAAGTTTATTAAACTTCAAAAACTTTTTTTGTGAGAAGAACATCTTGCAGCATATTTTGCTATATTTTTTCAATGAATATCTCAGAGAGACTCAGAGAGGCAGTTCCAGACAGCCCTTTAATCCGGGCTGTCTGGAACTGCCTCTCTGAGACTCCCTGAGGTAAACTTTAACCTGGATGCAATCGCGTCCAGGTTAAAGTATACCTCCCCTAGAAAGTGCGTGCTTTTCTGGGGGGTGGTTGTCCAGATGCTCTCCCCGAACCTTCCAGGAGGACATCCCCCACTCTCTCCCAAACCCCTTTTTAAAAGCCTTTAAAAATGAAAATAACTTGCCCAGCTGCCATTAAACTGTTGCCGGAGTTCTCCTGGCAAGTAGGAATGATGCGCCACAAGAAGGGGGAAGGAGAAGGAAAATCGCTCCTGCCCTCTTCCTGGCACATCATCTCCTGGCACATCATTCTTACAAGCTAAGACAGCTCCAGCAGCAGTTTAATGGTAACTAGGTAAGTTATTTTATTTTTAAATGCTTTCAAAAGGGGTTTTGAGAAGGGGTGGGGGATTTCTTGTGTTTCTTGGGCTCCAGGAGCCGAAGTAACCTGAGACAGCTGTGTAGATGGGCAATGGAAGTCATGTGGAACAATCCCTGGTCTCATCTACGAAGCTCCAGCACCTGAAAAGACCTGGGTCTTTCCAGGTATCTAATTACTTCAGGACAAAACAGGGTTTTCCTGCTTTGTCCCGAAGCCATTCCCTTTTATGTGGGGTGTCATTTGGATGTCCCACGTAAAGAAGTGGGAGGGTGTGTGTAATGACGCTCCAATTTCGGTAAGGATCACGCGTAGGTAGAAGCACGGTCCAACACGATTTTATTGCAGGTACAACACTTGTAAAGCTAAAGCACCGTCCCGCCACCCAAACACACCTTTTATACCCAAACCCCCCTCCCCTTGCTTATGCAATGTCCAGGCAGGGTTGCACCATATCCGGGTGAATCAGCAAATCCCACAGTCCAAAGAGATGTGACCTCATTAGTCTCTGAGTCAGCACTAATAGTCCAATGTCCAATGTCCAAGTCCAGAAGAGGTTGCCTCACTTCCTCTGGAGACACCTGGAAGTTACGTCACTCCCGGACTGACTCAGCATAGTCCTTCAGTAACTAAAACAAAGGTCACTTCACTCCCCGGAGAACTGGGGCAAAGGTTAGCACCACCTCATGGCAGGCTGGAAACCTGAACTTCTTCCAAGCTCAGATTTCCCAGATCTGACATAACGTCCTTCTCCACCGCGTCCTCCCCCTGCAGAAATAAAACACTATTCAATCTTCAGGCGGAAGGGGCCCCACATATCTCTTTTAAAAACTACAGTGGAATGTAGGGTGAACCTTGCCTAGACTCTTTGGCAAAAGGAGGGTATAAGAGACTTTATTTGCTGCCTTATCAACCCTGAAAGGTCCAATATACTTCGGGCTTAACTTTTTGGACGGGTATCCCAATTTCAAGTTCTGTGTGGACAACCATACCAGATCGCCCTCTACATACTCCTCCCCTTCCTGTCTTCGACGATCCCCAAACAGCTTGTATGCTCGTTGCGCTTTCCCCAAAGCTTCCGTCACCTCCCTCCAATCATCCCGCGCTCTCATTCTCCACTCACTCCTCTCCTCCCCCCCCCACTTCCAACAATTGGGGCAAAGGAGCCACATCCTGGCCGTAAACTACCTCGAAAGGGGACTTTCCCGTGGAAGAATGCACTGAGCTATTATACGCCATCTCGGCATAGGGCAACAAATCCGACCAGTTATTCTGTTCCTTATTACTAAATATGCGCAGATACCCTCCTAGTGATTTTTGCGCTCTCTCCACGCCCCCATTGCAGCAACCGAACGGGATCCCTGGGATAAACAACGCAGCGCTTCTTTAGCCTTTATCCTCTCCAAAGGATCACGGAAGCGATTTCGAATGGCTTGCAAGAAGGCCCGGACCGATGTTAAACATGAATCTCTACGATCATGGCACTGCACATACCATTCAGCAGCCCTTCCTTTAAACACTCCTCCAATGGCTCGAACTCTGCTACCATCACTGGGGTAGAGATGACCGTAATCTTCCATATGGTCCTTCACTGCAGCAATAAAGAAGGCCACCTTGCAAGCTTCCCCTTCAAACTCCACCCACAAGGGTTCTTTCTTCAATCGTCCTCCAAACTCCTGGGATTGTACTCTGCTCCCCTGAGGAACCTCAAGCCTTGGGACTCCCCTTCCCATTCCTGCCGACTGCAGGGGCCGACTCACCGGGACCGGATTTACTTCTGACGCAGGATGACCACCTTCCGTCCACACTCCCATGGGAGATCTAGGACGTTCAGCTGCTGACGGTCCGCCATCCATCCAAGAATAAAAAGTGAAGTCTCCTCCTCCCGGTGCACTCCACGCCGAATCCACTGGCTCTCTCCTGGACATAGCCCGAGACATCCTTCTCATGGTATGCTCCATTGCCTCCATTCTACACCTCATCACCGCCAATTCCGATAGCGATTCAGGTTCCGTGGTCTCACTACCACACTCCTCCAGGTCCACCTGAGCTGGGGCACTCTTCCCCACAGCTTCTCTGGTCCTGCCCTCTACTGGATCCACCTGAGCTGGCCCTTCTTTCAGCGCAGCTTCTCTGGTTCCTCCGGTCCTCCGGACATCCATCTGAATGGGGCCTCGCTGCCCCCTTCCTCGGGATTCACCTCTCAAAGAGCTCACCTGAGCGTCCCACAATCTCTCCGCTTCTCTGAGCTCGTCCACCTGAGCTGACGCACCATACGCCGTCGCTTCTCTGGACCCGTCCGGGAACCCCACTTGGTCAATGGTATTCCACTCCCATTCCATGGTTCTCCGGACCTCTTCAGGAGCAATATTCCACATATCGATATACTCCTCTTCCTTCCAAGCCAACCTCTCCATTGCTGGGAAATTTGAATGGGGCTTTAGCTTCTGTAATGACGCTCCAATTTCGGTAAGGATCACGCGTAGGTAGAAGCACGGTCCAACACGATTTTATTGCAGGTACAACACTTGTAAAGCTAAAGCACCGTCCCGCCACCCAAACACACCTTTTATACCCAAACCCCCCTCCCCTTGCCTATGCAATGTCCAGGCAGGGTTGCACCATATCCGGGTGAATCAGCAAATCCCACAGTCCAAAGGGATGTGACCTCATTAGTCTCTGAGTCAGCACTAATAGTCCAATGTCCAATGTCCAAGTCCAGAAGAGGTTGCCTCACTTCCTCTGGAGACACCTGGAAGTTACGTCACTCCCGGACTGACTCAGCATAGTCCTTCAGTAACTAGAACAAAGGTCACTTCACTCCCCGGAGAACTGGGGCAAAGGTTAGCACCACCTCATGGCAGGCTGGAAACCTGAACTTCTTCCAAGCTCAGATTTCCCAGATCTGACAGTGTGTGTTTTAGAGGCTGTGTGGATAGGCCCATAGTTTGCGGTAGCCACAAAAATGAAGTTTCTGGAGTATAACAGATACTTTTAAAGTAAGTACTGCACAATTAAATGGGAAATAACACCTTAAAATCAGGAACTTTTTTTTCAAATTTTGTTACATAGTGTAATTTTCATCCGAACATCTATGAGATTACCCCTGTTTGATTTTTAAAAAATGCTTGTGCTACCCAAATATTATTTTTGGGTTTGTTGCTATTATCTGTCATCAAATCAACTTCAATTTATGGCAACTATTTGAATGACTCAGGTCTTATACATTCAGGGATGTGGCTTCCTTGGATGGAATTTAATTATAGCAGTTTCCCTCTTTTCCTTCCACTTTGCCTTCCACTTCTGTCTTTCCTAATTAGCTGTTCCATCTCATGATACGTCCAATGCAAGACTGCTCCAAATGTAGTAGCTATGGACTTCTTATCCAGAAACACATTTTAAAGTGGGTTCAGCCACTGGATGAGAAGCCAAAAGGCAACATAGCCCACTGTAGTCAGGGAAAACAAGGAGAACAATATAAGTCATCAGCTCGGCTCTGGCAGTCACCTAATATCAATTTCTAATTTCTACCTATGGATGGTTCTAGATTATTGCAAAAACTAGTTAGGTCAACTGTAGAGGAGTTCACATCCTTGTAGATTTAAAACTGTTGTGATAGTCCCACTGTGTATTTTATTCTCTTTTTAATCAGATTCATGCAACAATAGAGAAAGGAGTGCAGATGACATGTCGCATCATAGCACTTCAACATTACATCAAGGCAGAACAATGAACCTGAGACCCCTATTGAGTCATATTGTAATGGTATGAATGAAGAAAGGTTCCAAAGGTAGGATAAACCATCAAAGGATTAGATGGCCATGAGTGCTTTCTGCTTCTTCTAAAATAAATACAGTTCTGAGAGATATGTGCTAGGATTATTTTGGAACTGTTCCTTAAGCTGCCACGATGAAAGACCAAAAGGTTCTACCTTCTACTCTTCTGGCTTTTGACAAAAACAGAAATCACAAGAAAGTATATTCTAGTTTTGGAAAAGTTGTTTGGGGATAAAACAAGGAGCAAAGGATGCACATTTCATTTTAGCAAAGAATTGTGACCCCTAGAGGCCTCCAAAGGTCTGGTCATTGCTTCTTTCCTCTTTTTTTGGTATCCTACCCCAGTCCTTTTTTTGTGATGGGAAAGTTTGGGGTTAGGGAAGTTTTCCTTCATTGCAGGGCAGGGAGATATTGCTTTCAAGAAATGATGAGTATAAATATTGATTTCTTTAGTCAATTTTAAGCTTGTCCTTTAATCTAGTTTTTAAATTTTCCTAAAACTACAAAGAGAATTATGACATGCCCATACTGAAAGGTCTACAATGTTTGACCATGTACCAAAAACATGTATGCGGCAAAGGATGTACTTGATGGTGTTAGGGACTTAGCAGAGCTAGAAGATAGTACTCTGATAGTACTTTGAAAAACAAAGGGAAGTGATTCGCCTTTCTATCACAGCAAGCTGGAGACTAACTTACCACCTTAAATTTTCATCGGTGGAGAAGATGTAATAAGAGTTTGTTTTCCCTCATCTTCTCTAACAGTCTTTTTTTTTCTTTTGTGTCTTTTGACTACAAAACTGAATACAAACACTGCCATATCATTAATCTTTGTAAGCTACTCTGGGAGTACTTTTCAAATGAAGTGTGGAGCTTAAAAAAAAAGAAGTTGGAGAATGGAACAATAATTCATATTAGGAGCAGACATACTGAAAGAGCCAAATACACTTACTGCTAAAGCGGTAGACACAATGGGATATATTTTAAAGAATTACAGGAAATGTTAATGGATTCTACACACATGGCAGGACGCAGTGATGATTCTGTGCTATTTAGTGCTAGAGGTGGAGGTATTTTATATAAGTTGTTTCCTCAGAAACAGATGTAACTGGTGTTTAAATTTTGGTAATACCAAATACTCATACACATTTGTAAAACCAGTATGACTTGTAAATGGGAGAAATTTATTAGCAAAACATTCTCTGGTCAGGTATAATACATTCCTGGCTGATGCAAATCTGCTTGTTGGTCCCTCTTACTGATACAAAGGTTATTCCTAAACTAGAGTGTTAAGGACCATTGTTAATACTGTCAATAGGAATTTTCAATGTCTTTATTAGTAGATACATTTCTATACCTCGCTGGAGGATATTTACAATTAAATAATAAAAAATAATAACATGAAAGATGAAACAAAAAACTATAATGGATAAAATACCAGCATAACAATAATCAGGGGAAACCTTTAAAAACATGGATTCTTGGAGGGGTCATGACACCTTTATTAGTTTACTAGCTTCGGGACCCGGCAGTGCCCGGGTCATTTGAGAAGTGCAGCAGGATGTAGAGTGGGTCATGGGGGCTCTGTGTGCCAAGTTTGGTCTTGATCCATCATTATTGGGAGTTGCAGTGGTATCATGAAATTACTGAAGGTAGTGCAAGTCCCATCATCTCTGTCCCGTCCCCCAAAGTGTAGTAGGATGTAGATTGGGTCATGGGGGCTCTGTGTGCTAAGTTTGGTCTGTATTGGTGAATGGATGAGGGATGCATTGTTTTTCGGAAGTGAGTGAAGGTACTTCAAGTCCCATCATCCGTGGTCCATCTCACAGAAAACTGCACCAGGCTGTAGAGTGGGTCATGAGGGCTCTGTGTGCTAGATTTGGTGTTGATCAGTCATTGGATTAGGTTTGTAGCAGGCTTGGAAAGTGAGGGAAGGTACTGAACATCCATGTTCTGTCCCCCTCCAAACTTCAGTAGGATGTAGAGTGGGTCACTGGGGCTCTGTGTGCCAAGTGTGGTCTTTATCGGTGTTTGTTGGGGGCTGCAGTGGTCTGTGGGAACAGAGGGGTGTGAAAGTACTACAAATCCCATCATCCATTGTCAGTCCTCCCCCAAACCTCACCAGGACGTGAAGGCAGTCATGGGGGTTACGTATGGCAAGTTTGGTCTCGATCAGTGATTGGATGAGGGTTGCAGCAGACTTGGGAAGTGAGTAGAGGCACTTCAAGTCCCATCATCCATGGTCCACCCTCCTCCGAACTGCACCAGGACGTAGAGTGGGTCATGGGGGCTGTGTGTGCTGAGTGTGGTCTGTATTGGTCCTTTTTGGTGGCCTCAGTGGTCTGTGGGAGCCAAAGTGTTGGAAAGTACTACAAATCCCATAATCCGTGGGCCATGTCCCCCGACCCGCGCCAGGACGGAAAGGGGGTTAGGGGGGTTATGTGTACCAAGTTTGGTGCAGGTCCATCACCTGCGCTGGTCGCTGTGGCCTGTGTCAGTGGTTGCCACATATCCGCCCTGGCCTGTGAAAGTGGCTGCCACATATCTGCCCTTTCGCCCTCCGCATACACACATACATACATACATACATACAAACATTCCGTTTTATAAAGGTATATACAGATATACAGATATACAGATTAGTCCCTTGGCCTCCTTAGTATATTAGAACAGCCAGGGATGAACTCATTAAGTGAGTAGAAGGAGTAATCAATATCTCGCTAAAACATAGTTGATGTCTATACTTAAAGGAGACAGATATAAAAATATTATATTGGCCACTTTCCAAAATTCAATTTGGGGGTCAAGGGAATAGTGCATGGTAGTCATCCAATATATGTTTGAGTTATTTGAAGGAACATATTCCTACATACAGATCTGCTAGGACAGTGGTGCACAGCATATGGTGTTTTGGACTTAAGCTCCCAATATTCTTGACAATCGGATAAGTTGGGTAGAGCTTTTGAGAGTTGGGAGTCCCAAACAGCTGGAGGCCAGAGGCTGGGCACCACAGGTTGTGCATCTCTGTCCTGCTATCCTCATGACTAATCTCAGGCTCTGGAACTCCCTTCCCATAGAGGTTAGACCAGGGGTTGTCAATTACCGGTCCTCCAGGTGTTTTGGACTTCAACTCCCAGAAATCCTAGTCAGTTTACCAGCTGTTAGGATTTCTGGGAGTTGAAGTCCAAAACACCTGGAGGGCCGGTAATTGACCACCCCTGGGTTAGACTGACATCTTCCTTGCAACATGCTTTTTTAAAAAAAAGGTTACCATTCTCTTTGGCAGACCTTTGATAGTTGACTATTGGGGGGAAAGGTTTTAGTTTGATGTGCTGCTTTTATTTGTTATTCTTGTAATTTTTGCAATTGTTAGTTTTTCTCTCCTTACAACGTTACAATAGTTTGAAATATATTTTTTGACTTTTGCAAACGTTTACTTTTTTACAAATTTTGTAGCTTTATTTGTTTCAACCCTTGTGAAGTGGGATTTAAATAAATATAAATAATATAATTCATTGCAAGCTATTTAATTTTAAAATACAAATGATCTTCGTGATTGACAATGCTATATTTTTAAGTGCAAAAGCATAAGTCTTTATGCTGCACTACATAATGTATTCCATTAATATCTGTAATTATGCCTCTTATTTACAGAATGTTTTACATGTTTACTATGTTTGATGACACTGAAACATGGCAAGTTTTGGAAGCTGTGTTCTGCAGCCTGGGGACATGATATGGCCGTCCCCTTTCCCCCACCCCCTCCCTCTGGTGTCACAACTATCTCTGGCCATGACACAGGACTTAGTTGCTCCCTGTCACTTGCACTGATGTCAGCTGGGGTGACAGGGAGCAGTGGGAAGGGGGAAAGGAGGGGCTCTCCTATTTTCACTTCTTCCTCAGCACCTCCTTGCTCTGACTAGGGGGTCATTTAGGGTGGCTGCCCAGCAGTGCCAAACCATGGTTGGCACTGCTGGGTGGTGGGGACTCCCTCCCACCTCTGTGGTAGCTGTGGGAGCCACTGCGCAGACACATCTCAGACCTGATCCAGTATTGAGCATGCCAAATCAGACATAATTTAAGGGTTAGTGTAAAGGACTTAAGAATGTAAGGTTAAGACCACTGGTTTATAATTTGAAACACCTAACAGACGCAAGAGAAGACCTCCTCACCTCCCCCTCATCCCTGATGAATAGTTATCTAGAGTCGTGGTACTTCTTTATATGCATACCTCAGTTCTAAATGATTTAAGAGTAATATCTCTGGTCTATGTTTAAGCTAGTGTACCTCAGATTCCAGTCTTTAAAAATAACAGTGCCATTTAAAATAATGAAAATTAAAAATGCATGTGTTCAGATTTTCTACATGATAGAAAACAGCCTGAACGGATACCACAAAGAGTTAAATGTGGTCCGATATGCAAGATAGACCTCTTTGTTTATCTGGTTACCATGGCAAAGTTCCACGATAACACTAAAATTCAACTCTTTTGACTGTTTAATAAAAGCAAAAAAGAAAGAAAAATAGATACGTGAAACTTATTCTTTATCTCTTGAAGCTTCTGTGGCAAGAAAGATCTTACTTGTGAATTACTGGAGGTATTAATTACTCTTGTGGGAATTACAAAAAAATAAGCATAAAAGGACTTGAATTGTCTTTAGTCCAACCCCATCCTGTTTAAAACAAGACATAATTAAATACACACAAAGGGAGAAAGAAAATACTGGCAAAATGGAAAATGCAGTTTTCGCTTTTGATCATTGAACTTGCACTTGGGAAACAACATATCTATCATGTGAGGACGAGAACCAGAGGGAAGGAGGAAAAATCAAGTAATAATAAATATACCCATAGAAAGAATGAAAGAACAGAAATACCACAAAGGATTTCCCCTCTGTTACCTTTTGCTTCTATATACAACATATCATTTTGGTGTTGAAGAATCAATGAGACTGTGAAACTATCCAAATGTAGCATTTTGTTTAAGTTTATTTTCTCATTGTCTTTGCTCATGTACTAAAATTGTACTAAAACTGAAGAGCACAACAGTGGCTGATCAAAGACTGGAAAGGGTGAGTAGGTAGAACTCATGCTTATGCAGAGTGGGCATTGCTGACTTTTCTTTCTAGTAAGCCAGACTTAATTGCTACTTCAAAATCTCCAATGATACTAGAAGCAACATTTTGGAAAGTGTGAAGTATTGTACATTTTATATACACTGAATTTAAGCTAATATTTTCCTGTATGTACCAACTGACCAAATCACTGAACATTTAACTATTCTGTGATTTTATTCCATGATCTTTCCCTTTCCTAAACATTGTCTCCCAAAACAACTCTAAAGCTACAGAATGAGACACTCTCTATATAAAAGGGGATAAAGAATGGAGTGCTATAAGATTTTGTGAATTTCAGTCACATTGATCAAAATATTCATAAAAAAGGGAACTGCCTTCTATTTTCCAGACCACAATTGTCAACGGGTTATTTCCACCATATTCTGTCAGTGCTAATTTGAAAAGGGCTCTATACTTAGTGTCAACTCACATCCCCAAGTATTGGACCTGATGAGTAAGATTTCTCTTCTCTGTGCTCATTCCAAATTCATGACATCTTAAATTACAAGGGCATGTCAATAAATCCATGACTTTTGAATGAAAGACAGGTTTTTGGATAAAAAATCATTTTATTTTTCAACATAGTCTCCTTTGAGCTCTATACACTTTGTCCAATGTTTCTCCAATTTTTTTTATCCCTTCCAAAAAATAAGATTTGTTAAGGTAATCAAAATAGGTATTTGTTTGTGAGATGATTTTATTGTTGGAGTCAAATCTCTTTCCTCCGAGCCATTTCTTCAGGTTTGGAAACAAGAAACTCGGGGCTAAATCCAGAGAATAGGGCGGATGAGGGAACAATTCGTATCCCAATTCATGGATTGTTGCCATGGCAACTGCACATGTGTGCACCCTTGCATTGTCCTGGTGAAAAAGAACTTTTTTCTTGGCCAAATGTGGTCTTTCCCCCCCTTTCAAATCCTCATTAAATCGACCCAATAAGCTGGCATAATATTCGCCATTAATTCTTTTACCCTTTTGAAGGTAGTCAATGTGGATTATACCGCGTGCATCCCAAAAAATTGTCGCCATTACTTTATTGGCTGACAAACTCATCTTGGCCTTCTTTGGCAGCAATTCACCCCGAGAAACCCACTGTTTTGACTGCTGTTTGGTCTCTGGTGTGTTGTGGTGGATCCATGTTTTGTGCACGGTTACAAAACGGCGCAAAAACTCATCCATTTGGCGGTTGAACAACGCCAAACACTCCTGTGAAATTGTCACACGATTGCGTTTGTGGTCAATTGTGCGCAAATGCGGCACCCATCTTGCAGAAAGCTTTCTCATACCCAAGTGATCATTTAAAATTGAAACCACTGAACCATGTGAGATGCCTATGGCTTCCTCAATCTCTCGCACTTTCAATCTCCGATTGGCCAACACCATATCGTGAATTTTTTCAATTGTTTCGGGTGTAGAGACCTCAACTGGGCGTCCAGAACGTTCGGCATCTTCCATGCTTGTACGGCCACAACAAAATTCAGTAAACCACTTTTTACCATTGAAATTGATGGTGCAGAGTCCCCATAGTATTTATCAAGCTTAGCCTTGGTTTGAGTGATGGGGTTTTTTTCTGCAAAAAATAATGCTTAATGAGCACATGAAATTCACTTTTTTCCATTTTCTCCTCAAATCATGTAGTAGTCTGCTATCAATGGCTGTCAAACACACACTAAATGACACAGCTTGTTCAAATTTTGACCGGAGTCAACTGACAGGTGCCTGTTGACAGGAACAGTGTTGCCATTTCAGTTAAGAAGTGGGACATTCAAAAAGTCACTGACTTATTGACCCGGCCCTTGTATTGTTAGATCCAAAGTTGTCTCTGTGACTGGCAATGTTATCAAGATGTCAACTGAGCAGGGGGAATTTGCCACCAGGATCTGGAGGGATGCCCCAATTGCCAAGAAGACTCTGAATGTAAGTGTTCTGTACTGGCAGTAGTATAAGTGATGTGCAGGAATCTCTGGTGCAACTAATGAATCAATATATGCAGACAGGTCTTCGGGTTTGGATTTCATTTCCCAGCAGTCTCAGCTGCTTTGACCAATGATCAGAGATTCTGGCAGCTGAAGTTCAAAATATCTGGAAGAGTTTGGTAAACACTACCTTAGGCCTTGATTGTAAAATGAATGAGCCTCAGTTGCCGAGTTCCCTTCCTAAACAACTTCAGGAACACATGTTATATTAGAAATTATAGAAGTTAGGCCTCTGCCACCAGGCAGAAGGATTTTGGAGTCCTTGTTAGCAGCTGTCCAGTAGTGTGAACTTGCATTAGTGACCCTGCTGGATACTTTTTGCACTTTCTTTGTAGCTTGAGGCTGGGAAAGGATATGAAGACTGAGAACAGATAGTAGAATGAATTCTCCATTGGTAACTTGCTTGGGTAATTCTCACGGCTGTTAGCGGGAAGATGGATCATATTTACACACTTTGATTTTCTTTGTCTCTGGGAGTTCATATTCCATAGGCCTTATCAGGTGGGTGGAGACACTTCAAGGTTTCCCTATATGTTCAGTGATAGAGATATGATTTAATTACTGGCCAAGGGATGTCTGAGTAGAATTTATTTTGGGACCTAATTCTACTACTGGTTGTAAGGGGATGCCTCAGCCCATCAACATATTGGCTAGGAATGTTCTCTGCTATGAACCATCTGCCCCATCATTTTCCATCCATAAAGCTTATGTTGTAGTGGTAATGTGTATCAGTGTTCAGCATGGAAATAACTATTAGAGAGTCTAGAAGTACACTTAGTCTGGAATAACATTTTGACTTCTACATCTGAACCTGAATCTTGATTAATATTACATTGTCAGAGTTTGTAATACAATATGGTAAGGGAAATGGAAAACATTTATATGTTACAGTGGCCCTGTAAAACACATGTCTCCCCATCACCATTGCCGTGAGGAGTCTCAGAACATTAACTGGTGCTTTCCGTATCAAGAAATTGGTAAATCCATTCTGGATCTCAGTCCAAACTGTCTTGTTTCAATTGAACATTATTAAAATTAACCGGAAGATATATCAAACTGCAGTTCATTTGAAGCAGAATGGAATTTGACTATTTCTTTCTCATGGCTGTGACAGAAAATAAGTCATCTTGCTACCTCTTTTTGTAACTAACTCACAGTTTAATGCAATGTTCATGTTCAGAGAGTGGGTACTGTAATAATGTCTTCACAAGCAGTTTGTGCTATTTAACAGTCCCACTGTTATAAATTGGCTTATATTCTAAAGACAGATAATTTATAATATCTTTTGTAAAAGCCTTTAAATCTCTAGCATATAAAAATGAGAGATTTAGGTACCCCCCCCCCAATCCTATTTGTAGAGCTGGATTTTTCTCAGTTTGCTCTCATGAGCAGATCCACAGAGACTTCTAGTGTGGAGGCCTGGTTAATGCACTGTGCAATGAGCTAAATAAACAGAAAATCCTATTGGAGACCCAGGAGATAACTAGTCATTAGCTTTTTGTTATTTTGAAGGCAGCTACGCTACTTTTTACTAGTGGTGCATTAGAAAAGGAAAACAGTGAGAAAGTTGGGTGATGAACTTATTCGTTACATCACTAATCAATTTTGAATCTTTTTCCCCCCAAGTAGACCAACAATGACAAGATGACACCCATACTCCATGGATCATATTGCGGACAAAATCTTAAACTGTCCCCTCTATTATTTAACTTCTACGTCCGACCACTTGCTCGGCTGGTCCGTAGTTTTGGGCTGGTGTGTCACCAATATGCTGATGACACCCAGCTCATTCTGGGGATGGAGGGCAGGCCCGGAACCGTGCCCGATAATTTCCATCTGTGCCTTGAAGCCGTTACTGGATGGCTGCGAACCAGTAGGTTGAAGGTGAATCCAGCTAAGACGGAGATCCTGTGGTTGGGTCGTCCGGGTGGGGTGGAGATCTAGCTTCCTCCCCTGGACGGCGTGACATTATGTCCGTCGTCGACAGTTAAAAGTCTTGGCTTCACTCTGGACTCGCGACTGACGACGGAGACGCAAATCTCCGCCATCAGTCGAGTTGCTTTCTTTCATCTCCGTCAGGCGAGGAAGCTGGCTCCCTACCTCTCCCGCCACGACCTAGCCACAGTGGTCCAAGCCACGGTCATCTCGAGACTGGACTACTGTAATGCTCTCTACGTTGGCCTTCCTTTGTTGGTGATCTGGAAACTGAAGCTGGTCCAGAATGCGGCAGCTAGACTGTTGGCTGGCGTCGTGACGACCAGCCACATAACACCTGTCTTGTGGGAGCTGCACTGGTTACCAGTGGAACACCGGATCACCTTCAAAGTGCTGGTACTGACCTTTAAGGCCTTGAACGGTCTGGGGCCAGTGTACCTTATCCCATACTGTCCTGCTAGGCCACTACGTTCAGAGGTGGGTCAACTTCTAGGGGTGCCCGGCGTTAAAATATACCATCTGATGGCCAGAAGATGGAGGGCCTTCTCAGTAATTGCCTCCACTTTGTGGAATGCACTGCCTTCTGGAGTCCGTGCCCTTACGGACGACATAGTGGCATTCCGGAAGGCATGCAAAACCCTCCTGTTTCGGCAGGCCTTTGGGTATTAATGCTGAGATTTGTAGGCTACTCTGCCTCCTTGCGTTGTGTATGCCGATGTAGTTACACCCACCTGTGCCACCGGCTTGCTGTGTATCGTACTTATTGTATTTTACTGTGTTTTTATGTGTTTTATGGTGTTTTTATTCTGCTTTTAATCCTGAATTTTGGTGTAAGTCGCCCTGAGCCACCACAAATGTATTCAAATTTGTGGCTACTCACAAATTTGAATAATAAATAAATAAATAAACTGAAGCAGCCAGTCTCGTTTTCTCAACTTAGAAATATTTTTGATGGTACAATACTAAAAATGTTTACCGAGAGGATAATACATCCTATTTTTAACAGGATATACCTTGATGAAACGGGTTATTACTGCAGTTTAATTTATTCAGACCATGCATTTTGGCCCTTAAAGTGTTGTAATGACTTCACATATGCATCTAACGGGTTTTTTTCCTTGTATACAACAAAAGCATATTTATACAGACCAAAAAAAAAAGACCCAGTTTTCATTATCATGTTCTCTGTAGCTAGTTATGAATATGTTTCAAACATGTCATCACAGGCAATTTATTTGCTGCATGGTGTGTCCAGGTAAATGGGATTCCTACTGGCTCTCCACAATTATGATGCCTTTTCAGTCACGTAAAGAAAATGAAAACTGAAGATTGTGAAGAGGGTTATGTCTGAAATGGTTCTGACTCAATGCAGCATGATAGCAGCCCAGTAGTAACTCTATTTGCACCAAAATATACGGCACAAAGGGCCAATCTATACTTAACCACTACTACCAGTAGTAATAACAACAATAGTAATTTTTATTTCTTACTACCTCTCCTCTAAGGCACTGGCACAATAATATGGAACTATTTATCCATATTTATCTGCAATATATCCTGCTATATTGGCCTAGGTCTTACTATTATGGGCTCTCCATCCCTACTATTACACACACACTTAACTCACATGTTAAGTCCCAATGAATTCAATGGACCTTACTCGCATTCGTTGCAGCTTTTTGCATTAGGATTCTCCCCTCCTCCAAACTGTACATGACATCTGTGCATTGTCATGCATATCTGGGGAGAGAATGCTACTTGTATGACAGAGGCTCTTAAATATAAGGAGGTGCTGACATTGTATGATTTCTCCAGTTCTGCGACTAACATCCACATACTGAGAAGAAATTCTGGGAATGGGGCCAACAGTATGCCCTCTTTCATTTAAGGCCCTTCTATGTGGATAATGCATGAATGGCCTTAATATGTCATCAAATGGCACATTCTCTGTCAACTGAACTTCCTCTCTAGAACTCCAGTTTCCAATCTATAGGGCACTGGCACAAAGTGAGGACATTCCATTCAAAGGCATACCAGGAAGTATTAGCCATATATTTATAGATCAAAAAGACACCGGAGAGGGCATTTCTTTGGGATTAAAGGAAATTGTTTATTTTAAAGTGGCCACAGCAATATTCCACAAATTTCTGGATTGTTGTCTCTGAATGGAAAATGTGGATTTTCTCATGCTTTCCAGCCAATATGAACAATAAATATAGAAGAGGGAGAACACATAATAAGACACAGCAGAAACAGACTATTATGCTGGAGAAATAAACATGCCTGGTATCTGGGAAGTGGATCATCTAGAACAGTGGTTCACAAAGTGCGAGGTACCACCCCCTGGTGGGCAGTGGGGTGATCTAGGGGGGTGCTGGAAGGCCCAGGAGAATTTGGTGGGCACTGAACCCTTGTAAGGGGGCGGTGGGAGTGGTGGCTTGAGCCAGGTGACAGGCTACCATCCATCTGTGTGTGTGTCTCTCTCTCTCTTCTTCCCTCCTCCTGCTCCTTCCTCCTCCTCTCGCCAAGCAAGGGATAATAATAATAATACCTTTGGGGTTCCCTTCCAACTGGTTGAGTCTTATAACAATAATAATAATGTCCTTCAACTTATTTAGTGGAACATGGATTCAGTGCGGTAACCAATTTATTAACAAAAAAAAGAAACCGATTGCAAAATAGTCAATCGCAATGATTTGAGATTACTGCTGACTAAAATAGAGCCAAGGATTACTAGATTGGTAGCAGCATACCAGGTTCATCCTTCTCATTAAGATGATTTCAAATGTTTTAACTTTTTTTGTATTACCTTTCTATTCTAAGTTCAATAAATAGTTTCATAATTTCAAACTTTAATGTTTCTAATTTACAACTTTATTATATTTTGCAAAAAAGTAGAAATATTAATACATATATCTTTCTGTTTAATTGCTATTAATTTTTTAAAAAAATTAATTTCTAGGGGGCAGTGAGTACATTTTTTTCTGGAAAGGGGGCGGTAGGCCAAAAAAGTTTGGGAACCACTGATCTAGAAGGTTTGTGTTGCCTTCTGTGGTCCCATTTAGATGATGGATTCGTCCAGTTTTCTGGATTTTCTAAAGAACTTGCTCTTGGATATGGTTGAGTAATAATGATCCTGTTCATTCTATATCTTCAACAGAGAAAAGAATGTTGGTCACAGTCAATACCTTGATGAAATTTTAGCCCAATGTGAAGCTGCTATTTTTAAAAATCCATGCTGGTCACATGGCATGAAAAAAATTAAAATAAGACTGCCAGTGCTCTTACCGAACTATACTTGGAATGCACAAATTTGGGGTAACAGCATCTAGAAAACAATACTGCAAAGCTGCAGAAAGAAGGTTCAAGCAATGAACCTCTTTCATTTCCAAAAAACCTAAAGGAAGACATGATAGATGTCTCAAATTACTGGTATGCATGGTATTCGAACATAATAAGGACTGTAATCACCCACATAATATGAATACTGGATTCAAGACACAAAAGGAAGTCCTTTGCACAGTGCATCATTAAACACAGTGTAAAATAACTAGTTAAAACTAGTCAAGTTATTGGAAATGTTAAAACAAATAGTTAATTACTGTACTTTATAACTGTAACATCATCATTTGTTCACAACAAATTACAATACAAACCCTTGAGAAGATTAGCTCAGTCATTGCCAACCGGTGTGACTCGGCACACCAGTGTGCCGTGCGAGAGCACGTGGTGTGCCGCGAAAACGTCCCCTCCCCCCGCCTTTCTTCCCCCTCCTGCTGCTGCTGCTTGGAGGAGGAGGCCAAGCGGGCGGAGGCGGATCCGGGCCTACCGGGTGAGGCGGGCTCTGAGGTCTTGTGTGTGTGAGAGAGAGGGGAGAGGGTGGGAGGAGCGGGAGGGCGCCGGGCTGGGGGAGGCTTTTCCGCCTGGCCCCTGTGCCCTTCCGAAGTCGGAAGGACGTGAGAACCGGGCGAAAAGCTTCCCCCGCGAGCCATCGAGGCCTGCGGGAGGGTTTTCACCCAGCTCTCGCGTCACTCTGGTCAGAAGGACGCGAGAGCCGGGCGAAAAGCTTCCCCCGCGAGCCATCGAGGCCTGCAGGAGGCTTCTCCACCTGTCCCCCGCGCCCTTCCCAAATTGGGGAAGGGTGAGGGGGCCAGGAGGTGCACTTCTCCAGGGCAGCAAGGCCCTCGCTGCCTCAGGGAGGTGTCTCCGCCTGTCCCCCGCGCCCTTCCCAAATTGGGGACGGGTGAGGGGGCCAGGAGGTGCACTTCCCCAAGCCAGCAAGGCCCTCGCTGCTTCAGGGAGGCGTCTCCGCCTATCCCCCGTGCCCTTCCCAAATTGGGGACGGGTGAGGGGGCCAGGAGGTGGACTTCCCCAAGCCAGCAAGGCCCTCGCTGCCTCAGGGAGGTGTCTCCGCCTGTCCCCCGCGCCCTTCCCAAATTGGGGACGGGTGAGGGGGCCAGGAGGTGCACTTCCCCAAGCCAGCAAGGCCCTCGCTGCTTCAGGGAGGCGTCTCCACCTGTCCCCCGCGCCCTTCCCAAATTGGGGACGGGTGAGGGGGCCAGGAGGTGCACTTCCCCAAGGCAGCAAGGTCCTCGCTGCCTCAGGGAGGTGTCTCCGCCTGTCCCCCGCGCCCTTCCCAAATTGGGGACGGGTGAGGGGGCCAGGAGGTGCACTTCCCCAAGCCAGCAAGGCCCTCGCTGCCTCAGGGAGGTGTCTCCGCCTGTCCCCCGTGCACTTCCCCAAGCCAGCAAGGCCCTCGCTGCCTCAGGGAGGTGTCTCCGCCTGTCCCCGTCCCAAATTGGGGACGGGTGAGGGGGCCAGGAGGTGCACTTCCCCAAGCCAGCAAGGCCCTCGCTGCCTCAGGGAGGTGTCTCCGCCTGTCCCCCGCGCCCTTCCCAAATTGGGGACGGGTGAGGGGGCCAGGAGGTGCACTTCCCCAAGGCAGCAAGGTCCTCGCTGCCTCAGGGAGGTGTCTCCGCCTGTCCCCCGCGCCCTTCCCAAATTGGGGACGGGTGAGGGGGCCAGGAGGTGCACTTCCCCAAGCCAGCAAGGCCCTCGCTGCCTCAGGGAGGTGTCTGCCTCAGGGGGACGTGAGGGGGCCAGGAGGTGCACTTCCCCAAGGCAGCAAGGTCCTCGCTGCCTCAGGGAGGTGTCTCAGCCTGTCCCCAGGAGGTGCACTTCCCAAGGCAGCAAGGTCCTCGCTGCCTCAGGGAGGTGTCTCCGCCTGTCCCCGCGCCCTTCCCAAATTGGGGACGGGTGAGGGGGCCCAGGAGGTGCACTTCCCCAAGGCAGCAAGGCTGCCTCAGGAGGTGCTCTCCGCTGCCTCAGGGAGGGGGCCAGGAGGTGTCTCAAGGCCCTCGCCTGTCCCCGCGCCCTTCCCAAATTGGGGACGGGGTGGGGGGCCAGGAGGTGCACTTCCCAAGGGCCAGGGAGGTCTCAGCACTTCCCAAATTGGGGACCAGGAGGTGCAAGGCAGCAAGGCCCTCGCTGCCTCAGGGAGGTGTCTCCGCCTGTCCCCGCGCCCTTCCCAAATTGGGGACGGGTGAGGGGGCCAGGAGGTGCACTTCCCAAGGCAGCAAGGCCCTCGCTGCCTCAGGGAGGTGTCTCAGCCTGTCCCCCGCGCCCTTCCCAAATTGGGGACAGCAAGGTCCTCCCAAGGCTCCTCCTCAGGGAGTCTCAGCCTGTCCTCTCGCCTGTCCCAGGAGGTGCACTTCCCCCTTCCCAAATTGCCAGCCCTTCCCAAATTGGGGACGGGTGAGGGGGCCAGGAGGTGAGGCAGGGCCAGCCTCATGGGAGGTGCATTTCCCCCCCCAAGCCATAAGGCCCCCAAATTGGGGACGGGTGAGGGGGCCAGGAGTGCTGCCTCAGGGGAGAGGCCTGTCCTTCACGTCCAAATCCGCCTGTCCCCGCGCCCTTCCCAAATTGGGGACGGGTGAGGGGGCCAGGAGGTGCACTTCCCCAAGCCAGCAAGGCCCTCGCTGCCTCAGGGAGGCGTCTCCGCCTGTCCCCCGCACCCTTCCCAAATTGGGGACGGGTGAGAGGTCCTCGCTGCCTCAGGGAGGCGTCTCTGCCTGTCCCCCACGCCCTTCCCAAATTGGGGACGGGTGAGGGGGCCAGGAGGTGCACTTCCCCAAGGCAGCAAGGCAGGCAAGAGTTCTTTCTTCCACCCTGGACATTATTCCACAGATATATACACGTCACTTGCCTATTTTCTAACAGCTCACCACCTCTGAGGATGCCTGTCATAGATGTGACTGAAACGTCAGGAGAGAATGCTTCTGGAACATGGCCATACAGCCTGAAAACCTCACAGCAACCCGGTGATTTTGGTCATGAAAGCCTTTAGCAAAAGCTCTTTGATTTCTGCCAGGATATCTATGTTGTGTTCATTGAAACATGCCCAGGTTTCACACCGAGTGTATACTTTTAAAAAGATCTTAACTATATGTATTACTGTGTTAGAATGTCATTTTGTTTCATTTTGGTTGGTGGTGTGCCCCGGGATTTTTTAAATGTCAAAAGTGTGCCTCGGCTCAAAAAAGGTTGAGAAACACTGGATTAGCTCATACCAAGAAGGATTTACAGACTGGGAAAAGTTTAGTTTTCAAGTTGTATCAATTCAAAAGCCACACCAATGGCAAGTATTGTATATTGGCTGCACATCCAACTGACTTGCTTAAATAAATATCCTAATGTATAAATGATCTATATGACTAGGTATCTAGTTTATGCTTATAGTACGTAAGCTGAAACTACAGAAAAACTCTAATGACAACTGAGTACTTATAAAATTGCTAGCAATGTAGTCAACAACAATTCTTTATTGATTAGTCAATTTTGACCATATCAAAACATACAAAACATACACACTTACCCATACATACAATGAATGCATGGGTAATGTAAATAAAATAAAAACAGAGCATGGAACACTATGTGTGAAGTCATAGCACAGAATCACTCAGTGAAATGGTATCATCTGTTTAGTAACTCAGCTTGCTCTGTAATAATCTGATTGTTTTCATTAAAAGTTTTACTTTGGGAATGCATAATCCATCTTAGTAACTGAGCAACATGCAAAGAAATTCTCAAAGTGCTTAAGCTATTTACTTGTTTCATTGCTAGGTCTGCTTTACAATGACCATTGTACCCAAGTATTTGCTCAAGTTATTTGGCTGGCTGGCTGCCTCTAATTCTGATTTGTAACTTGGAAACCAGCTGCTGTCTATGATGACCCATGGTGTCTCAAGACAAATTAGCCATGCTTCTTGGCCACCTGCAGAGCACCTTTGACTGTTTGCATTTAGCCCAGCTAAAGACTCATTTAAGGCTAACTTTTTGTACCTTTGCTGCACACCAAGCAAACTCATATTTCGCTTTAAACATTGTCTATTTTTTTAATTCCAAAATACTCCAAATTTGGGGTTGGGGACAGGACAATAATAAAAGTAGTGTAGCATTCTAACAAGGCACAAAATTGCTTGGCACCTGTAGAAGACAGAAGTGGGTGAACTACAAACTCTGTTAACTTCTTTATTTTTAATGGAAATTTGAGATCTACAAATGGAAGAATTCTGGGCCTTGAAAACTGTATTTTGCACAAAACCGAACAAAGATCACATTCCCTCCCTAAAAATTCCACTCTCAGCTATCCTAAGCTTTCGTCATTTTATTTCACCAAAATAACTGAAGGTGGAAGTGAGCCTTTCATCACTATCATAGAACTACTCAAGTCAGAAATTTATTGCTAGTTTTCAATCTACCTTCTCTCTACCAGTGGTATAATAAGGTAATGAAAAGGGAGAGATGGAGAGAGGAAGAGAGAAAGAGATGAAATCAGAAAGAAACAGTGATGATGAACCTTTTAGTGACTGAGTGCCCAAACTGCAACCCCAAACCCACTTATTTATCGCAGTTCTACACAGACACTATAATGCAGTTTGAAGGCAGCTCGAGGGCAGACATTCCAGAAAACATACACCGCCCAGCACCTTAAATAAACTTACCAGAAAGATATGGAACAAGACAGATAACCCACTGCAGCCAATCAGAATATATATCCTATGCAGGGCCTGAAACTGGGATGATCCAAGCGGATATGGATAAGTGCATCAGAGCATCTCAGAGGACTGGGTAAGAACCCCCCACACACACACACACACACTGCATTTTAAGGTAGCTGTCTACTGTGGTTCCTGGGTTTGGTGCTGATCTGCAGTTAGCAGATATGTGGCTATCATCCCAGTCTCAAACTGGCTCCTGGGGTGTTTGTGTAAGTGCTGCACAGCAAAATTGGGTTGGTTCAATTCACTTCCAAATTGGATTATAGTGTCTTATAAAACAGTCCTAGGAGGGAAAGTCTTCCAATTTTGGGGCTCAGCAGAGATCCGAACATAGGGCCCTTTACATTGTGATTCTACTAACTGCCTTGGCCATATCCCTTGGAATCCTAGTATTTAAAGATTAGGGAGGAACTAGAGCTCCAAGAAATCTAAATATCCCTCTTTAAACAGCAAATCGTTTAGTGTGGAGGAATCCTAAAATGCAAATGAGCCAGAATAAACATTCAAGTCCCTGAACTGGCCAAATTATTAAGAAGGGTGGACGGCCAGATGCAATGTCAGATGGCATGAGTGCAAGATCCAAAGCACCAACTAGGAAATCTGAACAGGGAGTCAGGCAACAGACTCAGGCTAGATGTTTGGAATGGAGAAGTACACTCAAATTCTTATGATTTTATTACGGTTGAACTCAGAATCATCATAGAAGACTGTATATGATAGTAGCTTCTGAGAGTACAAGAAAAGGGGGAGCAACGCCTCTCAATTCCTGCAGCCCTCTACACCAGTGTTTCCCAACCAGTGTGCTGTGGCACACTAGTGTGCCGTGAGCGATCATCAGGTGTGCCGTGGGAAATTGGAACCTCCAATACCCTTTCTTCCCCCTCCTGCCGAACACTTTTTCTTCTCTACTCGGGCTCTCTTCTTCCCAGCCTCGCTCTGCTCGCTTTGCCTTGCTTAGCTCTGGGGCGAGTCTGTGCAGTAGCACCCACACGGGGAAGGGGGAGGAAGAGGTCTCTGTCGAAAGCTGGCATGAGCAAACTTCCAGGTGTTTTGGACTCCAACTCCCACCATTCCTAGCAGCCTCCGGCTCTTTTCCTCCCCCCCCAACCACTTAAACAGGAAAGGGCCTCAGGCTGTTAGGAATGGTGGGAATTGAAGTCCAAAGCACCCAGAGGGCCGAAATTTTCCCATGCCTGTTTTAGGGACCTTAAAATGGTGAGCCTCCTTCCAACATTGTGATTCTGGATAGAAAACAAACAACAACATAACATAACACAGTTTGAGACCACAGTGCTCTTTGGTTGTAGGTGAACTACAACTTCGAAACTCAAGGTCAATTCCCAAGCAAACCCTTTCAGTACTTTCTGTTGGTAATGAGAGTTCAATATGCCAAGTTTGGTTCAATTCCATTGTTCAGGATGTTCTTTGTTTGTGTGTTAACTATAAATCCTAGAAACTGTAACTCCCAAATGTCAAGGTCTATTTCCCCCCAAACTCCATCTGTGTTCACGTTTGGGCATATTGAGTATTCATGCCAAGTTTGGTCCTGATCCAACATTGTTTCACTCCACAGTGCTCTCTGGATATAGGTGAACAACAACTTCAAAACTCAAGGTCAATGCCCACCAAACTCTTATAGTATTTTCTCTTGGTTATGGGAGTTCTGTGTGGGAAGTTTGTGTCTTTCAGCCATTCCTACCAGGATATCTATGTTGTGTTCATCGAAACAGGTCCAGGTTTCACACTGAGTGTATAAATACATTTAAAAACATATTAACTATATATATTACTGTGTTAGAGTGTCATTTTGTGTCATTTTGGTTGGTGGTGTGCCCCAGGATTTTGTAAATGTAAAAAATGTTCCGCAGCTCAAAGGAGGTTGAAAAACACTGCTCTACACATCCAAAAAACTGTTCAGATCTTCCCATAATATCTGGGAAATAGCCGGGGAATAGAGAGGACCTTAAAATCCTGAAACTGGAGTCAGATCCATATTGGAATTGGGCCCCTAAGGCTCCAAAATCATTTTGAATGTTGATTATTTCCTTGTTATATTCATGCAAAGGCAAAGCATGGCAATGGCAAATCTCTCTCTGAACAAATCTTGCCAATAAAATCCTGTGAAAGCCTTGCTTTGGGGTCTCAAGGTCGGAAAAGACTTAAAGGCACATAACAACAATTCAGGTAAAATGTAACATCAAAATGTAGAGGCAAAGTGCTCTTACTACAACACCACAAAATGAATTTCACCCATCTAGCATAATTTTAGATGAAAGAAAATAGGAACTGGGTAATTATATACATTTACCTTGACAAATAGAAAGCAATCTGTGATTAGAGCATAGCAATTAGGTACAAAATGCTTCCAATGGATTTAATTACCCATCAGTCTACAAGTTTCTTAATTACTTCTATCTCACTGCATCAGTAATTTTTTTTGCCTGAGGCAGCCAGTCCGTTATTTACAAAGCCTGAAGATTCTGAAAGTGAATACATTACTTCATCATAGCAACAATATTTGTAATATGACTAAATTATTTTTAAGAAGCTATCCCTTGTAGAATAAAGGTTCTCTTACTATTGCTCCTAGAGGAGTTTTTTCACCAGCTTATCACAAACAGTGTACAATAATCCATTAAAATGCTATGCACGGAAGCAAGTGGTATTGCTATTTTTCAAATCAAAGTGTCCAATGAGAGCTTAAAGGCTTCATAATGCTATTTACTTAAAGGCACCATCTTTTGTAGGGAAAAGCCTATTTCTAGTACGGTAGTAGTGACCAATGTCTTCCTATAAAAGCTCAACCCATAATGAATGCTAGTGTTCAAATGCTAGAAATCTCTACTGCTTGGCTAAAATTCTTTTTTAACACAAAAAATAGCCAACAATTTGTTATGTGCGATGTTTAGATGTGAAATTCCTTTTAAAATGTTCTCTGTCACAAATACAGTTTCTTCATTTATACATTTGCTGACCATGATGGTCACAGTTGGGAATAAAAGAAACCGAACATGTCCCGTGAGATCTGGAAATCCAAGACAAGACAAAGCAGAATCTCAACATTTCTTCCTTTTCCATCAATTTCCTCCCATTATGGGTTTACACTGCTAGCAGGAAAAGGTACAGGAAAATCTAATCACCCCCAGTAGCACTTCTGAAAATGTTTGCTACACCCAGGGTAATTTTGTGACCATGGATGATGCTAAAAGGAGAAATATGTAGTAAGTGGTTTGAAGATGGCATGGTGATTGCCCCTTCTCGAAATACACGGAGGAAGCATTCATTTTCCCAATACTGTCACATTTTTATATTGCTGAAGCACAGACTTCATCCATATGAAGTCTCACTTCTACCAGAGTAGAGCTTGGGAAAACTGGCCTTATTTCTGGTCCATGTCACCAAAAGTATGTGTCCATGGCAAACCAGTTCCTTAAGGCAAGGCTTCATAATTTTTTCCCACTTGTGACCCCTTTCCACCTGAGAAATTTTTACGCCAGCCCAGGTATATATATAAAATAGGTGTACAAATCACGCATTTGAAGGGAAGTATTTCTGAAACTATGTCTCTAGACACTTCAGGTGATCAGTTATATCTCTTACAATTAAATCTTCGGGAAGGTAATTTATAAAATCATGATTATAAAATCATCTGTAGCTGTAAACATTGCAGAAATCTTTTACTGCTGCCAAATATTTATTGACCTCAACATTAAGCTATGGGGACCCTATCTGAGTTCGGGGCGCATAGTTTAGAAAGCAGTAGCTTAGGGTGTGGATTCCGCTCATAGTTTCAAGGGAATTGAACTTTTTTCGTGTCAGGAGCAACTTGTGAAAGTGCAAATCACTTCTGGTGTGAGAGAATTGGCCGTTTGCAAGGACGTTGCCCAGGGGACGCCTAGATGTTTGAAGTTTGTCATCCTTGTGGGAGGCTAATCTCATGTACCCACATGGGACCTGGAGCCGACAGGGCAGCTCAACCCACTCTCCTCAGATTAAAACCGCTGAGCTGTCATCCTGCAGACACAAGGGTTTAACTATTGCACCACCGGGGAGATTGTACCAAAACCAGATCTATGTGCTCCATGTGGTATGTTGTTTCAGTTGATAACAATTGTTTAAATACAATAAAACAAGCTTGTCAGGTTTACATTTATTCATCTTGTTATAAGATAGTTGGAATGGCCCAGGTATGATAGGAAGTGGATATATGTGCGGCCATGTGTAAAGAGGGGAGAGGGGGAGGATGACAGAAGTAAGCCTACACAGAAACTGAGTGAAGTGAAATTGTCTGTGGTAGCCTCTATGTGTATATATGTGTGCACTGTGAGCTTGTGAAGTGGAAACAAGTTAGGCCTGTAATCCATTGGATTGGATTTTGTGCTGTTCCTGAATGAGGCTGTCTCTCTCATACACAGAATTATGGCTGGCTTCCCAGAGGAGTTGTCTCCTGCATACACATCAGAAGAGGGAAAAAATACTCAACAAGAAGCCTAAGTTATCACCACTACCCCATTCCTCAAAACACACCTCCCAACTGGGCAGATATCAAAAGCTTGATTTTCCACTTAGCTTGCACTAGTTAAAAATCAATGAGTAAAGTAATCTTAATGTGGAAAACTCTCAAGTCATCTGCATTATTAATAAGCAATGCAACTGAAAAAATGTTTTTGTTCACCTATCTCCATTGCATTTCCAAGCGGTGCTGAAATGAAAGGTGCTGAAGCATGAAGATTGCAGGCAGTTGCTGCTTTCTGAAATCACAGTGTGGGGAATTGGTGGAATTCTTGCCTCCTTTGGCACAGTGAACTTTCCTTGAAAGCAGGCTACAAATTCACAGGGGTCCTTTGCCTTCGATCAAGAAATGCTTTAAATGACCCCCATCTGCCATCTTAATGTATTCCGCCCAAAGACTTCCATAAATATTTAATGTGAGGAAGGGACTGTTTAAACACAATGAATAGATTGTGAAATTAAAGCTGGCTGATGGATTACACCAAGTAATACATTGTAAACAACAGTTGTTTTAAAAAAGCATCAGATAGACAGCCAGAAACCCACTGTATTTCTTTATCTTGAGTTACAGGTTCCAAAAAGGTACCTATGTCACTATGAAGTTAATGCAATGCTTTGGTATTCTAAAGATAATAGCTGATATCCAAATACATTTATCTCTCATATTTAAACTGGAATCACTAGCTTCAATCTCTGATGGCAACTCAAAGCATGCCTCAAATAAATCCCAACCTACTAGAAGAGCAAGCAGTATTAATCATTAGGCCTTTGAACACATCCGTTTTCAAAACAAGTCTCTGGCTGGTTCAAATACCCATAACGGCATGGGCTCCGCTGTCAATTTTTTTTTGGCCGCAACAGAACAGTGGCTGTTGAAAACTGGCTGTTTTCCATTTCTTTGGAGTATGGGCAGGGAGGCACCCACTAGAAGGGAAAGGATCTCAGAAACGATCACAGGAAGGGAGGCTATCTTAAGCCCTTGCTTTAAACCTGGGTCTCCTCTAAAGGGAGAAGGGAAAGAATAGCATAAGGGGGGGGGGGGTTCCTAAGCCCTTGCCTTAAACTTGGGAAGCCCTCTTCCCCAATGCTAACAATGGGCCAGACTGAAAAAAAGTATTTTGGCTTCCTGGATCAAAAATGGATTTCAGTCCTCCAGAATTTGGAAGGCTCCAGAAAAACAGATTAGGATTCCCACCGAAGTCCTGGACACTGAAATGGATCAAGGTTTACCCAGATTGCACAAGCCTACTAACCATGCCCAATACTGGATCTAAGCCATTGGCTAACATTTGTCGTCTCCCCCCCCACGTTTGGAGAAGCTTTCCATTCTGTCTAAATGCTTGGACACATGTTTGAATATACAGTACATGTGTTTTTGTATGCAAAACACATAAAGGTTGAACATCCCTTATGTGGAATTCTGAAATCCAAAATACTGAAGTCCAAAGTTGTTTACTGAGAGACTGGCACCTTTGCTTTCTGATGGCTCAATGAACATAAAGTCTGTTTCATTCTCAATGTGTGTGTGTGTATGCCCACCAATATTGATATCCTAAAATCTGGGGGGAGGGAGGATCCAAAAGAATTGTAATCCCAAGCATTTTACGTAGGCCTAAGTGATACTCAACCTGTATTGGTGATGTAACTTATAAAACTCTCCCTATTGTGTAACTATCTCAGTGAATAATAGGGAACATCTAATCTGCTAATGACCGTGGAATTAGTAACAACGAACTTTTTGAAAAACTGCAACTAGCATACCCTGCTAAGATTTGACAGGGAGAAAAAAACCCAAATATGCTCATTTTATATTAGGTAAGTAAACCAGATGCAGAGAAGAGAGGCACTTATACAGATTTAGTGGCATCTCAAAGATCTTTCTGTGCAAATGGAATCATTCAAAATACAATGCTGTAAATAAAACAATGAAATCAAAACTCTTGAAAATTACTACTTTGGGCAGTGGGAGAATTAAAACATTGGATAAAGATGTCTCAGTTTGCATAACGCAACATTACGGTACAGTTAAGAGTTCAAGGAAACTCGTTAATTTTGCTACAGTGTATTCTGCATCAAATCAAGACTTGCTAACAGTTTCCAATCAAGTATTCCCATGTAAACCAAATTTGTCCAATTCTTCAGAATACTGATGTCTGTTAAAACATCCCGTGAAAAAACAAACATGAAAACAAACAAAATCCCAGGACTCATGTGTACTTTATTCAAGAAGCCTTGTGGAATGGTGGGAAAACTGATATATTTTTCTCTTAAGCTTATATATAGTTTATATATAATGCTGATTAGTGCATTCAATGAAAAATTAATTCCAAAAAGGCATTGAATGGCTGAAGATGCTTAGATCACATTATCTTCTCTCCTATTTCATTCCAATAACATCACAACAATGCTATAGTGATTATCAACCTGGAAGCCATCAAAGACTAAAACATTTAAAGTTAAAATGAGAAGCCACAGAGAAATATGTGAAGACTGGAGAAAAGGGAAGTCTGACAGGAAACCTACAGAAGCATATCTGACATAACGCTTTCACCAGCAAGACAAGACTATCTCCTATAGTAAGAGGTTGATAGCAAACACTCAGGCAAATAATACAGTTCACAGATTGATGGAAAAAGAGAGAAAGAAATTCTAGCTTTAAATAACAGAAAATATCAACCAACCTTCATTCACCCCCTCCCCAAATGTTTCTGACTGCTAATCTGTCATTCTTGACCATTGGCCATACTGGTGGGACTGATGGGAGAATAGTTATCCTCAGGAACATCAGTTTGATGAAGGCTGATACAAATTCACATCATTATTTATGGGTTTTCTTCTTCATGCCAAAAGGTTTCTTGCACAGCCCTCTCAACTCCTTTCCTATTCTCCCCCCTCCCCCTAATCCTCAGTCAGACACCTTTTCTGGCAAACCCTTTTGTTAACTTCCCTTGTCTCCATGTCCTTGCCTACTAAACCAGGTATCATTATCTTTCTTTTTATTTCCTTCTGGCATGGTCCTTAGATTTAATGCCAGAATACATGGTTGCACCTTTTGGGCATGGCTGCCATCATTAAACCTTGTTCAGCCCTTAATGGATTGGCCTAGGCATGGTTTAATTTATACTGTTTACACAAGACTTCATAAGAGCCAGGGAGGAAATCCCCAAGTTCAAACACAACACATAAATTTCCTGTCTAGTCTGGAGTTTGGAACCTAGTGATTGGTATTTGGTCACAAGATGCTGAATTTTCGTGATTTGGTAATCCTCCAGAAAACCGCCCAGGTACAATTGCTGGAATCTGGCGATTCCTATCCACTTCTCTTCATCTTACCTAATTTATCTTCACAAACATGGTTGCACCCAACCTGGCATTCCATTCTCTCTATCTCTGGTAATCAGCCTTCAGCCGCTATTTCACTAAGTAGAATTCCTTGCTGGATTCTTTGCCACGCACAAATCTCCAAAGTCAACTTAAGCAACAGTATTACTATTTTTGTAACTTGAAGGTGAGAATGAGTTACTATTTATTTAGCAATATGGATAAGAAATTAAAGCAGAATAGACCAAGTAGCTTATGCAGCGCTGCTGTCCAAAAGCAACTACCTTTTGAGATGTATTCCTATGAAATGGTTTCATGTAGAAACACCTGGAAAAGATTAAAGCCTGTACCAAAGAAGAGAGTAATGTCTTTATAAGAGGTCTGAGATGAAAGTAAAAATGTTCCTCTACATAAGTCAAACCCTTATTTATTCATTTTTGGGTAATGGTTTTCATCTTAAAGCTAAGCAGTTACATCCTTTGGTAAATAAGAACTGGTGAGCTAAGGGTGCAAGATTCAATTCCTTTTGCCTATAAATCAGATTATTACTCACACTTCATGTTATAGAAATGCCTCACAAGTTTATCTGATTTTTAGAAGAACCACTGTAAATTGACATAAATACACATACTCGAAGCGCTATGGAGAAACCAGTCACATTATGTCACAGTTAGATGTTAGAAACCAATCAAATGCTGTAGCATGCAATACAGCAATGAATGAAACAAACACCCTATTGATCATTTTTTTCAGTTTCAAATACATTATTTTTGTGAATTATATTTCTTTTAATTCTTGATCATTTGTTTAGTAAAACATTTATGCAAAGCCTAGTGTTGCATGAATGAAAGGCAGTTGTAAACATAGCTTTCTGCACTTTACCTCTGCCTACAGCTTCATGTGTCCCTTGGGGAAGGGAGAAAAGATGGTGGGATTGTTGAGCACTGTGGGCTCTGTCTTATAGGGGTGCAGGAGGATGGGAAAAATCCAGAAAACCGTGAATTGTGCAAGAGAGGGCAAGACTCCTTTGCTCTATTCTCAAAGCTCTGTTGCAGCTCTGCAGAGATCTGGTTGAGAATGACCTTGAAGGAGAACTGCTGATGAGGCTGTAGCTCTTAGCCCTGTAGGTATTGGCCATCTGGCAAGCCCATAGCATAACCTAATTGCTAATGAACCCACTTTGAGGGAGCAGGGCTTGCCATAACAGGAGAAGTGTCACATTTGAATATGGTTTCAGTAAATTGTATATCATATGCAAAAGCATGACAGATATACATAGTTTGAAGTGACTTCTCTAATGGCAACAAAGGCACAATATCTTGACCCAGATAGAATTGAGGAACTACCTTAGGCAGGAAATAGATGTCAAGACAAAGGATAATCTTATAATGGAAAGAGGAAAAGCTCATCACACTTAAATACTGCTAGCTCACTCGATTGCCTTGCAGACATGATCACCACTAGGAATAACCCTTTTAAGGGCCAGTAGACTGACAAGTAGTCTAGCAAGAGGTTCAAGTGGCCATGCCATTAGCTGTGACAGTACCAATGAAATTGACCATGTTGGTATTATATACTTAACTGGATGACAGAGATGGTTAGGTTGCTTACCTGTAACCGTGTTTCTTCGAGTGTAGGTCTGTGACATTCACACAAATGGGTTTACTCCCGCGCATGCGCCAGAATCTCGGACATACTAGCTAAAATTAAAGATTTACACAACCCCCTCCCACTCCCCGCCCCCCCCTCATCCCCAGAGTGAGCTACCTCCTTATTCCTTGCTGCCAGACAGCAGCAGAACGAGGCATGACAATGAGGGGAGGACGGGTGGGTTCCGTGTGAATTTCACAGACCTACACTCGAAGAAACACGGTTACAGGTAAGCAACCTAACCTTCTTCTTCGTGTGGTCTGTGAAATGCACACAAATGGGTGACTTAACAAGCTTATGTACCTTGGAGGTGGGTCATGCCACACAGGAAAACAGGACGGCTCTGCCAAAAGATGCATCCTTCTTCGCGAGAACGTCAAGCTTGTAATGGGCTGCAAACGTCGAGGGGTTCACCCAAGTAGCAGCCTTACAAATCTGGTCAACAGAAACACCCCACAAAAAGGCTTGGGATGTTGAAACTGCCCTTGTGGAATGGGCTTTAACACCAACAGGTAATTCCTTGTGGGCTAACTGATAGGCCAATCGGATTGCCAGGACTATCCAAGAAGCCAAATGTTGAGAAGTAAGGGGAAGCCCTAGGGAGTCTTCCCTGTACTTAAGAAACAACTTTGGGGATTTTCTATAAGGGGCTGTCCTGTGCAAGTAAAAGGACAAGGCCCTTTTAACATCAAGGGAGTGAAGAGCAATCTCCAGGGGAGATGAGGGATTAGGAAAGAAGGCTGGGAGGACAATGTCCTGAGTCATGTGGAAATGTGAAACAATTTTAGGAAGAAAAGTGACATCCGTCCGGAGGACCACTTTGTCTTCATGGAATCGAATGAAGGGAGGATCGGAACGGAGTGCTGTGATCTCACTGGCCCTTCTGGCTGAAGTAATGGCCACGAGGAAGTCCGTTTTCCAGGACAGGTGGGAAATATGACATGTTGACATAGGTTCAAAGGGGGGTTTAGAAAGTTGGGAGAGGACCAGTTCTAAACTCCATGATGGAGGAGGAGGAGAAACCGGGGGAAAGGATTTTTTGTATCCCTGTAAAAACATACCCACTAGGGGATCCTGAAAAAGGGACGGAACGGCGAATTTTTTCCTGTACCAGGAGAGGGATGCTAAATAGCATTTGATGGAGGAAAGGGAGAAACCTTTAGTGGAAAGGTCAATAAGGAAATCTAAAACAACGGACGTAGGGGCCGACTGTGGTAAATGGCCAAGTGGCTGAACAAATTTATGGAATTTGTCCCACTTGTAGGTGTAAGCCTTCTTGGTGGAAACCTTTTTAGCTGCCTGGATTATGAGGTGGACGGGGTCGGAGAGGTGGAAGAGGGCCTGATCCTCCACGCTGTAAGGTGGAGAGATGGAAGGTCCGGGTGTAGGATGAGGCCCTGCTGAAGGGAGAGGAGGTCGGGATCTAGGGGAAGGCGGAAGAAGTCTCCCTGAGAGGCTTGAAGAAGGGGCGTGAACCATGGCTGTCAGGGCCACCAGGGGGCTAGCAGGATGCAATCCGAGTTGTCGGAGATCAGCTTTGCGACCACCCTGGGTAGGAGTGGCAGGGGAGGAAAGGCGTAGAGGAGACCCGGGGACCAGTGGTAAAGGAATGCGTCTCCTAGACAGTCTGGGGATGCGAGAGGGTGGAGTCTCGCGCAATATACGAGGCAGTGAGTGTTGAGGTGTGAGGCAAATAGATCTATCTGAGGAGTGCCCCAGCGTCTGATCAGTGAGAGAAAGTGGCGGGTGTTGAGCTGCCACTCGTGAGTGGTGGACGAGGTCCTGCTCAGTGAGTTGGCCAGAGTGTTCTGTAGACCTGGAAGGTGAACAGCGAGGAGAAATGTGTTGTGGTGAATGCACCATTCCCATATCCGGAGGGATATTGAGAGGAGAGTGGGGGAGCGAGTGCCCCCCTGTTTGTTGATGTAGTATTTTACTGAAGTGTTGTCCGTGAGGACTTGAACGGTGCAGTTGGAGACTAGGGTCACAAATGACCGGAGGGCTTTTTCCACCACTATGAGCTCTAGTGCGTTGATGTGAAGCCTCTTTTCGGAGGGGGACCAACGACCGCTGATGGTCAGGTCTTGGAGGTGAGCACCCCACCCCGTGGATGATGCGTCTGTCGTTAGAGACAAAGACGGCTGAGGGGGAGAGAAGGGAAGGCCCGAGGATACATTGGACCTGTTTGTCCACCATGAGAGGGACTGGAGAACCTGAGTGGGGGGGGTGGGGGGTGGAGGATCATTGTCTGGCTGTCTAGCCCTGGCTGGAACACTGAAAGGAACCAGGCTTGGAGCGGGCGGAGGCAGAGGCAGGCGAACGCGGTGACGTTCGTGGGGGAAGCCATATGGCCAAGGATGGATTGGATGGCCCAAGCAGAACATCGGTGGAGGGTTTGGATAGCTTGGATAGAACGGCTCAAATTGAGGAAGCGTTCCTCTGGGAGGTAGGCCCTCTGGGATACGGAGTCTATCAGTGCGCCTATGAACTGTACGGTCCGGGAAGGCGAGAGATGTGACTTTTCCGGATTGACAACAAGTCCCAGGCTCTGCAAAAGAGATAATTTATATCGGATGACAACTGATCACATGACCCAGAGCAGAAAAGCCAGTCGTCCAGGTAAGGGAATACGGTGATGCCCTGCTGGCGAAGGTGGGAGGCAACGACCGCCATACACTTAGTAAAAGTCCTTGGGGCCGTGGAGAGGCCGAAAGGAAGGACATTAAAGGAATACGGAGTATCGCCAACCATAAAGGTGAGGTACTGCCTGTGGGACTGTCTAATGGAAATGTGGAAATAGGCATCTTTAAGGTCAACAGTGGCCATCCAAGCTCCCTTCGGGATGAAAGGGAGGATGGAGGGGAGAGTGACCATCCTAAATTTGCGTGGTTTGATGAATTGGTTAATTTTGCGGAGGTCCAAAATGGGCCGAAGGCCACCATCTCTTTTATCCACAAGAAAGTATCTGGAAAAAAAGCAGAATTCAATTTGGTGAGATGGGGTAGGGGAAATAGCTCCCTTAAAAAGGAGGGAGTCAATTTCTTTAAGCAAGGCAGGAGAGGCCTGCGTAGAGAGGGGTTCTCCCGGGGGTGGGAGTCAAATTCTATGGCATATCCTCGTAGGACAATATCCAAGACCCACTTATCAGTGGTGATGGACTGCCAGATTGGAAAAAAGGGCTGAAGCCTGTCAAAGAACAGGTTAGAAGCGACGCCTTCTATCTGAGGATCTACCACCTCGATACTGACCCCTGAATGGAACACCTGGACGCTTGTATCCCTGTGAAGGGAACTGCGGTCGTTGTCCTCCTCTATACGGAGCGGAGTTGTAGTATTCACGAAAGGACTGAGGATAATAGTATGGGTGCCAACGCTGCCTGTAAGTTTGGTAGGGCTGACCGGGTTGTTGGCCATACTTATTTAGGGTCTGTTTCATTTTGTGAGAGTGTTCCAGTTGTGAGTCTGTTTCGGGGTTAAACAGACCAGCTTCATCCATTGGTAAGTTTTCTATTAAGGAACGCTGGTTAGAAGGCAGTGCTGCGGATCTTAACCAGGCGTGTCTCCTAAGTGCAACTGAACCGGCGATCAGTTTGCCTGAGGTATCTGCCCCGTGTTTAGCCAAATCCTTTTGTAGGGTGGCTAGGGTGAGGGCTTCCTGATGAAAAGCCTTAGCCATGGGCTGGTCAGAGGTGGGAAGGAGGTTCAAATAGGGGCCTATCTTGTTCCACAGGTATGATTGATAGACGCTCATATAGACGCCATAATGAGCCATTCTGCCTGAAAGGCATGCTGAGGCATAGAATTTCCTGGCCATGGCATCATGTTTCCTACCTTCCTTATGGGAAGGAGCAGCTTGATTATTTTGAATTGGCCGAGGCTGAGCGTCGGTCACAATCGAATTAACTTTAGGAAGTTTAGCCAGCCACGGGGTGGTGGACAGGTCAATTCGATAAAGGTTTTCTGCCCACTTAGATGTGCTTGGGACAGTAGCGGGGGCAACTCCAGAAATTTTAAGGAGTTTAACCAAATAAGGTATAGTAGGCAAAATGGTGGACTGTTGAGTTTGCTGTTCAGCAGAAGTAAAGTAAGGGTTTTGAACCACATCGTCAGATTGTGGGGGCTGTATGCCAAGGGATCTGGCCAGCCTAATTAAGAGTGCAGAGAATTTTTTATATTCTTCTGCCTGTTGAGGATCAGCCTCAGGTTCAGGCAAGGGAGGTAAGGGAGTAGCATCCGAAGAGGACTCCAAGTCTGCATCGTCATCTGGGAGGTTAGGGGGGGACTGGGCAGGAGGAGCAACTGTCGGGACAGGGGCTTGAGTGGGAGGGGCTGGGGGTCTGGAGGCGGGGGGCTGCCACGAATGCCGAAGGATAGAAGGAGGGGGGCCACGGATCCCGATAGGGATCCGAGGAATGATAGGGCTCTGGAGGATAGAAGGAATGGTAATATGGAAAGGGAGGGGGGTAAGGGGGAGGGCAGCCATGAGGGTACCCATAGGGATGCTCCCAAGAGTGGTTCCGGTGACCGGGTGCCTCCTTGAGGGGGCTCCGAGACCGGGAACGATTTAACGGAGGCGGAGAGGGCCCCGCGCTCACGCGGTGATGAGGGGAAAAGCGCGCGCTTGTGCGCTGAGGCGGCAAAAGCGGCGCGCTTGGACGCCGCGCAGGAGAAGAAGGTTGCATGGCGCAGGCCTCTTCTTGCAAAACCTCGGTCTCCGGAGAAGGCGAGGGTGGGGGGGAACCTGGGCGAGCGGCGGAGACGGAGGGGAGGTGTAGGAAGGGTCTGCCTCGGTTACGGAGGAGAAAATGTGAAGGGGGAGAAGTTGGGCGTGAAAGATCATCATCGCCTTCCAAAAGTTGCAGCGTTTCTGCTGTCAACAAAGGCATGCAAGGACTGGGAGGCGCAGGGCCGGCCAGGAGCCTTGGTTGTTTCTGTGCCATAGCCTCCTTCGGTTTGTCTTTGGACCGAAGAGCATGCTTAGAGGCTTTTGGTTTTTTCTTTCGGAGTGGCTCACTGGCAGAGTCAGAGGCCAACTCACGAATGGCAGCATCTGTAGAGGCACTTAGAGCAGTGGAATTTTGGGGAATGGAAGGCAGGGATGGCTGGCTCAAGGAGCGAGAAAGCCCAGGCCCTGTGGAAGTTATAGACTGCTCGAATAGGGCGGCTTTAAGCCTGGAATCCCTGCTCTTCAGGGCTCTAGTAGAGAAGGACCTGCAAATCTTGCAAGTCTGAGGAATATGGGCTTCTCCCAAACAGAGGAGGCATTTTGCATGCTTGTCCTCCTGGGGTAAAGTTGCTCCACAATCAGAGCACTTTTTAAAAGAGAGAGAAGACATCTTATCTGATAGTCGAGGCAATCCGTGGTCTTTAGCAAGGAGCTAGTAGTCGGAGATCCTTTCGCTGGCTAGGCGGAAAAGGAACTAAGGAGGTAGCTCACTCTGGGGATGAGGGGGGGGGACGGGGAGTGGGAGGGGCTTGTGTAAATCTTTAATTTTAGCTAGTATGTCCAAGATTCTGGCGCATGCACGGGAGTAAACCCATTTGTGTGCATTTCACAGACCACATGAAGAAGAAGCTGTAAGCCATTCAGGAACTGTTTTACTACCAGGTTAGTAAATAGAGTAGTTTATGATGGCAATACAAGTGAGTGTGCCACTTCAGGTAAGAAAAAATGCTAGATTTTGCTCACATAAATATAACAAGTAATGCAATTCAGTGGATATCAACATTAGAACTGACTTTTGTCCTGGGTATCACCTCTTTTAAAGGTAAGTGGTGGTGCAACCTATGTATTGTTGAAGCTGCTTACAAACATTCCAGTTAAGACTTACATCGTAGCCAATACAAGTTATTTAAAAAGTGAAATGTGGTGTTAAAATTAAGCAGTCTTCAGAATTGAGATCTAGAGTTTTTTGGGTCATCAATATCCATGAAAGATAAGATCAAATGGCTGCCTAACAGGTTCATGGCTGACACAAGATTTCATACAACAACTGCATGGCTCAAAACTCATTGTCATTGTTGGTCTAGACAATCTTTCAATTTTAGTAACTTTAACTTTACTAGTATTTACAGCAGTACTATTTTAATTTAATAGTTCAGACTATTCTATTGTTTACATTGCTTTTAACATTTATTGTAGACATTCTTAAAGTTGATCTACCATTGATGGCAACTGATTTCATGTCCAAGCTCACATTTTCTTCTTAACTTCCACTTCAACTGCAGGGGAATTAGTACCAGGAAAATCATTTATAGTACTGGACGTACTTGAAATTTAAGAAGAATAATCCTTCTCTCCATGAGGGGAATGTAAATCTAAACTGATTTGTGCATGCAAGTCTACAAGACAAGAAGCCTGGCAGAAATGGTTGCTCTCTGTGGGTGGTTTCAAAATACATTTCTAGCCTCCTAGTGTGCAGATACTCAGGAAGATGCTAGTCATGTAGGCACACATCCATAAGCAACCATGCCACTGCATCTCACAGAATTACTTGCTCACTGCACCTGAAAACCCTTGCAAACAATTCTCTACAGCCTGCATAATTTAAAGATGATGTGAGAATAAAGATGACAACCAGAAATGGATCACAGTGAAGGCTGATGCTAAGGTTAATCCATTTGTAAATGAAAAACAAGTCTTTGAATTAATATAAAGAAACTGAAATTGAGCAGCTCACTTCATCTTGAATTATTTGAAAGGATTGCACATTATCCTTACCGCCCATCTCTAAACGTCTTCAAAGCTGTTTGTGCTATTCAAAATCTGCCTCTCTAGATTTGGCATAATGAGAAGACTTGAGTAGAATCTGCCTTTTCATGCCACGATTAACAAAGCCTGATGCTGACCAAATTTTATAGTCAAAGTACAAAGGAACAATGACACCATACTTACATGAATATTTCTGAAGTTCAATCAACTGCTGCCTTGGCCCCTAACACTTATTCAGAGACAACTATCGCTAGCAAGTTTGGTAAAGCTGTCACTCCTATTGCAGTGGTTGCATTACTACAGAAGGTACAATAAGAATCATCTGGTTGGTTTGAGCATGGGCATGCAAATGTTTTTTTTAGCTAAAGCCAAATTGTCTGAGTTATTCTAGCACCATTGACATGAGCTGATTCACTGGGCAGTGATGTAGTGGCATACCCAGAAATGAAGTCCCCTCGCCAGAGTACCACTGTGCTCCCACACAGCTACAGCACCATCTAAGACCGTGGTTCTCAACCTGTTAGTCCCCAGATGTTTTGGCCTTCAACTCCCATAAATCCTAACAGCTGGTAAACTGGCTGGGATTTCTGGGAGTTGTAGGCCAAACTACCTGGGGACCAACAGGTTAAGAACCACTGATCTGAGAGTATACAATTAAGAAGACCTTCCATACTCCTCCTTGACTGGGAGTTTTCTTGAGTGATGAATGCAGGATGAGGATAAAGTTTAGCAGGAAGCAGAACATGATATGATAGTTGGGGCCCAAAGGCGGGTTGAAAGATTAGTGTAAAGTTTGTAGGCTGTGCTTTGATCATCTGTGACCTAGAAGAAAGGCATTAGAATCGAGTTGGGAAAGGAGGTTGAGCTGCAGATAAAAAAGGAATGTAAAAGTTAGCATAGCATCTTATATGCTCTCAGGCATTTCTCTATGATTTCACATTTCTGTTCTGGGGCCCACAAGTCTAGTCCAATCTCAAGTCAATCTTCTATTGACAAACCCTAAACACATTTTTTTTTAAAAAATCTTTCAATGTACAAGTCAGAGTCTTGCTTATCTAGCCCAGTTTTGATGACACTGACGGTCCCCTAATACATAATCACCAAAAGAGCACCCAACACTCCAAAAACCTAGTACTCACAAAAGTGAATACTTTGGATGAGATATTGCAAGACAGTAATTCTTTTTTTCATAGCCCTCCACTCCAGCCCACTAATACATCCCTGCTAAAGCAATCCTAGCTATTTTGGATCATATCTATCATTCATATGGCAATGTAGACTTCAAAAGATGCGATGATAGAACTAGATTTCTGAGGCCCTGAGCAGAAATGTACTATGAGAAGAGGGAAAAAATGGGGAACCAAGCTGTGCCTGAGGAATTCTTTGATACAACTTCTATTACATAGCTGCTATACTTCATAGACTCAATAGTAACAGAACAAATACGTCTTATTAAAAAGATAAACCAGTTTTTCCTGTTATTTACTTTCTTTGAAATTTTCAGAATGCAGCACCTCCAATGTTGTATATAGTTGGCTATTTCCTACTTTTATGGAGGGCATAGCTTGACATGATTTCAAAGACACGCACAGATGGAGAGGGAGAGACTTCAATTAGGGAACAATGGTTCCCAACCACTACACTTTTGTGCTGATTTGGGAAATACACATTTTGCCTTAAAAAACAACCATGGGTCGGGGTCAGGCAGCTTTAGGGTTCTTCTAGGGCAGTAGTTCCCAACCTTTTTTGACCAGGGATCACTCTCCAACATTAGTTCCAAAGGGTTTACAAATCAGTTTTTGGTCAACTTTAGATTTGGTTGGCTTATTTGGAGTGCTAATTCAGAAAACTGCATTGGGTAGACCACATCAGCTGTACTTTCTGATACAGACATATGCCATTCAGTAGTCGCCATCTGCTCACCAACAAAAAACCATATTTAATAAGCCATGGCACTATATGATGGTTTCACAAGACCAGTCGCTCTCTTTGCAATGGTGTAGTAACTATGAGGCGGACCACTGGTGGTACATGGACAACAGGTTGGGAACAACTGTTCTAGGGCAATGTTGTTTAAAGTGGTGGTTCATGGACTGGTCTTGGTCCCTGCACCATTAGTTCCTAGTTTGCAGTAAGTTTTCAGGAAAGGCAAAAACAGTTCTTCCCAATGAGTATATATAAAGTACTGGTTCCCGGCACACTGCAAAGAAATGATTGCCAGTTCCCCAACAAGATAAACTGAGAAACCATTCTAGAGCCCTCAGAAGTTGCTAATGGGTAACCAAAGATTACATATAATCTCATCCCTATTTAGGAAAAGCTTTAAAAACCAAGTACAATATAATAATCATAATAACAATAATATCCAATCTCTTCTATGAAAGGAAAACCAAAACTCTAAAGTCCAAGCATTAGCTTTTCAACTGTTATATTATTTGTGTGAAAAAATCAATTAATATTTTGCTAAAGGTTCAAGTTTCTATTTTTGGTTTCTTGTTCTAAAGGTTTATTGGGAATTGGTTTTGTGATCTGGGCTCTAAAGAGTTATGGACACATGAGATATACAAAGAGATGGATATTTCAGTTCCTGCTTAACCTCCCAATGTTATTCTGAGAGCAACAGATGTTTCTACTTACCTGAAGTGCAGCAGGTGCAGGACAAAGGATTCAAACATGTTTCACCTGCTGTGCCGAATTCTACCCAGGTAACACATTAGAAATTATCTTTGTATACCTGTCACCACAACAGATGTTCAACGGGAAGCCAAGAAAGCCACACCCACATATCTTTAGCTTGATCTTTGCCTTGTTTAGCCCATCTGATTAAAGAAGTCGGGCTATTCATCAGTAAAACTACAGCTGATCTGTTCAGTTGGAAATGCAACAGATCTGTAAAAGCCTGTTGCCTTCTTGCTCTTACAACTCCAGTGGAAAAAGGAAACTTGTGGAATAATTTTACTAACAGTTCATGTAATCAGTGCTGTGTCACAAAACCATCATGAATGCTCTTTTAGGTTTCTTTGCTTCTATATCGTTTGCATTTTTTCTAGTACAGGCTCATTTAATTACATTTAGTATGACTTTAAGAATGTGCTTTTTTGTCTAGAAACAACATGCATCATTTTTATCAGAGATCAGCATCCTAAAATTCAGAGAAGTTTGAAAACTGAAGGATGATTGCCTTCTAGTTCACAGATTTGTTTTTGGAAGTACAAATGAGGCCAATTCAAAATAAAACGCAAACTACATTAATTTCTTCCCATTCTTAGGAAACATTTTAGTGGATTGATTTAATAGATTGCTCTTCACTAGAGACACTTGCAGAACAATATACATAAGGAGATATACACTTCTCAAGACTGGGATATAAGAAGTTAATTCATAAGAGTTAGACCAGTGATTTTCAACCTTTTTTGAACTGCAGCACATTTTTTACGTTTACAAAATCCTGGGGCACACCACCAACCAAAATGACACAAAATGACACTCTAACACAGTAATACATATAATTAATATATTTTAAAATGTATTTATACACTCACTTAGTGTGAAACCTGGGCTTGTTTCGATGAATGGAAGGGTGTTTCATTTGGAGATGGCATTTAAGCTTGCTTGACATCATGGTGCTATTGGACAGCTTCTCACCACACACCAAGCACAGCAGAGTCCGGTCCCAAAACCTCCTGGTGGTGCGTCGCATCCCGGTGAAAGTGAATCCAAATGAAAGATAGCTTTCGCTGTATTGCCTCGAGCTCACAGTCTTTTCTTTTCTCTTTTGGCCACCACTCATATTAGGGCCTTCATCTGTGTCATAAATTTGTCCAGGGCCCTATTGCGGCATTGGCATTTTCCTTCTCAAAAACTTCTCCATCAAAAACTGTCACACTGTCACTCGCTTGTCTTGTTGTGATCCCAAATTGCCACTGTCACTTGACGCGCAGCTGCAGCACTAATTCTAACTTTGTTTACTTAGCCGTGTCTGAGCAAATCCAAGATGGTGTGAGCATAGCACTCTCGCGTCACTTCTTAGGTGACGCGAGAGTGCTATGGATCCATTTCTTAAAGGGACAGATGTGCCTTATAGTTCATATATGAATGGAGTTTAAAAATAATTTCCCACAGCACACCTGATGATCTCTCACGGCACACTAGTGTTCCGCGGTACACTGGTTGAAAATCACTGAGTTAGACCATTGGTACATCTAACTTAGTACTGTTAGTACTTACTGGCAGGAGGTCTTTAGGATCTCCTTTGCAGTGCATTAAGAGAAACATATACGTTCTATTATTACTTTTTACATTTATAAAAGATAAAAAAGGAAACCAAAAATCATAGAGAAGCATCCTCTATGGACTTAATGCTGTGGATCCATGTTTCTCAAAAGTGTTATTAACCAGAACTAAAACAAAACAAAATTACTGCACACAAATTCTTAAAACTGTCAAGTGAGATCAACTATTCACCATTAAATTAGAGTAGTTGGACTAAGGAAATGCAGCAAAATGCGTTCAGTATTTTTATCAATATGGTCAGCACAATTTCAAATAACGAAGTCCAACTTGCAAAAGCATGCTCTAACAGAGCTGGGATTTCGGGGACCTGAAGTCAAATACACCTGGAGGAACAGAGTTTGAGAAACACTGCTCCTATGGAACCCATATAACCTTAAAAACTGTGGCAGAGATATGGAGGACTGGGAAGCCTTGGCCCTAGAGTGTTCTAACTGGAGGTTAATTGTTACCAGCAGTACTGTGAAATTCGAAGAGGCACAAATGGAGGGTGAAAGGGAGAAATGTGTCAAGAGAAAAGCTCATCAAGCTAACCCTTGCTGGGACCGCCTTCCACCTGGAAATCGATGTCCTCACTGCGAAAGAACATGCAGACCCAGAATAGGTCTCTATTGTCACCTACGGACTTACCACCAAGACTTTACACTTGGAAGGCAACCATACATGTCCGCAGGTGGTAGCTTAGAATGTTAATCATATTATAGGCTATCAACAAAACTATTAAGAATAAATATATAACAAAAGTTCCACACCACACATTTAGGAAAAAAATCATTCTTGATGGATCTGCAAGGTAACATTAATGCAGTTTTATATCCCTTAAACTGCCGTACCTCAATGCTATGGAATCATGGGATTTGCAGTTTGGTAAGAAATCAACAGTCTTTGACAGAGAAGGCTAAAAGCCTTGCAAAACTACAACTCCCATGATTTCATAGCACTGAGAAATGGTGTCAAACTGCATTAATTCTGTAGTGTGTAGATGCACTCATACGATTTTTTAATCCTCTTTCCCATAAATAAAAGGAGAGGTTTTAGCACTCCCCCAAACAAAGTGAAGCCTATTCAAGTTGGAGATGTGCACATCCACTTCAGAAAGAAAAAATACAGTGAATTAAAATGACACATTATTGCTTAAGTTAGGGGTGTAAACTGTTTAGCTGCCCAGATGTTGTTGAGGTCCCATTAGCCTTGTCCAGGACAGCCAGTAACTTATTAGAAGTTGCAGTTTAACAAAACAGGAGGGCTGCCCAATCCTCAACTCTGTTCTAAATTCAGGTTTCAATTCCCAGCTGGAACAGTCACACTGAATTAATGGGAAAGCGGTAAAACAAAATTTATGCATGTTGATTTTATTCTGCTTGAAACTAACAATTGGATTGAAGCCTACATTTTAAAAGTAGGATCCAGTTAGGCCTCCATGTATTTCCCTGATGCCCACAAGGAAATTAAACAATACAATGTTGAACAAGCTATTTATTAGGACTGGATAGGTTTGTCGGAATCTAACAGAATTTTGGAATGTGTTGGAAAAAAAGTTACTTTTTTATCGTATTCAAAGAATTATAGTTACCCGGAAGTGATGTCGCTATACCGAAGCTCCATCCGCCATTGTTGGAAAGGGAGTCGGATGTCACTTCCGCCCTTTCTCTGGAGCCTTCCATCATTGGCTGGTTGCACTCAGGTGGTTTCCAAGCAGCCACCTGATTTCCTCCAGCCAATGAGTTATGCTTTGGAAGCATCCAAATACATTTTGAAATTTTAATGGAAATATGCGGAAGTCTATCAGATACGAAACACCAGCACCCCCTAGATCCGAAACGAGTTTTGAAACTTTTTTTATCAAACAGCCCTACTATTTATATATCACTATTTATATATGTTGTGTTATATTTCACAATAAAACTCCTTTTTAATAAAAGCTTTTAAGAGCCTAGTCTTTTTTTATATACTATTGGAATTGGGAGGGTAGTGAAGGAGAGTTGAAGAACACTGACTGGCAGTGTTAAGTTGCTGCAGTGTGTTTGAAACAAAATGCAATAAAACTTTGTCTAGAACGGACTATGATTCGAATCTATGTGAGTCTACTATGGCTGTATGTGCTTACGTGCAACAGGCAAGGTAAACAGCAGCCTCCAGAATTGCTTTCTTAGAATGTGTGAAGGACAAAAAAGAAAAGAAGAAGAAGAAAGGAAGTAATGGGGAAAGGCAATTAGACAGCCTGAACAACCACTCTGGCATGATAAAAAAGCAGAGATCTAGAAATTCTACCACCAAAGTTGATATTGTAATAAAAGTAGAGGTTATTGAAAGAAAATAAGAATCACACCAGAATGTATTTTGAAAAAGGTTCCAAATGGCCTCTAGAAGAAGCAAGGAGGAGCCGAGGAGCCTCCTAACCAAGGTAAAAGAAGAAAGTGCAAAAGCTGGGTTGCAGTTAAACATTGAAAAAACCAAGATTCTGGCAACTGGACTGATTGATAACTGGCAAACAGATGGAGAAAATGTGGAGGCAGTGATAGACTTTGTATTTTTAGGTGCAAAGATTACTACAGACTGCAGCCAGGAAATCAGAAGATGTTTACTTCTTGGGAGGAGAGCAATGACCAATCTCAATAAAATAGTGAAGAGAAGAGACATCACACTGGCAACAAATATCTGCATAGTTAAAGCAATGGTATTCCCCATAGTAACCTATGGATGTGAGAGCTGGACCATAAGGAAGGCTGAGCGAAGGAAGATAGCTGCTTTTGAACTGTGGTGTTGGAGGAAAATTCTGAGAGTGCCTTGGACCGTGAGAAGATCCAACCAATTCATACTTCAGAAAATCAAGCCCAACTGCTCATTGGAGGGAAGGATAGTAGAGGCAAAGATGAAGTACTTTGGCCACAAATTGAGAATACAGGAAAGCTTGGAGAAGACAATGATGCTGAGAAAAAAGGAAGAGGGGCCCACCATGGGCAAGATTTTATTTATTTATTTATTTCGACTTGTTAGTCGCCCCTTCCAATAGGCTTGGGGCGACTTACATGTGCCAAAAACTATAAAAACAACGGACCAATGTTCACACATTAAAATTACACAGGTTAAAATTATACAGACACATATACACCAAGATAACTCTAGTGGCCTACATAGCATAGTGGAGGCCTGGAGTTATTTACCGACCGAACGCCTGTACAAATAGGTGGGTTTTACAGGCCTTGCGGAAGGCTAACAGATTGGACTGTGCTCGAATTGTGGGGGGAAGAGCGTTCCATAGAGCTGGCGCAATGGCACTGAAAGCCCTCCTCCGCGTTGATGACAGGTGGAGGAATTGGCAGCTCGGTACCACAAGGAGGTTCAAGGACTCAGATCGCAGTGGTCTTGGAGGACTGTATTGGGAGATACGGTCCCTTAAGTACACTGGCCCCAGACCATTCAAGGCCTTAAAGGTCAGCACCAACACCTTGAAGGTGATCCGGTGCTCTATTGGAAGCCAGTGCAGTTCGCGCAGAACAGGCGTAATGTGGCAGTGAGATGGAAGGCCTACCACCAGCCGAGCTGCAGCGTTCTGTACCAGCTTGAGGTTCCAGATCACCGACAAAGGAAGGCCAATGTAAAGAGCATTACAGTAGTCCAATCTTGAGATGACCGTGGCTTGGACCACTGTGGCTAAAGCCACAGTGGTCCAAGCCATAAAGTCATAACGGGACAGGTAGGGAGCCAGCTTCCTCGCCTGCTGGAAGTGGTGGAAGGCTACTCCGCTGACGATGGAGATATGCTTCTCCATCGACAGTTGGGAGTCAAGTGTGACTCCCAGACTTTTGACAGATGGATGGATGGTATCCTTGAAGTGACTGGCTTGACCCTGAAAGAGCTGGGGGTGGCCATGGCTGACAGGGAGCTCTGGCATGGGCTAGTCCATGAAGTCACAAAGAGTCGGAATGGACTGAATGAATAAACAACAAAACAGAAGAATCAAAATGTTTTGTTTACTTAGGTATGGCTTGCTTGATTTGACTGATTCATTTCACAAGTTTATATTTTTGAGTTTTGAATAAAAGGTTTGATGAAACCCGTAGAACTACTCTTCTTTCTTGTAATGTAGGAATCTATTCTTTCCATATTATTTCTGCCTGTGGTGCCAGAGTTTCTGTTAAGGAAGTAAAGCCCAGGAACTCTCCTACGTCATAAGTGAGCGGTATCAGCCTCTATCTACATTCTTCACTGAATGGCCAATCGCTTTCACAATCATCAGTAGCTCAGTCACTCTGTGAGTTTCACAAACAGGTATGGATCTGAAAACACATTTCCTTAGGCTTAACATTCTGAAACCTTACACCACCTTGGCTCCAATCCAAGTCATGTTACACAAATTCCTCCGTGAATCATTATATGTTATTAGGGAGCTGTGCCTTTTAAAAAAGAGGAAAGAATAGATCTATGAAACTGAATTCTTCAACTATGCAAAAAGAAAATAATCATATAGACAACATTAAAGTTATATTGTGAACAAGATAATTGAAATTTAAAAGGAAGGAACTGTTAGTCTCCCAAAAATTGTGACACGTGAATTTTCCTTTCTTTATTTTGTAAGTGTACATACATACAGGTTTTTGCATATAGTCTCCAAGGCAGCTTACAAAAAAATAACACCCATTCAAAATAAATTAAACATTTTCAGTAGGATTTCTTACAACAAATGGCATTATTTTCTGCATCTGAAATGCTCAGACATGATCACAACATTAGCGGATGGAACATGAGACAACTTCTACATTGCTTTGCTGCCCTCTTGAGGCCTGAAATTTCCCATCCCCCCAAACTGCAAAGTAATTCTACCAAAAAAGCCTGGAAATCTATTACTGTACAAATCACAGAGGAAAACATGCTCAAAACTACCGAAGGCAGCTAACTTTTCTGGAAATGTGTGTGGGCCTAAATAACAATAATAATACAAAAAGAATTTCTTAACAGTTATAACATGTGAAGAGTAAAACACATTACTGAATAATAGCCATTGTTACCAAAACACTGATAAATGTGAACTAAGGGAGTGTTTCTTCAGATGAAACCATCAAGGAAACATCTGGAATAAATCGGAAAAGTCTCACAAAGGAAATGTCTCCAAGAACACACACACATTCACCTAACAGACATGTATCCCAACCCATGCCAAACACCAGTGCTTTAGGAAAAAAAACACCAATCATCTATACCCTTCATTATGGAGAAATTAATTACAAAACTTGGAATAGGGCATGATTATAATTTCCAATTATTTCATCTGTAGAAATAAGATATCTAAGTTTTTAGATTATCCTTCGACCTTGTGAAGAACCATGATATAAGCAGGAGACTAACACTTCTCCCTTTTTCTCGCAGAGCCGCCAGCAGTTCATTACTAAATCCCAAAATAAAATATTTAATACCAGTTCATCTGCTGTTCAAGGGCTCAGGCAATTCAGTGTGTGCTGTTTTCTTGACGCACTGCTCATTCTCTTTCCTTCTCCCACACACATCTTGCCTCCCACTGATTTGGCAAGCACATCTTAACCTTTCACCAATGAAAATTAAAGCCTCCAAACAGCAAGCTGATTCAGAAATGGCTCAAGCTTCTTATGGATATAAAAGTTAGGAGGAGTCTTTTTTCAGAAGAGTATACAATGCCATTTTCATCCATGGAAGCTGCTCTTTGGTCTTATATAGAAAAAAAAAGTGGAGACAAAGAATTAAAAATAAAAACAAAAGTACACCCTCCCCCATGTTGGAAGTGGAAACACTAGAAATACTGGAATTCCAAAGAGGGGAAACCAATTCAAAACAAAAGCCAATCTTTTAAATTATGTTTTTATTTTGGAAAGTGAAATACTTTTATCATTTTCTAAGTTCTCCAATCAGTTCTATGGTATCCTTCTACCAGAAATTACCAGACTACCCAGTCACCCTGGACCATGGGTGCTCACACTTTTTCAGCATGCGAGCTATTCTTAAAGCAACCAAGTCCAAAAGATCTATCTGCCCCCGCCGCTGTGCACTCCCGCGCGCTCCCACTGCCGCGCATGCTCCTGCTGCTGTTTTTCGCCACGCAGTGCTTCTTCCGCCTGCAGGGCATTTCAGGAAGGACAAAGCACGAGGTGGGGCATCCAGAGGGAGTGCTCCGCCCTGCCTGTCTCGCCAGCAACGGAGGCTGCACAGCTGCTTCTGGATGAGAGAGAGGCAGGGCGCTCCCTCCAGAGGCCCCGCCTCGTGCTTCCTTCTTCCTGCAATGCCCCGCAGGCAAAATAATCACCGCAAGAGCGGAAGCCAGCAGCAGGAGCGCGCGTGCACGCAGGGTGTGCGCGCGCATGGCAGGAGTGCCCCATCCGGCTGGTGAGGCCTGAAGATCACCTGGAAGAGGGCCGAAGATCTACTAGTAGCTCCCGAGCTACCTAATGAGTACCCCTGCCCTGGACTATCCAGCAAAGTCCTATAGAGGTTTCTTGCTGGATCAGACTACAAGCATAAGAATCCTGAGAAACTCACACATAGAATAGTGAGAGCAATAATCCTCTTCCACTGGTGTTCCAAAGCATTAGGTATGAAGAGGTATACTGCCTCTGATCCCAGAGATAGTGTGTAACTATTATGATCAACATCTGTTACCATCGGTTGATTAAACCAACTCCTTGTAAGAGATACATCCATAAATGGTAATAACAAAATATACGGAGGCACAACTTCTCTCATGAAAACCTTTCATTTGTATTTTTAACAGTATGATTTATTGCTTATTTCACATAGACTCTAAGGTTTCTTGTTATGTTTGCATGACACACCTACACACTTCAGCTGACACACCAAGGTGTTGTGATACACCATTTGGAAAGCTCTGTCCTAGATGCTCCCTGAAATGACATGGTCTTAAGTAGGTTACCAGGGTGGTTCACATGACAATACCAAATGATTACACAGATCATTTGTAAAGGAGGAAATAACAAAAGAAAGGGGGTCCTTCCCATAATGTTATCTCAAGCACCTCAGCCACAGACGTACTATCAGAAGAAATGGAGAGATATGAAGGGGCAGGAGAAGGGAGGGGGCTTTTTACACTTAATTTTCCGTGCCTTCACCACCAACAGACCCTTTTCTAGTAGGATTCCCTTTCTACTTGAGATATGTGATACTCTGGCATAAACCTCAGGACTAACCTCAACTCTACTGGGAAGCTTTGACAAATAAGCTTATTACTGCGAATTGTGTTCCTGCTACGAGTACATTTTTGCACATTACAATATATCGCCAACATTACATATAGAATTGTGTCTAAAAAGCGTGTGTTTGGGTGTGAGAAACAGTAATTTTTATCAATAGAAGGGAAATAAAAGATTACTCGATGTACAGAAGCACATGGTTTCAGATAAGCACTTTATTATATGACACATTTGCTCACATAAACTCCTGCTGCCCTAACCTATCACTTGAGTTTTAACCTATAATAAATCCCCTTTCGTCTAACCAAAATAATAAACATTTGACTCTATTGTATATAACCAGCTCACTTTACAATAATCTAACTCCAATTTCAATTGAAACTGTTCCTGTATATGTAGGTGGCAGAAATCTGAGGATACTCCTTGCAACTTTGCAAGTGACAATGTTGCAAAATGTCAACACTAGCATTTCCTCAACATTTTTATCCTGAAGGAATCCTTGAATTAATTTTTAGATGTCAAGAAACCCTTCATTTAAAAAATTTATAATAGCAGCTCAAATAGTACCACCTCATATTCACTCGAGTCTAATGCGCCATCGAATCTAATATGCAGCTCAAATTTAAAAACTCTGAAACCAAAAAAGTATTTTCTGCTGAATGTAATGCGCAGCAGCAAAAAGTGCAATCTGTAATTTCACTGTTGGTTCCTGCATAGTTATAAACAATTGTGTTAGCACACGAAAGCTTCCAGTGACGGAAAATGAAACCTTGGGTGTTTCTATGCTGTAGAAGGAATCCACTTTAATTGCCTTTGTTCAATGCTATGGAATCCTAGGGAGCTGTAGTTTGACAAGGCTTTGAGCTTCCTTTGCCAAAAAATGTTGATGCCTCAACTAACTAAATCTCAGCATGGCATAACATTGAGCCCTGGACATTTAATGAGAGATGACGTCCCTCAAAGAGGAGCTCCAAGTGCACCTCCTGAAGGAGCTTCCCCCTTTGCTTTGGGTCAGCACCAAGATTACAGTATGATGTGAATCTAATGCACAAGGTCATTTAGCTAACTAAAGGTAAGCCTTAGATTTGGGTAAGTAAGGTATTTTTCCAGTCATTAACAGTTGCAGAACTCTAGCAACTTCTTGCAGAATACCAGGATTCCAGAGTCTCGTGGTTGAGACAACATGATTAAAACCACGCATTTCAGCCTATGTATAATCTACAACAAAGTATAACTTTGGGGGCTAAAATGTTTCCTCTGGTTTATAACTTCTTTCCAGAATTGAGGGAGATCATGACTAGAAAAAATGAACTTTTTAGTTGTAAATATAGTATTTTAAGGAAGTGTCTCATAAGACTTAAGGGTTGCTTCAAGGGTTCATTAAGCATGGAAATGTGGGGTAAAGGCTCGTGTTGAAGTTTTGCAATATTGTCACCTGCAAAGTTGTAAGGCGTACCCTTAAATTTCAACTACCTGTACATACGAGAACAGTTTAGTGGAGGTTGGAGTGAGATTAGTCTAAGGCAGTGGTTCTCAACCTATGGGTCCCCAGATGTTTTGGCCTTCAACTCCCAGAAATCTGAATAGCTGGTAAACTGGCTGGGAATTCCGGGAGTTGTAGGCCAAAACACCTGGGGACCCACAGGTTGAGAACCACTGGTCTAAGGTGAGATGGTTGCAGTCAGTCAGAATCAAATGTTTGTTATTTTAGTTAAACAGAAGAAAGTGGATTTAGAATAAAGTCAAGTGAGCAGGTAAGGGAAGCAGGCGTTTATACATTGGATATCTAGGGATATGTGTTCCTGTCGCCCGCTAGGCCCTTGGTCAAGACCCTTGATAAACCACAACAGCAGCTGAGGTCCAACAGGTTTATTTAGAATAAAGGTATAGGAAAGAGGTTGAAAGCAATCTTATAGTGCTTTCAATAGCAGCAACACACATGATTCAGCAGGGAGTAAATAGTCCCGTAGCAAACAAAAGTCAGCCGGAGGCAATCAGGAACAAAGCTGGATTCAAATGCAAAGGAAGTTTCTTTCAGATTCATGCCGAACTAAGTGGCAGGGAAAGTCCTTTCAGGAGCAATCAGGGACGTAGCAAGGAATCAAGACTTCGCCCAAGCGGGCTAGATCCGAGACAGCCAGAGTGCTGGCAGGCAATTGTCCTTAGGTAGGCCCGGTGGCCTTTCTCAGAGATCCATAGTCCTGGAAGCGTCGTTGGCATGAGATAAAGCTCCGGGCCAACCCCAGACGGATATACTGTTCAGGCCCTTTGATCTTGGTCACGTCACTTTGCGTCGAGTGTCAAAGTGGGCATGATGAATGGTAGCTGTTGTTTTAACTACCTCAGCTCTTCAAGAATGTAAACCCAATTAGCAACTCCAGCTGCAGAAAGGAGTTAGGCCTTTCTCAGTCCTGGGCCTCTCCGCTTATCGCCTGGGATGGTTTTGGTAACCTTGACTAATTCACCCTGCCTGCATCGTACCAGGTTCTCGTGAGAGAGACAGGCAGGCCTGGAAGAATCTTAAAGCCATCATGGCTACAGTATTGTTCATGGGGAACTGAGGCCTGTGAGGCTTGGAGCCTGACAGTTCCAGGTAGTTGGATAATAAAGTTAGAAAAGGATTTTACCAGGGTTAACTCACTGCAAGCAACTGCAGGAACTTAAATGAGATACATGACGTTAGACTGTGGTGGTCTCTGCTTGGCATGAGCACTTGGAAGAAACAATAGGAATTATGCTGATGAGGTCACATTTGTTTCTAAGGCTACAGAATAAACAGAGAAAAAGGAAGAGCCTAGTTTGGCTTGATGATGATTATTTTAGTGGCTGAACCTGTGGCCTTTGACAAAATAGCTGGGAATGCATACATGTATTCAGTATCAACTGTCTTCCCAATGTGCCTCCACCCACATAAACACTTTGGTCTTTGCCTCTTACATGACACATAACTTCGTACTCAACATCATTTTCTTGTGTTTGCATCTCTGTTTGTGCATTGAGTTGTATGGTAAACCTCCAAAATTTAGGTTTGTAAAGGTACCCAGTAATCAAAACTTGTGGGTAAATAAACAAGGGAGGGTTTCTTGTAGCGTTTAACCTACAGCACTGCTACCAAATGAAGGGCAGGTGAACTGAATCAATTTTAATTGTATGCGTTTTGATTTTTGCCTACTTTTTGAAAAGCTTTCTACTTCAACAGTTTTATTAAATTTGATTGTTTATCTCCATGTTCATGATAAATAGCGTACTTAAAAGGCAATTCACACTAAGTTATGTTCTGAAAAGAAATGAGAAATAAGGAGACGTGAAAATGCGCAAATATATTGCTTTGTAATAAACACACCCCATGAATCCTAAATTGATAAACATAATATTGATTTTTCAGAATACAAAAGGTATTTTTAAAAGATGATTCCATTTTCTACCTTCATTCCCTCAATAGAGTTTACATTAAATAACGTAAATGACATTGGGTACAACACTTCTGTTTCTGCCAGAACTCCAAGTCATTTTAGTGCCCAAGATCAGAAAAAGAGAAGCCAATGGGTTTCAGGTGAGCTGCTGAGTGACGAACAGAACAAAGAGAGCAAGGAACATGGCATTACCAGGTTAGATATTACTCTCAGATTTCAGGGCCAACATCCAAGAACAGAGAGTGGGTCCTTGTGATGTCATAGGGATGAGATAAACAGACCAGCTTCTAGGCCAGTGATTGTGGAAAGGGTCACGAGTGGAATCTTGGTAAATGGAACAAGAAACACCATAAAACATGGCCAACTGACTAATACAGCAGTCCATACAGAAAATGAAAGTGGGTGTGGAGGCAATAAAATGATAGGTAGTTGCTGTCTTTCCCCCTGTGGCTCATATCCCATGCAACCTACGGGTTTTTCCAGATCCGTATCCACTTCTGCCACAGCTTCTGCAAAAGAAGGCTTGCAAACCCTGGTGCTGGCACTGAACTCCCTACTTTACTACGAATGGCATATATCCATTGGCTCTATTCCCAGTTCTCTCCTCCTGGACATTAGGTGTGCAGCTTCCTCTCTCACACACAAAATATCTAATGCTGTTCACCTGAGAGTTGAAGAGGCCTAGGAATACAGATGAGCAAAGCAATTCTTGTCCCAGCATTGAATTCTTCTCCCGGCATTGAATGTTTGCCATAGATATGCTGTGCTCCGTTCTGAGCCCCCTTCGAGGTGAGAAGGGTGGAATATAAATGTTTTAAATAAATAAATAAATTCAGCATGCACCCTGAGATCTGACAATGCCCATTGCCAGTTTTTTATGAGGGGAATGTCAGCTCCCAGATAGACTTGTACAATTTGTAATGTCTAGCATTAAATCCAGTGGATAACTAAATATAACAGACTACATCTGCTTTTGCTGATTCCCTGGAATTGCATAATAATAAGAAGAAGAAGAAGAAGAAAAAGAAGAAGAAGAAGAAGAAGAAGAAGAAGGGCAAGTACATGGCAGGCTGTGCCATGCCAATGCTATGCTCTGCTTTGTACTGGTAGTCTTTATGTTGTGCAATACTACTTTATGGCCTGTTCTATAAGGAAGATGCCGAACGTTCTGGACACCCAGTTGAGGTCTCTACACCTGAAAAAATTGAAAAAAAAATCACAATATGGTGTTGGCCGATTGGAAATTGAAAGTGCAAAAGATTGTGGAAGCCATAAGCATCTCACATGGCTCAGTGGTTTCAATTTTAAATGATCACTTGGGTATGAGAAAGCTTTCCGCAAGATGAGTGCCGCGTTTGCTCACAATCTACCACAAACGCAATCATGTGACAATTTTGCAGGAGTGTTTGGCATTGTTCAACGCCAATATGGACGGGTTTTTGCGCCGTTTCATAACCATGGATGAAATGTGGATCCGCCACAACACACCAGAGACCAAACAGCAGTCAAAACAGTGGGTTTCTCGGGGTGAATTGGCGCCAAAGAAGATCAAGGTGGGTTTGTCAGCCAATAAAGTAATGGCGACCGTCTTTTGGTATGCACATGGTATAATCCACATTGACTACCTTCAAAAGTGTATTGAACATATTGTGGTTCTAATCACAAAGCTGAGGTTTTGTACATATTACAGTGTCAGCTGTGTGGAATAGCTGTACTGCTGAAACAACAGGAATATTTGACAGGAATTGTCACTACAAAGACAATTCGGTCAACATATCTCCTGGACACAGTGTTTACAAGAACTGCAGGATGCAGACATCCAGACAGGATCTTGCCTTGAAAACCTGCACAGAGAGGAAAAACCCAACAGATGCAACCTTATGAGTGGTGAAGTATTGTGATGGGAACAGCTACACAGAATGAGAGTCTCCTTTCTGTGTAAAGATAGAGGCACCCTCATTGGATCTACAACTGCTTCTGCACCCTCTATTAGAATTGAGCAGAGAAGTGTTATTCAGAGACAATTTAGAGGATGTTTACAGGACAGAAGAATTAATGAGAAAATAGCAGATGGTATTGCAGAACCTCTCACATCATCTGTTCAACTCAAGCAGTTTCTATACAAGACCAAACTCAAGGGCCCCACCTGGTAACAGGATAATGATCTTAAACATGCGCTTACACTTCATTACTATATATATTGATTTCAAGTATCAAGCTCTTTCCTTTCCATGCACCTCTACAGTTCTACCACTTTTGACTGTGGCAACATGGCACTCTCCTTGTTTCTCAAACGAAGCACACGCTGGAAGGGGGTAGAGAACAGCAGGCACATTATTTGTCACCCGACAAGGTGCCAAGTGGCATTGATAAAGATGACATCATCTCATTTTGCCAATGACACTAACAAGAGTATATAATCAACCAACCACACAGCCAGACTAACAGTGGCAGGTGCAACTCCCCCACCCTCACTCTGCTTTTTGCTAGAAGTAAGTCTACATTCACTTCCAGCACAAAACTATTCTTTTCATTACAATGTTAAGCAGAAGTTGGCTTGCAGAAGGCATTGCAGCTGCCGCCGCCACTTTTGCAGATGCTTTCATTAATTTTATCAAGGACATACTGAAGTAAGTGCTTATTCAGCACAATGACTGCTTGGAAGCAGCTGGAGGCATAAAATAAACTATTTGGAAGGGACTACAACTAAGCCCAACATGTAGATTAAAAGAAATTAAGGGGGAGATGGCAATGTATTTACGGTTGTAACCAAAACCCAACAAAAGGAAGAAAATTCAAGGTTGCTACGAAAATGTTCTCTGCCAGAAGAGCTCTTGTGGAAACAAAAGAACAAACAAAAACCCTACATTCATTTTTCTTCCTTGTTTGCTTCAATGTAGGGAGCTAGGAAATAAAATGAATTCTGATAGCGTGCAACTGTAGCCCAGTCCCTTATCATGGAAAGGAATAAGCAGGCATTAAGCTATGCACGACTCAAGTGCTTTGAGACTATGCTTGAACAGTGGGCCCCAACAGTTATAAATATGCAAGCATGCCACTGTATATCAAAGACAGCGTTCGTTTACCAACAGTTGAGATATAGACACTTCTCTGAAAATGTTTTAGTTGTCCCTGACCTTGTAGTCATGAAATCGTTATATCTTTTTTTAAAAAAAAACAATACTGCCATATTTGGATTATTTTTTTTACCATATCTCCTCCACAAACGTTTGACGGAACAAACACTGCTGCTAACAAAGGCACACTTTTGCTTCATTTTCATCCCATGCCCCACACAAGAAAATCCCTATTAAAAGCAGCTCTACTCATCCAGGACTCAACATTTCACTCAACACTTCTCAGAAACACTCAAATGTTGCAGATGTATAAATATTAACCTGGGTTTCACATTGCAATTCTGTTCGGACTGTAAACTGCATAAAAACTTGATCTTCCTGAACCAGGAAATGGTTCCTCCCTAGTCCCCATAGATATGGATGTTTTCATATAACAAATGCTCCTATACATTGTTCTCATTAGTCTGTCTTTTGAATATTTCAGATAATTGTTTAGCAAAGGGTATATTCGGATGTGACATTTTTTTGCAGATTTCAAGGGGGTTAGACTTATGGCATGGTGATTGTTCACATACTGCCAACTATAAAATGTTAAATTTGTTAGGTGTCAACCCTGCAGCTAGTAACCTGTTCTGTTTAATTCAAGGAGTTATATGTTTACAACAGAAAAACTGGGTAAGCAAAAGACCTACCAAGCCTTTTTAGAATGACAGACATTTCAGAAGATGTGAGTGAGATAAAGACAACAAAAAGTGCTCATGAGTGAGGCCTTTCTGGCAGTAATTCCATGCCAATTTTTAAAATCTTTGACTCTTAAGTCACACACTGAGAAACCAAAATAATATTTTAAATTCAAGAAAGCTACTATTGGTATGCCCTTCCCACAGTTCTTGCCATTGGTCAATTAACTGGACTTACAATGATAGATTCTCATAGTCACTTTATTTCCATATTGTATTTCCATATGTTGCATGCTGAAAGCAAGACAAAAACAAAACAGGTTTCTATAAAAAAAATAAAAATTTGGATTAATTGTGTAAAAAGTATCTAATGGTACAATATATGTAATTAATTATAGATGGAGTAAACTGTCACACATTATGTTACTGTATGTTGAACAGCAAAATGCTCTGTAGGCTCAGTTACGTGGGTCTCTCGCACAGATATTTTAAATGAAAAATACTCTCAATATTGAGATTTTTAAAAGCCAAAGTTATTTGAAAAAATGCCAATATTGAGTTAATGATACTTTAATATCTGTGACATAATCCTGCCACTAATAAGGCTGGCCCTACAGAAAAGGATGGACAGGTTACTTACCTGTAACCATGTCTCTTCAAGTGGTATTCTGTGAATCCACACACGTGGCAGCCCATCACCTCAGATGCGTGGGTTCTCAAGATGAACTCTAAGGCATAGCCGTCTTCGACAGTCTAGAGAACCCACGCATCTGAGGTGATGGACTGCCACATGTGTGCATTCACAGAGTCCACTAAGGAAAACATTAGTTTCATCTACTGGAAATCAATAACAATCTGTATTAGTTGTAGAAGGAAATACTTTTTAGAAGAAAAATATTACCAAAGTTCTCCATAATCATAATCATCATAATCATCATAGATGTTCCGCTGTGCCTTTGACTAGGCAATTTACCAGATAATAGGCCCAATCTTACCAAAGCTCCTGCACTTTAGTACGGCCCTCTGTCCTGTAATCCTGACATTTAATGTCTAAGGACATTGCCCACCCAGCCCGGCCTTATTGAATTTTGCACTTTCCCTTAGCTCTATTAAGGAATCAATTGCACAAACTCTGAGCCCCCTGAACTCCGTATCTATTATCATTCAGCCATGATACTGTTTTTAATATGTTTTTGCTCTGTTGTGATATGTTTTTACCTGATGTGTTGTTTATGATTTTATTTTATTGTGCTATGTTTTAATCTGTGTTTTTTGGGCTTGGCCTTTTGTAAGCTGCCCCAATTCCTTTCGGGGAGATGGAGACAGGGTATAAAAATAAAGTAGTTGTCATCATCATTATCATCTTTATTTCTATCTCATCCCATGGGGACTTAAGGCGGTTCACAACAAACAACAGCCAACATTCAATGTCATAAAGTGAAACAAAAAACACCATAAATCAAATAATAACATATTAGACATCGACATCAGGCAGCAGTGAAACATTACAATACATTAGACATCAAATAACTAGAAAATTACATTTTACAAATAACATCTAGAGACAAAAAAATGGAAATTGGAATGAATAAAATTAAAAATTAAACTTCAGATTTAAAAACCAGAGTACCAAGCAGCTTCAAGTTTCCAATTTAATTTTGTTTGTGTCAGGTGTTTTATATATCCTCTTCTCTATATGCTTGAGAGCATAAATAGGTTTTTAGTTGTTTATTTGGAGGAGAGCAAGAAGGGAGCCATTTTAATCTCCTTAGGGAGTTCCAAAGGCAGGGGCGGGAGGGGGGGGGGAGACACAGGGAAGGCCCCTTCTCTTGTTCCCATCAGCTGTGCATAAGATGGGGGTGGTACCAAGAGATGCAGTCAGCCAAATAGTCTGGACCCACACCGTATAGAGCTTTAAAGGTCATAACCAGCACTTTGAATTTCAACCGGAAACAGGCTGGTAGGCAGTAGAGATGTCATATCATGGGAGTGGCTCCTCTCCCTGTATGGAGCCCCAGTTAATAGTCTGGCTGCTAATTTCTGGACCACCTGGAGTTCCTGAACGGTCTTCCAAGGCAGCCCCACATAGAGTGTGCTGCAGTAATCTAAATGGGATGTAACTAAGACGTGGACTACCATGGCCAGATCTAGCATCTCAAGGTACAGGTTCAGTTGGTGCACAAGCTTTAATTGTGCAAAGGCACTCCTAGACACCATTGACACCTGGGTCTCCAGGATCAGCAATGAAACCAGAGTGGCACCCATACATTCAAAAACGTTGCCTGAATTAGCACACAAACATCAAGATGTATTAATATACATATTTTAATGTTTATTTCAAGTATTATCTTTGATTTCTTTGCAGTTGTTTGAGAGTTCCAGTTGTTTGAGTTCTGATTAAGTGAAAATCTACTGTATCTGTAATATACTAACATTTAAATAACACAGATAGATTTCTGCCTCTCAATCAAAAATTGCATTGGCAAAGGATCTCTACTATCCCTGCTATATCCTATATATAATTTGGCTTGGTCTCTATTAAGGACAAAATTCCTGCCCCAAAGTTTTAAATTGTTATGTGTAAAGTTGTGTAATTTGGGATTTTCTGATAATCAGATTGACTTTTGTATATTTGCCAGAGTTCAGCTGTCTGGGTTTCTGAAATGTACCTGAAGCTTTTGTGGTACACAGGGTTCCTATTTTGAGACATAAATAGCTTTTCCAAGAACCTCCCAGAAATTAGGGTGACTAGGTGATATATATAAAATTTCAGGGACTGCTCAGTGGAACATGTTCTTTTTCTTGGATATCCTCCAGCTAGTTGATGGGGCCCAACATCTTTTAGTCGCATCTTAGTAGCTCACACAATGTGCTTGATCATGTTTTCAAAATGTGGGAGTCCTGTAGATGCCAACAATAACTCGCTAATATCAGCTACATCCACTATTGTGATTGCCAATTTCCCTACAAGCAAAATCATGTCCTGACAAACTACCACAGAATTGTTTTTTAAAAAAACAAAAAACCATAGGAACCGCTATGGTGAGAATATAAAAGTAGAATTTGGATGTGTGGGAGCTAGAATTTGTTACGGTAAAACTCTGGTTGTGCTATTTTGGTACTTTGTGCTACATTAGTTTTTTGTTTTCTATACATACTCTCCTTTTTGTGACAAATATTTTAGATTGTGAGTTTCCACTCCTTCCAATAATTAATCCAATAACAGATTAGCCTATTACAGTACGACCTGAATTAAATTAAGAGCAGGAGAAGCTGAAAACACTGAAGCCACAAACCATGAAAAGATTATGCTGCCTGTTTGTGTTCCCACTGACTTTAGGAAAGAGAAAGCAGAAGACAGAACTAATCTTGTCTGTAACACACTGTACACTATGAGGTCTAGCTTCTTTTCTCCAATGCCATTTTCTCTTTTGAGTTCATGTGATATTTGACAGATATATTAGCACTTCAATATTATTTTTCATGTTTATTTTTAAGTTTCCAGCTGCCTGGGATGCCAATCTCTTTTTCTTCAGCCTTCTATAAATATTTGAAATAGCTATTCATTAACAGTTGCACATTTATTCAGCACTGACTGTTGTTCTGCTGGAGAGCTGGAATTAGCTTTTATTCCCAGCCCCCACTTCTGTTCGGCTGAGCTGGAGAAAGCCTGCTGCTTAGGTTCAATCTGTCAAGATTCAAATTATGCTCCAGCTGAGACCTAATCAAAGGCGTCTGACCCGGTTTGCAAATAAACCAGAAACAAGAGTGGGTTTTATTTATTTCAGTGGGGCACTTGGGTCGGCAAATGAAAGCAAAGGAAGATTACAAATAGAAGTTAAATTAAAAGCAGCCACAGATGTATATGAACCTGTTTTATACTACAATCATCTTTTCTTTTGGCAACGTTGGGACATCCCACAACGGTGGCATGGACCATAGACAATTGATAGATTTAAAATCTAAATCTGCACATATCCAAATCTACACATGCCATAAAAAAGCTTGAAGCATGTAGCGTCCTCCAAATACATCCAGAAATCTAAAATCTCCTGGATAGGGCACCTGAAATGGAACCTATATTTATACCACGCATCACTGTTACATTTACACTTTAACCAGTGAAAGTTATCATGTGGATTTCAGAGGTGTTTCATATTTTTGTTTAAGACACAAAGGCAAGCAAGCGGGCCCATAACCAGCACTACTATTGATATATTCCAATCTTTATTATCCGGAATTGGCCTCCAACACCTGGTTTCATATTTTTTGCATGGAAAATACTCCAGAACCTGTGAAAAGTAGAAATGGTCAGACACATGCAAGCATTAAATTACACATTACTGCGGCTTCTTCAGTTGACAAATTCAAGATCCTGAAATCCTGGACATGCCAGTTACACAAATTAGCTATATTAAATTTGCCAACTTAATTCATATACGCTTTTCAAGAGTAGTTAATTTCTGCTACTGCAGAATTTTGGGATAGTTAAAGAAGGGATTATATTAAAGGGCTTTATAGGAGTTTACTTTCTATTTCAGGGCAAGAAAAGGGATTATTTCACAGCTCCATGGCTATTATTCCAAGAAACAACGGTGCATACCATATGCCTGCCTAAGTGGCTTTTCCGAGATACAGTAGAGTCTCGCTTATCCAACCTTTGATCATCTAATGTTCTATATTATCCATTGCAGTCTGCCTCCTGCCTGACAGCTGTTTTAATGCATTGTGGATTTTTGGTGCTAAATTCGTAATTACAGTAATGACTACATAATGTTACTGTGTATTGAACTGTTTTTTCTGTCAATTTGTTGTAAAATATGATGTTTTAGTGCTTAATTTGTAAAATCATAAGGTAATATGATGTTTAATAGGCTTTTCCTTAATCCCTCCTTATTATTCAACATTTTTGCTTATGCAACATTCTGCTGTTTACTGTACCCTAATACAGTCTTTCTCAACCAGTGTGCCGTGACGGACCTCCTGCTGTGCCGCGAGAAAAGCTCTCTGCCCCCCTTCCTCCCCCCTCCTGCTGAACTCCTGCTGCTTGGGGGAGGAGGAAGGGCCGGGCAGTGGCGAAGAAAAAGAAGGGACCGGGGCGCCGCCCCCTTCGGCCGTTTCCCCAGCCAGCCTCCAATCCGCCATGACTCCCACCATGACTCTTGCCCCTCGCTCGCTGAAGCCGCGTGGAGGAGGAGCCCCGCCCACTGAAGCCCATCCACAGCTCATGCTCCTCCTCTGTAGGAGAGCTGAAGCTGGGGGAGGGGGCGGGGCGGGGCATGGCGTGGCCTGTAGAGCTGAAGCCGGGGGAGGGGGTGGGGCATGGCGCGGCCTGGCTCTGCCCCTCCCGGCTTCGGCACTCCCAGCAGCTGCTCCAGCTTTCAGGGGACAGTGCGAAGCCAGCATTGTGCTGGCTCTGGCACCGCTGGCTTGGCACTGCCCCCTCAAGGCTGGAGAAGCTGCTGGGAGAGGTGAAGCTGGGGGTAGGGGCGGGGCATGGCGCAGCCTGGCTCTGCCCCCTCCCCGGCTTCGGCACTCCCAGCAGCTGCTCCCAGCAGGACACCAACCCCCACCCATTCTTTACTGTGTTAGAGTGTCATTTTGTGTCATTTTGGTTGGTGGTGTGCCCCCGGATTTTTTTAATGTTAAAAGTGTGCCGCAGCTCAAAAAAGGTTGGGAAACACTGCCCTAATAGCACAAGCGGTGTACGTAGATAGACATACCATTTTCTGGGTCAGGCTATTTGTAAATAAGAAGCAAGCACTTTGTTACCTTATACAACATATACAAGTCCAGTTGGACTCACTGCTGACAATGGAGGCCTAGGTCTCCACTGTGAGCAGATCCGCATTTTTCCATCTGCGACAGGCTAGGCAGTTGGCACCTTACCTATCCAGGAGCGACCTAGCTACAGTGATCCAGGTGATGGTCATCTCGAGATTAGACTACTGTAACGCCCTCTACATTGGCCTTCCTTTGTCTGTGATCTGGAAACTTAAGCTAGTGCAAAATGCTGCAGCTCGACTGCTCGCCGGAGTGCAGGTGAAATGTCATATCACCCCCATTTTGCAGCAATTGCACTGGCTCCCAATGGAGTACCGGATTGCATTCAAAGTGCTGGTTCTAACCTTTAAGGCCTTGTATGGTCTAGGGCTGGTGTACTTGAAGACCTGCCTTACCCCATATATTCCCCAGAGATCACTACAGTCGAAGGAACAAAACTTCCTTGATGTCCCTTCTATCCGAACTTACCACTCATCAGCTACTAGGCAAAGAGCCTTCTCAGTGGTGACTACGACTCTATGGAACGCTTTACCGGATGAAGTTCAATCAATTAGAGAACTGGCCCCTTTCCGGAGGGCTTGTAAGACTACCCTTTTCCGGCAAGCATTCAATCTTAGCGGCCACTCTTAAATCTCGTAGAAACTTGGTTTTTATATGTATTGCTTTTTAATGTATATGCTTTTAGATTTTGTGAACCGTCCCGAGCCTATGGGGAGGAGTGGTATAGAAACCGAAATAATAAATAAATAAATAAATAAACTAGTCTGAAAACAGCAGAAGGGTGCATGCAGGCTCCCATCATAAGCAGCTTTTTATATTTGCAACAGTACTTAACAGACGTTGTGGAGCAGGGAGCTACAAATGTCTACCTACAATTAGCCTGGATTAAAACCCAAGTTTCTGTCAAGACAGTTCACATCTTGGCTAAGAAGATGTCACAAGAGCTGTGCTTGAACGTCCTTTAACACTGAGCCCTGTTACATCACACTCAAGCAGAACTTTAATTTTTTGAAGGGTACTATGCTGTCCATACAGTTATCTTCCACTTCTGAAGATTGTTTAGAAAAATGCAATTAGTACAAATGGTAGCTGGATTCAAACACTGTGCTAGTGCTTCCACACAGGATGACAAACTCTTCGTCCTTTATGCTGCTTTTGGTGCCATCTAAAAACTAGCCCAAATCTGACAATTGCATTGGAAAAGTGAGATGTAGTCCACTAAATTTAATCCTACATAAATAACGCAAGCATTCACTACAACTTATCATAGGAAACTTACGGTCTGGGAACAATGGGGCTGGGAGGCATGTTGCTTTAAAGTGCTTTAAGACTACCTGTTGTTTTCATCTGGAATAGTTACATTGAAAATTCATCAAATTCTAAGCATGGCTCAAAGTGTCAGTTTTCACTTATATAAATGTTTTGGGACCATGGATCTCCATTCCTCATATGAACTTGCCCCAAGAACAAACTATGAAATTGTGCCTTGGTTCTCCTGCCAATAGAAAGAAGATAGATAGCAACCAGAGGCGGTTTCCCTCCCAGCTGTGACACTCCATCAGAGATTTCTTTTCCAGAAAGATTTTGTTTGGTGACATTTATGTGTGCGAGAGTTTACGGCTGCAAATGAAAACAGCATCTTTCTGTTTCTATTTCTTTTCTAAATTGTTATGTGATGACACTGTATGTTAACGACAATATCTTGTATTAATTCCATGCAAATTTCACTAATATTATTTTGCAAACCCTCAAAACAGCTTAAATAGTGCAATAGACAACTTAGCTGCAATTTGCACTATTCCATTCCCTTGTCTTGTTTACATTCTGGCCATGTTTTCAGTAGCTTGTCACTATAAGACATTGGGTGTTGTTTTGAGTTTTAAATTGTTCTTATATGCTATATGTTTTATTCTATTGTATTGTATTATGTGTTTATTTTATGCTTCCTTTTTGGCACTTTTTCCAAATGTAAGCTGCCTCAAATCTTATCTTATTTACAAGATTATGTATAAGATTATGTAAATCTTATTTACAAGGCAGGATATAAGAATAAAGTTGTATTGTTGTTGTTATTATTATTATTTGTCTCTGTGTTGTGTGTGTGTGTAAAGCAAAGAAGTTAGGAAAGATGACAATTCTACCACATGTACTGGAACTGTACAATCCTTATTACAGGGAAGCAGAAATGTAACGCCTTTCATGGTAGCTATTTGTGAATTTAGCTGTAAATTCAGCATTTGGTATCATGTCTCTGAGAAACTGACTTCCTAACTTACCGGTACTTGATAAACTGCTTTTTAGGCAACTAAACTTATATTTAGTCTATGTAATCTCTATTATATATCCTTTTACCAGGAATTATCTGATAACCAAAAATAAGATCCAAAACTAGCCTTCCATTGGCAGAAAAGAATCCAATAGAACCAAGGAGGCAACACCTACCTTCTCAATTTCAGCCTCTTGGGTCCCCTTAGAACTGTTTCATAAGGACTTGGAAACCCTTGGAATAGGGTTCTTCCAAGTAGCATGGAGGACCAGCATCATCTCCATGACACTGTTAGGTTTATCTTTAATTGTTGGAAAACGTTCATCTTGTAAGTATACAATTATAACCCGTTCCTTAGAATTTACAGCTGGATAATGAAAAGGAAATCTTCATGGTAACAGAAGAAACCATATATAGCTTATGATGAACTGAGAGAGCTTCTAAACACAGATATCTTTTCGAATCTGTATTAGCATAAAGGTTGGCTCGAAAAGAGAAGAGGCTAAAAGTCAAGCCTCGGGAGGATAAAATCAAACCCACAATAAAACAGTGCTTTTGTTTTCAAGAACTTTCCATCTCTCCACAAGAAAGATTGCTGAAAAGCACACGGGTCCTGCATTTTAAAAAGAAATCCACTGTGAAGGAGATATATTAAAAACAAACCAGGATTAATCCCCTTTATAAAGATTTAAACCTCAAACCAAGGCAATTGCTCAATTCCATGCAAAAGACGCATTCAAACTGTGCAAACTAAGCAGAAAGAACATTTAGCAAACAAGCAACATTCCTATTGTTTGCCACATTGTAGACCCATGGTAATCATTTCATATACAGAAATTTACCACAGTAAGTACAGAAATCCAGAAGTAATGCTCAGCTTTTGACCTGTGTTTCTGGGAAGTTTATGTAAACTTTAACTGGTGATGAACTTTTACTGATTATATCTCTTTATGCAGCAATACATTCTAAAGTTCCTGCTGTTTGAGACACAGGCTAATATAAACAAACTGGTCAACCATGGTCGCCAGTGTGAAGAAAACACCAACCCCTTACTACAATTACATCATTTATATACCTATTCTTCAGGATTCTCATCAAAACCATTTTTTCCATGAAGACTTTGGCTTATCTCATTAAATCATATCCTCAACTAAAATTTTAGGATAAGGGCCATTACAGATTTTTGTAATTGCCTGTGAACCAATTTCCTGGGATTTAATGCCAATGTCTTAATTTAACATTTGAAGAGAAAGCATTAACCATCTACTGCCTATGGTAATGTCTTTATTATTGTGGTTTTTAATACGATCGTGGGGTCAGGAGTATTATGCTCCAAAATTCTGCTAGTCTGAATTTTGAAGTCCCAGAGTACTTTGACGTGTTCATTTTCTGTAACTTTTTCAGGCTTGTGATCCCAACAGTTCTTTGTCTCAGGCAGATGGTATTTGTGGTACAAATTCCAATGAATCATCTGAGCAACGGTGTTATGCCTCTGCTTGTAGTCCGTCTGCACAGTCTTCTTGCAGCAGCTGAGGATGTGATCTATTGTTTCATCTGCTTCCTTGCAGAGTCTACACTTGAGATCTGTCATCGACTTTTCAATTCTGGCTTTACTACAACAACAACAACTACTACTACTACTACTACTATTATGCTCTCATCTTATCTTGAACAAATAACCACTATTCTTATAATATCAGATCTCTACATTTGTGCAACCATCCAGCTGGATGCAAATACAAACTTCACAGTAAAGTATGACACCCTGGATTCACAGGGGATACATTCCTGAACTCACATAGAAACAGGAAACCATGGATAATAGCAAACCCTATTGAAATTTGACTTTTACTGCAAGATACCACAGTTGTCCTCAAGGACCTAAAATAATTCTTGAAAGATCATACTTTATTGGAAGATAAAACAGCAAATATAGGTATGAGGGTCATACTGTGCTTCTCTCATTCAAAAGAGTGTCCTGCTATAACCGAGCATACACTTATTTATTCTCTAATTTATTTTCTTTCTTGAGTTTCTTTCATTCTGTTACCCACTTTCCTACCTCATTTTATTTGTTGTCTCTTTTACTATTATATTATTCCTTTATCCTTTATCCAATTTGTTACTGATCCATTCCTTTGGGCTTCACACAAATCTACCATTTATCAAAATATATGATCCTGTGATATTCCTTTCCACTTTCTGGCCAAATAGCTTAAATTCAAATAATATTGTTCTATTATTGTAGCTCAATAAGTGTCATGAATCAGTTCATGGGAACATACATTTTATTTCACCTCCACATACAATATGTAAAGAAGGCTAACCTGAAAAATTGTGACTAATTCAAAGTTGATCCATTATGGAACTAATTTTCCCAATCCTAGTCCACTCTTAGCCATACTAGTTCTCAGCAATATTAAAAAAGAACAACCTTATAGCACCAACATGGTGTATTTAAATTTTTGTAAATAGGGGTGTTTCTCTGAATAGACCAAAAATCTGGTTTTTGAAGAATAATGTTTCTCATCTAATCTGATAAAGGAACAGAATATTCACATTTAGAAGTGTGAGATTACATTCCACCCTTGATTATTGGAGCAGGTCTTTAAAGCTACTTGTGGCCTTACAATATGGATGGAAAATGTGTGATTGCCCAGTTCCAGTTCCAATGATTTGCCATCAGTGGCTATGCTGAATATGACTTTTAATCCAATATCCGGATGCTTTCCCCTCAACTTTCAGCTGAACTTCACAGTACTGACAATTAAAAATGGCTATTAACAATCTTGTATTCCACTGAAATAAAAAGTATTAATTTCATTTAAGTTAGCCATGCATTTCTCTGTAAAATTAACACAACATATTGTGCACATTCTCCAAATTCAACTAACATAATGCAAAAACTTCTGTCATTATGGAAATCTATATATGGTTTCTTTGTTGGCATGCATCAAGAGTCCTGAATCTGTTACAATCACATAAAAATGATGGACAACTATGACTAAAATTCAAAATATTCTGAATCCCAGATTTGGTCAGATTTAAAGAGCATCTGCTCCTCTCATCACTCTTATTTGTTTCTTAAGAACTGAAGTACACTATTTTTACAAAAACATTTGACCCTAGAATACTAAAAATCAGACAACAGATAAAGCTTCAATAACGGTTACACTAAAATCCATACTCTCCCAAACTGATTTCAAGGGATTTATGAGTTTATTACAGAATCCCCAGACACTTTAGCTTTGCCTTGTAAAAGAAGTACTTTGGCCCTCTGATATCTTTTCTTCATGTTTTCACTCGTATAATCTCTGATTTGATAGAAAGAAACAAAATGACTCATGCCATTGCTATGGATTTCTGTACTGGCAGCGGGTCATGACCTTTAGCGCAGTATATGATTTTTATTATAGAAGCATTACTACATATACTTCAGTAGAAATTGGCAGTAGAAATCTTATTTGAGGGATACAATAAACATAAGAAGAGAAAAAACAGATAAAGAAATCTTACCACCAAATAAGGCAACAGTTAGGGTTGTGCGATTCGGGTAAACCGTGATCCATTTCAGTGTCCCCAATTTCTGTGGGGGTACCAATCTGTTTTTCGGGATCCTCCTGAACACGGGAGGACAGAAATCCATTTCCGATCCAGGAAGCTGAAGGATTTGTTTTTGATCCAGACCATTGACGGCAATTTCTTTTTTTTTGGGGGGGACTTCCCAGGCTCCCATCCCATCATTTTAGGCATTGTTTGTCCTTATATCCCTCATTATGACCTGACTAACCGACTGGCTGGCTGCGCGACTTGCCAGCAGCCGCTCCCTTGGCTGCTGCTGTTCCTCTTGCGGGTGATGGCGAAGGGGGGCAGATCTCCACCCCAAGCACCCCTCAGCAACACATAGCATGGCAAGGAGGCTGCCCTGCCCCATAGGAGGTGAGGATGAGGAAGGCTGAGACGGGGAGGGGGTACTCCTGGGCCCGCAGCTAACAAGAGGGGAGTCACCTCCCCTCTCCCGGCTCTTTTTTGTGGGAGTGACATGAAGCACCCCTTTTGCCTCAGTCCTGAGAAGTGATGGGAGTTTCTCTCGGTAGAGATGGTTTCTTTCTCTGTCTGTTGGGCACATTCAGAGCAGAGCAGATCCTTTGTCCTTATATACTTCATTAAGAACTGGATTAAAAGCAGAAAAGTTAAGATACCATTTTTATGTGATCCTTTCCCTTCTGTCTTTCTAGGAGACCTGGGTTTAAGGCAAGAGCTTAAGAAACCCCCTTCCTGGGATCCTTTCCCTTCTGTTTTTCAAGGATCTGTTCACTTCTAGCAGCTGTCTCCCTCCATGCATTCCCCATGTAGCCGAAAGAAACCAAAGAGCAATTGTTTTTCAGCAGCCACTGTTCTGTTGTGACAAGAAAAAAATGGTGGCAGAGCCCATGCCATTACGGGCATCCCAAATAGCCAGACCAGCCAAAGAGTGTTTTTCAAAACACATCAGTGCACAACCCTAGCACCAATACAATTCAAAGCCATTATCAAACATTGATTTTAGACTCTTGGAATTCATTATATTGGCCAGGTATTCCTCTAGCAAATGCAATGAAACACGAATGAATAAGGGAAAGAAGGATGAAGATTAGAGGAAATGCCAATTTTGTGAGTAGGCAGCAGAACCCCACACAGAGGTGGGAAGTAAGTGAAGAGACATATTTGGAGAGCAACTGAAGGAGAATATAAATAAACAACTCCTAATATAGAATGGAATGAAATTAGGAATTGATCTGTTTTCTTAGCTATTAAGCAACCATCAGTCTTGCAGAAGGTCAAGCCCTTTAGTTCTGAAAGGTTGGTGTCCCTCTGTATCACACCTATTGCCTTGTGTGTCCTTTAGAATGTTGGGTTGGATTATGGCTCTCTTCAGTTCTTCATTATTTTTATTCCAGTTTATCTTGGGTATTACTATTTTGGGTGAGCAGTAACAACCCTCTTACTATCATTTAGTATTGCTTACCATTGTTACACAGTACTAGACATTTGAATAATTAAGCGAAAATTTATTCCTCATCCCAGGATGGGAGACAGCAACTTTTAAATGATCAAAAGATCATTTTTGAAAATGCCAATAACAACACATGTCCCTAAGACCAATGTTGTCAACTTTCTGCCACTCTCTCTATATCACATAGTCTTCTTTGGAGGCTTATTTGGAATCACACTCTCTTCTTTCTACAGGCATTCCCTTGCATTTAACACCCCCCCTCCCTTGTGTTTGATCAACCCAGATCCAAGACAACCTTCTTCAAGTATCTCACAATATAAAATGATGCACATTTGTGCATCTGAAACAAATATTACACAGAGGCTGGCTTGAAAAGGTGCCATACCATTGATAATCCATGTTTATGTTTTAGAATTATCGGCATTTCTAAAACAAGGCATGGATTGAGCTATCTTTGTTTTTATTGCAAACTAGATATCACTGCTACCTAAATAAATAATCATTTAAACACTACTATTTTTTTACGTCTGAAGATTCATCAAAGAACACTTTGTATGGGATAATTTGAAAGGGCTAATTCTTCCTGCTATCCTGTGTAGCTTTAAGAAATGACAGATTGGTATCAAAATATTTATCTTGGCATAAGTTTCTCTACATTAGCAGAATCAGCAGCTAGGACCTGATCATTCTTTGTCCACAAAAGGGGAAAACAATAAAAATGTAAAGCTACCTATCTCCAGTCAGTCAATTCCCATTAATTTTAATATCTCAGGACTTTGGGAGCCAGAAATACAACGAAGAAGCATGTTGGACAAACTGAAGTATGTAGTAAAGTACAGTACCATTATTTGCTGAACTGATACCCGAAAATAAGTCTCTTATGTTCGAATACATACACATAATATTCATAGTCTTTGAAACCAACCTTTACTTCTTTATCACCATCCCAACATGTTTAGGTGTTATGGAAATGCAAGAGTTGTCCATGAGTAACTAAGGTTACTACACTATTTGACAGTCCACTCCCATCACCCTTCTGAGGACATTTTCAGAAATCACAAGAAAGAATAATGTCAGGAGTCTCCTTTGACTACTGACAGTGTTTCCTGAATGAACCTCTGCTAGGGGTTACTTCTGTTGGTGGGAAGCAAGTCTGGGTCAGCCATGTATTTTCAATATACGATACAAACTGTAAAAAAGAAAGACTGTAATCTGCTACCCATTATCCAAGTCACCTTGAATCTCATTATGTTATAAAGATGAGATATAAATTCAAGAAACAAAAAACAAATTAATAAAATATCGTACCAAATGACTTGATTATTTCAGCAGTCTCACTGAACAGATACTGTTCTAAAGGGCTTGGAAATTAAGTATGTATAACAAAAGCACCAGTCCTACTGTGTAAAAATAAAATTAGTATGTATTGACAAAACTATTATTCTGTATGATACAAAGGGTTTTGTCACTAGCACTGAGTATTAGAAAAATGAGTCTGGTCTTCTCAATTCTCTTGAGAATTTACCTAAAACACTTCTAATCCTGTTATTGGGAGGGGCATACCTCTCATGTTTGTTTGTTTTTAATAAGTTGATGCAGTTGTTTTGCTATGTTAGAAAAAGATATTTTCTTCCAAATATTTCTGAACGACAACTCCCAGCATTCCCCATTACTTGGTCTATTAGTGTTGTGATCTTGTTCAGCAATATCTGGGGGTCTGCACTTTCTTCATCCCGGCTACATTACTAGATTTATAGAATTAAGTTCTTACACTGTTCTCATTTTCAGTCTTGTAAGTGATGATGAATGTGAATTTACTCAGAAAGAGCAGAGTATATATCCTTAAATGCAAAGTAAACCAAAAGGACGTGCTAGGCAGTGCAACCCCCATCCAGTTCAGTTATCAAGTAGCTACCAGACCCAGGCTGCATGTGTCAATCAGATCCCAAGTGTATAATGAAATGAGAACTGCTTGTTATTTATTAAACAAAGCCACTAAAAGGTTTTCAACAAACACTACAGTAAAAAAATATTTTGGATTTAACCAAAAGCAAATAATTGCACTGCCAAGAAGAAACAGACTCTCTCTTTGTTGACCTTCCTTCCATTATGCCTAACAACATGTCACTTAAAGTCTTAGGGGACTTTCAACAAAAGACAGAAAAACAATGGCATGGTACACAAATTGTTTAATGTTGAGCCAGTTTAAAAACAGAACAAAATTACACACACACACACACACACACACAACTGAATGTATGTTAAAAAAAAGAAAAAGAAAGAAACCCAAGCAAATGTTCAACAATAGTTAAGAATACAAAGGCAACATTTCAAAGCAAGAGGATAAGTGCTCAGATATAACAAACCTTACGCTATCATCAGGAAGTTCTCAGTACAAAAACTTGAGAAGGAAAACCAAGGCTCTATCTGTTTGCTACTGAAGGAAGTTGGCAAACCCACACAGTAAAAGACATGCTACTGCAATTTCATAAACTGAATCTGTCAATAAATTAAACTCCCCAGACACGCAAATCTATTGTCTTTTCTATAAGATTCCAACAATATAATTATAACACAATGCTATGTGTGCAAACACACAACTCCCACTGTATGCCATTGAATTTACACCCAGGAAAGGTAGGAAGCACTGCTGCATTTCTCTATTTGACTGAAGCAAGTCATCCTACTCAAGCCATGCACTTCATTATAAAACCACATTAAATCTTCAGTTTGAAACGTTTAAAACATGTATGACAATGTACTGTATGTATATTTGCGAGTTGTTGTTTTTCCATAACTTTCAAATTCTAAATATGCAGAAGAACAACTCTACAAGAACACCTTCAAAGTTCGTAATTATGTTTTTAGGTTAAATGAGAATTCTAGTTTGCATTTCAGTTAGGAAACTACACAATAAAGTGGCTTGTTTGCCACTTTTCACATTGTTTTTTTAATGTAAAGCCACAGTGATCTCTGAGTGAAAAAGGCTTGACTGATTCCTTGCAGCTGTTGACTAAAGCCCCATCTACATTGACCACTTAATGCAGTTTGAAGCTAATTTCAAACTGTGGTGGCCAAACAACAAACTCACACAAAAGTGTGCAAAAAAAAAGCCCTACTGCACATTTGTGTAATCACCACCAGGGCCTCACATTAGTTCCAGGATGTCCTATGTAATCACCTGCACAGCAAAACCACTTTCTTCAATACCACCTTGAAACTGTATTAAATGGTCAATGTGAATGGGGCCTTAGTTCTTCTGATGAAGAGCTTAGTAAAGAGGTTTTTGAGTGGTGGAGATGGAAAACAAAGGTGATAGTATAGGCCATACTGGTTGGGGGAATTCATGGAATTATAGTCACAAAAGTAACCTTTCCAGGCTCTGCTTTGCCAAACACTATGAGAGACTATGGATGCATCTATACTGTAGAATGGATGCAGTTCGACACCACTTCAAGTGCCATGGTTCAATGAAATCATGGGACTTGTCATTTTCCAAGGATTTAGACTTCTCTATCAAATACCGTTGGTGTCTCGTCACACTAAACTCCCAGGATTCCATATCACTGGGACAAACACTCAGCATTTAGTAAACACTGGAGTAAGTATAACACATCCATAATAATGTTACATTGATATGCATTTTCACTTTATAAAAGTCATATCTCAGAATCTGAAAGCAAAACAGAACTACTTACCTTGAAATGACTGCTTGGTTCTGTTTACCAGTTCTTCAATAGAATAACTTGCTAGTTCGCCTCTGGCATGCTTAGTTTTGCAGTAGGTGCACGCATTCAGACAACTGGGGGGAAAGTATGAAATACTTTAAATTCTTGATTTTTAAAGCAAATGCATACATTTGTCTCCTCCACTTTGCAAAATATATTTATATGCAGTTGTTGAAGTTGTCTACAACTGCCATTTACTATCAAACAAATCTGACTTTTGACCTTTTCAAGTCAAGTGATGTATTTCCTCTCAGATATGATTTATGCAACATTTCTCAGGGTTAAAATATTCAGCATTCTTTTGTCTCTCAGCCATTTTTCAGCCAAATGAATAAATGCGCTTAAAGATGCAGACACTCAGGTAAAAATAAAGCACACAACTATTTTACTTTCTTTTGTAAATCTTGGTTTATGCAGCATTTAATTAACTCATCATTCATTGGTTTTTAAGAAATATGGCAAGATATCTTCACTGGGGGCCCCTTCGGAGGATTACAGGTATGAGACAGAACAGAAAACAATAGTTCAATAAATTAATATTGTATACCAGTGGTTCTTAACCTGTGGGCCGCGGATCACCAGTGGGCCGCAAGGACGAAAATATGGTCTGCGAGCCTCATTCCTCTTTATTTATTTACTTTATTTACTTTATTTCACTCCTTTTGCACCGCCTGCCACTTCCCTGTTGCTGAATAGCCCTACCCCATTGGATAGAACACATCAAGCCTAGATTGTTAAATATGGTTTTCTGAGGAGAACAGATGGAGACTACTGGATGGCATATGTTCTGTATCAGAAACTAGGGCTCATCTGGTCTATACAATGCAATTTTCTGAATCAGAACCCCAAATAACCAAACCAAATCTAAAGTTGACCAAAAACTGATTCATAGCCCTTTTGGTACTAATGTTGGAGAGTGCTCCCTGGTCAAAGTGGTCCCTGGTCAAGAAAAGGTTGAGAACCACAGTACATAAAAATGCATTAGTCAACTGAAATTAACCTATAATGCTAAAGGTGTGGAAGAGGAAATCTCACAGTTGGTGAGATTTAGGTCAAGACACATTGTTTCCACATGTGAAAAACAGCCTATTGAAGCTTCACAAGAGCTCATGAGTTTTATTTGTATTGCATTTTCTGCAATCTGTACAAAATGTCTATATGCAAAGCTCTCATATTTCCCCCTCTGGAATGAAACACTTGCAGCAAGCATGTTTGAGCAAAAAGATGCAAATAAGCCAACTAGCAGTACAAATTTAATCATCCACATAAGAAGGCAATATTCATTCGTTTTACATTTTGCCTGTGTAGAAATGTGCAAGATTCAATCTCAAAAATATGTAGAAGCTCCTTAAAACTGGAGAAAATCTCCATAATGTCTCAGTAAGTAAGTTAAGAGAAGCAATTTCTCATTTACTGACCAAGAAGAGCTCCAATTTTAAAAACTATGATCATATAATGAAGACAAGGCTGCCTTCGAAAATTGATACAAATCCAAACAAAAACTCTCTTGGAACCATAACTAGGATATAGAAGCTAATCACTGCAGAAGCACTATTTTGTTCCAGCCTTTGTGACTCAACCTGCATGGAGGCAAATCAGTTCATCCAAATTAAAGGATCTGGAGAATCAACAAGGAGAACAAAGTAAAGTCTATTATAGACTATTGAGTTTACTATAGCATGGATGGCAATTGTCTCCTAGGGATACTTCAGTTAAAAGGATCAAGAAATATAGGTTCCAACAAAACTATTGACTGTGGACAAGGTAAGTTGTTTTATAATTTAAAAAAACATTATAAAGAGGTGTTGTGGACATGAGTAGCTTCCCCAAACACTGAGAAACACATTCTGTAGAATTTGCCAGCTCAGACGTGGGTAAAAGTAAATAGAAAACAGTGAGTCCTTGGTATCTTCTTGCATTTAGTTCATAGATTCCTCATGGATATCTACATCTGTGGATGCTCAAGTCTCATTATACACAATGCAGTAGTAAAAAAGCAAAATCAAGGTTTGCCATGGAGGGCTAATATGTTTTAGCAATGTAAGAAAAACAAAAACCAATCTAGAACTGCATTATTATTATTATTGAAAGCCAACATGAATATACTGCAACTACCCATATAGGCCATTTTATATTTGTTTCCAGTAGTTGAAAACAGATCCAAGTTTTCAGTTTGTTTACATGCCGTTAAAGAAAAGGAAAAAGTCTATTTTTTCCTGCAGTGTCTGAAACTAACGAATCTTCACAAACTGAAATTTGGTCCTCCTCCCATATGTGAACATGAGAATGAACAGATGGGAATATGTTATATGAATTCAACACTACACTGTGTTGAAGTATAAAAAGCTCGCATTAACATCTGGTTTTAAAATCCTTATGATCAAGGTTAGGAAAACATGAACAAAAATTTGAATGCTAAGTCATGGGCAACTCCTTATTCCTTAGCCATGTTTAAAGGCCAGTGAGACTTTAAGCTATCCAACAGTCCTGAGTAGAATGAGTGAGATGTCCCAATGAACTGTTCTGGAACTGGCTTTTTTCCATTTAATCATTAATTAGGAGGTTGGCGCTGTGGTGGAATGCAAAGATTAATTCTGGCAATTTATTCACAAAGTGACATCTAAAAGTACTATACGAAGAGTTATAAATAATGCCAGTTACGAAACAGCACAGGAACATATTTGAAAAGATTCTTATACAAACACTGTTTCTAGGAATAGTTCCTGAATCAGTTCATTATACTTAGAATACTCCCCTATTTTTTCCCTTAAGCCATCGTAATATTTTACTTTTCCCTTAGCTAACTGAACTTTAACCTATGCTGAATAAGGTTATTAAATCCTGAAGTAGTCAACAATGATAAGGTTTTTAATTGAGTCCAACAGAGGTATGCCATAGGATATGGTTGTTTTGAATGATTTTTTAACCTTTTAAATACTTCTCTTATTCTCCTGTTCTACAAACTTTATAAATATTGTATGCAACTGAATGCCTGGATTAGAGAGCTAAGAGCAAATGTTTTCTCTTATCTGCTTAGAACATAAACGTGCTAGAAATTTAAATCTGTAAAATACATCACTGGATTTAGGAATAGGAAATGCAAGACCGTGGTGAAGCAAGCACTTCAGAGAAAACATGACTTCAAAGCACATTTTCAGACCAAGAGAAAGTAAAGGAATAGTTGACTCACAATTACACAAAGCACCATATTTTACACTACTTTGCTCATATTCTAAAATGGGCTGAATCTGAAGTGATATGCTTCACAGTTGGATGTCGGAACAACTATGACAGAACAGGGAAAAAACCTTCCCAAAGTATGGCTCTCATCTGAAGAAGAAAACGAAAACAGACAGTTGTGCAGACATTAAAAAGATAAAGTGCTTTTCAGAGAACGGTAATCAAAGAACTCAAATTTTATAAGCCAATTACAGCTCTCAGAGTGCATTTAGATTCCCACTTTATCTATCTCTGCTTGTAGAAGCCAATGCTATGCAACAGATAAGGAAAATATTGGTTCATTTCTAATTTAACTGGAAGTCATGTGCAATTACACAACTGCATTTTCATCAAGGCATGGTGGAAGGGTGCTCCATTTATTGTTGCAGGGAGCAACCGGATAAGCAGTGCAACAGAGCAATGCTGTGATCCTAGCACTAGTGAGCAACTGAAAGATAAATGCTAGTTATATGTGAAAAAGCATCTTCCAAGTACCTTTGGAAAACTGCATCCCACCAAAACAACAGGAAAGTTAGACAGCCTCAGTCAACATTAGGAGAATGACAGAAATAACTCTGCAAGGGACGATACGTCCAGCTCTATATAGATATAAATGTCTCAACAGAAACTATTTCATTATCAAATGCATACTCTTCCCTACTGTTAAGAACCCTGTGGATGGGGGCAAAGGAATTATCCAAGATTATATGTATAAGACTTCCTTTCAAAACAATAGCTGACAGGTAACCATCAGGGAGGGTGACACATTCAAGCCTGTCCAGCTGCTTGGAATGCTTCCAGTGTTGCCTTCTGACCACCTTGAGGAAACAAAACACAGAAAGGTGCTTTGTCCAAAGTTCAAAAACATGGAATTCATCAAAACTCTCAAATTCTAAGTGCATGAGAATTAACTATAAATTTTGTGTTCCAGAGATATGGGGAGAAATTAACTTTCAAAACAATATAGACAATTTTGAAAATATGTTTGTTTATTATAGCCTGGCCTTAGACACTTATGAATAAACAAGGAATAGGAAGGACAAGGAATAGGAAGAAAACATGAGAAGACAACACAGAGAGAAAGATAAGAAAATTAATGTAGATAGATGTTTTGAGAGAGAGCATTTTGGGCTTAAGGAAGACGAAGTGTGAAGACAGCAAACCTGATTCTATGGGATATTAAGAGGCCATCTACATGTACCACAAATGGCAGTGCTGATCTGGAATGGGGTACTCCAGATCAGCACAGCTGAAGTCCACACTGCAAGCCACCAAGATGACTCCTGAGACAGCCCAGTGGTTGGATGGTGTCCTGCAACCCAGTGATGTCAGAACTGGTTTGGTGTCACCGGACTGCCACCCTCACTTTGTTCCTGTCAATTGGCTATTTATGGTGACCATCAGGCATGAAAATAGCAGTAGTTATGGTTGTTCATCATATGTAGTGATAATAAGTGGAGTGATATGAAGGAGGGGAGACAGAAGGAATCAATCCCCTCTTTCCCCCTTCTCTGATGGCAAAGGTCTAAACAACAGGGAAAGCAGGATGGCAATGTGAACAGCTGAAGTAGCTTCCGAATAGGAAGTGGCATGAAAGTTACACTGTCCCAAAATTTGGTCGAAATCCAGAGCATCCCATGACTTTCCTTACCTTGGGAAAGTGAAAAAGTGGCTTTGGGATCAAGCCTTTGGAGAATAGTTGTAGTGCAATAATAAATAGTGCTGTAGTGCTGGAATGGCACATGATTACAATTGTTGATTCCATGGTTTTTAACAATGAATGTAATGTTTTAATGTGTATTAATTTTAATTCTTAATGTAAATGTTTTTTTTTAATTGTATGCTATTTTAAGGCATTGAATAGTTGCCTGTATGTAAAGCCGCCTTGAGTCCTCTTTGAGATTGAGAAAGGTGGGGAATAAATAGGGTAAATAAATAAATAATAATTATACATTCTTTCACACTCTAGCCACTGCCATTGAACATATGGACCATGGAAATAAATCAAGAAATATGTACTGTAATGCTCATATTTTACGTGGTTTTTAACCTGTTGCCGATTTTTTTTCTTTTTTCTATCTGTCAAGATCTACTTTCAACAAAACCCTATACTCTAGATTCTGATGGCTTATTATAAGATGTAAATATGACATTTGAAGAAATATGCACCACTTTCAAAGAGATATTAGCATGTGATACTTGACTGATGAAAGCTGAAGATTACTTTGTCACTGAATACAATTTTGTAGCTTTATCCAAGTTCTGATGCAGCAAAGTAGTGGATAGAAAAGAAATATCTAAGAATCAAAATTAATTAAGAGACACTGAAATTTAAAGAAAAAAAGTTACCTGAAGAGTTTGAGTCCTTGTTGCAAACATTTACGGACATGGAGATGAAGGCATTTATTTATACCATATACACACTAGCAATCTGATGATAAAGGGTACCTTTAAGCAGAACAGATGGGAGTATTTGACATTTAAGAATCAAACTCTAGCTTAGACCAATGGGGGAAAATCAAAGGCTCACACAGATGTGATACTGTCAGCAGTCCTCTCAAGAAAGCAATGTGGGAACTGCCAACTGTTATTCGGCCCAAAAAAATGGTAAGAAAGCTGTCTAAACCAAACTGCTATGGCCATTTCTGTTTTCTAGCTCAAGAGTATCACTGATGAGTACAACAACTGCAGAAGCAGAACAGTAAAGCATTTCCTTGTGTAATCCGTCTCATTACCCCCACCTCACAAAGCAAAAGGTATTAATAAATACTAAAGTACTATGGGTGTTATGATCAGAATTTTTAACACAACCGGCTAAAAAGCAATTTCTACTTAAAACAGATAAAGTATTTAGATGTTATGTCTAAACCATGCAATTCCCTGTAAACATTTGTACACATTTTTTTCTGAGTGATTGCATATTGATAGAGATTATTTGATATAGAAGATGTTTTCCAATTCACAGAAACACCACACATTCATTACAATCACTAACTGCTATTTATAACGAAGACATTCTAAAGGAAGTAGTACCTGGAAATGTGAAATTATTTAAATCAGAACAATTCTAACAGCCACATAAGTCGGCCGGGGGGGGGGGGGATAATGTACAAAAAGTAACAGTCTGAGCCTTATCATGTCTATTCCAAGGTATCAGACATAAGCAGCAATTTGCCGACCCAATGTCATAAAGTATGTTGTATCATGAAAACAGAGATATTCATTTAGAGGCCACCAGCACAATTTGTCAATACTTAAACCAATTATCATTTTAGAATGAAATCATCATGTACAGCTAGAGAAACATCCAAAGAGTTGGTCTGTGTATGACTTGCTTTATTCATTTATGTATATACATCTCTAAGTGTAGGAGAAGAAAGACAAAAACTCACCCTGCATTACAAAACACTCTAAACTATTTTATTTTATTGCTATGACAAGGCCAGTAAACGGACCATGAAATATTTTCTGCTCTCCTCAACAGCTACTCAGAATTCAAGTTCTTTAATTATAAATGGCACTAAATCAGCAGTAGCAACTGGAAGGGGGCAATGGCCTCTTCTCCAATTTCTTTTACTGTCCTCCTCCCAGCTTAAATTTAGCAGAATGTTGTCCTGAAAGTCAAGCGTCCTGACATCATGTCTTTGACAGGTAGAGATGAATACAAACATATTAAAGTACTATTTCATTATCCAGGCGGGAGCCACAAGGGGTTATGAGACAAGAAAGATAATCCATTTATAGGGGTTGGAGGAGTGAAACTATTTCCTCTTGTAGGTCCTAATCTTCAAGAAGGGAAAAAAGGATGACCCAAACAATTACCGTCCAGTCAGCCTCACGTCAATACCAGGCAAGATTCTGGAAAAGATTGTTAAAGAAGTGGTCTGCAAACACTTAGAAACAAATGCGGTCATTGCTAATGGTCAACATGGATTTATCAAAAACAAGTCATGCCAGACTAATCTGACCTCTTTTTTTGATAGAGTTACAAGCTGGGCAGATGCAGGGGGGATGACTCGAGAGCAATACGTGTGAAAGAGATCTTGAGTTCTCATGGACAACAAGTTAAACATGAGTCAACACTGTGATGCGGTGGCAAAAAAAGCCAATGGGATTTTGGCCTGCATCAATAGGAGTATAGTGTCTAGATCCAGGGAACTCATGCTACCCTTCTATTCTGTCTTAGTCAGACCACACCTGGAATACTGTGTCCAATTCTCGGCACCACAATTGAAGAGAGATATTGACAAGCTGGAATGTGTCCAGAGGAGGGCGACTAAAATGATCAAGCGTCTGAAGAAGAAGCTCTATGAGGAGCGGCTTAAAGAGCTGGGCATGTTTAGCCTGAAGAAGAGAAGGCTGAGAGGAGACATGATAGCCATGTATAAATATGTGAGAGGAAGTCATAGGGAGGAGGGAGCATGCTTGTTTTCTGCTGCCCTAGAGACTAGGACGTGGAACAATGGCTTCAAACTACAAGAAAGGAGATTCCATCTGAACATTAGGAAGAACTTCCTGACTGTGAGAGCTGTTCAGCAGTGGAACTCTCTGCCCTAGAGTGTGGTGGAGGCTCCTTCTTTGGAGGCTTTTAAACAGAGGCATGGCCATCTGCCAGGGTGCTTTGAATGCAATTTTCCTGCTTCTTGGCAGGACTGGATGGCCTATGAGGTCTCGTCCAACTATGATTCTATGATTCTATTATTTGTTTTCCTGTTATTCCCCACACCCGTCCCTGTTGTGAAAGCAACTCTTGTTAATGACATGGGAGTGGGGAGGGGGAATAACCAGCCAAAATATTAGTAGTTTATGCCAATTGTATATTTTCTTTGAGATACCAGATTTTGTCCACATTGGCACAGGATCTGTAGGTTTCATTTTGTTTGTGCAATAGGCTGTATATGGGGTTGTGCTTGAAGACATTTTTGAAATTGCACCCTATCCAATGTATGTGGCTAATTGGAACAGGAGAGAGTGATTCTACAGATAAAATAATCAATTGCTTTAAGTTAGTTTTTGAGCCCTTTTGTTCTGATACTTTAATTGTTTTAAGGGCAGCTTTTTTGCATTGTAGTTTGCATTTTTATGAGTTTTTTCATTGTTAGCCAATTTGAACACTTACCTTATTTAAATATACTAACTAAAAAAGGTAAACTATTTTTGGCAGTGTTTTGGAAACTAAAAGGTTGACACCAGTTCTAATCCCCAGAGATCTGAATGAATAATTCATTTACTCGTGAACATTTTCTAAATATAAATGATTACCAGCATAGCACAAGAGCAATATGCTTGTCTGAAGTCTGACATATGCCCCGGGGGGGGTGTCTCTATATCCCATCAATGGGATCAATGCCCTGCATGAGGACATGGCAGAAAGTCTGTGGCACCTCAGTTGTGAAATCACCACCTCTTAGATATCCGATTGGCACTAATTTTGGTTTCATTCCAGCATCAAGATTAAGCTTGACATTTTATAAAATATACTGGGGCCTCATGACATCATGCAATATGCTTTTGTATACATGCTCTCATACTGATTCAATTTCTAAATTATGCAATTGAAACCATTTTTATTGTTATACATTTTTATTGCCTTACATTTTCAATTCTTCCAAAAGATTTCATTGCCCTGAGATGTTATATGAGGTGGGACAGAAATGTTGTATATGAAGAAATATTGAAGAGCCTCTAGCTTACAAGCATATCTTATGCTAATCTTTTACACACACCATAGGAGCCAACAAGCAAACTGTGATTTGCAAGTGAAGTTTCACCTTAGGTTTGCATATTCCTCCTCTCAGCATATCCTGCCACAATATCTCTATCAGGCCAGCCATAGTTACTGTGAACTGGGAGTGCCTCCAGGCTATAGGTTCATGGCTGCTTATGAAACAATTTCCTATTGATAAAAACAATTCTTGTATCTGGTTGCCACAACAAACTGAGATTACTTCAAACTATAGGAAAAATTGTGAAGTCGGAAGAACATAGCATACAGGTTAGTAGAGTGTTCACAGATTTAGTACAGTACAAGTTGAGTTGAACTATGAGAAATTCATCCTAATGGCAAGCATGTCTTTTCCAGGACATCTCTGCATTTGTAGACACACCATCTTGCAACTCTTTTGGATACAATTTGGTGGTGTTCCTTCTGCCATCCATCACTTTGCTCATCTTAATTTATCATTTGCTATTTTCTCTTCTGAGGTTCTATAATTTTCCCTGTTCTATACATTGAGCACAATTTATAGAACTGCTTTCAAGGTACGTTAAATGCAACTACTATTCCCCCTGACAGGTTTCCCCTGACATTAATTCTAGCTGTGTCCAACTCTGGGGGATGGTGCTCACCTCCATTTCTAAACCGAAGAGCTAGCATTGTCTGTAGGCGCAGCTAATGTCATGTGACCAGAATGACTGCATGGAGTGCCGTTACCTTCCCGCAGAAGCAGTACCTATTGATCTACTCACATTTTGCATGTTACAGCTAGGTTGGCAGGAGATGGGGCCAACAGCGGGAGCTCACCCTGCTTCCTGGATTTGAACTGCCAACCTTTTGGTCAGCAAGTTCAGGAGCTCAGCGGATTAACCCGCTGCGCCACCAGGGGGCCCACAGACTATTGAATATATCTGTATGAAGGGTACAACTTGAGAGACTAAATAAATAGAATTCTAAGTCTTCTTTTTAAATCTTAACTAGGCAAGGTCTTAATAACTTATTATCAGCCTTTGAGACATATTGTATTGAGAATAAACTCAATTATTAAGACCAAAGTTATCAAAAACTAAAAGAAAATATTGAAGGATCTTAAATGAGAATGGAACTAAGCAAATGTTTTGCTCTAAATATCTGGGATTCAAGTAGAAAATACTATTTTTTTTCAGAGCAGAGAAAGGAAGCAATCGATTCTGTTAATCTTAGATAAAAGCTTTTATCCAAATTTATTTCACACAAGGTGCTCAGTTCATTCCTTTGGTTATAAAGCTCACTAATTATATTCCCATTGGGACTGCAGTGTTTGATTTACAAGTAGAAAAAATTGTTTAAGATTGTGTGGTTTCTAAAGAAATTATTGGGATTGCTGTAATGTCTTTCCAACACAACTGTTACCTGGAGGTAGGTATTCGGTCAGCTGAATGTAAGGCTTGGACTGATGTCAAATGGTCGCTACAATTACATGTTCTTTCTTTTCCTTTTTCCCTTTCTAAAGAGTACAAAAGCTTTTCCTTAAAGCACACTCTATATACTATAAACCTTTCTGTAGAAAAATCTAATAACTAAAGAAATACATGTGAGTTTTTATGTGAGGGAATTATAAAACAGCTCTTTTAAAAGAAAATTGAAAGAAAAAAGGAAATCTAACCACACTTCTGTGAAATGAGCAACACACTTAGTAAACGAAATGGCCCTCCAGTTTAACAGTCTCTGAGGCAATCATATAGAAAACTCAGCTAAAATGTAGACTGCTGCCTGTGATAAGAGCTATTGTGTTCATTTCCTCAATGGCTTATAGGACAGAGTCTTTTAGAGTGGTTAAATCTCACAGGAAACATTAGGCTACAGTTAATTCTGAAACATTTAACAGGTTCTTGGGATAAAAGGCATTGTTTTAAGACTGGTCAAAACATCCGGAAGATGGAGGTTAAGAGTTCTGTGTGAGCATGGCAGAAGCTGGCATGCTTAATTTAGACTGCCAGAGATAGAGATCAGGCTTGCTTCCAAAAAATAAAAAGTATGTATGGCAGCAGCTTCTGTGGGAACATAGTTTCTGAATTTGGTGGGGGGGAATGTTTGAATGGTGAGGTGAACACCGTAACTAGATAGATAGATGGATGGATGGATGGATAGATAGATATAGATATAAATATAGATATATATCTCACAATGTTTTGTTGGGGGGAGCTATGTACAATAATGTTCAGACAGGATTTTTCTGTATAACACTAACTCTTCTACAGTTTGCTTCAGATTCTCCAATGGCAGCAAAAGGGAAACATGCAGTCAAGTGCCGGATAATCCAAGCATATACTAGCATGACTAATGCTACATCTTGCAAAATCAAACGTTATGGCAATGTGGCTAATATTTAGCTTCTTTTTGACCATTTAAATTTCTAGTAACAGGTACCAAAAATCTTGAAAATAGCTTACTAGGAGAGAGGGTCCCTGATTCATATTTCAGCTATTATAACAAGAGGAGTTTTGCTTCTCCTGAAACAAAAATTGTGCTCTTGTGTGAAAACGAATCACTTCACAACACATGTGTCTCAAATGATACCTAGATCAGTGTTTCTCAAACTCTGCTCATCCAGATGTTTTGTACTTCAGCTCCCACAATTCCTATAATCTGGTAAACTGGAGGGGATTTCTCAGAGCTGAAGTACCACACACTTGGAGGAACACAGTTTGAGAAACACTACTCTGGGTTAAGAAAAAGGTTAACTTTATGAAGTTGAAACATCCTAAAACTAACCCTACCTCTAAATTGAGTGAAAATGGTAAGCATTCTAGGAAGCTTACTAAGTTACATTCTGCTTTCCAGCTGGGACATGAATCTTGTAGATTGGAAAAGCTATTTCAGGGTTACTACAATCAGAGGCCAAAAAAAGCATTATAACAGGATGAAAAGACACTGCAGGCAAGACATTATAAGCATGTCAGGTGCTGAGATGCCACCAGAAGCAGTAAATATTATATCAGATGGCATGATGCTGCAGACCTGGGATGACAAACGATCACACCTCAACTCATATTTGGCATGGAGGCCTTTGGTGATGCCTTTCAAACTCCAACTCCTTTCCAGTGTACTGGAAAGCTGGTGTTTGAAATAGCAACATCCCAAGGCTTTCCTCAACTCCTCCTAGAACATAATTCCAAGATCCCCTGGAACATAATTCCAAGACCATAATTCCAACCCTTGCTGATATAAATGAAGCATCAAATGATGCTACCAACACTTCCAATGAGGAGGAAGATTATCATACATCCACATTCAAAACACACAGTGTAGTTGTATATCTTTTTTGAACCAATCAAAACCAGTCAGGTTTGTTTTCAAAGGCCATTGGTTTCTCCATAAAGCAAAGATGGTTAAACCAAAACATTGTGTATTTGTGAGAGGGTTCATAGAGACTGAGAGTTGAGGAAATGCTCCTCACCCCCCCAAATCTGGTAAGACAAAAGCAGCAAAAGAAAGCAATACATTTTCCTTTTTTCATCAGCCTCAACAAACTGTCTCACTTTGGGAATTTGGGTCCCTCCCTGTCATATGTGAGGCCACAGACGTCTATGTTCGCCAAGTAAAGTGGTGACCTCCAGAAGCCCCCAAGCTCTCAGATGTGGAAATAATGTAGGTGTTGCAACTATTATATATTTATTTATTTCTATCCCGCTTTTCTCCCAAAATTGGGACAAAAAGTGGCAAACAACGTGTAAATAGATCAATTCAAACCATGAAAATAAACATACACATCAGATAAACTGGCATAGTGTGTCAGCTGTTTCCAAATCAGATCATTGCAGACTATTTTAAAGGTTTAATGCCAGTTCAAGATGCTACCGCTGTAGTCCTGAAGGCAAAGACAGGTCGAGAGTGCCAATAACACTTCCAATTTCCAATGATTTCCTAGATTTCATTTCATTCTACTAGGATTAACTAGTGCACCTGTTCAATGTTCCACTGCAGCATTGTGCCACTGACTACATAATCTGGTTTTGTTTTGACATGTCTTCTTTAGTGTTTCTGAACACCTACAATGTAGAGTTGGAATGTAATACTGTTTTACTGCAACACCCATGAGCCATAATCTGGAGAGCCCCTAGTGAGACACAACATGTGTTGGACTCAAACAACATCTAGTAGGCTACATTTTCCCCAAGCCTCTTAGAGGAAATATGGAGTTAAAATGTTTAGCTTAATTTATTTGTTGCTATTATAAACCAGAACTTGCTCTTCTGCGTCAATCCTGTTGGTTCTTTCTTCCCTTTTAATAAGTTTTCAAAATAAAGGGAAGTCAACACTCTGGAAAGGAACTGTTATTTACTCTCAAGCTATGGAAAGTAGCACAGTGACTCAAGTACAATTTAATTTGCAGAAAATGAAATGTATGCCAGCAAATGAGGACAGTTTATCAAAGAGAGAAGAAAAACAGACTGGCAAAGGCTAGGGAAAGCAGATGACTAAGCAACCCCTTTTGTAAACATACTCGCAGCTGTACTTTTAGTCTAATAGGAACTCTGTTTGTTGAGCAACAAGTTACCTTGCTTCAAGATAACTAAAGCTTTAAAAGGAGTATATAAACACTCATGACTCACAGAGAAACCCCAAAGCATAAGTACACTAGACATTTATCTCTTAAAAACAAAAGACACCAAGTCTGGCTCTGCGGTGCAAAAGATCATGGGACTGCCAAGCGTTTGGAGAAAATTTAAAAACAAATTGATAGATCTGATGAGTTGCACTTTCCTGCTTGAACTTTGCAGAAACTGTTCCTCCCGTGCCCTCTCCCAGCTACAAATTGCCTTAAGAAAAAAGTAACAAGGCTCCAGTTTAATTAAGTCAATGCAAATTATTTAAAAGCTGATTTTAAAGAAGTAAACATGTTGGAAGAACAAGTTCAAGAGTAAAGACACTGGTAGTGTCTCGCTGCACATTCCCTAATACAAATAGGTTCTCCATAGCAGCAGTTCCCAAACTTTTGTGGTCATGGAACCCTTCAGAAGGCTAACTCCACCCCCATTAGAACCCAAACTGTGTCCCTAAGCATTGTGAACCCACAAAGTTCTTCCTTCATTCATCAACTCCTATTGTCTGAGGGGCCTTCCACACAACCATATAACCCAGAGTATCAAGACAAAAAAAATTCCTCAATATCTTCTTTGACCTGGGTTATCTGAGTCCACACTGCCGTATATTCCAGTTCAAAGCAGAAAATGAAGGATTTTATTTAGCTGTGTGGAAGGGGCCTGAGTGTCTTGAATGCTATAGTAAGTTTGGAAATAAAGAAATTGAATTTCAATTTCATACTCTGGCATGGGCATTTAAATAAGTTTTTAAAAGATTTTAAAGACTTTTTGCAGAATCCCTTTGATGTTTTAGGATTCCACTGAACATAGTTTAGGAACCGCTGCTCTATAGATCACCCTAATCCTTGAAGTAATAAAAAATCCAGTGTTTGAATATACTGTGCTCATTTTGCCAGCACAGGCAAGTGTCAGGGATTCTGGAATCTGAATCTCCCAAACACTTAGAGCAGTGTTTCCCAACCAGTGTGCCGTGGCACACTAGTGTGCCGTGAGCGATCATCAGGTGTGCAGTGGGAAATTGGAACCTCCAATACCCTTTCTTCCCCCTCCTGCCGAACACTTTTTCTTCTCCACTTGGGCTCCCTTCTTCCCAGCCTCGCTCTGCTCGCTTTGCCTTGCTTTGCTCTGGGGCGAGTCTGTGCAGTAGAGCCCGCACGGGTCACGTCTTCCTCCCTTCCCCCTCCCCTCCTGAACACGCTCCCGCTGCCCCCTCGGATCAAAATGGCAGCAGAAGGGCAGTGTAGAAAGAAAAGTAAGTGTTCAGCAGGAGGGGGAAGAAAGGGTGCAAAGGGGAAGGGGGAGGAAGAGGTCTCTGTCGAAAGCTGGCATGGGCAAACTTGGACCTTCCAGGTGTTTTGGACTCCAACTCCCACCATTTCTAGCAGCCTCAGGCCCTTTTCCCCCCCCAGCCACTTAAGCAGGAAAGGGCCTCAGGCTGTTAGGAATGGTGGGAGTTGAAGTCCAAAGCACCCAGAGGGCTGAAGTTTTCCCATGCCTGTTTTAGGAACCTTAAAGTGGTGAGCCTCCTTCCAACATTGTGATTCTGGATAGAAAACAAACAATAACATAACATTGTATTTTTTGAGTCCACAGTGCTCTCTGGGTGTAGGTGAACTACAACTTCCAAACTCAAGGTCAATTCCCAAGCAAACTCTTTCAGTACTTTCTGTTGGTAATGAGAGTTCAATATGCCAAGTTTGGTTCAATTCCATTGTTGCAAGAGTTCAGGGTGCTCTTTGATTGTGTGTTAACGATAAATCCCAGAAACTGTAACTCCCAAATGTCAAGGTCTATTTTCCCCAAACTCCATTTGTGTTCACATTTGGGCATATTGAATATTCATGCCAAGTTTGGTCCTGATCCAACATTGTTTGAGTCCACAGTACTCTCTGGATATAGGTGAACTACAACTCCAAAACTCAAGGTCAATGCCCACCAAACTCTTATAGTATTTTCTCTTGGTTATGGGAGTTCTGTGTGGGAAGTTTGTGTCTTTCTGCCATTCCTGCTAGGATATCTATGTTGTATTCATCGAAACAGGCCCAGGTTTCACACTGAGTGTATAAATACATTAAAAAACATATTAACTATATGTATTACTGTGTTATAGTGTCATTTTGTGTTATTTTGGTTGGTGGTGTGCCCCAGGATTTTGTACATGTAAAAAATGTGCCGCGGCTCAACAAAGGTTGGGAAACACTGACTTAGAGGGCCAAAGTTTGAGAACCATTTACTCAATTAAGGTTTTCCTATTACTACACAAAGTCAGATCAACCTGACTACTGTGGCTGCTGTTATGAATCCCCTAGGCCAATAGAGATTGTGTTATCCATGCCACAGACTAAAGACTTCTGAACAGCAATAGCACAGCATATGCTCTGCCTTTGTGGAGTGATCTCCAGCTTTTGAAATATTAGGCTCTGCAGCTGACATGTTTAATTCATTTATTGATTCCACCCCCCTCCCAGGCTTTTACTTTAGCTTTCTGCTCTGAACTCCCTTGAATATTGTATCACTGTGTTTTTGCAGTATTTGGTTACAATCCACTTCAAAGATTTGTGTGAGAAACAATAATATCATCAAATAAATATATACAAAATTCTGAAAGACTTTCCAGTTCCACCACATGCTGCACAACAGCCACAAATATATTTCTACTGTTGAAATACTGCTAAAGGTATAATGTTGTAGAAGTTTTAACAAGCCTGGTTTACTAACATTGCAAAGACTTTCAAATCATGGCTTCAAAGATTTGCTAAAAGACACCTTTAGTTTGGGTTTGCTTTAATCACTAATAAGTGTGCATGTGTGCAAGGGAGAGTGTGTGAACAATGAAGGGGTGGGGGCTTTTTTTGTAACAATTGTATACTTTTTAAAATGTACAGCTGGCATTTCGTATCCATGGATTCAACCATTCACATTTGGAAAATATTCCAGCAAAAAGCAATATTATATGAGGGATGACATTTTGCTATTCCATTTTACATAATGGGATTGGAGCATCCACAGATTTTTCTATTCACGGGAAATCGAGGAACCAAGCCCTAGTTGATATAAAAGACCCACTGTAATAGTATTTTAATGTGATGATTGCTTAGTCGTGTTTTAACTTTTCTATTACCATGTTCTTAGCCATTGTAGGCTGCCTTGGGTCTCATGCTTAGAAACAGAGGGACTATAAATATAATAAATAAATAAAATTAATATAATAAAGAAATAAAATAAAATAAATACCTCTTTCACCTTGAAAACATTAAAAATAGTTCTTCTGCTTATTAGGAATATTTAGAAGGTGTAGTGCAGGAGATGAAGAAATTTGTCAATATTGCTTTGTTGCTGCGAGACTAACAATAGCCAAAACATGGAAGGGGGGAGGGGGGCAAGAGTTAACTATTAAAGATTGGAGAGATAAATTAGTAGATTATATCTAAATGACCAAACTGACAAATAGCAGCAGAGGAGGAAATAATGAAATTTGGAACTTGGGTATTTGGAAAATAAGATAAAATTAGATTTGAAGATCGCCGTAAAGGGGATTTAATGATAGCAGACATGTGGGTAGTTGTGGGTTAGTAATCTGATCCATATTGAAGGGTGTTGGAGGTCATGGGGGTTGGAGTCACGGGTGTGGGGTTAGAGGGACAATAAATGCTAAGGCAGTGTTTCCCAACCTTTTTTGAGCCGTGGCACACTTTTAACATTAAAAAAATCTGGGGGCACACCACCAACCAAAATGACACAAAAGGACACTCTAACACAGTAAAGAATGGCTGGGGGATGGTGGCCTGCTGGTAGCAGCTGCTGGGAGTGCCGAAGCCGGGGAGGGGGAGGAGCCAGGCTGCGCCATGCCCCGCCCCCTCTCCCCGGCTTCAGCTCTCCCACAGCTTCTCTAGCCTTGAGGGGGCAGTGCCAAGCCAGCGGTGCCAGAGCCAGCACAATGCTGGCTTGGCACTGTCCCCTCAAGGCTGGAGCAGCTGCTGGGAGTGCCGAAGCCAGGGGAGGGGGCAGAGCCAGGCAGCGCCATACCCTGCCCCCTCCCCCCAGCTTCAGCTCTCCGACAGAGGAAGAGCATGAGCGGCGGACGGGCTTCAGTGGGCAGGGCTCCTCCTCCACGCAGCTTCAGCGAGCGAGGGGCGAGAGTCATGGTGGGAGACATGGCGGTTTGGAGGCTGGCTGGGGAAATGGCCGAAGGAGGCAGCACCCCAGTTCCTTCTTCTTTTTCTTCGCCACTGCCCGGCCCTTCCTCCTCCCCCAAGCAGCAGGAGTTCGGCAGGAGGGGGGGAGGAAGGGGGCAGAGAGCTTTTCTCGCGGCACAGCAGGAGGTCCGTCACGGCACACTAGTGTGCCATGGCACACTGGTTGAGAAAGACTGTGCTAAGGTATAATAACTACAGTCAAATTTTATTTTTCATATGTTTAATGAGCACTGACTGTATACCATTCTGTAAACTTGGTTGATCTTTTGTATATCTTTTTTCTGCCCCCCCCCAAGTTTTTTGTTTTTCTGTTGTCTGTTTTGTTTCTTGTGCACACTATAAAACAACAATTTTCTTTTTTTAAAAGTTCTTGGGAAAAGGTTTTACAGTTTCAAATGTACTGGGTCAAAAAAGGCAACACCAAGACAACATATTCGAAGATGTCTTCTTTTGTCTCAAAAAAATAGGAAATATGTAATAGTTTAAATCCAGCTTTGAGACACAGCAGAAAGACGTGAGCACATATTTTTCAATTCACAGCCAAAAGAGGTGGCAGCATTTCCTTAATATATACGATGTCAGACACTTAAGTTAGAATAACCAAAAAACAGATTGATCTGCGAGACTGCCTTCCATTTAGTTATTGTTAACTATCTCTGGTACCATGAATATTTTATATACTCCAGCTGGTGTTCTTGCATGCTTCAAGGACTGACAGCAAAAACTCAAAAGAAATAAAAGGAGAACAGAAGCATTGAGGATAGCTAAACAAAATCAGAAAACACCACAGATTGCAGACTTAGTCATATGATCAGAGACCCCATGAAACTTAAGGCATTTTAAGTTAGTAAGTATGTGAATTAAATATGTTGTCACTGGAACGTTGTAGGGGGCAAGGTACGGGTGGCAGTCCAGAGGTACTGGACCAGTTCTGACCCCACTGGGCCATGCAAACATCATAGAGCCAACAAGGGCATGCCGTGTGGATATCCACCAGCCCCTGAAAGAGCACAGCAGCTGACCTTTATACAGTAAAAGACAAGGCAAAAAGGAGAAGACGGCAGTTGCTCTTCTATTTACAATCAGAATCTTATTTTCTTATTTTCTAAAACATAAGGCAGCAGGATCTGTATAGGAATTGGATGACTTTTTTTTAAAAAATCCATTTAAAAACATATATATTAGGATGGTTGAAGCATGGAACACACTCTAACGGAACAACTCAATCACATAAAAGGGAAATTATTTTCATTTCAAAAATATTTCTAACTACATGTTTATAATATTATTTCTGTGATACCAAATTGTCTGACTTTCTAAATAATATACACTTTAACATTACTTTTACCAAGTAAAAGAAAGCAATCTTATAGAAATGATCTTGAGCAGGGGAGAAGGAGGAACACTAAATGAAAGATCAGCTTTTGCTTAAACTGAGCTGTCAGCACTTCCTTTAGTACTTGAAAGTTCTGTTCCTCACTAACAAAGAGGGTCTTCTATTGGAAAATAAAGGTCACTTATGGTGCAGCCTTTCTACGTCAGCAGGCAAATTTCATCTCTGACTTTCACTCTAAGTATGAAACTCCTTTGACATACAAACAAGATTTTTTAAAAAACAGACGTTCTATAAAATAAAGCTATAAATGTGACATCTTGATTTTGTGCACATTGATCCACAAATAGGCTCCAAATAACACAGTGGATCTCATATGTGAGTATATATGTATCAGATGGGTTTGCAAAGCTATGAAAAACTGGGTACAAGTAGATTATGAAAATGTTGACATCACAGCACTTTCAAATGTTAATTTGTTAATTTTGGCCAAACTCTCCAATCTCTTACAGTCATTTTTAAATCTGCTCCTGTACTCTGCCATATTACCTATCTCCCTAATTTGATGTCATATGCAAATTTGATAAGCATATCCTCTATTTTGTCATTTAAGTCACTTATAACAATGTTGGATCGCACATGGTCCAGGACTGAACCCTGTGGCACTTCACTAGTCACTTGTACCTGAGATGAGGAGGAACTACTAGTGAACCCTCTTTGGATTTGGTTAACCAAGACAAATCCACCAAAAAGTTGCATTATTTTGCACATATTTTACTAACTGTTTTTCAGGAACAAAATGGGAAACCTTGTTGAAGGCCTTAATGAAAGAAAAGGGCTGGCTGTACCACTAACAAGAGCGAAGAAGTACCATTTAAGTATTAGCAATAATATATTTAGGTTCAGGACTCTCTAGTCCCTGCGTAGCAATAACAGTAGTACATAGCAACCATACAAATAAAAGAACATCAACACATTACAGCGGTAAGTACCATACATACATATGCTTGTATGTAGGCAATTACGGGCAGTTAGCTCACACGCAAGTGAGCGGAGACGCCGGGTGTGGGCGGAGGAGAGTTCCTACGTCATCAGAAAAGGACACAGTCCCAGACGCCATCCCAAATTAGCCTGGTATCAGCAGATATCATCAGCATTTGCGGTGCTCTTGTTGCTTCATGTGATGTATGTTCCTGCTGCGAGACGCTCGCGAGATTTGCCATACAGGCCACGCCCCCGGTCCTGAGGAAGCCCTTCGGGGAGAAACGAAGGCGCGCAGCATATTATCGATTCATTGACCACTGGACGACCTCCCGAAATTAATATAAATATGAAATATGTGGTCATATAGACTGTAACATTTGATTATTTTGAACATTTTCATAATTTGGTACAGCATCCGGGACTGTGTCCTTTTCTGATGACGTAGGAACTCTCCTCTGTTATTGCTACACAGGGACTAGAGAGTCCTGAACCTAAATATATTATTGCTAATACTTAGAAGGCCTTACTGAAATCAAGGTACACTACATTCATAGTATTCAACTTCATTCACCAAGTTTGTAACTCTATCACAAAAAGAGATGATTTGTTTTGAGAAACACATGTTGACTTTGAGTAGTCACAGCATTTCTTTCTAAGTGCTTACAGACTGTCTGTTTAAGAATCTTCTCAAGAAATCTCTTCTGATACTGATGTTTTCCCCCCACCCCTTTTTCTTTTTTTTTGAAGATGGGGACAACAACCTTGTTCCTTAGTTTCTGTGTAGGAAACCAGGAATAGCCTTAACTATTACCACTCCAATAAAGACAGAATCTACTGCTAGCCTTCTTGTTTCCCCCTCCTCTTGCTAAACTGCATGAAAGAGTAGAATTATAGAAGTTGATTCAGGATACAAGATCAAATCCTGATTGAATAGATTGAAACTAAATCCTGACAAGGCAAAGGTACTCCTGATCAATCGTAAGGCAGATCAGGGGATCGGGATACAATCTGTGCTGGATGGGGTAACACTCCCCTAAAGACACAGATTTGCAGACTGGGGGTTATCCTGGATTCATTGCTGACCCAGGAGGCCCAGTTGTCAGTGGTGACCAGGAGTGCCTTTGCACAATTAAAGCTTGTGTGCCAGCTAAACCCATACTTTGGGACAGCAAACCTGGCCACACTAGTACATGCCTTAGCTTCCTCTCAATTGGACTGCTGCAACACGCTCTATGTGGGGCTGCCTTTAAAGAGTGACACAACAAAACGAGGTCAGCACAAAGTCTAGTACAAAATATATCTGTATACCTTAATGAAACGGAATGTTTGTATGTGTGCGGAGGGCGGGAGGATGGAAGGGCGGAAATGTGGCAGCTATTTGCATAAAGTCCTTTGATTGGCCAGCCTTGCCACTCCAAAATTCTATTAGCCAGCATCCCAGAATCCAGGCCTCTACATTCAAACAACAGGATTTCTTCCCACTGAGGGGAAAAATGTGGCAGCTATTTGCATAAAGTCCTTTGATTGGCCAGCCTCGCCACTCCAAAATTCTAAGGCACCAGACAGAGGGCATTGATTAGCCAGCAACCCAGCCACATTCAAACAACAGATTTCTTCCCACTGAGGGGAAAAAGCCAGCATCCCAGAATCCAGGCCTCTACATTCAAACAACAGGATTTCTTCCCACTGAGGGGAAAAATGTGGCAGCTATTTGCATAAAGTCCTTTGATTGGCCAGCCTCGCCACTCCAAAATTCTAAGGCACCAGACAGAGGGCATTGATTGCCACTGATTAGCCAGCATCCCAGAATCCAGGCCTCTACATTCAAACAACAGGATTTCTTCCCACTGAGGGGAAAAATGTGGAAGCTATTTGCATAAAATCCTTTGATTGGCCAGCCTCGCCACTCCAAAATTCTAAGGCACAAGACAGAGGGCATTGATTGTTACTGATTAGCCAGCATCCCAGAATCCAGGCTTCTACATTCAAACAACAGGATTTCTTCCCACTGAGGGGAAAAATGTGGCAGCTATTTGCATAAAGTCCTTTGATTGGCCAGCCTCGCCACTCCAAAATTCTAAGGCACAAGACAGAGGGCATTGATTGCCACTGACTAGCCAGCATCCCAGAATCCAGGCCTCTACATTCAAACAACATGATTTCTTCCCACTGAGGGGAAAAATGCACCATCAACATTCTCTCCCCACTTGGCTCTGTGAAAACAAAATGGATTCCTGTTTTCTCCTCCCCCTCAGCTTTTAGAAAATGGCTGCCGGCCATTCGGCCTTTGAAAGTTACCAATAACCAGCAGAGCAGGCCAGAACATTACAGGCCCCAAAAGAGAGTTTAGGACAGGATGGGCCACGAATGATGGGATTTGCAGTACCTTCACCCAATTAACTTCCCAGAAAACACTGTATGCCCTACAAATCACAAACCAGGCCCAAAATTTACAGTACGGCTTCATTAACTTGATTTCCCTGACTAGGCCTCAGTTAATGGGACATTGTGTATGGCCTGAATTAACAGTACACACACACAATTTGTAGTAGCAGAGTCTAAGCAAGATACACACTGCAAGACATAGTAATATAGATCATTTATCAATAAACCAAAATTATTGCGTCCCAAGCTGTTAATGTGCTTCAAACCTTTGCAACCACACGGATATATTGTGGACTCCAGCTTTGAGACTGTATCAATTCTATATGAACCTGTGTATGGGGATAGTGGCATTGGAAGTGATATTGCCATATTGAGCCTGTATTTATGTTATATTGTATCTCCCCAGTCTATCCCCCACACCTGCATAACTCCAAAGCTGTTTTCCTACTGTGTTTATGTTGAAACAATGTTGCAAGGTTGCCTTATGTGATTGATTACCAATTTTGGTTTGATTGTATGTACTAATAATAAGTGTACATTAACCCTTTAAGGGTCCAATAATTTTGGTTTATTGATAAATGATCTATATTACTATGTCTTGCAGTGTGTCTCTCTGAATTAACAGTAACCAACCTTGGCACATTGAGCCCCTATGACCCATGATTCATTCTACTGCAGTTTGGAGTAGGGAGGACCATGGATGATGGGACTTGAAGTACCATCACAGGTTATGAGATTTGTAGTACTTTCAAACTCTTCATTCCCCACAGACCAAGGCGGCCCTGAACCACAAGACCAAACTTGGCACACAGTACCCCCATGACCCACACTCCATCCTACTGCAGTTTAGAGGAGGATGGACCATGAAGGATGGGATTTCAAGTACCTCCATTCACTTCCCAAGCCCGCTGTGACCCTCATCCAGTGCATAATCATGACCACACGGCACAAAAAGCCCCCATGACCCAATGGACGTCCTGATGCAGTTCAGAGGGCGGACCACGGATAATGGGACTTGAAGTACCTCCACTCATTTCACCAGACCATTGCCAACCTCATCCAAACACTGATCAAGACCAAACTTGGCACACAGAGCCCCCATGACTCATTCTACATTCTGGTGCAGTATTGAGGAGGATGGACCATGAATGATGGGACTTGAAGTACCTCCACTCACTTCCCAAGACTGCTGCGACCCTCATTCAATGACTAATCAAGACCAACTTGGCACACAAAGCCCTCATGGCCCACTCGACATCCTGGTGCTGTTTGGAGGGGGATGGACCATGGATGACGGGACTTGAAGTACCTTCACTCACCTTCTGAGACTACTGCGACCCTCATCCAATGAATGATCAACACCAAACGTGGCACTAAGAGCCCCCATGACCTACTCTACATCCTGGTGCTGTTGGGAGGGGGATGGACCATGGCCAATGGGACTTGCAGTACCTTCACTAACTTCCTGAGACCACTGCAAGCCACATACACATCTAATAGGAACCAACCTTGGCACACAATGCCTTCCTCAAATAACCCGGGCACCGCCGGGTCCTCAGCTAGTATTGAATATAACAATATCAAATATCAGATACTATCGTACAAATACCGTATCAGATGCAGCTGAGGGAATTCAATCTAAGAACATACAGTTCTAGTAGAGTTCAATAATAATCCTCAGTCTGGAAAAGACCCAAATTATAATCCATGGGATACAGGTAACGATACGAGGTCCATATTGGAAGCATAGAAACAAGAACTGGAGCGAAACAATCCAGGCTCCAGAGATCCGATCAGAGGCAAGCCTAGGATGCCTTTAAAGAGTGCTCAGAAGCTTCAACTGGATCAGAGAGCAGCAGCCAGGTTACTTACTGGAGCTTCATACAGGGAGAGAACAACTCCCATGTTCCAGCAGCTCCACTGGCTGCCAGTTTGCTGCCAGGTGAAATTTAAAGTGCTAGGTTTTACCTTTAAAGGCCTTAACGGTTTGGGCCCAGACTACCTGACAAACCGCCTCTCCTCATACGAACCTGTCCGGATGCTGTGGTCATCAGGGGAGGTCCTTCTCTCAGTCCCACCCCCATCACAAATCCAGTTGGTGGAGACGAGGAAGAGGGTCTTCTCCCCTCCGTTGCCCCCCCCCGCGAACTCTCCCCCGGAAATAAATTAGAATGGCTCCTTCACTGCCTTGATACAAAAAGCTATTAAAACCCACCTATGGACCCAGAGCATATGAAGAGCTAACATCTGAAGATCTGGCTTGTTAAATAAGGACCACTTTACCGAATATGGCTTATACCTCTAGATGTGGCTTTGAACTTTGGAAATAGCTTTTAACCTTGTTTACTGTTATTATGTGTTTTGTGCAACTGGGATTTATTGATTTTATGATTTAATTTACGATTGATTGTTTATATTGCTCATTTGCTTTATTTATTACTAGCTTGGGGACCCGGCCCTGCCCGGGTTATTTGAGAAAGACATTGTGTGCCAAGTTTGTTCCTTATCAGTTGCTTATTTGGCTTGCAGTGGTCTCGGGAAGTGAGTGAAGGTACTTCAAGTCCCATAATCCATGGTCCATCCTCCTCCAAATTGCACCAGGATGTAAAGTGGATCATGGGGGCTCTGTGTGCCAAGTTTGGTCTTGATCCGTCATTGGATGATGTTTGGGAAGTGAATCGGGTGAAGGTACTGCAAATCCCATCATTAGTGAGCCATCCTGCCGTAAACCGCACCAGGTTTGTAAAGTGGGCCATTGGGCCTCTGTGTACCAAGTTTGGTCCTGATTCGTCATTGGTGTGGGCCACAGTGCTCTAAGGAAGTGAATTAAAGTACTGCAAATCCCATCATCCATGGTCCATCCTCACTCATCCTCACCAGGATGTAGGGTGCATCTGGGGGGGGGTGTCTGTGTGCCAAGTTTGGTCTTGTTCTGTCATTGTTGGGGGCCTATTCAGGAAAATCAAGTTGAGGAAGCCTAACAATCTCCCATGAGCTGAGGCCTAGTTAAGAAAATCAAGTTAAGGAAGCCTTGCTGTCAATTTTGGGCCTGGTCTGTGATTTATAGGGGCTACAGTGTTGTTTGGGAAGTGAATCAGGTGAAGGTACTGCCCTAAACCACACCAGATTGTGAAGTGGGCCATTGGGCCCCTGTGTGCCAAGTTTGGTCCTGATCCATCATTGCTGTGGGCCGCAGTGACCGACTGCCTGAGGCCTTTCCTTTTCCCTCTGCGTCACCTTAGAATGTTGGAATGTAGATGGCCAATCAGAGTGCTTTATGCTAATACTCCCTCAGGGGCAACCAATCCCCTCTGTCTGCTGCCTTAGAATGTTGAAGTGCTGAGCCTGGCCAATCAGAGTCTTTTATGCAAATAGTCCCTCAGTGGCAAGCAATCGCCTCTGTCTGGTGCCTTAGAATGTTGGAGTTCTAAGGCTGGCCAATCAGAGTCCTTTATGCAAATAATCCCTCAGTGGGAGCCAATCGGAAAACTGCCACATTTCCGCCCTCCACACGCATACAAATATGATCTTATATTATATATACAGATTCCATGTTGTTAGCCACCCTGAGTCCACATGGGGATAGGGTGTGGGTTACAAATAAAGTTTTGATTGATTGTTTGAAATTCTGGGGATTCTTTGTCTTTCCTCCAAGGCTTGGGTATTCCAAGCCTTTCTCTCTTACAAACATCTAATCATGTTGGTTTCTGTATCTGAAATTATTCCTCCGGCTGACCATTTTTGGAACATGATTTGTTTCTGGCTCCCTAATGTCAATGTGCTCAAAATACTCCATTAGATAAGAAGGAATGAACAGCAACTGGACAATTACAGTTTGAATAAATGAAAAGCAAAGTGGAACACAGTCTTTCCAAATTATTAAGTACCTTAATGGTCTATAATCTAAAGATCAGAACATGAATAATACATTATATTTTAGGTGCTTCATTCTACCATTAGTTGATAAGATCAAATTCAGATGTGGTGCCACTATTACAGGACATCTACAAGCCCCATTGCTGGCCATCATCTGATGTGTACCTGGTTGTTTTTGTCATTGTGTTTTTAATGCTTTGTTGAATACTGGTTTTACTGATTTTTTTTCTTTTACTGATAGCTATCTTTCCTTGTAATTTATTTTAGGAAATAAATCAAAACAACTAATAAAGAGAAAACAACAAAACAGATAATAAAGAAACTTCAAAATCACCCTGGTGAAAAACATTAGGCAGTATACAACAAGCAAAAAATTAAGAAATAATCACCACCACCAAACAGCAATGGCTCACCAAACCAATAATGCAGCAGTAAAAAAAGACCAAGATTATTGCTGATTGTTTTGATATTTTACTATTGTTAGCTGCTTTGATTTATGTTCTGTGATAAAGAAAGTAGGGTATCTTTGAAAAACGCTGAAATAGTGTGCAGAGAACAGCTGAGGCCAGCAAGAATGCAACCGAGTTCAACACTGATTTGAATATATTTATAAAATATATCTTGTGGGTTTTCCTTTCTTGTGTCTCTGTAATGACTCATGAAGATTTGTCCCTTTCTATACACTTTTGGGGTTTGATTCATATGCAACATATGGAGTACCACAATTAGAGAAAATTTAAAAGGTGGTACGTAAGTTTAAAACTTATGATTTTACTTTAAAGAACAAAATAGGAAATAATTCTTAAGTCTAAAATATACATGCACAGCAATATTTATTAAGAGTGCACACGTATATAAGTTGTGCTACTTTCCTGTATTTTGCAGGGGAAAACAACACACTGTGCAACTCCGCTAAAATGACATTATCGAGTTATTAGAAGCAAATTTGAAATACTATGCCAGTCAGATATAGAACAGGCTCCAATTCCCTTGCATAAGATGCTACTTTTAGTTATGATGGGCCAAGACATGCCCTAAAAAACTATAAAAATGTGTGTTAGTTGTTTTGAATCCCTCAAGACTAAGGTATAGATATACAATTTTTTAAAAAAATCATAATAATACATCTCCAGATCAGAGTTACTGATATCACCTTAGCCATGTTTAGTGACGTTAAACATCATGAATAAAACAATGAAAATGGTAATCCATGTTATTTAGATTTTAAAACCTATGCTTGCATAGTTGGAAAAGTAATTTCAAAATACTGTATCAGAAAACCCATTTGAATAGCCTAATTAGCAAACACCATATTTGATGTATTCCAGTAACACACATCCAAACACAAACACACACACACACACACACTATCCTAAGAAAGAAACCTCAAGCAAGAATCAAATATTTTGTAATGTTTTCTGCAGTAAACAGTTCTTTTCTCTTTCCCTCTCGTTTGCTATACTAATGTGGTTTGCCTTTACTTTCAATCACATGTTATGTTCATGGAAAGAAATATGAAAGCTGTTTACATGCTTCTTTTTAACCTCACTGAGATGGACCCATACTACTTGTTTTTTTCCTTTTATTTAGCTTTCCCAATTGTAATTATTCTATAAATATTGTGAAATACTTTTCATGTATCTCTCATTGTGATTTGTCATCAAGTTAACTTCAACTTAATGTGACCTTACAAATGAAAGTCCTCCAAGCCATTTGGGTTATTAACACTCCTATTTACCTTTTTTTTCTGTAGTTACCCCCATCGTGTTTAAACTTCCACATAGCAGAATGCACTGCCTCATTTTCACATGCGGGAAAACTTCTTTAGTGATAACACAAGTCAGCCAGTGAAAGAAAATGAGGCACACTTGCTGTTAAAACTCTCTCAAGTGACTAATATGCAAATGGTTGGTACCATAAAACAGCATAGTGTACTCGTTTAAACACTGGATTACAATTTTGGAGACTAGGGTTTGAAACTCTGGAAACTCTCTGGATGGCACTGAGCAAGCCACACTCTCTTAGCCTCAAAGGAAGGAAAATGCAAACACCCCCATCCCCAAACAAACCTTGGCAACAAAATACAGTGCTAGGTTCACCTTAGTATTACCATAAGCTGGAAATGACTTGAAGGCACACAACAACAATTCTATAGAAACTCGGGGTGAGTTGCCCAAACTAGCACAACACTTAGGGCAAGCAAATACAGAAAATATCCACAATAATTAAGCCAAAATGCATGTATCAATATCAGTCCTATAGAAGCCTATCGGTAACCATTAACATAGAAATATGGTACCATGCTCACGTATCCCAAAAGTTCCAGAAAAGTCCCGTTATTGGCGATATGGTGGAACCAATGAAGTTACCGTATATTACAGTTCCTAATGCATTGTCCAAAGTCCAAAATAGTCCAAGACAGGGTTTTTGGGGTAAGAATACAAGGTAATCAAAGTTCAGACTGGGATGTGCGGGAAAGTTTATAAGGAGGGGAAATCCTCCCAACGTTGCTGGTTCCGTGTCTGTCGTGAGTAAATCCAATAAAATAGGCAAAGGACCCAAAGTTATTCAGAAACTATCCATGTGGCAAATTAAAGCCATCTAAATATAGAAGTAAATATTGAGGTAAACCAAGGTTGTAATTCCAATACAAGGTAAATTTGAGAGCATCGCATCTAACAGATCCATATAAGGGTAAGTATCCCAACCTCCAGTGAACACCGATTCAGTAGGCCGATGGGGATGTTAATACTTAGGACTCCTCACAAGTTTCGATCCTTTAGGGATCTTTATCAAGGCCTCAAGGTGTTATAAAATAGGTGTTGGAGTCTTGAGGACGCAATACATCAGCAAGTAGAAACCTCAGGTAACAGTATCCAGCATCTCATCCTCCTCCTCCCGTTCTCTCCCGCCAACCAACAATTACCACACAACAACAATTACCATAAAACAACACATGACTCAAGCAAATAATAAAAAATCACCTGAAAACCTGTCCACTACAAACATTAGAATCGAGGTGGCAGGCAGAAAATTCTCTGTCTTTCTAGGGCAGTGGTTTTCAACCTGTGGGTCCCCAGATGTTTTGGTCTTCAACTCCCAGAAATCCTAACAGCTGGTAAACTGGCTGGGATTTCTGGGAGGTGTAAGCCAAAACACCTAGGACCACTGTTCTGGGTGCTTCATTAACTTCCATAAGTGTTCTCAAATGGAAAAAAAACAAATCAAAACTGAAATGTCTGCAAGCCCACTTTTGGATTTGAACAATTGGTGTTTATTCATATTCAAAAATGCTGGAAAGAGAAACCTCAGTTAAAATGTGAACCACTGTTCCTAGAGGTTTCTAGAAGTGGCAATTCAACCTTTTTGCTAGGAAAAGAAAGGTAATCCTGGGGAAATCTAGAGGATTAGGAGGTTGCAAAAGCAGCCTTGAGAGAACCCATGCGGCCCCAGGATTGTGTTATGCCCAGTTGCATTAGACATAACAATTACTAAGCAACCAGCTGTAGAAGTAATACAAGATAATTAGAATGAAATAAAAACCCATTAGCCTAGATACAATGTCATGCAGATGCTACAACAGAGCGTTTTACCCCTTCTCTTGCCACTTTTAACCTTCAAGTCCACTTAGAAAGACTAAGATCTGGAGGTTTGTCTACTTTCACTGAGGACACAGAAGGGAAAGCTTGCCGTGGCAGAAGCAGTCCAGCAGTGGATTATCAGATGTATTGTGCCCCTAAAAGCACCTTTGCTAAACCATCGGTGAATCCCAAGCCATTTGCTTAAAGCAGAGCTCACACAATGCTACCTTTCTCGAAGGCATTACACGTAAACCATTTCCTGCTTTCATCTTTTCCCACTCTCCTTATGACCCCAGAGGTTGCCTGCAGCAGCCAGCTTCACAGGCTCAGCCCTAGACTTTTGCTAGAAACATTGCTAAAAGGACTAAGGGGAATTACTTGTGTACTGTGTTGTCCCCTCTTTCCCAGAAAGTGTTTAAATACAAATGATTTGACTTTCCTTTTAAAAACAAAACAATAAATCCACAAACATTCCATACACTTGTAATAATAATAATAATAATAATAAACTTTATTGGTACCCTGCCACCATCTCTCCAAGATGACTCGGGACGGCTTACATGACGCCACACCCATCAATACAGTAAACACAGAAATGAAAGCAAAAGAACAGGATTGGTGCATGTGGTATGCAAAAAAACTAGGCCATAATTTCAATAAGGCATATTGGATTACTCTGTTTAAGAGTTGCTCAACCTATATAAGTTTACTTATAAGACACAGGCACTAGGCTCCAATGGGTTTTATGCTTTCATAATGCTTGCACATAACATACATTTCCAATGTGACTTGCAAACTTCTAAATGCACACAAATGACATCTAAAATGTGCTGGTAGAAACTGGATGATTAGAGATTAAGATTGTCTGGGGAGGTCCTGCTTTCGGTCCCACCTTCTTTGCAGGCGCGTCTGGTGGGAACAAGAGACAGGGCCGTCTCAGTTGTGGCCCCTTGGCTGTGGAACTCCCTCCCTAGTGACATCACATCAGCACCCTCCCGCCTCACCTTCAAAAGGAAAGCAAAAACCTGGCTCTGGGGCCAGGCTTTCAGAGACTAGTGTAGTGCAATATAGATCGGATTGTGTGCAATGACTATGGAATCAGCCTTGGACCACGATCTTGGAATGGCATGATTAAATACTGAACGTAATTTTTAAAATGCTTAACTTGTATTAATTTTAAATCAACTGATTTTAAGTTTTTAATGTTTGTATGTGTTGCAAGGCATTGAATAATTGCCATATGTAAGCTGCCTTGAGTCCCATTCGGGGTAGAGAAAGGCAGGGTATAAAGAGGGTAAATAAATAAATGAAAAAATGATTGTATGAAGACTAGGGTGGGCAACTCCAGAGGAGAACCCCTTTTACAGCAAACCCCTTTTACAGTGCACTGGTACAACCAGGAGAAATATCACATAATTTCCCAGTTTACCAAAATAAGGCGGTTTTGGAGACTGAGATGGGCAAGTCACTCCCAGAATTTGCTTCTCTTTTTCAAACGAATACTGGGCTCCAAATAATTACATTTTGAAGGAAACCTAAGGACATCAAAGGTCTCCGGGCGGGGGGATATATATTGTCCACGGCCCATATTTTCCCCACTTTTAGACCAAGCCCTTGTGGTGCAAGGAGCAAGACTGCAGTAGATCCATTAGAGAACAAACATTAAAGTCTGAAAAGCCTCAAATATTTAATTTCTCAAGTTTTAGAAGCTGTGACATGGTAAATAAACACAATCTTGAACAAACCATATTTGGAAAAAAAGAGGGCCAGTGCTATTACTACATCATGCATATGAATGGGGAAAATTAATCTCATAGTCAAAATGTACGTATAAACGAGATGTATAGAACTTTAGACTGGGAAAATAAGTTCTCCCATTACTTATTCCTATAACAATATTAAAGAGCTTATAAAGGGTAAAAAAGACATTGAATTGTGAATTATATGCAAATAATTAGACAACTGTTTGAAAATTCTAATGCTATTGGCGTTTTGCTGTTTTCCCTTAAATTGTTCTTTATGGGATGACCCGTGACAGCTATGCATTAAGAATGAATAAAAATGAAATTGAATTTCTAGGCAGTATTGAATATTTTATGTCAGTTTGAATGATGCTTACCCTGTATTGATGGAAATTATTTCTATCAGTGGGTTCTTTCTAATCTTTGGCAAATCCAATCGAGCTCCCCCCAACCGTTTTCCATTATCCTTTTTCTGACCCAGCAATCTCACAGAGTGACCTTCAAATAAAGAAAAAAAAGCACAATTACACATAAAACATTCAGCATTTTCTAAAACAAAACAGACCCAAATCTGCCATTCTGCGCTCACTTACTGAAGAGCAAGTTCCACTGAACTCAACAGGAGCACTTCAGAGTAGACACATGTGGGATTCCAGTGTAATGTTTTACATTATACATTTTCTTTTGTTAACAAACCACTAATCAAGCAAAGAAAAATCCAAATAGCAAAATGAGTTCTTAAAAACAAAGTCCCTTCTGTTTTATTTTCTAAGCTGTTTGATGTAAGCAGGCCAATCAATTCAAAAAGTCAAGTTCTTAAGCAAAAGCTTTGATTATAATTACAGCTGAAATGGTTTTATGGAGTCGATTTTTTTTCACTTAAAAATTAAGACTGCAGAACGGAAGGTGGGTGGCAGTATGTTTGCTCATGTCAATTTGAATGTCCACAAAGCACTGCAAAAAGACTCAGAGGAAGGCGTATTTCCACAATTTAGCTCAACATGTGCTTCCTACATCCCAGTAGCACATTGACGCTTTGGTGTTTATAAGGTTCCATCTGTAGTTCCACTGAATTCATTCATCAATCATCCACTTTCTTATGGACTTCCAAATACTCATAACTCAAAACATACAGTGTTAATAAAGCCCCATTACCATAATGCTATAAATTCCAGGTCACCAGATTCAACAAAATCAATATCAAAGTAGCATTGTCTTTTTCTTTTTCAGATTAGCACTCAATGAAATGTGATTGCTTTTTCCAATAAGGCATTGGAAATGACAAGGCCCATGATCAAAATACAATTAATTCAAATGTGTGTTAAGAAAGTTTGTTCACTAAGTTGCAAAACAAACAAAGGTAAAATTCACCTTTTGAGGTGTGGTTGCTTCACTTTAATTACTGGCCAAAACTAGTAATACAGTATAAGATCAGAGCATAAGGATTCTTGCATAATGATGAAAATGATCATGAGAGATAGCAACTGTTATTTCTAGTTGCATATGGATAAAACTGGTTACTTTAACTTCAGAACACCTTAAATAATGGCTCACAATCAATTTCAGATCCTGGCTTATTCCACATCATTCTGAAGAAGATAAAACTCTACACGTCGGCTTGTTCATATTTTGATTTTTAAAGCAAAAATAGGTTTACTAGAACCCATCCCTGTCTATAAAACAATCCTGTTTTAAATATGTCTTGCCTTTTTGGCAGTAGAAGAGGCTGTAACACCAAGATCAATCAAGTCCTAATTGTACTTCTTGGGTTTGCTTTAAGCATGTCCATTGCCTCTTTAGACTGTGCGCTGTAGAAACATTTTTGAAACATAACTATTATTTTTATTCAGGATTTTCCAAGCACAGCCTTAAATTACATAGCCAAACAGCAACATGGCAGACTGTTTATAATGCACATTTTATGGGGGCTTTTCTATGTGGCAACTTGTTCGTGCATAGTCATTCTCACTGCTACCGTACAAAAACCAGTTTATGATTATATGGTGAAAATCAGAAATAATGCATGATGAGCTGTTTCCCATGGAAGAACTTCACATGAAGCCACAATATTATTGCCATATAAAAGGCCATGATAGGAATGCCTACATCTCAGTGGCAGAGCATATGTTTTGGCATGAAACATGTCCCAGAGCAGTGGTTCTCAACCTGTGGGTCCCCAGGTGTTTTGGCCTACAACTCCCAGAAATCCCAGCCAGTTTGCCAGCTGTTAGGATTTCTGGGAGTTGAAGGCCATAACATCTGGGGACCCACAGGTTGAGAACTACTATCCCAGAGTCATCTTTTTCAGCACTTTGCAAAAATAGAACTAAAAATATTGAATTTCTACAGTAATTTACTCACACCTAAATCCTACTGAAATAAACGTGAAGCTTCACTTAAGATTAATTTATGTGTCAATTTGATTAACTTAATTGTGTTTTCCAAAAATGGAGAATAATGAACTTGGAATGTCTCTGGGTAACACTGTGCATCTGATTTGAGGTTATGGTATCACTAATATTCCTTTGTCTCTTCTACAGAAAGACATACTGTATATTCCACATTCGTTGTTTACAATCTATTTCTTACTATCAATTTTATATAGCTATAATTAAAAATACCCTAAGAGCATCAGATTCTTTTTGGTCTTGGGAGCTAAGCAGGGTCAGCTCTATTTAGCATTTGAATGGAATACTGTGAATGAATATCTGATGCTACAGGCTCTGTTTCAGAGGAAGGAACTGGCAAAGCCATCTCAAAGTATTCAATCTTGTACTAAATCTGATAGTTATGCTCAGCTAGAATAGACACACAACTTAGTATAACAATACTTATGCAACTTCCATTGTTTCAGTTGATCAAGTCATTGATCAAGAACAAGTCATTAAATGTGAAAGTGTAAGGCCCTCAAGTTCAAACACCACACATGTCAGCAGCCACGTCAAGCCACAAAGAATTATATGAGCCAGGAACTCATTTTCAAAGAAAATTAAAAATAAATCCTTCCTTACTGACCAAGTGCAACAGGTGTATATTTTAAGGAAGAAAGGGAGGGAGGAAAAGCTGAACAAAACACACATAAGTGAATTGGCTGATCATGCAACAGATAAGATTGAGTTCAACACAAAGCCATCAAGTATAACAACTCTCTCCTCTTTCAAATTAGCCAATTAAATACAGTGTATAGCTGATGAATGCTGTGAAATATGATTTTGTTGTTATTGTTAGCAGCCTTCAAGTCTTCAACTTACAGTGACCCTATGAATAAGAGACCTTCAAGTCACCTTAACCTCAACAGCCCAGCTCAAGTCTTGCTGATCAAGGATTGGAACTTTTTTGGTTGAGTCTATTAATCTGGAATGCAGCCTTCCTCTTTTCCTGTTGTCCTCTACCTTTCCAAGCATGACTGTATATTCTAGTCAGTCTTGTCTTCTCATGATATGGCCAAAGTATAACAGCCTCTGTTTAATCATCTTGGCTTCTAGGGAGAATTCGGGCTTCATTTGATCTAGGAGCCATTTATTAGTCTTTTGAGCAGTGCATGGTATCAGTAGATTTTTTTCTGTAGCACCATGTTCAGTTTCCATAACCATAGAAATATGATGGAATTCACCGATATATCTTTACACTCTCTAAGTCCTAGTCTTCTTCTGATTTCTTTACCAAAGTCTTCACTTTGATGAATTACTGAACCAAGTACAGACAGTCCCCAAGTTAAGAAAAAGGTTTGTTCTTAAGTTGAATTTGTATGCGAGTCAGAACAAGTACATTTTAAAATGTAACTCCAGTCAATTTTCTAAAAAAGTTTTGGATAGCAAAGGGAAGGATTAAAACCCCTACGGTGTTTGTTTTGCTGCCTGTGTCCCTTTTCATGAGATTTCATAAGATTTTAGCTTGCTGTAAAAACAAGGATTGGTGAGAAAGCTTCAGTGGAGCCACCATTTCTTCATGATAACTCTATCACGAGTGAATTTCCCTTCCTAGGGGTAGATTTCTTTCATTTCTTGTTGTCTCACCCTGCTCTTAACTAGAAGCAATTTGTAATTCGGATGTTTGTAACTCAGGGATTGCCTACATAGAAAATCTTGAACTATTTCAATATCTTCACCACCTCCTTTAAAGTTATATAAATAATCTGTGGTCATTATTTCCGCTGTCTTAATGCTAAGCTGTATACCTGCTATTACACTGGATTTGCTGCAGTATTCGTTCCAAGTCTTTGTTATTTTCTCCTAGTAATACGGTGTCATCTGCATAATGCTAATGTTCCTACCTCCAGTTTTGATGTCTCCTCCTTCCAAATCTAATCCTGAGATAAGCTGCAGCCTTATTTGAACCCCTTGCCTATTTCTCCATATTCTGTCTCCATATTCTGTTTCTCCATATTCTGTCCTAACATTGCCTCTTGCTGTGGTGTAGCTTATCATTCAGGACAATCAAATCCTCCCAATTGGCATACCAGTGCTGTATATTCCCCATTCTTTTTTAAAAACAGTGGTTCCCAACCTTTTTTTTTTTTTACAAGGGACCACTTAACGTGTCTTCCACCCTTTAATACTGGCATTTTAATGCCAAAGGACATTACTCTCCCAACCCTACCTTTATTGATTATTGTACTTTCCCTTAGCCCTATCCAGAAACTATTGCACAAACTCTGAGCCCTCCGAACTCAACATTTATTACTGTTCAACTATGGGATTGCTTTAATTTATATGTGTTGTTTTGATAATTTTATGCTTATATTTGGCTTACTCTGTATGTTTTGGTGTTTTGTTACATGAAAGCCGCCTTGAGTCCCCTAGGAGAGATAGAGCGGTCTATCCGAACGCAGCTCTTCCTATGAAGCTTCTAGACATTTAAGATCATCTGGGGAGGCCCTGCTCTCGAACCTGCCTGCCTCACAGGCACGTCTGGCGGGGACGAGAAATAGGGCCTACTTAGTGGTGGCCCCTCGGCTGTGGAACTCCCTGTGGATCGGCTTCTTCCCTCCTGACTTTTCGAAAAAGAGTAAAAACATGGCTCTTTGAGCAGGCGTTCGAAACTTCAACGTGATCAAGTAAACACAATCTGGAATATGAATATGGAACAGCTAAAGATGATGTACACGGATGAGGAATTGTATTGAAAGACACTGTTTTTATAGACTTTTATAGTTTTATATTTTTTACGGTTTATATGTATTTTAGGATGTGATTTACATATGTATGTTTATATATATGGCATCTAATTGTTGCCCATTTGTACGCCGCCCTGAGTCACCTTCGAGCTGAAATGGGTGGGATAGAAGTGATGTAAATAAATAAATAAAGATTATTATTATTATTGTGCTACACCCATTTCTTTAAAACCAAGACTTAATTTTTCATACTGTATATAATCTATATAAACAAAGGTTTTGCTACAAATGATGTAATATTGGATTTTAAAAATCATATAAACGAATACGACTATCCATACCATAATGCTACCTGTTGCACAAAAGTAATACCTACCCATTCTAGTGTTATAACTCTAAAGATTTTAGTGTTTTGTTGTTAAGCTTGATTGGCTATCCCTGAACGTAAGGAAATCCTATTTTCCCACATTCTTATAAAAGCAGAGCACCCTTCAGTTATGATGGGACATACAGAGATGTGAGATATATTAACATACGTGAGTTGGGGTTTATTCACTCTGTTTCTCCAACACAGACTTTATTATTATATGTATTTTGCCTATATGAATGAATTGACAAACTGTTATTGTTACTTTTCCATTGTCTCCTCATAATCTAACCTACACCTACCTTGAAGGTCTCCAGCCTGCACAGGAAAGTTACATGATGACCATATACTTCAGATTATAAGTACATTCAATCTATTATAAGCAACTGAAATCCTGCACCTGTTTGTCCGCACTACTCTGTGCATATGTTTGCAGTGTCTTTTCCGATTGTGTGATCTTTGCTCTCAACAATAATCACACAATTCGGATAATATATCAATTTAATCCTCGACAAACAACAAGAACTGCTACAGTTTGCCCATTATGTCTTGTGCGCATGCGTGAGCTCACATTCACATCGATCTATCGCCTGGTGTTTGCTTTGGTCTGCCCTTCACTTCCATCTGTGATCTCTGGTGACTATTGTTTTGGCCTATTACCTACACAGGGAACACGGAAGCTTTTATTCCTGCAGCAGAGCCTTGTGGAACAGCCGGTGTGTATTTCATGGGACTTCTATGGTTTTGCCTCTTACTCTTTGTTACTGTTATACTATACCAGCACATGTACAGCAGTGCATTTCAAATTGGTCAATTTATATTGCTAATAACTGTGTAGATCTGGTGACTCATTGATAGGTAGAAGTGTGTGTGTGTGTGTATGTATCACGTTGATTGTGATTATTCTATTGTTATATGTCTACAGTATTCCTTCATACTAAATACATGCATTTTCATACAATTCACAGTGACTTTGGTTGGTATTGACTTTATTCTTAACTTTTCTCATTATTCTTTGTGGTGACTTATCTTGTAGTACACCCTGTGTTGCTTTTGATTATATGTAAAGAACATTGCAAAATAGTGTTTTCTTTCTGCAAAGAAAGCACTTTGCCTATTTCATTATGTGTACAGGTATTAGAAAGCTTAAAGTGCCTAGCCTTTATTACATGCCTATTTGAGAATATATACACTAGTATTCTTCACATATTCATTCTATGTGACTTTTTAAAACGAGCAATAATCTCATTGTGTAAAAACTGTCATGCTCAAACAGAACACAGGAGTGCTTGTGCTGACAGATGTATCAGTATCAAACACTACACTTTAGACTACACAATATGTACTCAGATCACCTCATGAACTTTTTCACAACCTACCAATAACAACAGTCTGATTTGACATTTTAGGCAAAGTGTTGGAAAACATTAGTTAATATTTAAACTAGAAGCAGATAAACCATACTACCAGACAAGCTAATGCGACAGAAGTGAAGTTGAATAATGAAGTAACTTCCTTTGACTTGTTTTGAACAATCCTGTCCAGTGACCCATTTTGCAAAACAGTTTGTGAAAATGGAGGACACAAGTTTTAATCAAAAGTAAAGTCCAGTTTCCTTGTCCCCCTACAGAATACAAAACATTTATATGAAAAATTGCAGAATAAATTTTGTATAAATGCTGTTTTCATTTTTTCCAGTACCACTGATATATCCCTGCATTGATGGTGTTAAATAAAGTATTGTACTGTTGTTTTACTCACTGATGAGGCAATTATCACTATCTGTACTTTCTGTAAAGGGACCATACCCTGTCTGATCTTGGAAGCTAAGCAGCGTGAGTCCCGGTTAATACTTGGATGGGAGAAAATCAATGAATACCAGATACTGTCGGTTATATCTCAGAGAAAGAAACTGGCAAAACCATCTCAAAGTATTCCTTGACTAAGAAAACTCTATGAAATCTTGGGTTATCCTGAAAGCACACATATACTTTCTGCAGATGCACTTCCATTTTATTTATGTTTAACTTGTGGTCTATGAAAACTTCTGGATAATTTCTGCATTTATCACTACCATGCCAGGTGTCATTCATCCTATATTGCTATTTTTTTCTGAAGTAAACAAAACACTTTATGTATGCTGAAATCCACATTATTTCCTTTAGTTCAGTTCTCTGATCTATCAAAATCATCTTTAATTCTGTTTCCGTCATCTATGCTATTGTATCAGTTCCCTCTTTCATTTAGTGTTGCCTGTGAATTATACAACTTTTGGATATCATGAAAGTGAGGCCCCTTCAACACTGCCATATAAAATCCAGATTATCTGCTCTGATCTGGATTATATGGCAGTGTAGAAGGGGCCTGAAAATCATGGTGGTGGATGGAATAAGGGGGTGGTACTACCTTGCCATGACAGGGAGAGCAAAGGTAACTGCTACTTCTTTTATGGTAGGATCCCACAGACCGCCTACACTCTGGTCTTATCTGCACTGACCATGTGTGTTGGTGAGGAGTGGGATCAGCTTGTGGGTGGCTACAAAACACATGTGGGCTGATCTGGATTAACCCTGGGAAAGCTGCTTAATGCGGCTGCACCCTGGAATAAATGAACTATTTTTTCACTCATCACTTCCATGAAGAGCAAACATCCCCTGGTGATGCAGGAGCTGGTTCTGATCACTTGCTCCCTTTTACATTCACCCTGCTGTAGCACAGCAGTTCTCGTTCGTGCCTGGAGGGCAAGGAATAGGTCCTGGGGTTCCTTTAGCATTAGGGCCTGCAGCAGCAGAGGTGGATTCGGAGGATGAGCTAGATGACTGGGGTGAAGCGCAGGGCCCTTCGGATGGGCCGCAATCTCCCACAGAGAGCTTGGCATGGGATGAAATGTTGTTTGGGCCCAGCTTAGATTCCGATCACCAGGTGGAGATGGGAAGCAGCGAAGGGAGTTATGAGCACCCCGGGGGGAGGAATTCCCAGGAGGCCGAGAATGTAAACATGGACGAATCCGAGTGGGAAAGTGCCAGGGAGGAAAGTTCTCAGGAAGATAGCGACACAGCTGCCGAGAGGCAAGGTCGCTCCTTCGATAGGAGGCGAGACATCGAGTCTAGCAGGAGGGCTTGGTCGAGGGTCCTAGACCGACCGAGGTCCGTGAGCAGAGATTGGAGACGAAGGAGCCTAGAGCGTCGCGGACCTCGGCCGACGGATTAAGTATAGGGTCCGTGGGAACGCATCCTCAGTTCTCCGGCCACGTCTTTCCTGACTGGGCGCGAGCGGAGTGAGACCACAAGCCAGCAGTGGTCATCAAGCCTTGCCTTGCATTTGCCTTGTTTCTTGAGCCGCAGCGGTTTGCGGCACCTTGCCCTGTTTCCTGATTCGCATTGGAGTGCGGAACCTTGCCCTGTATCCTGATTCGCATTGAATTGCGGAGCCTTGCCACGCTTCCAGCTTATTTGCTACGTTACTTTGGACTACTTGCTTAGCACCTTTGAACACTTGCATATTATTGGACTATTTACTCTTTGGAACTGTTTTTATACTCAATAAAGTAGTTAGCCTTCAGTACGTCTCTGTGTGTGTGATTAAGGGGCCCGCTACGTCCGTGATCGTGACACCTGCTTTCCTACCCCACTAGCCACCCAACCTGAAAGCAGGCTTCACCCCAGTTATTACACTCTTTAGAGCCTGTCACCATGGCATCAGACACAACAGGTCAAAAAGGTCAGAAGTTGTGCCACGGCAGAGAGTAGAGGCGGGTAGTGTTTCGTCTAGGTTCTGCTAGAATGGACTAAGCTCTCAACTTTTGCCAATCTATTTAGTGGAGAGGACTATTACTTTTTTAGAAGAGTTAATAGTGTAATTTAACTTTTTATCAAAAAAGGAACCATCCCCTTCTCTGAGTTGAATGGTGGAAGGCCTTTTTGAATGCTGGGTGGGAAATGGTAGAAGCAGCACCTAGGGGCCGCTAGCCTCCTTGTATGCAATGAACCTAAGACTCCTCGTGCTCCTCAAAAGTTTTATCATCAACCTATCCATATTTCATATTAAAATTAATAATTCTGTCCCCAAGACCTGCCCTCGACTTATATATGAGTATATACGGTACTGTATGTAAACAGGACATTCACTCTTGTTTTAAATGGAAATCAACAACAATGATGGCATTAGTTGAGTAATAATGTTCAGGGACATACTGATGAACGTTGAAGATGGTAACAGGTAAATCAGCTAGTTAGGTTTTAATAAAGAAGCGTTAAAAGTTTCCCATGCCATGTTTACCACATTCAAATGATATCCCTGCCTTCTTTACCAGGCTACATAAGTTATGATTGTAAAGGATCTCTATGCTTCATACAGTTTATACAACCTCCTGCTGTGTTCCCAGGGTGTAATGTTTTCAAGGCAAGAGCATGACACTAAGATCACATGGATCATCAGACATGTTTACTTTAAAAATGCAGCTATTTAGATGAAACTCGTCAGCTTAAACAGGCTGCAAGCAGGAACTGTGCAGACTGAACAACAAAGGCATGAGCAAGACAAAAACCAGAAAAACCCTTTTATTAAACAACTAAAAGAACAGTACCGTATGTCATGCCATGATCTTTGCAAGAAAATATAAAATAAGAAAATCAGTAGAAACAGCACTGAAACACGAATTCAAAAGAACACAAACTATTTCCTTAAGATCAAATCCCACACCTTTCTATGTTACCACTATACTACTACTATTTTTATATTTTATAGTAATGTAGAGTCAGTGTGTAGTGGTTTCAGCATTGGGCTACAACACTGGAAAGTAGGAGTTGAATCCCTGCTTAGCAAAAGATATCCACTAGATGACTTTGGGCAAGTCACATTCTTTCAGTCTCAGAGGAAGGAAAAAGCAAACCCGCTCTGAACAATTATTGTAAAAAAATCCTATCTTAGGATCACCGTAACTTAGAAATGACTTGAAGGCTGGGACGATGACAATAAGTGGAACGTACAACAACAATGCAGCAATTGCCAGATGTTTATCTTTAAGCCATTATTTAGAATACATATATGGTATATTTCAACACTATGATTCCTTGGGGATCTCTGTGATAAAAATAACATCAGCAGTGAGAATGAAGGTAAATAGTATGTCAGCTGAAAAGCTTACCTTTGATGGTCTCCTCAACAACTTCCACAACGCGATCTATTTGCTGAACCTGTTAAGTGGTAGATAAATGTAACTGAATATTCAGAAAATGTTTGGAAGGTTTTTCCCATTATTATATATATATATATTGAATTCATATCAAGGAGAAATGTGCTCTTTTACCTGAGTATCTGCATTATGTTTTCATTGACAGCATACATATGCATTATAATTCTGCTTGAAATGTTTGAAAAACATATGAAAGGCAGACTGGAGGAAGGAATCAAAATCAGGTGGCAAATACACTTTCCCTAGTATTCATTTAAAGTGAAATGCAGTGTTAACCACTGATTTCAGCATTACGGCATGTCGGGATAACTGATCATGAAGAAGAGATGGCCACAGATGTATATGCCATTTTAGAGACTGATAGTGGGACACATGCATCATAATTAGACTTGATTAATGAAAAAATGTAATTGTACAGTATGCTTATTAGAATACCCGGTTTCTTTGGATTGGGGGAGAAGATGCATTTTGTGGGATGGGCTAAAGAACTCAATAACAGGAAGAAATGTGGCTAAATAAATCATGAAAAAGTCCAGAATAAATGGACTGACATTCTGTATTGTCGTGACAGATTTGCAATCAAGAGTTACAGGTCTGTTCAGTAGCACAATGTTTTCACAATCATGACACTATTGCCACAACCATAAATGACCCTTCAACCAATTTTTACCGATATTCTACTTCACCTACTTAGCTATGAATACATAGCTAAGTAACATTGCCTGATCCAAGTGCCTCTAGCCCACATTAATAGCCAACAGACATTCTGAATTTAAGAGCTGTGTTTGGCTGTTAGTAGAGGCACAAAAGAGGATACCCATCCCCACCCTTTGCTCCCAATGAGAGAGGCTTCTTGCCTCTGACTGTTTCAGCCTCGCTCACTGACAAGACAGGGCTAGAAACACCATCTTCCTTGAACCCAGATCAGGAGCTGAACAGACCTCCTTTGCTCAATATGGCTGCTGGCTGTTAAGGTGGACTTGGGTGATCCAGACCTGGAGATACTGCTTATATATGCATACATAATTAGGTAGGCAATGAATATTACCAACACCAAGCAGTTATCATTTGTTGGATTTGAAACAAGTGTCTAAAAGTGTCAAAATGTCAGATTTAAAGACATGGTTGTTCCGCTGTGCCTTTGACTAGACAATCCCCAGATAGATATTTTGCCCCTAACTAGGATCCAAAATCTTGTCCTTGCACTTTACTATTGTTCTGCACCAAAATTTATAATGCTCTGTTCTCATACTGCTCTCTATCTTTACTACTGCCACATGACCTATGCACTTTATCCATCAGCCCTATCCTCACAATTGTTTTTTGCACCAGTCTGCCCACCCATGCTGAGAAATTGATTGTTAACACAGAACTGATTGGTTGTTGGTATGTTTGCATTTATTTTTGTTATAAAGGTGTTGTTTTATTGTGTGTTATATATCTTAATGTGTTATATTTTACCATGTTTGTTTCAGGCTCATCCCCATGTAAGCCGCCCGGAGTCTTTTTGGGAAAGATGGAGGCGGGGTACAAGAATAAAGTTGTTGTTGTTATTAACCTCAGGTGTTCCTTACTCCCATTCTTTCTCCTGGCCTCTTGTGTAGTTGGCCTCACAACTAACTATAAGATCTGTTAGATCATTTCCCTACAATACACATACTAAGATACACTACTGAAAAAAAATCTGTACAAACCAAAATGGCAGCCTTTCATTGCTTCAAAACAGAAACTGTCCTCATTGCTGGGAATGGATTTCTTAATCAAATTTTTGGCTAAACTGCATCCTGGCAGGTACACTCAAATTAGCTGTTTTTGTACAGAGGGCACCAGCATGACAAAAATTGTACTACCAGAATTATTTATCTCTGTTCTTGGTGCACAAGTGTATGATGATTATAGAAATGAATTGGCATGTATGTTTGTCTGATTTGCAGACACCCGTGGCCATACTAGTTTTTTTTAACATTATGTTGCTTCCTCTTCTTCCTCTAGAATAGTATGCATGCATTCATGAACTTTTTCTATCTTAAGGGTTGCAGAATATAGATAAAGGGGTTTGTTTCTCTACAGCATTGTCTTGACTATATAAGCCAGGAATGTAGTTCAGTTATTTATTTATTTTAAACATTTATATCCCATCCTTCTCAACCCTGGGGGACTCAGGGCGGCTCACAACTGGCAACCATTAGATGCCAACAAACAGTCATAGCTGGTTGTGAAATGTATCATAAAAATAACTTAAGAATATTCTGCAACATCATCAAAATTTTAGCAGAAATTACATTGAACGAAACATACATAACTCTGCATTCTGAAGTTCATAGCAATATTCCCAATTTTGTGGAACCTAGTGAAGTAGGGCAGAATATAATAATAGAAAGCTGATTTAAGCAAAATTGCACATTTTTTACCAAGAAGATTAAAAAATAATAATTCCTAAAACTCTTGATCATTTTTTTAAAAAATGAAGCTCTAAAACTCCCATAAATGATAACTTTCTTACCCCAATAATGCTCAGGCCTTGCAGATAGTCTTGTCGAGGCTGGGCTTGAGGGACACATCCAGCTAGAACAACTTTCTTTTTCCCCTCTTGTGCTTTCCTAAAAATAAGTTTAATAGAAATATGATTGTCTTTCAAAGATACGGCAAATATATAGAATATACATAGGCAACATGAATGTTCACAGATGTGTGCATTGATTGTATGGCCAATGATGTTAAATGATCTAACAAGGTTCAAATGCATTTCTACTTTCCAATC